>CM024648.1:53624129-54255528 GCA_014182695.1 Eucalyptus albens | reverse complement strand
TTATCACATTCACCAAGAGTATCTATGGAGGAATCTCCATCTAAGTACCTTTGGTACAACTTATCCTTGGACTTTTTCCGTCGAGGAGGAGATCTTGCAAAAGGATCTACTTCGTCGGGGGAGTTTAGACAGTAGGAACATTGGCAAAAAGGATCCCAAAAACAATGACCGTACTTATCTTTATAGTAATGAACAGGATGTCCATCACCATCGAAGTGTCGAACATGCTTTTTGGGTCGATTCGAAATGGATTGGAACACATGGTTCAATCATGAAGAGGGTGCGGAAGATAGAGGGACTTTCTTCCTTTTCTTTGCCAAATTTGATGGAAACAGTTCCATCTTTTTCCTTACGAACTCGAGTCAAGTAGGTTTGGAAGGGTTTGTTGTCTTTGATGTAGCTTTTCATAGTTGGTGATCCAAGTCTCGGGAGAAGCTTGGCTAATGTATCCTTGGGGATTTGCCTAGGAACATGGATGCGGGATGCTGGTCATTACGCATGGAGATGAACAACGCATCTTCATTCCCATTGTTGAAGTTGAGATCGAGGGCATGATTACGTACTCGGTAAACCATCAGTAATGTAAAGTTGCAGCTACTGATTCAGCGGTCGAGGGCTCCGGTGGCTGAACTTGAACTTTCGAGAAAGAAAGTAGTAGGGGGTACGATAGAGCGATGTTGAAGTTTGGATACGAGTCACAAAGCTGTTCCGGCATTCGAGTAGTTTGAGCGATGCCGTGCGGGCATGCTGGTATTGTAAAAACCTGGTATCTAATAAAGCGATTCTAGCCCTGCGGCAAGCCTTTACGACCATGGAAGGTGAGAGCAAGTCGAACGGCTCCATAGTGAACATGAGAATATCCTGTTGTACCCATTTATGCAGGAAAGTGGGGGATGGAGAGTAACAAAGTACTCTTTCTCAGTAGCTGGAATTGGATGTTGGTCGAACTTGGAGGATTGAACGTACTCCTTCACTTGTTTTGGGGTTTGGTGGATGAGTTGACGAATGGAGCGGATAGGTGAGAATGATGAGGTGGGTTTAGCAAAAGCTGAATAGGGGTTCATAAGAGGAAGCTGAGTTTCGAGATCTTGGTTTCATCGCTAGAGAGACTTCGTAGAGATAATCTATCTTAGAGGCATTGGAAACACGAAATTCTGAAAGAGCTGAGGATGAAGAAGAAGGAGCAAGAGAAATGGGTGCTTCGAGAATTTCTGGTTCTGTCATGGTGTGTGAAGATCTTCTCAGCACTGGATTCTCCTATCAAGCGCATGGAATGGATAATATCAAAACGGTTCGGTTTTTGATATTATCCATTCCATGCGCTTGATAGGAGAATCCGATCGAGAAGATCTTCACACACCATGACAAAATCCAGAAATTCTCGAAGCACCCATTTCTCTTGCTCCTTCTTCTTCATCCTCGCTCTTCGAATTTCGTGTTTCCAATGCCTCTAAGATAGATTATCTCTACGAAGTCTCTCTTAGCGATGAAACCAAGATCTCAGAAACTCAGCTTCCTCTTATGAACCCCTATTCAGCTTTTGCTAAACCCACCTCATCATTCTCACCTATCCGCTCCATTCGTCAACTCATCCACCAAACCCCAAAACAAGTGAAGGAGTACGTTCAATCCTCCAAGTTCGACCAACATCCAATTCCAAATTTCACCGAGAAAGAGTACTTTGTTACTCCAAATCCCCTGCATTTCCTGCATAATGGGTACAACAGGATATTCTCATGTTCACTATGGAGCTGTTCGACTTGCTCTCACCTTCCATAGTCGTAAAGGCTTGCCAGAGTGGCTAGAATCGCTTATTAGATACCAAGTGTTTTTACAATACCAGCATGCTTGCATCGGGATCGCTCAAACTACTCGAATGCCTGAAGTCTTTGTGACTCGTATCCAAACTTCAACATCGCTCTATCGACCCCTACTACTTTCTTTCTGAAAGTTCAAGTTCAGCTCACCGGAGCCCTCGCACCGCCGACCGTAGCCGCAACTTTACATTACTGATGGTTTACCGAGTACAGAATCATGCCCTCGATCTCAACTTCAACAATGGGAATGAAGATGCGTTGTTCATCTCCATGCAGAATGACCAGGCATCCTGCATCCATGTTCCTAGGCAAATCCACAAGGATACATTAGCCAAGCTTCTCCCAGAGACTTGGATCACCAACTATGAAAAGCTACATCAGCACAACAAACCCTTCCAGTCTACGGACTCAGAGTTCGTAAGGAAAAAAGATGGAACTGTTTCCATCAAATTTGGCAAAGAAAAGGAAGAAAGTCCCTCTATCTTCCAGACCCTCTTCATGATTGAACCATGTGTTCCAGAATCCATTTCTGAATCAGACCCAAAAAAGCATGTTCGACACTTCGATGGTGATGGACATCCTGTTCATTACTATAAAGATAAGTACGGTCATTGTTTTTGGGATCCTTTTTGCCAATGTTCCTCTGTCTAAACTCCCCGACGAAGTAGATCCTTTTGCAAGATCTCCTCCTCGACGGAAAAAGTCCAAGGATAAGTTGTACCAAAGGTACTTAGATGGAGATTCCTCCATAGATACTCTTGGTGAATGTGATAAATACCAGTTCATGGTCTCTTATGCACCACCTCCACCACCAGAGTCCAGTACCAAGTCCCAAACCCTACCAGATCCACCAAAATCACCTCCACCCTCTCCGCCTCAGAAAAGGCAAGCCCTCTCTCCATTCTATAAGCCGATTCTCAAATGGGCTAAGAAACATTCTTACCCGCTTGAAGTCCCAGCAGAAGCACCACCCACTTCTTCTATTGCCATGTTCCAGGATACTGACTTTCCCCCTCTTGTCAAGGAAAGTTCTAAACTCTCATTTCCTGCTACAGAAGAGTTTATTGATTCCCATGGCAGGTACCGCCATGTTCCCAAAATACCTACCCCCACAGACGTGGACGAACATGGAAGACAGAAGAAAACCCGTCGCCGAAGCCGTTCTAAAGCGGAAATCGAGACTCTGTTGGCACACAACAATGCCTTTAAGGCTATTGATTCCAAGATTGGAAATGTGCAACAAGATCTCCGAAGATACGATGAAGGTACCAAGAAGATACTCTCTGAGTTCCAGAAAAGGCTTCAAGCCTTGGAATCAGGACAATATCTTGGGTACCATTATCTTGAAAGTCCAAAGCCGAAATAGACAAACTCAAGAAGCGAGATTCAACTTCTTGAAGAAGGAAGGTTCGAGACCTTTCGATCCATTGGCACCTCCCTGTTCAAACGGGTATACATCCCCAACACCACAAGTGTCTGTTTTTGCCAATATTCCGCAAGATCCTTCCAGAAGAGAATCAGATATACGAAGCCGTCTCAAAGCTTTGAAAAAAGAAAAGGGGAAAGAGAAGAAACCACCTACAGAATCAAGCTCACTCGTCATGAGAGAAAGGCCAGACCAAATGATGTTATCAAATCCATTAGAATCCTTTTTAAAGGATTTGGGTAAGCAAGAAATCAATCCTATTACCCAACAGCATGAGCCTGATCCTGTTATCAAGGAAAAACAGATTCTGTTCAATGAACAAACTTCTGATACTTCATCAGACTCAGTATCTCTTTCTTCTTCTTACTCATCCTTTTCAGACCAAATAATTGATTCTCCCCTACCATTCCACCAACTTCGCAAATATTCATGGCCGACACTCTTTCAGACTACGAAATGGAGTCAAACTATTCTGATCCAGAATTAGGACAGACAAGTAATCCCGCTCGAGCCAATACTGCTAGGCATGTGTCCATGGCATCAAAACAATTCTTCTCCATTGACGATATTCCTTATTCAAAATGGCCACATAGACTTGAAGAATTTCATACGTGGTTGTGTACACAGTCCATCACCAACCATGACATGAATGATGTCCTTTATAATTTTGTTACAAGATTCACAGGGAGCCTTAAATTTTGGTGGCAAGGACTCACAGAACAAGACCAGCTCACGTTTCTGTTGTCACCAAATTTCAGCCATGCTTTGACTTACCTATATCATACCTTTGTGGGAACTCCTGGAGATCTCAAAGAGCTAAAAAGAAGAGAATTCTTCGAAAGAAGATGTTGCTCCCTTCAGAAAAAGCATCTTGATAAGCATTATCGGTTAATGCTTCAGCTCTTCTACCAGATTAGCGCAGATCCAAATCTAAAGCACGTCTTCATCACTTCTATTCCTAAAGAGCTATCACAGATGGTTGAAAGATCTTTCTTTGGAAAACAAAGAAGAATACAAGACGTTGCCATGGGAGAACTTCAGCAAGAAGTCCATTTATGCCTTGAAGAATTGTGCTTAAAGCGCCGAATGGTCCAAACATACATCACAGATGACAAGCGTCTTGAATCGGCTGTTCCCATCGAAGTTAAAAATCAAATGCTCCAAACAGGATTGTGATGGTACTTGTGGCCATTACTCCCGGAAGAAAAAGCACTTCAAGAAGTACTCGATTAAAAAATCCAAGCATGGCTCCAAGCATTTCCGGAAAAAGAAGAAATGGCGATACCTACGCAAAAGAAAAGTTCACACAGGCCACAAGAAATCAAGCCGTTGCTACATTTGCAACAAGAAAGGACATTTTGTCAAAAATTGTCCTCAAGCGAAAAAGGTCAGAACCATCTGATTGAAAATGAAACAGGTATGTCCCTTGAAAATGATGACATTGAATCCTTGTTTTCTGCTGACGAAGAATCATCAGAGCAGACCCTTTGTGTTATCCCCTTCTACCAATCCTCCAATGAGACTGATTCTGACGAGTCAGAATCTGAAGACATTTTTCACATATCCCCCACATCCTCAGAACCAAATCCTGACATATTCTCAAGCCAAACTCACTGCCCTCATTTCCCTGTAAAAATCTTCACTTCAAAGTACGCCAAACCTATCAATGTTATTGCTCTCATTGATACTTTTGGAGCAAGTTCCTCCATTCTCGGACACTAAAGTTCCGCCCGAAGAATATTGGACTCCTCATATCCGATACTTCAACTCCGCCTCTGGAGATACTTTCTCTACAAATGTCAGAACTACTTCAGTTACTGTCCAGTTTTTTCCCGAGTGCTCCATAAAGGCAAAAATCTTTGGATCAAACCTCCCCAATAAGGATTTGCTAATTGGGTGGGACATCATGACTCAAATCTCTCAGTTACGCATCATTCCTGGAAATGGTCTTAGATATAAAAATCATTTCTCTGAGTTTGTTGATATCCAGAGACTCTTTTCCATCCAGATGAGTCTGTTAGATCCAATCATGCAAAAATTATTAGAATCATGCTCGGAATCCCACTCAGAATTTGCTCAAAAGTGTTCTCATCCCTTATGGGAAAATCTAGAGTTCTTTGTTCGCCTCCCCTTCAAGAAAAATGAAGACATCAACCCAACAAAGGCGAGTCATGCGGGAATGAATCCAGAACACTTGGCTTTAGCTCAAAGAGAATGCTCAGAACTACTGCAAGAAGGCCTTATTGAAGTTTCTGATTCTCAATGGGCCTGTGAAGCCTTTTATGTCAAAAAGCGAGCCGAGCAAAACAGAGGGAAAATGAGACTGGTAATTAACTACCAACCTCTTAATCTTTTTCTCCAAGATGATAAATTCCCTTTACCATCGAGAGATTCTCTCTTTAGTGGTTTAACTAAGGCCCATATCTATTCCAAATTTGACCTCAAAGCCGGATTTTGGCAATTGGGTATCCATCCTGAAGACAGAACAAAAACAGGATTTTGTATTCCAAACCAGCATTTCCAATGGAAAGTTCTTCCTTTTGGCTTAAAGGTTGCCCCATCTCTTTTCCAAAAAGCGATGTGCCGTATTTTCCAACCCATTCTGTCAACCGCAGCAGTGTATATCGACGATATTCTGCTCTACGGCCACGATGAAAGAGCCACCGCCAACTCCTTGAGAAATTTGCAGAAATTGTGAAAAGGCATGGTATTATGCTCTCTCAAAGGAAAATGAATATTGCCCAGGACAGAAATTGAATTTCTTGGTATGCACCTCAACAAAGGTACATACTATCCGGGGCCACATATTGCACAAGAATTATTGAAGTTTCCTGAAAATGACTTCACAAAAAAGCAAGTTCAGCAATTTCTTGGGATAATTAATTATCTCAGAGTTTTTGTCCCACACATTGCAAAGCTACTGATTCCTTTGCAATCCATGCTGAAAAAGAACTCCCCACCTTGAGGAAAGATCCAGACTAAAGCAGTTGCTGAGCTTAAGGAGATTATGCAGAATCTCCCACCATTGCAAATACCATCGACGGGCAAAAGAATTCTTCAAACTGATGCCAGTGATGAATACTGGGCAGCTGTCCTATTTGAAGAAATTAATGGTAAGAAACACCCTTGTGCTTACAAAAGTGGAAAGTTTTCTCAAGCAGAAATGCATTACCACTCCACTTTCAAAGAAATCTTGGCAGTCAAAAATGGAATCAAAAGATTTGAATTTCATCTCATCGGCCATCACTTCCTGGTTGAACTAGACATGGCATCTTTCCCTCGATGACCAAGTTTAAACAAAAATGCATTCCAAACCCTCAGTTGCTTCGATGGGCTGAATGGTTCTCAAAATATTCTTTTGAAACCAAACACATTCCTGGGAAAAAGAATGTCCTTGCCGATTTTTTGTCAAGACCCAAAGCACCAGCTGAGATCAACATGTACATCAAGAGGCCTGCCTTTCATATGCTCCATTATGGCGTCAAATACAAAATTGAGAAAATTAAAGACTCGCCAAGTCAGGCATATCCCCAAGAGATCATTCAGCAAATCCAGAATGACAGTCTTACTGAAAACATGGAGAACCTCATGTGGCAATGCCACACGGACCTTTTCAGGTTTAACGGAGGTTCGATTCTTTATCCTTTCGGGTTAAATTCAAATTATCCTTTCATTCATCCCCTAATCTGGAAGGAAGATGATTTCCCTGATCAGCTCAAAACGCTGCTATGGTACTTAACCAATAAGTACTTGATAGCCATTGAAATCCCCACCAGAAGATTCATTGCTAATCTCACCAGGATTTTCATGCTAGGGAGAAACATCGAAAAAGAATGTGATAGGAATCTTTTAGATTTTCTAAACTGGTTCTATCATCCCACCTGTTGGAAACAAGACTTAGAAAGAGAACTGAGAACCATGACACCAAATCCTGAAGTTCACACCATCCTGTTCTTTAAACGTCCATGGAATTTCTTTAGAAATAATGGCGGTATTCTCGATGCACCACTCGAAATAGGTACCACAGCCTATAAACCTCACTCAAATAGCCGAGAAGCCCGGATTCACAAATCTTACCCAAGATCTGTTAGATTGTGTGAACATGAATACCGAGAACTCCAGAGAATTCTATGCCAAGAAAACAAGACCATCCCTGCAGATATTTGGAATAATGTACCCACTACATGGGATCATTATGACCTAACACCAGGAGCTAAAAACGCACTCAGGCAATACAGACAAGCTGCATCGTCCCAAGAGCACGAAATGACAAATGAAGATGACATTTTCCAGTCCACTCAAGACCCCTATGCACGCTTTGGAGGTCCATTGTCCCAGAATCCCTACGAACAAGGACCTTCGTCCTCATCCCAACATATGGACACGGCTTACTATGCATGGCCCTCCAAGCGGCCTCGGCCCAAGCTTTCCGACAACACTACCGATGAAAACATAGGCGGGCGGCGAAGAAGCATCCCATTGGGCTCATGAAGCCTCCTCATCTCAAAGGCTGAACCAGATTCTTTCACCTCAAGACCTTGAAGCCCTCCGGCGAAGTATGAAGCACATCTCCTAGAAGACAGTTCGGATAACGACTCGGTATGTAGCTACAATGCTCATGACGGATGAGATCGTTGAGTCCGTACAATTTCACCGTAGCAAAATGTTCACTTTTACCGTAGCACTAGGCTAGGGAAAGTACCGTTCACGCATACGATTCGCCATTCATAGTGTGTTAATAATTCCCTCCCGGAAAGTTCGGGAGCCTCTGTTTGTAGTTGGACCCGTGAGTTGGTCCCTGTGTGTCCTTGTTGTCCCTTTATTTTGCCTATATAAGGCATTGTTGTTGTATCATTTTGGGCAGAGTCCCCTGAAGTAAAGAGTGTGCTTTGTGAAAACCCTCTATGGCTTTCTAAATCTCTCTTCTTCTCCAGCCTGGTAGTATCCTTCGAGAAATGCAGCTTGGGTAGATTAGAAATGTTTCGTCCGGCATCCCTCGAGTGTCTCTAGGCTCTGAACTAAAGGGCTGAGTGGTTTTCTGCTAAAAGGCTGTCCCTGAAGGGCTTGAACGGGTTGTTCGCCCAATGTGGGATGCATACCTGCAAGAAATTTACTCTCCTTCCCTGGTTCTAAGTCTAGGTCCATTCATGGTACAATACACATGTTCACAAATACATAAACTAATGATCTTCTACAATAACATATATCACATTATACGCAATCCTAGTGACATCTTGTGGGTCAAGAATATGTCTCTAGGAATAGCCTTAAATAAATGAATCAACAACCATTTTATTAGTTAAAATGTATTGTAGGATCACTTCTTTTTGCACTATAATATCTTTGATGAAGTTGTTCTTTATGTCAATGTGTCTCGTCCTTCCATGATACTTGGGATATTTTACATAGACAATGGCTGCTTGACTACTTGTGTGGCATCCTAAAACTTCATAGCGATCTCTAGATGCATTACGACCAATGGACAATTAATCAAGGCTAAGCATTTAACGGACAATTGTTTTGCCGGAAAATCTATCCTATGTCCATGTGTGGTCAAGGATTGTGCTAAAGGATAAATTGATAAGGAAATTTTGTTCTTGGCCATGAACTTTATAAGTTGGATTTTTATTGATCTATGTTACAAAGTTTTATGGCCATATGAATTTGTAATTAGGTATTTATATAAGTAAGGATTAAGGTGGATTATTAGGAGCAATTGTGGGCTGGGTATTTAAGGACCAAATCAACCCAAGACAGCCCACACCCCCCACCGTTCGGTCGACCAAGGCTAGCCCAAGCCCCGTCGAATGAGGCCCATCATCTTGCATGAAGAGTGACAAGTGGCGAGGGAGATGAAGCAAGTGTCCATTGCCATGCAAAGCTAATGATTACTAGCTAATCGTGAAGGTGAAAGAAAATAGGAAGGGCAGAGTGAGCAAAGGGGTTGTCGCGCGAGAGAGAGGGAGAGAAAGCCAAGAGAGAGAGAGAGAGAGAGAGAGTTGTTCATGAGGGTGCTTTGGTAAGGGAAGAAGAAGACCTGCCCTGCCGTGCATGTGCCTAGCTTCGTCGTCGATCGTGCTATGTTCGAAGTCCTTAAATCGCCGTGTACTTGCTGTGATTTTGTTGGATTTAAGGCAAGTAAAGTCTGTTAGCCTACATTTTGCTTGTTATGGTTGTGTGTGAAGTGTAATGGGTGTTGGAGATGCTTGAGTTGTGATGTTGGATGCTGAAATTCGAGTGAATAGCGATGGTCTTCCTAGAACAAGCAAACCGTTGCATGTAAGGACAGTCCGACCTTTTGTGATTCCGTGAGTTTTGTGCAATTGTCCAGTCATAATTTGATATTGTGTTCTTGATGAAAGTTGTAGATGACATTTTAAGGAGTGACATATTAAAATTTGAGAAGAAATGGACAAGTATTGGTTGGTGAAACGACTTTTTCTCTGAAATAGTTAGATCTGGAATTATTACCGAGGGTTAGGGACAGTTATGGTGATTATAGCTTTTGATTTATCACAAATCTGACTTCAAGTTCTGCATGAAACTTTTACCTATAGGTCTTTTCTATAACATATCAAAATTTCAAAATTTTCTAAGCTGATTTAGGATTTATACTGAATTTATGAATAAAACTGTGCAATGGCGATGTTCTGAAATTTTAAAGGCTATGATGCATGGACCGTAGCGACTCGTATGAAGCTCTTTTGACATGGTGTTATTCATGAAACCTTTTTCTCTGGATCTTTTTTATAACATGTTAAATTTTCAGAATTTATTAAGATCGTTTACTAATTTTTCGAAAATTTTAATTAAAGGAGTGCATTCTATTTTATCCGAAAATTGTTTTATTTTCAAGAACAAATGAATTGCTCTATGAGATGTGATATCTTGGGTTGTTATTTGTACTACATATGTGATGACAATTAGCATATCATATGACATCAAAAAGCTGGTTTAAACCTTTGACATTATTGCAACAAATGCTAAATTGAAAATGAGATATATATGTGAATATACATTGTGATGATGATGATACCGTCGGAGGTGTGAGCCGACGATGCCCTGGGAGTGTTGGGATGCTCGGAGGTGTGTGCCGGATGTCCTCAGGAGTTTCGAGATGCCTGGAGGTGTGTGCCAGAGGTTCCTCGCGATGTCGGGATTGGGTGCGAGTGATATGAGGGATGCAAACATTGGTCCCTAGAAGAAAAATGAGATCCTTTTGAAAATTAAAATTGGGAATTGAATCATGCGCATGTGTGTGTGTACATGGCATGGGATATGACTATCCATGAAATTGAATTGGTGTTGTTTGGCATTGGAAGTGTGGTCATTAAAGCTTTGAATGGATCTCATGGGGATATATACATAATTGTGTTGATGACATGAATCATGCATATGTATGTGCATATGGCATGAAATATAAATTGCTCTAATGAACAAATCTCATGGAGATACAAGCATGATTACATGGATGATATGTGCATTTCACATGAAAGCTTGGTTGTCTTGCTTGTTGCATTGTGTAATATGATGGATCTTTACTGCTGAGTGGTTGTACTCACCCCTTTTGGGGACTAACATTTCAGATTGAGAGATGCCTCTGTCACCTGTCACATGTGGTACTTTTTATGGCTTACTATCCGATATTGAGGTCGAGTGCTCGGAGCACCCCTGTGTTGGTATTCATGGACTGGTGTTTATCCGTGTTTGAGTTTTAGTTATGTATGATGTGGGTCTACTTGATGGCCTTATAATCCAGGAATTCCTGTCCGTGCATGTTTGACGCGACGGGATGATGATGGGGATGTTGCCGCCGCCACCGGCTGATGCACCGGGCTGGGTGTGATTGCGTGTGTGACTGGTAGAGGATGACATTTTTTGGATGGCCGACACTGGATGATGGATTGATGCACATGTCTGATGTAGAGTCAAGTACTTTTGAGTTATAGTCGAGCTTAGTTAAAGCCTTGGCCTTTTGTTGTACCGACTCATGATGTCCATTATAGTTATGTAAATAAAAGTTGTTCGGCTTTAACTTATTTATAAATGTGTAATTGGTATGCATTGCATTGCATTATTTTGTTGGAGTATGGGATAGGGAGATGTCGAATATGCTTTTGTTATATGAACTGCGCTAGGATTGATTGAGATGATATAAACCCCCAAGTTGTGTGGCATCCCAAAAATTCAAAGTGAAGCCATAAGGTGTGTTAAAGTCTCTAATTAGGTGATAAAATTTCCCATGGCTTATGCTTTAGCCATTAGTCTTTTAAAATAGATGATTTGTGCATATGTTTGTGAGAATTTGATAGATTAATGATCTATGCTTGGCCATGTACTTTATAAATTAAATTTCAATAAACAAAATGTCACAAGACTTTGGCCATGTCGAAAATTAAAATTTAAAAATATTTATAGAAGAAATTAAAAAAAAAAAGGGGGGAAGTCAATTTTTAGGTTGGGCCTTAGGCCCATTGGCCGAAGCCTTGATGGGCCAAGCTAGCTGACCCATGGAGGCCCAAGAGGGAGTGGTCGACCGGCCACAAGGGAGGCCCAAGCCCAAGCCCAAATTCAAGGCCAATTATGCATGCAATAGGACAAGTGGCACAAAGGAGAATGCCATGCATTGGCTAGTTTGAAGGCAAGCAATAATTATCAATGATGAGAATTAGGGGGATAAAAGGGAAGAGAGAGAGAGGGTTGGCTGGTTCATTCGACCGAGAGAGAGGGTGAGAGAGAGAGAGAGAGAGAGAGAGAGGTTTCGAGAGAGGGAGAGAACGACCGAGAGAGGGAGGAACCAAGGAGGAGCCGCCGTCCATCCGCCGTGTGCCGCCGTGCTCGCCGCCGTGTGCCATCGTCCGTCTGGTCTAGAGGCAAGTGGGAGTCCTCTAGCTGCTCTTGCATATGTGTATGTTTCTTGCATGTTGAATTTTTGGGTGATTAGGTAAGAAAAACCGAAGTATGGTTGGTTTATTCTTGAATGGCATGGCTGTTCTTGCTCGAACAGTGTGAGTCAGAATGTTGTGTGAGTTTGCATGCATGTTTAGAGTCAGATTTTGGCTTTGGTTTCTTCATGAGAGTTGTAGCTAACAGCATGAACTACAACATAATGAAATTTCGTGGAAAATGATGGAGATTTAAGGGGTTAAACTCTTATCCTACGGAGACCTCAGATCTGGAAATATTTTATTGACCTCTTGTTGGATTTGCGATTGTATGTTGGTTTGTGTTGAGAATATCTCTTCGATTTCTTCATGAAAGTTGTAGGGGACATATTAAAATACAACATACTCAAATATTAAGTGAAATTAAGAAGTATAGCCTAGTAAATCGACTAGATCTTGAAGACGGTAATTCTGGAGATGTATTTTGGGACACCCGAGATGTCATGGACTTAAATGACGACTATACTATGGTTATTTGACTTGGATCTCTTCATAAAACTTGTAGAGGACATCTTGATGTATAACATATCCAAATTTCAGAGGAAAATAAAGAGAATAGGTAGGTGAAATCTCAGTATTTCGGAGAAGCATGCACTGGACGATGCGGTAATGGATCCAGAAGGTTCGTGAGATTGTATAAAATAATATAAAAAGAATTTGGCTTAGAAGTCTTCATGAAAGTTGTTTGAAAATGTCTTGGCTATAACTCGGTAAACTTTGGTAATTTTTGGAGGCCGTATGGATATTTTAATTGAATTTCTTCGGAAACCGTGCGTTCTGGTTTTATCCGAAAACCATATGATGTTTTGTGAAAATTGTGAGATTGTGTAAAATTCTATTTGGCCATGAATTTTGCATGTAATTGTCATCCTATTGGCTTGTTTAATAATTGCTTGAATTTTTATAATTTTGGGAATTTATAGATATTAAATTTAATATTGAAATAAAAAATAATAACAAAAAAAAAAAAAAAAAAAAAGATTATTTTATTGGCCATAAATTCCATTAAATTTATTAATAAATAATTATATCATAAGGTCTTGATGTATGCATGACATTGAATTGAGATGTATGTGTGAATTCCATGCGAAGTTTGACTTGTTTGATGTCACGTCATATGCCATGCTAAAATTAAGACCGAAATGGGTAAATGTGGATAATGATAAGTGAGGAGGTGGTTGTGGTGGAGGATTGATGCCTGGAATGTATAGAGATGCATTGTCGGATGGCCCTGGGAGATTCAGGATGCCCGGAACGTGGGGGTGCCGGAAGCCCTGTCGGAGGTTTCTGCTCGAAAGGAATACCTCGCGATGCCAGGATTTGGGGTGCGGGATGCCCGGCCAGGGAGTGTAAATGCCGGAAGCCCTGTTGAAGGTTTTTGCCCGAAGGGAATGCCTCATGATGCCAATTGGGATGCGAGATGCCCGGAATGTGGGGGGCTGGATGCCCGATGGCCTAGGATGGCTGAATGCCGGAAGCCTTGGAGGTCTTTGCCCGAGGGGATGATGAAATTGATGATTTGAGGAATGAGTGATGTGGTGATCAAATTGAAAGCTAAAAGTGGAAATTAAACCATGGCATGATATGCATGATGATATGTGACGTGATATAATGATGATAACCCATGGCATAATATGCATGATGATGATAATGATGATGATATATGATATGCATGATGATATGCATGATGATGATGATGATATGTGATGTGGTGATGTCATGATGATGATGATGACATGTATGATATAATGGTGCCATGATGATGATGACATGTATGATATAATGATGCCATGATGATGATGACATGTGTAATGATGTCATGATGATGATGACATGTATGATATAATGATGGCATGATGATGATGACATGTGTGATGTGGTGATGTCATGATGATGATGACATGTATGATATAATGATGCCATGATGATGATGACATGTGTGATGTCATTATGTCATGATGATGATGACATGTATGATATGATGATGCATGATAGTATGCGCATGGCTTCAAGGTAAGTAACGCCTGCAATGCATGTATGATTTGCATGATGCATTGAGTTGTTATTGGATTTCTTTACCTGCTGAGTGGTTGTACTCACCCCTTTTGGGGACCAATATTTCATATTAGCAGCATGCCGCTTCCTGCCATTACGCGGGGCGTATTTTACGGCATACCTTCGGACGTAGAGGTCAAGTGTGAGGAGTTTGACTGTCCTTCTGTTCCTGATCTTGTGTATATTCGAGTGCGTTGTCTAGTTATGTACGACGTGGGTTTGGCTGGGGGCCTTGTTGTCCAAGAGTTTATATCTGTCCATGTTCGACGCGACGAGGTGATGCGTGGGATGCTACCGCCGCCACTGCCTGATGCACTAGGATGGGTGTGAGGGCCGTGCGTGACGAGTAGGAGCTGGATCTTTTTGGGGATCGTTAGCCTACACTGATGATGGGGATTGTGCACGCGAGTTGTAGAGGGTCGAGGGTTCTTTTTGGGATTTTAGGCCGGACGTGGCTGAGTCCTGGCTTGTCCTTTTGATGTACCGACCCAAAAGAAGTCCCATCTTGAAAATATATGTAAATAAGTGTCGTGGCTTGTTTATAAAATCATGGTGATTAGTGGTGTGTATTTGTATCATGATTGGTAAGGGGAGAGATGGTGATGTTTTACTTTGCTTCCATTGATGAGTCGTCTTTGGGACCGTTTATATATATATATATATATATATATATATGTGTGTGTGTGTGTGTGTGTGTGTGTGTGTGTGTGTGTGTGTGTGTGTGTGGACTAATTACGATGCTTCTTTTAAGATGAAAGGTAATAAGGTGTAACATTGGCGCTTGTGGCGACCTTCGAAGGGTTCGGGGTGTCACAAGTTGTATGGACCCACTACAATTTAATGGTATCAGAGTGACATGTTACTAGGACAAGTGAAAGGTAAGCGAATTGTTGGCGACCCTAATGGATTGGGGGCCGTGTCAAGGGGTGCCACAATTTGACTATCGCAATAAATTGTCACCGGTCTTGGAACCTTAATGACAGTGACTAAATTTTCCAAGAAACGTTTTAGCCATACTGCTTCTTGCACTACGGCAGAACATGAAATAAATTTAGCCTCCATAGTAGACAAAGCAGTGCATGTCTGTTTCTTGCTATTCCAAGAAATTGCACATCCATTAAGCAAGAACGCATATCCAAAAGTTGATTTAAGCTCATCTAGATCTCCACCCCAATTAGCATATGAATAGCCTAATATGAGTAAATCATTCCTTTGGTAACAATGTCAATAGTCCATGGTGCCATTTAAGTATCTCAAGATCTTCTTCACTGCTTTCAAGTGTGCTTGACTGGGATTTAATTAATATCGACTCACCAATCCCACGGCATAACATATGTCGGGTCGAGTACACATCATAGCATATATCAAACTTCCGACCGCACTAGCGTAAGGAACAGTTTCCATTACTTTAATTTCTTATGAAGTCTTAGGACACATCTCAGTACTTAGGCCTTCACCTTGCATCACATGGGTATCAATGAGATTACAGTGCTACATATTGAAACGTTCAAGAATCTTCATAATATAAAACTCTTGTGATAAAGTAGGAGTTTCTTTGATCGATCTCTTTCGATTTTAACTCCTAATATATAAGCAGCTTCTTCCATGTCCTTCATTTCAAAAAATTGTAGGAAAAGTAACTTTCAGATTTAGTACCTACAGAAGAAAATTTGTTTCACCGCTTAAATCTTGTCTGCTTGTTCTAAAATTTTGATATGTTATTTTTAAAGATGTGTCCTACAACTTTCATTAAGGGTTCAGCATCCAATTCTATCTTTAAAATTACAAAAAATTCATGGAATCATCAAAGGTCATGCTGTCTTCTACAGTACAGTTTACTGGTTCAATGTAAATACTATTACCAACACATTTTCTCATTAACCTTACTAGAACTAGATGTCAAACTTGATGTAATGAATGTTCTCTGATGTAAACTTATTCTTTTCCTTATCTTCATTATTAGAAATCAAGGCGACACAAAATAAAAGGCTTTCTACCTATGTTTCTCTAAAATAGAAACACCTTATACCGTCTTCTTCGTTTCTAGCTAAATCAAACCGTTAGTTTCTCTACCAATTTCTTTTACAGCAACTTAAGACTCTTCCATAGCATCTAAGCTTAATTACAGTAGGTTTTTACTCCTATAAAAACCTTCCACAATTCGTACATGAGGAGGCAATGTGGCCATTGATGGTCTTCTTCCGGTCGAGCATCGTCAAGCCCATAGACTCCATCTTGTCGAAAATTAAAGGAGAAGGTAGTGTTGCATGGGCCCGTGGGCTTGTGGTCGCACGGCCCTTAATTCACGGCCCAATACCTCTAATGATGAGTTCTTAAATTTATCTAGAGTATTGGTCCAATGAGGAAAATAAAACAATATTTGTTGTGGTATCGACAATATTGTTTGATGCTCCTTCCATCACTTAGTTATGGACCGTCGTATATCTAAGGGTCGTCACAAAATTTCTCAGATCCCATAGTTTAATCGACCAAGCCGGGATGGGCACGCGCTCGGAGGATTAGGGTGTGACATCCATGTTTAATGGTATTAGAGCAAGGTTAGTAATTGGAGTGATAAGGTGTGGTGGTCTATGGGATAGTTGATAGAAAAGACCTTTAATTCATGCTGGTGCATGTCTGTGATAGTTGATTGGTATAATTGTTTATTTGTGTGGATCACTCAGTTTCGAATTATGTATGGAATTGGGAACATGTTTTGTAGACAGACTACAATTTGAGTTATTATGAGCGGAGGACTCCTAGAAAAAGGACCATGGGTCCAGTGACTTGGGGTAAAACACCGACAAGGGTCGATACCCAAGGAGGCCGTGGTAGAGTGCCGGCTCAAGCTAGCGTGAGTGGAGTAGCACCACCTCCCATTGGTGTTGTGGTAGCAGCCCTTAGTGATCCGGGAACTATCGAGGTCACGTAAGGGCTAGATGCGATGAGAGACATCATGGGGTAGCAGGCCCAAAACCAAGCCGTCACCTTTACCACCATCGTTGCAACTGCCGCCGCCACTGGTACCATTGCTGCTGCTGCTTCCATAGCTTTGCTGCACCCGTCGCAAGATACCTATTGAAGTTCCAGCTAGGAACATAGTTATGGATAAGGAGAGACCGATCCACAAGTTGGTGGAACAATTCGAAGCGAACCCGCCAAGGTTATAGGAACCAAAGAGCTAGAGACTGCATCTCTTTGGATTCAGGATCTGGACAAAGCCTTTGCACTTTTGAGGTGCAATGAAGAGGAAAAGGTTGTCATGGATGTATATCAACTGTAGGGTAACGCCAAAACCTGGTGGAAAGCCACTAGAGATACAGTATTTCTGAGAGGAGTAGTCCTGCTATGGGACGCATTCCTCAAAGCCTTCAATGACAAGTACTTTTCGGGAAGCGCCCGAGAATAGAAAATGGAAGAATTTCAACGTCTCCACCAAGGGATGATGACTGTTGACCAGTATGAGGTCAAATTTGCGAAGCTTTCTCACTGTGCTCTGAGGTTGATCGAGGATCCAAAGGATAAAGCTCGAAGGTTCAGGAATGGGCTTCGGCTAAAGCTGAAATAACCGTTGGTGCCATTTGACTTGAAGGATTATTGAGATGTGTATAATCGAGCCTAACAACTAGAAGAAGTCTGAACGAGTAAGCCACCTCGTTTGGATCGAGGTTTAGTTCACATAGAGAAGGGATCTGACATGGGAAGAGGCCTATGACCGGAGGAAGATTTCAAGTCTCACCCAACAGGAAGGGCGAAGTTGGCAAGTTTGTGCTAAGTTGAAATGATTTATGTCGCGCTTTTGGAAGGGGACATGGTACCACCCCGTGTCCTCAAAGGACGAGTGCCTGTTTTGAATGTGGCCAGTAGGGTCACTTGGCTAGAGATTGTCCGAGAAGACCAAGAGGACAACTGTAGTTACCACCGCTATCGTAGATGGGTCAGATAAGAGGTTACGCGCTGTAGCATGCACCACAGGGTGGACAGATTAGACCCTCAGTTCAAGGGATAGTTTATGCCATCACCAGAGGTCAGGCTGAGGATGCGCCTGATGTGATCACAGGTACAGTTTCACTGAACGACCATGCTACTTATGCTTTATTTGACCCTAGTGCAACTCATTCTTTTATTGCTGAGCAATATGTTAAGCTGATAGGATGAAGTCCTGAGTTGCTGTAGTTAGTGGTTAGCATATCTACACCGTTAAATGATAAGGTGTTGTCTGCATTGGGTTGTTCTGGTTGCAAGTTAGCGATTGGTGAGCGAGAGGGGAAAATGGATTTGTTAGTCCTAACCATGTATGACTTTGATTTGATAATTGGCATGAATTGGCTCACCAAGCAACAAGGTAAAATGAACTGTTATCGTAAAGCGATTCAGTTTAACCCATTAGAGGGTAAGAGCTTCGAGTTTGTCGGGAATCGAGGAGGACCCTCGATTACCCTAATCTCGTCATAAGAGGCAATCCATTTGTCAAACGGGGGTTGTCAAGGTTACTTGGCAACTGTCGTGGGGATCTGAAGATCGAAGATATTTTGGTTGTGCAAGAATTTCCAGATGTTTTTCTGAATGAATTGCCAGGATTATCACCAGAAAGAGAAATGAACTTCATGGTTGAGTTAGCACCCGAGACAAAGCTAATCTTATCAGATGGCATTGTTTGAGTTGAAGGAACTGAAGGTGCAAATGCAAGAATTATTGGATAAGGGATTCATACATCCCAAAGTGCATCACCATGAGGAGCGCCAATTCAATTTGTGAAAAAGAAGGATGGTTCATTGCGTTTGTGCATCGACTATCGCCAACTCAATTAGGTGACGATCAAGAACAAGTATCCACTCTCGAGGATTGACAACTTGTTTGATCAGTTGTAAGGAGCGTTGATATTTTCAAAAATAGACTTGAAGACAGGATATCATCAGCTAAGGATCAGAAATGAGGACATTCCAAAGTCAGCATTTCGTACTCGATATGGTCATTTTGAGTTTACTGTAATGCCGTTCGGGTTGACAAATGCTCTAGCCGCTTTTTATGAATTTGATGAACCAAGTGTTCAAGAAATATCTAGATCAATTTGTAATCATGTTCATTGATGATATTCTAGTGTATTTGAGGAGTGCTGAGGAGCACGAGAGTCATTTGAGATCAGTGCTCTAGACCTTAAGGATTCATCAGTTGTACACTAAGTTCAGCAAGTGCGAGTTTTGGTTGACTAGTGTTGCGTTGCTAGGTCACATGATTTCAGGTGAAGGAATCTCCATGGACTCGTCCAAGAATGAAGTAGTGATCAATTGGCCAAGACCATTTAACGTGACAGAAATTAGAAATTTCTTGGGTTTAGCAGGTTAATATAGATGGTTTGTGGAAGGATTTTCAGCCTTAGCATCGCCATTGACCCGACTTCTGAAGAAAGAAGAAAATTTGTGTGGACAAACAAGTGCGAGTGTAGTTTTCAAGAACTTAAGCAAAAGCTAAATACTGCACTTATGCTGACCATTCCATCTGGTCCTGGAGGATATGAGATCTATAGTAATGCCTCGTTTTGAGGATTGGGTTGCGTGTTGATGCAACATGGTAAGGTTGTTGCATACACCTCCCACCAGTTGAGACCTCATGAGCTGAACTACTCGATGCATGACTTAGAACTCGTAGCAATCATTTTCGCGTTGAAGATTTGTAGACATTATTTGTTTGGGGACATATTCCAGATCTTCACGAACCATCAGAGTCTCAAGTACCTATTCTCTCAGAATGAGTTGAATACGAGACAGTGTTGTAGGATGGAACTTTTGAAGGACTACGATTGTGATATCATATATCACCACGGAAAGGCGAATAAGGTCACCGACACTTTAAGTCGAAAATCTTCAGTTGCACATATGTTGGTTAAGGAGTGGAATCTACTCAAGAGAGCTCGAAATTTGGTTTTCAAATTTGAGGTAGGCCAACTTTCGAATCTTGTAGCCACCATTAGAATTGAATCGGATGTGCAGATCATGATCAAATTACTTCAGTCGACAGACCCAGGAGTTCAAAAAATTCTACAAGAGGATGTGATAAGAGGAAAGCTGACTTTTAGATTTCTAATGATGGAAAACTAAGGTTTTTAGGGCAATTGTACGTACCTGACGATGCAAAGCATAAAGAGGATATTTTATCAGAAGCTCATTGTAGTAGTTACAGCATTCATCTTGGCAGTACGAAAATCTATTAAAATCTGCGTCCACACTATTGGTGATTAGGTATGAAGGCAGACATCGCCAAGTATGTCGCCAAGTGTCTGACGTGTCAGCAAGTTAAAGCACAACAATGTAAGCTGGGAGGACTTTTGCAACCTCTCGACATCCCAAAGTGAAAGTGGGAGCACATCACGATGGATTTTGTGACCAAATTACCAAGGAGTTAGAGAGGGAATGATTCTATTTGGGTAGTGGTCGACAAATTGACAAAGTTGACTCACTTCTTTACAGTGCGAAAGGATCTTGACTTAGATAGGCACGCTGAGTTATACATGCGCTAGATAGTTCAGCTACATGGAGTGCTGGTTACGATTACTTCAAATTGAAACCCAAGATTCACAACTACAATTTATAAGAGCTTATAGAGTGCTTTAGGTATAAAACTGCAGTACAATATGGCATATCATCGTCAGACAGATGGCCAGTTTGAGAGGACGATTCAAACCCTCAGAGACATGCTATGAGCTTGCGTACTGGACTTCAAAGGAAGCTGGGAGGAACAGCTTCATCTTGTTGAGTTTGCCTACAACAACAACCACCATCAGAGCATCTAGATAGCTCATTTTGAAGCATTGTATAGCAAAGCATGTAAAACACCCGTGTGTTGGGATGAATTTGGGGAGAGAAAGATCACAGGCCCAGAGTTGGTTCAGTAGTCAGTGGATGCAATTGTAGTTATCAGGAACGGATTAAAGACTGCTTAATATGACAGCCTGATTTTTAGGTTCTGATTTCGATTGGATAAGTTGGGCTTTTCATCGACGTGACTATAGTGTTTTTCTCTAAGGTTACCACTCACGAGATAACTAGCCTTTTAGGTGAAGCCGTTAGAGAATATAAACGCAATAGACTTGAGAATTCGACCAGGAATCGACTGCTCGATCGTGCTAGTTTGCAAGGGTCATTATAGCACAGTTAAAAATTTATCAGAAATTGGGAATAGGTTAGTTCGATTGAGATGTGTGGCTAAACATGGGTGATTCCACTAATTTGCAAAATTCTCGTCGATCGACAATAGACTCATTTTTTTGTCGTTTTGGCATCTTGTGTCCATATTTGAAACCTTGAGATTTTTATGACAACCGAGAATCGCCAATATGTCAAAGGGTACGTTGTGGCCCGACGAAAATTGACCACAGGTTAATTGTATCAAACATTCCTAAAAGCTACCTAGTAGATTATGTCACGTTAAAATTGCACCAGATTGAAATTAACTGCGAATTTGAATCCGATTTCAGAAATTGAAAGTTTTATTATGTCATGAGTTATTTTA
The DNA here is from genome assembly GCA_014182695.1 of Eucalyptus albens. NCBI lineage: Eukaryota > Viridiplantae > Streptophyta > Magnoliopsida > Myrtales > Myrtaceae > Eucalyptus > Eucalyptus albens. The sequence goes on along the minus strand of CM024648.1, from coordinate 54,233,776 downwards.
GGAACGCCGACTTATCTTTTAAGGAATTTTCCGCGAGTTCAGGATTTTTACGGAAAATCAATTTGGACGATCTGTAAAACAAACAGAAATTCGAATTGGCCAAATCGAAGGGATTTTTGGCCTTCGGTGTGAGCTACTTGGTGAAAGGAAGTTGTGTGGGCTTATTCTTTGACAAAATTGGACGTCAATCGGAGAAAATTGTTACGAAATCGGATTCTAGGGAAAAAAGAAATAGAATTCGAAATTGAGAGGAATTCGTAGGTTTGAGGGATTGTTGCATTTTGATCCTTATTTGGACTTCAATTGGGACAAGTTGGTGTGGAAATTGGCCTTGGATGACCAATTGATATTGTTGTGGGAAGTTGAGCTAAAATATTTGGTTTAAAGACTATATGCGCAGGCAGATGGGACCACAGCCTCTACTGCCACCGCCGCAGATAGAACAGAACAGAGGGAATGTGCTACAGGACATTTAGTGGGGCACTTGGAACAAGCCTCCATTGCAAGGAAGGGTGCACGTTGTCACTCGACAGGAGACAGAGGACTCATTAAATGTGTGCCAAGTTTCTAGAAGGAAGCATGGGTCAGCCCAATGTTTGAGTATATCGGGAGCATGCTTTGAATGTGGCTAGCACAAACATCAGGCGAGGAACTGCCCACATAGGTCCAGGAGAGCATTAGCATTGTTATTGTAGATAAGACGCTATTAGGATGGCTAGAGGAGCATGGATGGACCGACCATGCATCAATCGGAGAGAGAACATTTTTGAGGTGATTTGATCAGAGTAGCGTAACAGGATTTTGAGCGAAAGTTGTAGACTTGTATTTGTTGTAATAAAGTAGTAGAAAGAAGAATCTCTGACTATAGTTGTACTAGACTGGGTTGCTTATGGGTAAAACTCTTGTTGTAATGAATTGTGGTAGAGTTATAATGTAGTTTGATCAGCTAGCATATGAAAGTTTTGAATTACTGAGAGTCGGAAAGGACCTTCGATCCTGTTATTTCGTCACCAAGGACGATCGGGTTCTAAAGGTAGGTTGTAAAGATTTATTTGGCAACTGTAGTGAATGTGTTGCCTAAAGAAACAACTATGGAAATTACAGCTGTGGTACGGAAGCTTCTAGAGATACTTCCAAAGGATTTATTAGAGCTATCGCCTGAGAGAGAAATAGAATTCATGAATGAATTAACGCCGAGGATAGATATAGTCTTTAAGACTCCTTATCAGATGTCTTTGTCTGAGTTGAAGGAACTAAAGGTGCAAATGCAAGAATTGTTGGATAAGAGATTTATATGTCCCAATGCATCGCCTTGGGGAGCATCAATTTCGCTTGTGAAAAGGAAAGATGGTTCGTTGCGTCTGTGCATCCACTATCGTCAACTCGATCAAGTAATGATCAAGAACAAGTGTTCATTGCTGAGGATTGATGATTTGTTTTGCTAGCCAGAAGAAGCGTCTATATTTTCAAAGATCGACTTGAGGAGCATGAGAGACATATGAGAATAGTACTTCAAATCCTGAGGATTCATCAGTTGTACGCTAAGTTTAGCAAGTGCAAGTTTTGGTTGACTCGTGTTGTATTCCTAGGTCACATTATTTTAGGTGAAGGAATCTCCGTGGACTCGACCGAGATCGAAGCAATTATCAATAGACCAAGATAGACAATAGTATTGGAGATCAAAAGCCGTTTAGGTGGGAGAAGTTACTACAGAAGGTTCGTGGAAGAATTTTTAGCTTTAGTGTCATCAATGACTCGACTGCCAAAGAAGGAAGAGAAATTTGTATGGACAGACAAGTGCGAATGTAGTTTCCAAGGGCTTAAGTAGAAGCTGACTACTACACCTATGCTGACCATTCCATCTAGTCTTGCAGGATACGAGATCTACAGTGATGCAACATGGTAGGGTTGTTGCATACGTATCCCGTCAGTTGAGACCTCGTTAGCTAAATTACTCGATGCATGACTTAGAACGCGCAACAATAATTTTTGCCCTGAAGATTTGGAGACATTATTTGTATAGAGAAAGATTCTAGATCTTCAATGATAATCAAAGTCTCAATTATTTATTATCTCAAAATAAGTTAAATATGAGACAATGTTGTGAATTATAACTTTGGAAGGATTGTGATTATAATAACTTGTATTACTCTGGGATGAACAAATAAAGTCACATATGCATTTAGTTAGGAGTCTTAAGTTGCGCATATGCTGGTTAAGGAATTGACCTTACTTGAGAAAGTTTGAGATTTGGTTTTCAAATTTGAGGTAGGCTACCTTTCAAATCTTATAGCCACCCTCAGAATTGAGCCAGATGCTCAAATTATAGGTGGGTTCTCAAATAGGGGGTTTTCTCAAAACTCCAGCTATGCATCCTCATCCTCTTCGATCTCTCATTCTTCCAAACTCTAGTTGGAGCCTACTGCTGAGTACGCCGGGGAACCTGGATCACCAAGCTTAGGGTATTTCGTGTCCGCCGCCGATTCATTCTTAGAGTCTGTTGTACCCTTTCCAAAAGCAACCTCAATCACATACAGAGGTATCTCACATTTAGGTACAAGGCCCTCCTTTTAGCCATTATGATAATGGCGATACCATGACTAGTATTGATGGGACATCTTTTTAGGTAATCTCGTATCAACCCATACTATGGACTTCACCAGCACATACTCAAGTCCATCAAGGTGCCCATGTATCGAAATGTGGTAACTTTGTTTTGTCAACTTTTTAGGTTGTCCAAAATGTTTAGGTGGTGTTGCCATCTATAAGCTTGAAATGTTATCCCGCAACAAGACGAGAGGACGTCTCAGCAAATTCAACCCCCTAAGACCAAATTAGGAAGAAAATACGGCCTAAGGGCTGCCTAAGCACAATGAGGCGTCAACGGACTTATCTTGACCTCAATTTCTTCTTACAAGTAAGTTCAATTCAAAATTTCAATGAATCATGTCATCACATCAATTCATAACTCAAATTGAAACATTGCTCAATCGACTCAGTCGATTACATGTCATATTAAGACTGCTCGCTCTAAGTCCAACTATATTAGGACTGCTCGCTCTAAGTTGATAAATAGATAGTATAGCTCGCGCTAAGCTAATAAATAGTATACTACTCTCGTTAAGCTGACCTATCAAATCATCGTATTGATATAGTACACTAATAATGCTCCCACTAAGCTGATCATATTGCTCTCGCGAAGCTAATAATATTGCTCTCGCTAAGTTGATAAGGTATATTGCTCTTGCTAAGTTAACATATCATAGCCCATAGGTTGATATAGTATACTGATATACTACTCTCAATTTAAGCTAACATATAACCCATAGGCTGATATAGTATACCATCCTAATCTTCCAATCAGATCAATTTACCATTTTTATCATACCCGATAAAAATACATGTGTGTGGGTACACGGCTGACCTTAACCAAAATACAAGATTTTCACTTTTGAACCTCTCACGATTTTCAGCAATCCTAAAATAGATTTTTAGCACTGTAAACCGACGCTCAGCAGCTTTCCAATTAATTACCAAGATTATCCAATTTTTTGGATAAATACCCACAAGCACCAATCACACTCAATTTGCACAATCCGGTACTGAATTAAACAAATAGAAAGCACCACTGAAATCAACATGAAATTCCGATCACTGACCATCTCGGTCTAATTTCCGAATAATAAATAAATAATGAAATAATTAAGTAAATTAATAAATAAATACCATAAATACGACTTAGGCCTGATAAAGCCTAATTGGAAGCCAAGACGAGCTCGGAAAATAACCAAACCACTCAAGTTAAATACTAAAGCTTGTCTAGGCTCTAATTGCACTAAACTATCCATCTATCATGCATTGACAATTAAGTAAATTACTAATCTAATCTAACTAACGACCTAATCCATCTTTGCCTAAACTAATCAATCCTTAAGCATAATTAACTTACTAAGCAAGGATTAGTGAGTTAAACTCACTTGATCAACGAACCGCTCGATTCGAAACGACGGGAACGCTGTGGGAGATGGAAAACACCAAAGGAGGACCAACTTTCGGGGCCAAGAACACCTCTAAAATGGGCTAAGACAGCTATTGGAAACCCACATGGTTTTGCTTTTGCTTGGTGGCTGGTTGAGGCCAAAAAGGGTTGCTCTTGGGCCGAGACAGCAGCAGGGTTGGTTCAACGAGCGTCCACGGCTGCAAGGGCTTTAGCTGGTCTCTCTCTTGGTTGCTAAGCTCAAAAATGGCACAATGAAGAAGATGGGAGGGGCAATCGACCACTTGAGGGAGAGAAGGAAGAGATGAGGGAACCAAAGGGCCTACCGAGCCTTCATCCTCATCTTCTTTGTCCATTTGACCATCCCCCTCCACCAGCTAGGTTCCATGGACCAAATTTAGCCACCAAGGCCCCTTTTTGAACACTTGAAATGGTCTATAAGTCATAGGTGATGGGGGCACACGAATTTGCAAGATTTACCCTCAAATTGGACTTTAATCTCACCTTAAATCATCCTAATTTTTCCCTCAAAAATTCAATTGTCAAAACCTCGACCAAATTGATATTTTTCCTCACCAATTGATCCCACTTGCATCCCAATTACGTAATAAAAAATGGTCCCTAACATTTTATGGACAAAAACGGCCCTATGATCACTTTTTCCCAAAAAGTCTCAGTTTGCAGAAAAATCTTTCAAGGCTAAGCCAACATTCCTAAAATGACCCATGACATGACAGAACTTCCAATTTCTTAAATCGTATTCAAATTCACGGTTAAGTTCAAGCATGCACGATTTTAGCATGACCTAAGCTACCTTGTAGCTTTTAGAAATTTTTAGTGTAAATGACTTGTGGTTGATTTTCTTCAAGCCACAATGAACCTCTTCAACACATTGGAGACTCTTAGTTGTCATGAAAAAATTGAGGATTTGAATATGAATAAAACGATAGAAAAATCAGTCTAGTGCCGATTGATAAGAATTTTGCAATTTAGTGGGATCACCCACGTTTAACTACATATCTCAATTGAACCAACTTATTTCTAATCTCTAATCAATTTTTAATTGTGCCGTAATGATTTCGGTAGATGAGCACGATCAAGTAGCCAATTCCTGGTTGAATCCTCAAGTCTATTTCCCTCAAAATCTCTTAATGAAATCCATAGATAGTCTAGTTATCTCACAAGTAATCAGCTCTGAGAATAGCACTATAGGCGCATCGATGAAATGTCCGATTTATTTACTTGAAAGAAGAACTGAAATTTTAGGATGTCACAACTCTTCCCCTCTCATAAAAATTTCGTCTTCGAGATTTAAACCTTTATAATACTTAAGCGAAAATGTGGGGGTACAAATGCCTCATTGACTCTTCAGTCTCCCAGGTTGCTCCTTCGGTGCCATGGTGTTGTCAAACCACTTTGACCATCGAGATGGTCTTTGTACGCAGAACTTTTTTTTTTTTTATTTACAATCTAAACTGGGCTTTTAACATATGACACTTGGTCATCCACATCTAATCCTGAAAATTAAACATGTGAATCGGGTCAGGCTCGTACTTACTTAATATTGACATGTGAAAGACGTCGTACACGCACCAATCTTGGCGGCAACGCAAAACAATACGCTAGAGTCATGATTCTCTCAAGAATCTCAAATAGACTTACATACCTCAAACTTAGTTTTCCTTTCTTGCTAAAGCGCGAAGTTCCCCTCATTGGCGACACCTTCAGAAAAACATGATCGCCAACTTGGAATTCTAGAAGCCTTCGATGCTTATCTGCGTAACTTTGCTGACGACTCTGAGCGATCTTTAATCTACCTTTGATCACTGCGACGGCATCCACTGATTGCTAAACCAACTTTTGGCCTCTAAATTTTCTCTCTCCACATAGGTGTTCTGCACGCTCTACCATACAACGCTTCAAAAGGAGCCATCTGGATGCTTAGCTGAAAACTGTTATTATAGGCAAACTCCATTAGATGAAGTTGTTCCCAACTTCCTTTAAAATCTAGTACACAAGCTTGTAGCATATCTTCAAGGTTCTAAATTGTCCTCTCAGACTAACCATCCTTCTAAGGATGATATGCCGTACTGTACTGCAGTTTTGTACCTAATGTTCTTTGCAAGCTCTTCCAAAAAGAGGCGGTGAATCTCGGGTCTCGATCTGAAGTTATCATGACTGGCACTCCATGCAGTCAAACTATCTGGTGCATGTACAACTCGGCGTGCCTATCCATCATGATGTGCTCCCACTTCTACTCTGGGATCTCGAGAGGTTGCAGAAGTCCTCCCTGCTTGTAATGCTGAGCTTTGACCTACTGACATATTGTGGCATCCCAAAAATTCAAAGCCAAGCCATAAGGTGTGTTAAAGTCTCTAATTAGGTGATAAAAATTTCCATGGCTTATGCTTTAGCCATTAGTCTTTTTAATTAGATGATTTGTGCATATGATTGTGAAAATTTAAATTTGATAGATTAATAACCTATGCTTGGCCATGTACTTTATAAATTAAATTTCAATAAACAAGATGTCCCAAGACTTTGGCCGAGATGAAAATTGAAAATTGAAAATATTTATAGAAAGGAATTTCAAAATTTAAAAAAAAAAAAAAAAAAAGGAAAAGGAAAAGGTCAATTTTTAGGATGGGCCTTAGGCCCATTGGCCTAAGATTTTAGTGGGCCAAGCTAGTCGGCCCAATAGAAGCCCACGGAGGGGCTGTCGACTAGCCCATGAGGGAGACCCAAGAGTGGCCGGCCCAAAAGCCCAAAAAGCCCAAAAAGCCTAGACTAGGATGCCATGCATTGGCTAATTTGAAGGCAAGTAATGATTATCAATGATGAGAATTTGGGGGTATAAAAGGGAAGAGAGAGAGAGGGGTGGCCGGTTACCGGTCTAGAGGCAAGTGGGAGTCCTCTAGCTTCTCTTGCATGCTTGTATGCTGTTTACATGTTAAATTTTTGAGTGTTTAAGTGAGAAAAACCGAGGTGTGGTTGGCTTATTCTTGAATCGCATGACTGTTCTTGCTCGGATCATGTGAGTCAGAAAGTTGTTTGAGCTTGCATGTGTGTTTAGAGTCCGATTTTGGCTTCTATTTCTTCATGAAAGTTGTAGCTAACATCCTGTACTACAATATACTAAAATTTCGTCGAAAATAATGTATATTTGAGGGGTTAAAGTCTCATCCTACGGAGACCTCAGATCTGGAGAGTTTTTACTGACCTTTTGCTGGATTCGTGATTGCATGTTGGTTTGTGATGAGAATATCACTTCAATTTCTTCATGAAAGTTGTAGGGGATATCTTTAAATACAACATACTCAAATTTGAAGTGAAACGAACAAGTATAGCCTAGTAAATCGACTAGATCTTGAAGACGATGATTCTGGTGATGTATTCCGAGACACCCGAGACTTCAAGGATCTAAATGACGACTATATTCTGGTTATTTGACCTAGATCTCTTCATGAAACTTGTAAAGGACATCTTGATATATAACATATCCAAATTTAAGAGAAAAATAAAGAGAATAGGTAGGTGAAATCTCAATATTTCAGAGATGTGTACACTGGACGATGCGGTAATGGATCCAGAAGCTTCGTGAGACTGTATAAAATAATCTAAAAACAATCTGGCTTGGAGTTCTGCATGAAAGTTGTACGAAAATGTCTTTTCTATAAATCAGAAAAATTTCATAATTTTTGAAGGCCATATGGATATTTTAATTGAATTTATTCGGAAACCGTGCATTCTGGTTTCATCCGAGAATCATAGGATGTTTTGTGAAAATTGTGAGATTGTGTAAAATTCAATTTGGCCATGAATTTTGCATGTAATTATCATCCTATTGGTTTTTTTTAATGATTTCTTGAATTTTTATAATATTGGGAATTTATAGATATTAAAAAATAAATTAAATAATAAAATAAAATAAAATAAAATAAAATAAAATAAAATAAATAGATTATTTTGGCCATAGATTCCATTTAATTAATTTATGTTGCGTGTGTGATAAAGTCTTGGTATATGTATGACATTGAATTGAGATGCATGTGTGAATTTCATGCCAAGTATGACTTGTTTGATGTCATGCCATGTGCCATGTTAAATTGAGATCAAAATAATGGCAAATGTGGATAATGATGAGTGAGGAGGTGGTTGTGGTGGAGGTTAATGCCGGAATGTATAGAGATGCATTGCCGGATTACCCTGGGAGATTCAGGATGCCCGGAACGTAGGGGCGCCGGAAGCCCTGTTGGAGGTTTCTACCCGAAGGGAATACCTCGCGATGCCAGGATTTGGGGTGCGGGATGCTCGGCCAGGGAGTGTAAATGTCGGAAGCCCCGTTGGAGGTTTCTGCCCGAAGGGAATGCCTCGTGATGCCGGTTGGGATGCGAGATGCCCGGAATGTGGGGGCGGATGCCCGTGGCCCGGGAGGCTGAATGCGGAAGCCTCGGAGGTCTTTGCCCGAGGGGATGATGAAATTGATGATTTGAGAAATGGGTGATGTGGTGATCAAATTGAAAGCAAAAAGTGGAAATTAAACCATGGCATGATATGCATGATGATATGCATGATGACATGCAAGATGATGATGGTGACGATGATGATATGTGATGTGAGATAATGATGATCACCCATGGCATGATATGCATGATGATATGCATGATGATGATGTTAACGATGATGATATGTGATGTGAGATAATGATGATCACCCATGGCATGATATGCATGATGATATGCATGATGATATGCACGATGATATGCATGACAATGATGGTGACGATGATGATATGTGATGTGAGATAATGATGATCACCCATGGCATGATATGCATGATGATATGCATGATAATATGCATGATGATGATAATGATGATGATATATGATATGGCATGACGACATGTGTAATGTGATGATGTCATGATGATGATGACATGTATGATATAATGATGCCATGATGATGATGACATGTGAGATGTGATGATGACATGTGTGATGTGATGATGTCATGATAATGATGACTTGTATGATGTAATGATGCCATGATGATGACGACATATATGATATGATGGTGCATGATAGTATGCGCATGGCTTCAAGGTAAGTAACGCCTGCAATGCATGTATGATTTGTATGATGCATTGAGTTGTTATTGGATTCCTTATCTGCTGAGTGGTTGTACTCACCCCTTTTGGGGACCAACATTTCAGATTAGCAGTATGCCGCTTCCTGCCATTGCACGGGGTGCAGTTTACGGGTTACTGTCCGACGTCGAGGTAGAGTGTGAGGAGTTCAGCTGTCCTTCTGTGCCTAGACTCACCTACATATGTGTGCGTTGTTTTGTTACATACGACATAGGCCTGGCTGGGGGTCCAGTCGTTCAGGAGTTTGTTTCTGTCCACGTTTGCCACGATGGGGTCATGAGAGGGATGCTGCCAATGCCGCCGCCTAACGCACCGGACTGGGTGTGAGACCTGTGTGCGACGAGTAGGGGCTGCGTTTTTTTGGGAGTTAGTTAGCCGACACATATGATGGGAGTTGAGCACATGTGATGTAGAGGGTCGAGGATCCTTTTTGAGGTTTTAGGCTGGACATGGCAGAGTCCTAGCTTTTCCTTTTTGATGTACCAACCCAAAAGAAGTCCCATCTTGAAAATATATGTAAATAAAGTGTCGTGGCTTGTCTATAAAAATTATGGTGGTTAGTGGTGTGTATTGGTATCATGGATTTGTAGGGGGATAGATGGTGATGCTTTATTTTGCTTCCGCTAATGAGTCGCGCAGGGACCGCTTTAAAAAAAAATGCCTGTGAATAACGACGCTTCTTCTAAGTATTGGTGCTTGTGGCGACCGCCGAAGGGTTCCGGGTGCTACACATGCTTGGCGATGTCCGCCTTCATACCAAACCACCAATGGTGTTGACGTAGGTTGTAATACATCTTGGTACTTCCAAGATGAATGTTGTAACCGCTACGATGAGCTTCGATAAAATATCCTCTCTAAGCTCCACATCGACAAGTACAACTAATCGTCCTTGGAACCTTTAGTGTTCCATCATCGAAACTTGAAAGTAGCTTTTCTTTCTTTGATATCCTCTTGAAAATTTTCAAAATCTAGACATTTGGGTTTGTTGAAGAAGTTTGATCTTGATTTACACATCCGGATTCAAATTTTAGGGTGGTAATAAAAGATGAGAAATGTGGCTTACCTCAAATTTGAACACTGAATCTCGAGCTCTCTCAATTAAATTCCACTCTTTAATTAGTATGTGAGCAACTGAAGACTTTCGGCTCAAAGCATCGGTGACTTTATTTGCCTTTCCTAGGTGATATAGGATGTCATAGTTATAGTCCTTTAGCAATTCCATCGATCGACGCTATATCATATTCAACTCATTATGAGAGAATAAGTACTTGAGGCTCTGATGGTTCGTGAAGATCTAAAATTTTTCCCCACACAAGTAATGTCTCCAAATCTTCAATGCAAAAATAATTCTAAGTCATACGTTTGGTAGTTTAGTTCGTGAGGTCTCAACTGATGGGATGCATATGCAGCAACCTTACCATGTTGCATCAGCACACAACCTAGTCCTCTGAACGACGCATCACTATAGAACTCATACCCTCCAGGACTAGATGGAATTATCAACATAGGTGCGTTAGTTAGCTTTTGCTTAAGCTTTTGGAAACTACACTTGCACTTGTCTATCCACACGAATTTCTTTTCTTTCTTCGGGAGTTTAGTTAACGGGGACTTTAATGTTGAAAACCATTCCACATACCGTCTGTAATAACCTGCCAAACCTAGAAAACTTCTGATCTCTATCATTGTAGTCGGTCTTGGCCAATTAATCACTGCTTCAATCTTGCTCGGGTGCACGAAGATTCCTTCACCTGAAATCATGTGACATAAGAAAGTAACACGAGTCAACCAAAACTTGCACTTGCTGAACTTGGTGTACAACTGATGGACTCTCAGCGTTCGTAGCACTAATCTCAAATGACTCTCATGCTCTTCGTCACTTCTTGAATACACCAAAATATCATCAATGAACACAATCACAAACTGATCCAGATATTCTTTAAACACCATGTTCATCAAATCCATGAAGGCAGCTGGAGCATTCACAACCCGAACGGCATTACAGTGAACTCATAATGACCATATCAAGTACGAAATGCTGACTTCGAAATGTCATCTTTCCTGATCTTCAGATGATGATATCCTGTCTTTAAGTCGATTTTAGAGAATATCGATGCTCCTTACAGTTGATTAAACAAGTCATCTATCCTTGGCAGTGGATACTTGTTCTTGATCGTCACCTGATTGAGTTGGTGATAATCAATGCACAAGCACAATGACCCATCTTTCTTTTTTACAAAAAGAACCGGTGCTCCCCAAGGTGATACACTGGGATGGATGAATCCCTTATCCAACAACTCCTGCATCTATACCTTTAGTTCCTTCAATTTTGATAATGTCATCCGGAAAGGAGCCTTAGAGATTGTCTCTATCCCGGGGGCTAGCTCAATCATGAACTCAATCTCTCTCTTTGGCGGCAGACCTGGTAATTCCTCAAGAAAGACATCTGGAAATTCTTACACAACCGAAATATCTTCAACCTTCAGCTCTGCAACTATTGTGTCCACGACAATTGCCAGGTAACTCTAACAACCCTCATTTAATAAACGGGTTGCTTCCAGCGACGAGATTAAAGTAACCGAGGGTCTTCCTCAACTTCCAACAAACTCGAAGCTTCTACTCTCTAATGGGTTAAACTGAATCGTCTTACGATAGCAGTCCATCTTAGCTCGTTGCTTGGTGAGCCAGTCCATGCCAATTATCAAATCAAAGTCATATGTGGCTAAGATTAACAAATCTATTTTCCCCTCTTGCTCACCAATCGCTAACTTGCAACCAGAACAACCCAATGCAGACAACACCTTATCCTTTAATGGTGTAGATATGCTAACAATAGACTCCAGCAACTCAGGACTTAAGTCTATCAGCTTAACAAATTGCTTAGCAATAAAATAATGAGTTGTGCCAGGGTTGAATAAAGCATAGGCAGCATGGTCGTTCAACGAAATCGTACCTGTAATCACGTCAGACGCGTCCTTTGCTTGACCTCTCGTGATGGCGTAAACTGTCCCCTAAGTTGGGGGCCTCATCGGTCCACCCTGTGGTGTGTTCAGCGATGCAAAACCTTTAATCTGTCCCCTTGGTGGCGGCGGTGGCAACTGCGGTTCTCCTCTTAGCCTACTAGGACAATCTCTAGCCCCGTGACCCGGCTGGCCACATTCAAAATAGGCGCTTGTCCTTCGGGGGCATTGATTCACATCATGTCATCTTCCAAAAAGGCAACACAACTCGATTCGACTTGGTCCAGACTTACCAACTCCACCCTTCCTGTTAGGTGGAATTTGGAATCTACCTCTAGTCATGGGTTTCTTTCCCTAATGGATCCCTTCTCTGTGAAATTTAAACCTCGATCCAAACGAGATAGCTTGCTCATTCAAACCTCTCTCTATCATATGGGCTCGGCGGTAGACTTCTCGATAGTCTGTTAGATCTAACGGTAACAAAGGTTGCTTTTAATTTAGGACGAAGACCATTTCTGAATCTTCGGGCTTTCTCTTCTGGGTCCTCAATCAACCTCGATGCATACTGAGAAAGTTCAGCGAATTGGACCCCATACTGATCAACAAACATCGATCCTTGACGAAGGCGCTAAAACTCCTCCATCTTTTGTTTCTCGGGCAGTATCCAAAAAATACTGATCATTAAATGCTCTAAGGAAGGTGTCCCACACTGGGACCACACCTTCCGAAAACACGAACTCTTTGGTGGCTCTCCACTAGATATTGGCTTTACCTTGCAATTGTACATCGCTAAGGCTAATTTATCCTCTTTGTTGCACATTAAAAGTGCAACACTTTCTCTAGATCTTGGATCCAAAGCAACGTGGCTTTTGGATCTCTTGCACCAATGAACCTCGACGGGTTCAGCTTCAAAAACTATTGCGCTAACTTGTGGATCGGCCTCTCTCTTTATACTACCACATTATCAGGTTGGACTTCGGCAGGTGCAGCAACAAGTGCGGCGGCAGGTGCAGCAACAGTTGCGGCCTTAGTAGTGGCAGCAACAGCAGCAGTAGCGGCGGCTTGAGCGGCGGCTGCAACAGTGGTAGCTTGATCCCGGGCATGTTGCCCCATAAATTCTCTCATTGCATCCAAGGCCTGGGTGATCCCAATAGTTCCCTAATCACCCGGGGCTACTACCCCTAAGACCGACGGGAGGTGGTGCTACTCCACTAGTGCTAGCTTGTGTTGGTGCCCTACGTTGATCTTCCTAGGTACCACCCTAGTTGGAGTCCTACCCTGAGTCGCAGGCCTAACGGATCTCTTACTAGGAGTCCTCTGCTCCTGATCGCTCATGGCTCAACTCTACTACACTTATCTTTGAAATCCTCACTAGATTAGAAGCTGAGCAATCCACACAACAAACAATTTTATCAAACAACTATCACAGACATGCACCAGCATGAATTTAAAGGCCATTCTACTACTATCACATAGACCATCGCACCTTATCACTGAAATCACAAAACCATGCTTTGATACCATTAAACGAAGATGTCACGTCTCGATTCTTGAGTGCGCGCCCATTCCTCACTAGTCGATTAGATAGTGACATCCTAGGATGCATCGCCAACCTATTCATTTTAATGCGCATGTGGAAGCAGATAAATAATCCCTAGACAATAAAACAATGTGATAGGAAAGTAGAACTATAAATTTTGAACCTGAAACAACCACGCATATATACATTGCAAACCATAATGTATATAGTATGATACAAACTATTAAAGTCAGGTTCTACTCAAACTAGTCAGAAAACAAAGTCTGCAAACAGGGGTAGGGGCTTCCAATCTACTCTTGGTCATCCTCCTCGACGATCTCTCCTTCTTCTACGCTCTAGCTAGAGCTCATAGCTAAGTACTCCGAAGAATTAGGATTATCCAGCTTGGGATCCTTTGCATCCACCAACGATCCATCCTTAGAGTCTACAATACCCTTACAAAAAGCAACATCCATCCAATATGATCGACACTGGTCCATCATAATGGCCATGACCGTGCCCTGTATTGATGGGAAACCTTTTTGGGTAGACCCACATCAACCCAGACGATGGACTTCACCAGCACATATTCTAACCCTTCAGGGTGCCCATGTATTGGAATGTCGTAACTCTGGTCTATGAACTTCTTAGGTTGTCCAAAATGTTTAGTTGGTGCTGCCATCTATGGGCTTGAAATGTTATCCCAGAATGGTGTGAGACAACGTCTTAATAAGTTCAACCCCTAAGACCCGATTAGGAAGAAAATATGCCATAAAGGTTGCCTAAACACAATCACGAGGTATAGGACTTACTCGAGCCTCCACTTCTTCCTGCAAATCAATTTAATTCATAAACTCACAATCATAACATTCAATCAATTCGGATCGATTCATCGATCAATCAATTTAGTCGATTACATGTCATCATGACCCTTTCTTGGCTGGTTCATCTCATATCAGGACTGCTCACCGCTAAGCTGATAAATAGATAGTATAGCTCGCTTTTAGATGATAGGTATACTCTCTATCTATATCGAACCGCGGGTGGATATAGCACACTAATAATGTTCCCTCTAGTATATCGCTAAGCTAATTACTCTTGCTAAGTTGATAAGGTGTACTATTCTTTCACTAAGTTGACATATCGCCCGTAGGCTTATATAGTATACTGGTATACTACTCTCTGCTAAGCTGACATATTGCACGTAGGCTGATATAGTATACCATCCCAATCATACAACAAATTCAACATTTTTATCATTCCCGATAAAAATAGCCATATGTGGGTACACGGTTGACCTTAGCCAAAATATAATAATTTCATTTCCATAAACCAACCATTTTTATAGTCCACAAAAATATTTTTGGCGTTGTAAACCGATGCCCTTGGTTATTTTTCAAATAAATATTGAAAATAAATAAATTTAGAAATATATCCTAAAATCACAATTTACACCAAATCACAAAAATTTGAGCTCAATTAAATAAATAAAGATCACACCATCAAATCACCATAAAATTCCGATCACCGGCTATCCTGGTCTAATTTCCGAAAAATAATTAATTAATTAAATAATTACGAAAATTAATTAATAAATGCAATAAATAGAAACTTAGGCCCGTAAAGCCTAATTAAACGCTGAGACGGATTCGAAAAATTTCCAAATCACTCTAGATAAATACTAGAGCTCATCTAGGCCTAATTGCACTAACTATCCACCTAACATGCATCGATGATTAATTAAATTCACTAATCTAATCTAACTAACCACATAATCCATAGTTAACTTAAATTAATCAACCCTTAAGTGTCATTAACCTACTAAGCGAAGATTAATGAATTAAACTCACTTGCTTAACGAATCGCTCGGTTCGAAACGACGGGAATGCCGCGGAGGACGGAAAACTCCAAAATGAACCTAACTTTCGAGGCCTGGAACACCTCCAAAATGGGCCCGAGGTGCTACTGGAAACCCACTCTTTCGGGTTCTGTTCTTGGCTGAAACAGAGGGAAATAAGGGCTGGTTAGGGTGAGCAGAGTTGGCAGAGGTAGCTACGGTACTCGGCAACCAATGGCAAGGGCTCATATCAGCTGAACAAAGGCAGGACAGCTCCAGCCGAGCTCGACAAGACCTGAGATACACCGACCAGGACGAACGGTGAACGGAAACAGCGAGGATGGTTGCAAGAGTGGGGAGAGGCAAGGCGTGAGGGTGGTGGTGACTCCAACTATGGTGGCAACGGGCAAAGGCAACGGGGCGTGGCGGCTTGGCATCCACGGCGGCTTCTCTAGAAAATTTTGGACTTCAAACGGCACAATAGAGAAGAAGAAATGGGGCTGTCAACTGGTTTATGGGAGGGGGAGAAGAGAGGAGACGAGGGGGCCACTTGGCTTATTTTCTCACAATTTGTCCCCCTTGACCAACCTCCACCACCAGCTACCTTTTATGGACCAAATTCAATCACCAAGGCTCCTCTTTGCACTCTTGAAATGGTCAAAAAGCCATAGGTGGTGGGGGATTACGAATTTGGCTTGTTTTCTCCCTCAATTGGACTTTAATCTCTCTTGAATCAATCCAATTTGGCCCTCAAAAATTTCGATCAACACCTCAATGATCCAATTGCTATTTTTCCTCACCAATTGATCCCACTTGCATCCCAATTGTGCGATCAAAAATGGTCCCTAACATTTTCTGAACAAAAACAGCCCTAAGACGACTTATTCCTAAAAAGTCTCGGTTTGCAAAAAAAATTTCGGAGATTGAGTTGACGTTTCTAAAATAATTTGTGACATGACAGAACTTTCAATTTTTGAAATTGGATTCAGATACGTGGTTCATTTCAATCCAACGTGATTTTAGCGTGACCTAGTCTACCAAGTAGATTTTAGAAATTTTTAGTGCAAAGGACTTATGATCGATTTTCTTCGAGCCACAATGAACCTATTCAACTCATTAGCGACTCTCGGTTATCGTAAAAATCTCGAGGATTCAAATACGGACACAGGATACCAAAATGATAGAAGAATCAGTTTAGTGCTGATTGACGATAATTTCTCAATTTGGTGGAATTACCCACGTTTAACCACACATTTCAATCGAACCAACCTATTTCTGATTTCTAAGCGATTTTTAACTGTGTTGTAATGATCTCAGCAGATGAGCACGGTTGAATAGCCGATTCCTGGTCAAATCCTCAAGTCTATTTCCCTCAAAATCTCTTAATGACTTCCCTAAATAGTCTAGTTATCTCACGAGTGATCAGCTCTAAGAACAACAATATAAGTGAGTCGATGAAATGCCCGATTTATTCAATTGAAAGCAAAATTGAAATTCTAGGATGGCACAATTCAATGATTATAATTTAGCATACTTGATATGGCAATACCCTAAAGGATGAAGTGATGCCATCCTTATGGGCGAAGACATACTATCAAGAGGGCTATTATGATCAAAATACCCTTAAACTCACCTTTATGTCCGATTTCCTACCGACCTTAAAACTATTGATCAAGATGTGCTGCGACGTCGAGGTAAGGGCATGACACCTTCTGCAGTCATGCAAGGTATGAGCTTGGGAGATCTCGCGACCATGTGTGAGGAAACTCACAATAGGTTTGTCCCAAAAGGCAAGATGATAATGCCCTTATGGATGCAAACCATAAAGAAACTCCCATGGTCAAGTACCTTTAAACCCGATCTCCTCCCCTAAGGGTCAGGTTGCGACAACAATAACATTAGGTGTGGGTACAAGATTGAGCTAAGGTATAACACCACGTGGTTTCACAATCTTAGAAGCTAATAATGGTGTATCTATTGATGATTTTAGTTCACCATGCCGCTATTAGCATTCCTGGTCAAATTAACTTGAACTAGATTAGGCAAATTACCCCCATTGGTCAAAGCTGTTCCACAAGTCTGGGTCGTGCTAACAGCTTCATCCCTTTGCAGAATCCTAAGTGGTGAAGGGGGCGATATAATTTGCCCAATGTTGCCAAAAGTAATTTGAACAGTAGGGGGCGAGGGAACCTACCTAGAAGATACAGACACGTAGTTGGTTTAAGGCTGGACCAAATTACTTGATATCCCACGCTGCCCTTATGCACGTTCGTGGTAAGTGTTTGTTGGTTATAACGGATCCCCGAAAACTGGATTCGACACCGAATCGAACCCCTAAATCAATGCAGAAGATGAAGCCCGGGAAAACATGCATCACTGATCGTAAAACACACCACAGATTTGAGCGTACCTTGTTAGCCACAGATTAAACACCAACGCTGAAAAAGAGGAAGAAATTCTGGCCCCGATGATGTCAATTCGCCTTGAAAGGGAAACGGCGTCGCCTTGAGCGTTTTGGGAGAAAAAGAGAGAGAAAGGAATGTACGTTATGCCAAGAGGTTTCTTCTCTCTCTCTCTACTTCCTTTTATACCTTCCCCCTCCACGGGCCTTATTCTCGTGGGCCGGGCCCTTTTGGGCCCAACTTGAGCGGATGGGCCTTAAGCCCATCTTATAAATCCATCATCTCCCACTCGCACATGGTGGTGCAAAACCAACATGGGCGGACAGGCCCTTCTCAGCCCCATCAGAGAAAAATCCAGCATAAACTCTCACTTAACATGGTGGGCCGAACTTAATCCTCTTTTCCTCTCTTCAACATTCATACCGGTGAATAATCCGTGCGACCAGCATACTTTGAGAGCTCGTTGCTATACATCTGTTAGGAATATATAGCAGCTCATAATGGGCATCACACTCCGAGTAGATTTAGTATGCAGTACCCTAGATCGATCGATCACATTTATATCTCTCTTGATCTCTTTTAAACAATGATATTTATATTGTATTCACAATTATGATTATCACAAAGACAGTCATAATTGGTTAACCGGTGAATACAAAACTACAATGTGATTCTCCAAAATCGATCTTCCTCTTTCCTTCAAACTCTCAATTTCAGTCCAGCTTGCTTTTCTAGAAATGCCCCATTAGATCGAATCACTCATGACCATTGGCAACATCCTAAGATAGCAAACACTAAATAGAAATCTTGAGATTAAGTAAGAGTCATGAGGGGACTAAGAAATTGAGGAACTCTCTTCCTCAAGAGTCTCACACAACATAAAAGTTGAGATCAAACTTTTGTCACTCTTATTGGTCGTCTCATGCATACGTAGTATGAAATACGTATTACGGTATTAACTCCTTTCCCATGGAGCGTATGTCTACACTTTTTTTATACCGTACAAATGATAGTTCAGACATACCCAATGTCTAACTTGAGTTCACGTATCTACTCATTCACAAAATTCATTAGAACTCACATCTGGCATCTTAGACAGATAAAGTAAAACATGTGGGGTATTTTTACTTTCGGACATAGTAAGTATTATGTCCTCATCTTAACACTCAGTTAAGGCGACATACGTGTTTTAAGCTTGAGCTCTCGATTATCACCTAGATAATAAGCTTTAAAAACAGTCTCATCTCTATTTATCACACAAGAACAGAGGTGATTACCCGTGTGAGTGGGCTAATCTTATATCTGTCCGACATACTTCTCAACTTAAAGTAATGCACTAAGCATTAAGAAGCATAAAGATTAAACAAAAATTCATAGACATTAATGATGAAAACACAAATTCATCAAATGTGAACACTTAGGGAAAATACAATATTCAGTACATCAGTCTCTACGCAATCCTAGAGATTTCATATGACCACAAAACACATCTCTAGGTATTGGCTTTGTCATAGGATCTGCTACCATTACATGCGTAGTATGTACTCTAAGTTCACATCTTTTCGTGCAACCATATCCTTGACAAGATTATACTTGGTATCTATAGGTTTGGTATTGCCATGATATTTTGGATCTTTGGTATACGCTTTTTGCTGCTTGGCTACCACAGTTAAACAACAATAAATCTGCAGCACTTCTAATAATACCTAAATGATCAAAAAATCTCTTAAGCCAAACATCTTCTTATACTGCTGCTGATAATGTCACGAACTCAACTTACGTCGTGGACAAGGCTATACACTTTTGTTTCTTACTGCTCCAACATATGGTGCCATTATTCGGTAAGAAAACAAACCCAGAGGTAGATTTTCTTTCATTTAAATCTCCTCCCCAATCAGTGTTAGAATAGCCTTAGAGTCGCAGATCCTTTTCCTTAATAACTCATCGTATAATCAGCAGTCCCCTTTAGATACCTCAGTATTCTTTTAACGGCTTTCCAATGTGCTTGACCTGGATTGGATTGGTATCTCGGTCACCATTCCGACCGCAAAGCATATGTCGGGTGTTGTACACATCATAGCATACATCAAGCTCCCAACAAGCACTAGCATAAGGAACATGTTTCATTTGTTCCTTCTCTTGTGGAGTCCTTGGACACAGACTATGGCTCAATCCTTCACCTTTTTGCAATAGGAGTGTCTATGGGTTTACAGTCTTGCATACGAAATCGTTCAAGAACCTTATTTATATAGGTTTCTTGCGAAAAAAGACAACGATCTCTTCAAAACGATCTCTTGAAGTCTTAACTCCAAGAATGTATGCAGCCTCACCCATATCCTTCATCTCAAAGTTAGAAGACAACTATCTCTTGACAAGTATTAACCAACTCCATATTGCTTCCGGCAATTAGTATATCATCAACATATAATGATATGATCACAAATTGATCATTGGATCTATTGATATATACACAATGATCCTCGTCAATCATTGTAAAATCATATGTCACTATGGCATTATGAAAATGTATATACCTTTGTCTCGATGACTGCTTAAGGCCATATATCGACCCCCAAAGTCAACATACCTTTTCTTCTTGGCCTTTCATTATGAAACCAGCAAGCTGTTCCATATATGTTCCTTCCTCTAATTCTCCATTGAGGAAAGCAGTCTTTACATCCATTTGATGTAACTCAAGATCCATACTAGTCACTATTGCCAGAATCATGCAAATCAAGGTAAATCTCACTACAGGAAAAAGATGTATTTTCATCATCAATTCCTTCATGTTGATTATACCCCTTCGCCACAAGGCGAGCCTTATGCCTTTCTATTGAGTCATCAGCCTTTCGCTTTATTTTGAGAACCCACTTGTTCCCAATAGCTTTGCGTCCCTTTTGGAAGATCAACCAGTTCATAAACTTGGTTTGACTTCATTGACTCCATCTCCTCTTTCATTGCATGAATCCATTTTTCCTTATTAGGGCAATTTAGAGCCTTCATTAATATTTCTTGGCTCATCCTTATCTTGTGGAGCAACCATAAAAGTTTCCCTTTCAATGTCAAAACATCGACGGGGAATACTTTGGCGACTTGTTCACCGTATGGGAGATTGTACACTTAGCACATCATTCCCCATCATGCTCCCACTTGGATTAGGTAATGATGATGTCGTCACATCAGGTGGTTGCAATTGAGAATGAGTTGAATTCAATTCATTACATCTCATATTACTCCCACTTGAACGAACTCCACTGACATCATTATCTTGATCCAAGGTTTCAAATAGGGAGTTATTTTCCCTTATTTCGCTCCTCTTAGAAAATTCATCCACTAAGGATGTGACATCCCGTGATTCAAATTCAGTTATACTCCCACTTTCTTGCTCACCTATGAACACATACCCTTTTGAGTGTTCGCAGTATCTCATGAAAATACTCTTATTTTCTTTGGGACCCAATTTCCTAAACTTGTGAGAGGACTCATGAGTATAGGCAGCACAACCCCATGGCTTAAGAAAACTTAAGTCCGGTTTTCTAACTATCCATAACTCATATGAAGTGGAAATAACTGATTTGGAAGGCACCCGGTTAAGTATATAGGCAAAGTTAACAACACATCACTCCAAAAAGTGATAGGTAAGTTAGCATGCGCCATCATGGACCTAACCATTCCAAAGAGGGTTCTGTTTCTTCTCTCCACAACACCATTTTGTTGAGGAGTATATGGAATAGACAACTATCTTTCTATTCCTTTTTCATCACATAATTTTCTGAACTTATCGATAAATATTCTCAACCTCGATCGGATCTCAATACCTTTATTTTCTGTCTAATTGATTTTCTACCAGGTTCATAAACCTTCTAAAACAACTTATGCTTCAGATTTATGAGAAATCAAATAGACATATCCGAATCAAGTAGAATCATCTATTAAGGTGATGAAACAAACAGCCCCTTGCCTTCCTCTCACATTCATTGAACCACGGACGTCCAAATGGATTAAATGCCGAGGAAATTCAGCTCTTTTACCTTTTCCAAATGGTCTCCTTGTCATTTTCCCTACTAGGCAATGCTCACATATGGACAAATCAACTTTTTCAATATTGCCCAACAAGCCCTTTTTGGCTAGTCTTTTCATATGTTGTTGGCCCATATGACCAAGTCTAGCATGCCATCATATTCACATCGTTATCATATAAGATAGAAGACGTGAAACAAGGGGATAACATATTGACATCATCACAGTCAACATTTAGTACAATAAAATCATCTAAAAAGTGACCACAACCATAGTAGTTTGTATCTAAACACAAATCTACACATTTATTATGGAAGTTCATACCAAAACCAAGCTTAACCAACACTAAGACAGACACTAAATTTTGACGAATCTCTAGAGCATATAGAACATCAAGATGCGTCCACCATGCATGTTCAATTGGCAGGTGCCAATTCCTTTACATCAGCTCTAGAGTTGTTTCCAATATATATCCACTTAGTTCCAATTGGTATCGTTGGAATTCCACGAAGGATCCTCTATCATTTGCTACATGGTCTGTCGCTCCTGAATCTACATTCCACAAAGGATTGGATTCAGCCTATAATGCAGAACTTGACACATAAGCAAAGTTCTCAAATGTACAAGAGGTGTATAGCTTATTTGGCTCACGACAGTCGCGAGCATAGTGACCTCTCTTGTCACAATTGTAACATCACACCCTTGACATTTTCTTCACTTGAGGTCGCTTTTCTCTCTCTTGTTGGTTAATTCTTGATTTCTTGCAATAAGGACTTGATCCTTTGCATTCCCACATATTGAACGAATCAATACATTTGCGCTTAGAGCATAAAGCCCTTTCGAGCTAGAACCAGATAGCAAATGTCTATTTTCGGCTCAAATACTGTTAAGCGGTCCTCTACTAGCTCAAGGTGGTGCACGACACCCTCAAGATCTTCCATAATGTGGTCAAGAGCTTCTAGTGCTTCTTGCTTTTCCAATCACATATTGAATCTTCATATTCAATATTTCACAATTGTTACCGTTCATATCAGCAATTACATTCTTAGTTACTGAACTATCGTTCTGAACACATCAGACATACATGCACGAATAATTAATGCCTATCATTTATGCATCCCTATTTGCATAGACCCATCATATTAATAAATAATTTCAAGTAAGGCTTCGAATCAAAATGTCACTATGTTTCCAATCATCCTCCAAAATCCTAACTTAAAATTATTGTCAATATAATTATCTTATGCAAATAAATTCTATGAAGTTATAAAAACTTCTATTACTACCCACAGCTAATTACCCACAGCAACCAGCAATAACAGAAAGCAACAGATAATTGACATACAATTAAAAATAATAATGCTTTCAATTAACACAATTAGGTAGTAATCATTACATAATCAATCAAAGAAATAAATAGGGAATGTCCCTTCTAATCTATCAGTCAAAACATCGAGAAAACGAAGGCAAATTTGCCAACCATGGAAAAAATTTTGGAGAGCTTTCATGTCGCCTCCAAGGCGCATTCACTCGGCGCCATGTGGCACTCAATCTAAGGGTTGAAGTTTTGGCCAACTTAATCCTATAGTGCTCTCTTACAAAAGCTTCCACCAGCCTCCTATAACCCGGGACCACGTTGATCTCCCATAGCCGATCCAACACTGCTTGCCATTCAGGTGGAAGAGTGTTCATTAAAGCCGGCACCTTCTCAAAATCCGACATAAGATAACCATTCCAGATGATTTCCTGTATCATCTGATTGACCCTGACCATATGTGATACTAAATCACCGTCATGCCACCGATGATCAGCTAACTCTGTCATCAACCTCTTAAGTCTTGCATTTCCCACGTCCGTTCTCGGGATTGCAGGTATCCTTGCATAACGCGTCATAGTTCCTGCAACAAATGCAGAATTAAAAATGGATCACTTATAATCCATATTTAATATAAGAGAAAATACATAATTTTCCAAAATTCATGCAACAAATGCAGAATTAAAAATGGATTACTTATAATCCACATAGGCATGACTGAAAAGAAAACAAATTCCTTTTTTTTTTTTTTTTTTTTTTTTTCGGGTCAACGGTCAAAGTCAACGGTCAACGGTCGTCGGTCAACGGTCAACGGTCGATCAACGGGTCAACGGGTCGGGTCAACGGGCGGCGGGTCGGACCGGTCGGACCGGCCGTGCCGGTCGGACGAATCAACCGCACGTGCCGGCGCGTGCGTTGGCTGACGTCACGCAGACGTTAGGCGGCACGTGCCTCGCGCGTGAGGTTGCTGACGTCACGCAGACGTCAGCCGCACGTGCGCGGCACGCGCCAGACTGATCGGGTCGGGTCGTTCCCCGTCGGGTCGCGTCGCCGGCCGGTGACCTACCGGCCAACCGTCGTCGGCGCCGACGTCATCAATGACGTCATCCCGACGGTTATTGATCGTTGGTGACGTCACGATGACGTCGCGGGTGACGTCAGCACGCGTCGGTCCGCGGACCGGCGCATGCCGGTTTGCTGGCCGCCGGCGCGCACGTGCGGGTTCGCCACCGCCGTGTGTGGCGCACGCGCTGGCGAAGCCAGCGCTTCCAGGCGCGTCGCGCCCACGCGCAGCGCCTTCCGGCCACACGTGTGGGCGCGTGCGGTGGCTCCCGGCGGCGGTCGACACATAGCCGGACTCGTCTCGACGTCGCGCTTCTCCCAGTGCCTTCAGAATTGGATTTCGACTTACGAAAACTCAGAAAAAAGGCCGAAAAGCGCTCGGGTGTCAAGATTTTCGCCCGATTCCGTACGGCCAAAGTAATTTCGCGAAAAATCAATCAAAAACATCAGAATTGATCGGGAAAAACGTGAACTAGGGCTCTGATACCAATGTTGGGAATAACGGATCCTCGAAAACCGGATTCGACACCGAATCGAACCCCTAAATCAATGCGGAAGACGAAGCCCGGGAAAACACGCATCACCGATTGTAAAGCACACCACAGATTCGAGCGTACCTTGTTAGCCACAGATTAAACACCAACGCTGAAGAAGAGGAAGAAATTCTGGCCCCGATGATGTCAATTCGCCTTGAAAGGGAAACGGCGTCGCCTTGAGCGGTTTGGGAGAAAAAGAGAGAGAAAGGAACGTACTTTATGCCAAGAGGTTTCTTCTCTCTCTCTCTCTACTTCCTTTTATACCTTCCCCCTCCACGGGCCTTATTCCCGTGGGCTGGGCCCTTTTGGGCCCAACTTGAGCGGATGGGCCTTAAGCCCATCTTATAAATCCATCAGTGTTAATTACCAACGGCTTGATCACTTCAACAAAGTGTTTTGTCGCATGATTGGTGAATTCGTTTTGTGTTCTTCTAGCATTCTCCTTAAATCAGACAACATCATAGGACTTGGCTTCATTTGCCTCCTTCACTCTTGGGTAAGTAGTCTCAAGATATCCACATCTCCACTTTGGACTTGATCCACAGCTAGTGGTGCCGTTGATATTCAGCATGTCCTATTCTTGGCCAAATGGTGGTGGTGGAGAATCATCACCAACATTGGCGCCATTAGATCAACTATCAATGTGTAGTATAGTATCCTCTAATATTAGCAACACTTGTCTCATCGAGCATGCCAAAAAGATGTTTTGCTAGAATTGTTCCCTTGATGAAATATCTTTCATCGAAAGTAGTTCTTCGCATTTATTTAAGGGGACAAAGGTTCTGCGCTACCTCCAAACAAATGATATCTCATGTGAAAGGGAATTGATTTCTCCAGTTCAAACAACATTTTATAATCTCAAATTGAATAGGAATTTAATCAACGACAAGGCCCGAAAATTACAAACTTGATAACGTTACAGGATATGGACAAACTATGTTGGAACTTAATCGATGATACGGCTTAATATGAAAAAGCAATGTTGGAGTTCAATGGTAGACAATGTCAATTTGAGAACTACAATTAAGGAAATTTAAAGTATAGTGCATAAAAAGATAAAGATAATTGAAAGGTAACATTTTGTTTGATTTGTGCAGGGGCCTTTTTGGTGGGTGACTGATGGTATTTGTAATGATTTATGGTAATTGCCTTTTGACGGTTCTCGGTGGTTACAAATTCCGAAGTAACTTCTGCCAACTATCTCGTTGTTTCTAAATCTTACGCACACAAACTGCTCCATGACGTGGTTTCTTGTAATCAATGTATATTCCACGATCTTACTTTCAAGCAGTAACTATTCCCTTTAAAATGTGTGTATTTGATCTCAACTACCTCATCTGACAACTTGCTCTTCAAGCGATAACCGTTCCCTTTAAAAAGTGTGTACCTCTGGTCTCAACTAAGTCATCAAACGACTTGGTCTTCAAGTGGTAAGATTCCCTCCAAAATTGTAAGCCTTTGGTCTTATCGATCTCACACTTCAAAGAAGCTTATTAACATTCTTTTAATAAATATTGCTAATATTCATATTAGCAATTATCTATGATCCGCCACTGTATTTCAAAACTGGGCACCCAATGTTGATTTATACCACTGTCAATCGACATATATTGATCTCCATACTTGTCACTAAGTTAGCACATTTTGTATTAATAATCACATTCTATGCACATGACTACCCATACCCGTCTTTTGTGACTCACGTGCTTGTGCGACACAAGCCATATTTTGGGTGTCAACATGTGTATGTGAGCTCCATTGTTTAATTCGTAGAAACACATATCTCTGTATCGCTGACTGTATCGCTGGTGTCAGCGTTTGTTTATTATGTTCGTGAGTGCTGAGTTTTGGTTGGAGTTTTGTTTTCATCAGGAATTTTGCTGAATTGGTTTGACATGTTCAAAGGCGGAAGGAGAGCGATGGAACGGGCAAAAGGAAATAAAGGAAGTTTATTGGAATTGAAAACTCATTGGCGCTGAAGCTGTAAAAACCACAAAATGAAAAATATGAAAATAGAGGATTAGAGATGAAGAATTAGAAGTTCCGGAAAGATGGGCTGAAGAGGATAAAAGAAAATATAAATAACAAATAATAGATAGTATAAAACATAATAAAAATTAAAAAATCGAAAATATAAAAGAAAAAGAAGAAGAAGAGTGTCCGTCCAGCTTGTGTTTGAGCCTAAGGGAAAAATAAAAGATAAAAAAGGTAATCGATCAAAAAAAAGTAAAATATATAAAAACAAAATTAGAAATTACATAACCTGTTCCTGTAGACAGCGTCCTGGCGTATAAGAGAGCAGCAATAAAAATTAAAACTATAAGTAAAAACAATGACTAATAAAAATAGTAATGAAATAAAAATTTGATCACACAGACTTGCGTTGGGGCAGAGGACGAACAGAAAAGAGAAAACATAATAATGAAATATACAAAATAAATAAAATTAAGAAAATGGAAGAAAAAAAGGGTTAGGAAAGAGGTCTTGATTTGATAGTTAGATTTAGATTTACCAGATCTTTTTTTTTTTCTTGGGGGGGGTGCGGAATTTAGCTTATCTTTGTGTAGTCAGTATTCACATAGTTTGGGAAATCACATGTATTCTCTAGTTTAGATTAAGCTTGGGGTAGATCAGTCTCTTAAGAAAAAAAAAGAGAAATTTGATTTGAATTTTGCTCATAGAGGTGCTATCTTGGGACTTTATAATAAGGCCATGTATATTCTTTATCGGACATGATATTGAGTTTACTTTTTGTACTTTACTTGTATCTCAATTATTATGATTGTTTACTTTTTCTTGATTGCGCATCCATGCATGGACATCATGTGGTGGCATAGGAGTATAAAATAGACAAAGAGCGCATGAATCACCTTGTTGACAAATAATTTAGTATAAAACTCAAATGACATTAACTGGTTAAACTAGTATAACCTAGTCCTCATACTTAGATCTTTGATTGCATAAGAAGTAATATATACTCTCATATCTCACTTAACTCTTAGCCAACCTCAATAGGCTAGTGGTGGCTCCAATTTATGACAGATTTCTCATAGTTTAATTCGAACTAAAAATAAAAATCCCAATGTCGCGCAAAATAAGGGTTTTGGGAGAGCCCATACCTATTAAGTATTGTTGGTCCCCAACTTGGCATTACCTTTAAACCCGTCTTCTCCTTCGGAAGGGTCGTGACAACCTTCTTGTTACTTTTCCCCCGGGATAAGTACACTAATGGTGCCATAAGTTGTGTATGGCGCTCACTTTGGTGCCAAAAGTTTTTGTCGGATCACTTAAGTGCCAAATCGGAGGAAAAACGCTCACTTTGGTGCCACCGGCGAAAGATTCCGGCCTTCGGCGAAAGATTCCGGCCAAAATGATTAAAAAAAAAAAATTTGATAAGCCTTTAAATGACGTCGTTTTCGGTCCTCCTTAAGAAAACGACGTCGTTTTGCCATCCTACGTGGATGGCTTCATGGAAACGACGCCGTTTAGCTCACATGGGGAAGAAATTAGGGTTTCGGCGAGGTCGAAGCCGTGGCCGTCGTCGGGGTTGGGGAAGCTGCGGCCGCCGAGTGGCCATCATCGAGGTCGGGGTCGAGCTACGGCCGTCGAGTGGCCATCGTCGGGGTCGGGGTCAGGGTTTGAGCCGCGGCCATCGAGTGGCCATCGTTGCGGTCGGGGTCGAGGTTGAGGTCGGAGCTACGGCCGCCGAGTGGCCATCGTCGGGGTTGGGGTCGGGGTCGAGGTCGGAGCCGCTGCCATTGAGTGGCCATCGTCGTGGTTGGGGTCGAGGTCGGGGTCGAAGCCGTGGCCGCCGAGCGCAAGGACCGTCGAGGACGGCGACGGCCGGAGATTAGGGTTTTGAATTGGGGGAGACACCAAACGGCGTCGTTTTGGTGTTTGGATGCTGACTCAGCTCTCCGACGAGCCACGTCGGTGTCAAAAATTAATAAAAAAAAGGCCACGTCGGATTTCCAGCCAATTTCGTCGGAGTTGGCACCAAAGTGAGCGTTTTCAAATTTTTTGGCACTTAAGTGATCCGACGGAAACTTTGGCACCAAAGTGAGCGCCGTACACAACTTATGGCACCATTAGTGTACTTATCCCCTTTTCCCCCTTTAAGTGTCTTATCAATATATGACTAGAAATTGTTGTAACTTTTTTAGCGTAGAAACGCTTGTACAACAAAGCAACTCAATTCTATGCGCAATTGCACCAGCATCCCTATAGACTCTATTATGAAATATCTATACGATAAAGCTAGTAATAATACCTAGAGGGGGGTGAATAGGTGTTTTGAAGAAATTTTAACAAATAAATACAAAATAAAACAAGTTGCAATCAAAGTTTGGATGAAGAAAAGAATCAGTTTTGCAAGACACTAGACTTTTGATAGATGTTCATAATCCATTACACGATGAAACAAATTGTTAATAAAATCTATAAGTGTGAGAGTTAAGGAAAGAGAAGATTGCACATAGAATTTGTAAAAGTTTAGCTTAGATCAAACCTATGTCCACTCTCCCACACTGACAGCCTTTTGGCTAGATTTCCTTATATGATCAATTAACAGATTACAACTTTAAATGTAAACACTCAGTGGTAGACCCTTCTATTTCACCAAGTCACTCTTTTTGTGTTTTTCTCTCTTGAACACAATTTTTAAGGCAAATTAAAGTAAACAAGTAGTTGAGAGAAGTTTCAAATTTTGGAATTGTAATATTCACGTCTCATACTCCATATTGATTGAAAGACCCTTTAAATACTCATCCATGCCACACTAGCCATTGACATTATTCAGAGAAATTTCTTCCAATCTATGACCTCCTGAAATTTGGCCCCGTTTCAAATATATGAAATGGTTATCTCATTGACACATTTATGGTTATTTTACTCGGAATTGATCACTCGTGAGTTAACTAATCTATTAGGTAAAGTTGTTAAGGGATATAAATGCAACATACTAGAGAATTCGATCAGAAATCAATTGCTCGACCATAATAATCGGCAAGGGTCAATATGACACCCTTATAAATCGATTAGCGAATGGATATAAGTTGATTCAATGGAATTACGTAGTCAAATTGCGGGTGGTTCCGCATGATTATAATATTATCGTCGAATGGCAATAAACCGATTTTCTATCGATATTATATTTGGGACATGTAATTGAATCCTCGCGATTACATGACAACCGAGGGTTGTCTACGATTTGAAGATGCACAAACATCAATCGAAAATTATCGACCACGGGTCTAACGTGCTAAAACCCCTAAAAGCTACCCGATAGATTATGTTGTACTAATGTCGCATTTGGTAGATTTTAACCATGAAATTTAATTTGGTTTCAAGAATCGAACGTTCAAGTGTGTCACGATTTATTTATTGGATGTCGTCTCATCTTTCGGTGAAATTTTGACGAGTCCAAAATTTTGTGGAAAAACGATTTTTGGACAAAAAGAAAATAGAAAGGAAATTCGGATGGGTAGAGAAATTGGGTTTTTCTACCTCAAGAAGGGTTCATTTATGGAAAATTAGAGGTACATTTTGATTGGTGGAGTGAAGATGAGAGTAGGAGACTTTGGAGGCATTGTGATGATGGATTTAGGAGAATCGAAGGCTAGCACCCAACTTGAATGGGATGTGTTGATTCTATGGAAGGAAGCATGGACCAACCCTGTGTTTTGCTAGAACGGGAGTGTGCTACGAATGCGGCCAGCACGGCCACCAAATAGAGAATTGTTCGTGCAGGCCCATGGGAGCATAAGCACCACTACCGCAAATGGGACAAACAACGGGGAGTGCATCGCAGGATACATAGCAGGGCATTTTGAACAAGCCTCTAATGCAAGGAAGAGTGTATGCTGTCACCCAAAGGGAGGTGGAAGACTCATAGAATGTGGTTATAGGTACGGTCTCATTGAATGGCTATGCTGCTTATGCTTTATTTGACGTTGGAGCTATCCATTCATTTATTATTAAGCAATTCATTAAGTTAATAGGATTGAGTCTAGAACCATTGGAAGTAGTCATTAGTATATCCCCCCCGTTAGAGGATAAAGTGTTGTTTACAATAGGGTGTCCTAGTTGCAAGTTAATGATTGGTGACCGAGGAAAGAATAGATTTGATTGTGCTAGCGATGTTTGATTTTGATGTGATGATTAATATGGATTGGCTCACCAAGCAACGAGCTACTGTAGACTGTTATTGTAAATAGATTCAGTTTAACCTGTTAATGGCTGAAAGTTTTGAGTTTATTGGAAGTCGAGGAGGACCCTTGATTACCTTAATCTCCTTGCTTGAGGCAACCTGATTATTAGAGGTGGGTTGCCAAAGTTATTTGTCTATCGTAGTAGATACATTAGTTGAGGAGCCAAGAATGGAGGACATCGTCATGGTGTAGGAATTTTCTGACATGTTTTGTAAGGAATTGCCTGGTTTACCCCTAGAAAGGGAGATCAAGTTTGTGGTTGAGTTGGCCCTTGGAATGGAGCCAATTTCTAAGGCTCCTTACCGCATGGCGCTATCATAGTTCAAGGAATTGAAGGTGCAGATGCATGAGCTATTGGATAAAGGATTTATATGTCCTAGTGCATCACCTTTGAGAGCACCGGTTTTGTTTTTAAGGAAGAAAGATGGTTTGTTACGCCTTTGCATCAACTATCGGCAACTCAACTAGGTAACGATCAAGAATAAGTATCCGTTGCCAATGATTGTTGATCAATTACAAGGAGCTTCAATATTTTCCAAGATTGACCTAAGGACAGGTTACCATCATCTGCAGATTAAGAATGAGGATAAACCAAAGACGGCTTTTCGTATGTGTTACGATCGTTATATATTCACCGTAATGCCATTCGGTCTGACTAACGCCTTAGCTGCTTTCATGGATTTGATGAATTGAGTGTTCAAGGAATATCTGGACCAACTAGTGATCATGTTTATCAGCAACATCTTGGTATATTCAAGAAGTCTAGAGAAGCATGAACGACTGTGGCACCCCTCGACGGCCCCCGAATCCGTTAGGGTCACCATAGGTACTTATCACTTATCCTACTACATATCAGTCCTTGAGGCTTTTTAATTAAAGTGGAACCATAGTTCATAGGGGTTGATCAATAAAATTATTCTCCCATTTTTCTCCTTTTTTTTTTTTTTTTTGTAAAGGCCCAGTGCAGCTCATCGGCGATAGCATAAACGAGTCTCACTATCCCTTACTCCAATAACAATAATGCAATGCACACCAACTACGTACCAAAAGAAAAGACAAAGCCGAGTCACTTTTATCTACATTTTCATGATGGATATCTCGAGTCGGTACAGTAAAAGGCCAAGATTTTTAACTATACTTGGCTATAACTCAAAAGAGAACTCGACCCTATATCAAACATATACACCTCTCCATCAACAAGCATCGAATATTCCCCAAAAAGTGTCAGCTCCCACCAGTCATACGTGCCATATCACCCAACCTGATGCATCGGGCAGCGGCGGCGGTAGCATCCCCAGCATCACCCCATTGCGTCGAATGTGAATAGACAAAAACTCTTGGATAACAGGGCCATCAGTAGAACCCACATCGTACATCACCAAGACACGGACTCGGACATACACCAAACCAAGTACACTAATACAGGAATGCTCAGTGCACTCCACCTCAATGTCAGTAGGTATGCCAGAGAAGGTACCACGCACAACTGGTGAAAGAGGCATTTTTCTAATCTGAAATGTTAATCCCCAAAAGGGGTAAGTATAACCACTCAGCAGTAAAGATCCACCAAACTACACAATGCGTTAAACAGAACAATCAAGGTATCATGAACAAAACACATATCATTCATGCATTCAAGCATACCTTACCTAACAGCCATAAATATATCACCATACAACATGCATAAATCACCATGCACTTGTACTTATCTCATCAAGCATCCATGCATATATCATTATGCAACGTGCATATCCCACCATGCACTCATCATTAAGCAACCATGCATATATCATTATGCAACGTGCATATACCACCATGGCTCTTATCATTAAGTAGCCATGCATATATCACCATACCACATACACACATCCATGTGCATGATTCAATTCTTGATCTTTATCTTTCAATTAGATCACATCATTTTTTTCTTTCCAGGGACCAATGTTTGCATCCCACAATTTATTGCCCGCATCCACCTCCAGAGCTTTTGGCACACACATTCCGGGCATCCCAACACTCCCGGGGTATCATCGGCTCACACCTCCAATGGTCTCGTTATTATCTTAATTTATATTCACACATGTATCTCAATTTCAATATGGCATTTGATGCAACAATATCAAGGGTCTCAACCAGCTTTTGATGTCATATAACATGCCATATATCACCTCATATGTAGCATAATCAACCACTCAAGACATTATATCACATGGAGCAATTTCATTTATTTTTTTGAAAATACAGCAAATTTCGGATAAAAACATATTGCACTCATTTGGTCATAATTCTTGAAAAATTAATAAACATCATTAATAGATTCTAAAAATTTGACATGTTATATACAAGATCTAGAGGAAAATATTCCATGAAGGACACCATATCAAAAGAACATCATACAATTTGGTACAATCCATGCATCATAGTCTTTATAATTTCGGAATATTGCCATACACAGTTTCATTCACAAATTCGGTAAAACTCCTAAATCAGCTCCAAAAATTCTGAAATTTTTATATGTTATAGAAGAAATACAGAAGTAAATATCTCATGAAGAACTCAAAACCAGATTTGTGATATATTAAAAACTATAATAACCATAACCGTCCATAACCCTCGGCACCGAATTCCAGTTCTAACCGTTTTGGATAAAGATTGTTTCACCAACCTAAACTCATCCATGTTACTCCCTAACATCTCATTCAGAATATGAGATCAAATTTCAACCGGAGAATTTTATAAAATTCACAGAATCATACTAGGTCAGCATTACAATTTCCTGATCTGACTTCTTCAAAGAAAAATAGTTTCACCGGTCTATACTTGTTCCTTTCTTCTGAAATTTGGATATGTTACTCTCCAAGAAGTTCTCTACAACTTTTATCAAGAAGTTGAAGTCAAATTTCCACTAGAACATTGCATGCTACTCACAAAATCATCAAAGGTCGGACTACCTTTCTAGAAAACAGAATGCAAGGCTACCATATTTTTCCCTAGAGCTTCAAATTTCTTCACTTCTACCACAACCAAAGTTTATCATCCCTTACAACACATATCACAGCAAGCAAAGGGTAGGTTTATGGACTCTACTTGCCTTTAATCCGAGCATAACACGGCAAGCCAAGACGGCAGGGCAAGGCGGGACTCAGCGGCTCGGCGGCGGCGACGAACAGCTGTGAACGGCCTCCCTCTTCCCCTTCTTCTCTCACTCACTCGCTCTCTCCCTTTCTCTCTTCCTCTCTTTCTCTCGAATGGTCACTCACTCTCTCTCTCTCTCTCTCTCTCTCTCTCTCTTTCTCTCTCTCGTGCGACGCCCCCCTTGCTCAATCTACCCCTTCTTCTTTTCTTCCCCCTCATGATTAGCATGTAATCATCACAAAACATGCAAGATCACACTTGGATAATCCCCCTTGCCACTTGGTAATTTCCATGCAAGAGGGTGGGCTGGTTGGGCCGGCCTCTCCCCTTCGATCGACAGCCCAATGGGCTTCATGGGCTGGGGCCTTTTGGCCCACTTTAGGCCCAACACTCTTGGGCCTAAAGTGCAAACTTAAATGACTCAAATATTTTTCTTAAATAAGTCCACGTTTACTTTTAATAATTCACCTTAATCCCCACTTATATATATACCAAATTACAATTTCATATGCCATGAAACTTGTAACGTTAAACCATAAGAATCAAATTTATAAGGTGCATAGTCAAGAACAAAAATTCTCATTATCAAATTGTCCTATAGCACCAACCTTGATAACCCATGAACACAAGATACATTTCTGTTAAAGTATTCGGTCCTAGTCTATTACAATTCTTTGGTCTAATGGTCACAACATAAATCAATGACACTTCCATCACCTTTTTCATAGGTCGTAATGCCTCCAGAAATTGCCATGAAATTTTGGGATGCCACAACGACACTTAAGGATGGTGCTTCAGACCCTGCAAGAACACGAGCTGTACGCCAAGTTCAATAAGTGTGAGTTTTGGCTAACTCATGTAGCTTTCTGAGGTCATGTGATTTCTGGCAAAGGGATTTCCGTGGACCCGACCAAGATTGAAGTTGTCATAAACT
This sequence comes from Eucalyptus albens, assembly GCA_014182695.1. Lineage (NCBI taxonomy): Eukaryota > Viridiplantae > Streptophyta > Magnoliopsida > Myrtales > Myrtaceae > Eucalyptus > Eucalyptus albens. The sequence goes on along the minus strand of CM024648.1, from coordinate 54,198,708 downwards.
GGCCAAGACCAATGATAATGACTAAGGTTTAAAGTTCCTTAGGACTAGCAAGCCATTATAGACGATTCATGGAAAGATTTTCTACAATAGCCATGCCCTTGACATGATTGTTGAAGAAGGAAGAGAAGTTCAAATGGATGAATAAGTGCGAGTGTAGCTTCCAAGAACTCAAGCAGAAGCTGACTACCATACCCATGTTGACAATTCTGTTTGGACTTGGAGGATATGAAATTTATAGCGATGTGTCGTACAGAGGACTAGGCTGCATTTTAATGCAACATGAGAGAGTTGTTGCATATGTGTCTCGCTAGCTGAGGCCCCAAGAGTTAAATTATTCGACGCATGACTTGAAACTCGTAGCGATCATCTTTGCCCTGAAGATTTAAAGACATTACTTATGTGAAGAAAAATTCCAAATCTTTATAGACCATCAAAGCCTGAAGTATTTGTTCTCTCAAAAGGAATTGAACATGAGGCAACGCCGTTAGATGGAACTTCTCAAGGATTATGACATAACACGGCCTATTATCCACAGATGGATGGTTAGTTTGAGAGGACTATCCAAACCCTCGAGGACATGCTGCAAGCTTGCGTATTAGACTTCAAAGGAAGTTAGGAGGAGTAGCTTCATCTAGTTGAGTTAGCTTATAACAACAGCTATCGGCAGAGTATTAAGATGGCACAATTCAAAGCGTTGTATGGCAGGGCCTCTAGAACTCTTGTCTATTGGGATGAAGTTGGAGAACATAAGATTACGAGCCCTAAGTTGGTTCAATAGTCAGTCGACGCCATCAAAGTCATTCGAGATAGACTCAAGACTACCCAAAGTTGTCAAAAGAGCTATGCAAATAAGCGGCTTAGACCATTTATGACATCATGAATTGCAAGTTTTGTTTTCGATTGAATTGTTGGGCTTTTTATCAACGCACCTATAGTTCTTCAAGGGTCATTAGGGCCACTCACGAGATAACTAGCCTATTAGGTGAAGCCATTAAAGAATATGAATGCAATAGACTTGAGAATTTGACCACAAATCGACTGCTCGACCATACGAATCTACAAGGGTCATTACGGCACAGTTAAAAATTGATTAGAGACTGAAAATAGGTCAATTTGATAGAGGTATGTGATTAAGTGTGGATGATTCCACATAATTGCACAATTCTTGTTAATCGGCACTATATCGATTCTTCTATCATTTTGATACCCCATGGCCATATTTGAAACCTCGAGATTTTTACGACAATCAAGATTCGCCAATGTGTCAATGATGTACATGTGGCTCGAAAATAATCAACCACGGGTCAATTGCCCAAAAAATTGATAAAAGCTACCCAATAGGTTAGGTCACGCTAAAATCACGCTAGATTGAAATTAACTGCGAAATTGAACCCAATTTCAAAAATTGAAAGTTATATCATGTCATGACTTATTTTAGGAGCGTTGACTCATCCTCCGAAGATTTTTTTCACAAACCAAGATTTTTGGTGGAAATTCAAAGTTTGGCGAAGTTGGACCGGGAAAATTTGATGACCATTTTTGGTTGCGTTTTTAGGATTCAAGTTGGACTAATTGATGAGAAAAAATGTTGACTGGGATGATGGCACCTTGGTTGGATTTATGGATATCAAATTGGATCCAATTGAGGGAGAATTTAAGGGGAATTGATGGAATTAGTGGAGAAAGTGTACAAAATTTGCAGCTCCCTTGGTGTGCAACATTTGGGACATCAATGAAGCTTCTAAGGGAAGCTTGGCTGCTGCTATTTGGCTAAGGATGATAGCCAAGGGTGATGGGGGCAACCACTTGAGTGTATGGCCAAGTGTTGAAGGCTTAAGAGGCCTTTAGGGTCCCCCTCTCTTCAGTAGCTCCTTCTCCTTCATCCAGCCCACCTTTCTCCATTGTTGGTTAGTATTTGAGCTCCAAAAACTAAAGAGAACTATTAGCTCCCTCCCCTGCCCGTCGGACGCTTGCCTAGGCCACCAAAGCTCCTCCACCCGTCTCTGCCGCCCTCGCTCGCGCACTGCTTTGCGCATCCCGCACACTCGTCTCCACCCTGCTCTCTATCCTGAGCCACCATCCAGCAGCCGTACGCTGCCCCCAAGACACTGAACCTCCGCCGTAGCCCTGCCTGGTCCGTCGCAGCAGCCCGTTGTCCCGCCTAGCCCATTCCAGCCATCCAAGCCACACGTCCAGCTCCCTACAGCTCAAGAATATAAGCCAAAGACATCAAGGAGTTTAGGAATACAAGGCCTGTTTTTAGGCCCACTCGGTCCTCACTCGGTGTCATCACTGGCTTGTTTATCACTCGCATTGGCGTTGCTGTCGTCATGGACTCATCAGAACACTAAACCAGTGAGTTTACTCACTAAACTCTGCTTAGGGAGTTAATTATTCTTAAGAGGTGTTTAGATTAAGCTAATTATGGTTGAGGTGGTTAGATTAGCTTAGTTAAATGTTAATTAGATTATGTTATTGATTAGTTTAGTAGATGGTTTAATTAATCTAATTCGGCAATTAGTTTAGTGTAAGCCTAATTGGACTTTTAATTAATTATTTTATATAAATTAAATATTATTTAATTATATTATATTATATTTATTTTATTTAATTTCTAAAATTAATTAATTAATTTTTTTTTTTTTTTTTTTTTTGGAAATTATCTTTGGGATGGCAATGATTAGAATTTCACGCTGATTGTAGTGGTGTGGTTAGTATGTGCAAATTGATTGTTAAATTATACAATTGAGTGATGATTGTGAAGTTTTGGTATTTAACTCGAAAATACCGAGTGTCAGGTTTTGACACTGAAAGTGGTTTTTAAGTATCATAGCAGCTTGTGTGAGCAATGAATCCTCAACTTGTGTGAGCATTGATAAAAGTCAGCTTGTGTGAGTACTGATCTCAGTGATCTATGTCAACTTGTGTGAGCATTAATATAAGTTAGCTTGTGTGAGGAACGACTTGTCAACTTGTGTGAGCAATAATATAAGTCATCTTGTGTGAGCAATGATCTCCGTGATCTATGTCAGCTTGTGTGAGCAATGATCTCAATGATCTATGTCAGCTTGTGTGAGCATTAATATAAGTTACCTTGTGTGAGCAACGACCTATTAGCTTGTGTGAGCAATAATATAAGTCAACTTGTGTGAGTAATGATCTCAGTGATCTATGTCGGCTTGTGTGAGCATTAATATAAGTCAGCTTGTGTGAGCAATGACTTGTCAACTTGTGTGAGCAATAATATAAGTCAACTTATGTGAGCAATTATCTCCGTCATATATGTCAACTTGTGTGAGCAATGATCTCAATGATCTATGTCAGCTTGTGTGAGCAAATGTTTAAGTCAACTTGTGCGAGCAGTAATTCAATCAGCTTGTATGAGTAGTAATCGAATTAATTGAATTGATAGATGGTATTGATTGTATTGAATTGAATGAATTGAGTGATCGATTGAATTGATTGACTGATGTGTATCGGTAGTTCTTACTTGTGCGAGCAATAAGTGAATTGGGTTGATTGGTTGAGATTATGAATTATACTGACATGTAGGAAAGAACTGAGGCAAGGTAAGTCTTTTGCCGTGTGTGTATGGACTGCCTCTAGACATATTTCATTCCTAGATGGAATGTAGGGGGTGAACTTGCCAAGACATTGTCTCACCTCATCGTGGGTTTAACTTTTCAGGTCCTTAGATGGCAGTTATAGAGGACCCAAAGCCTTAGAGTCTGTGGAGGTGGAGTATGAATGATCGGTGTATGTGTCCGACTAGTAGCTTGTAGGACGGCTTCTTTTTGGGAAGCCGGTCTTTTTGTAGATAGACCAGTTTGTTAATAATAGTGTGGCCTTTGTAAATTATTGTCCTACTTTCCTATCCCAAGTTGTATGTTGTCTTGGGATCATTTCTTTCATTTCTACATGTGCACTAAAATGAATGGGTCAGCAACGCATTCTGATATGTCGCAAATTTTATTGACTGCCGAGGGATAGGCACACGCTCGAGGATCAGGGTGCGACATCCCCGCCTGAAGTGGTATCAGAGTTGGTCAATAGTTGGAGTGATAAGGTGCGATGGTTCATAGGATAGTTAGTAGGATGACCTCTATTTAATGTTGATGCATATGATTGATAGCTGATTGATAGCTTGTTTGGTGTGGATCACTCAAATTCTAATATTATACTAGAATTGGAAAACAAGTTTCTATAAAGATCCTATAGATAAGTAATCAGGAGCAGATGACTCCTAGAAAGAGGACCATTGGTCCAGTTACTTGGGGTAGTACACTGACTAAGGTCGGTACCCGAGGTGGCTGTGGTAGAGCGCAGGCTAAGACCAGCGCTAGTAAAGTAGCACCGCCTCCTCTTGGTGCTGGGGTAGTAGCCCCTGGTAATCCAAGGATTGACATGATCATACAGGCATTAGAGACTCTTGGGAATTGGATGGAGCAAGAGGCTCAGAATCAGGCCACCACTATTACCGCCGCTGCTATAGTTGCCACTACTGCTGCCGTTACCGCCGCTACTGAGGCCGCAGCCACAGCTGCACCTACTGATGTTCCACTTAGGAACATGGCCATTGGAAGACTTACGCATAAGCTTGTGGAGCAGTTCTTAAAGTTGAACTCGCCGAGGTTCAGTGGTGTAGGAGATCTTGTGTTGCGCCCCAAACCTTGAGCGCGTGTCCATCTCTCGGGGGTCAATAAAATTGCAACTTCCTAAGATGAGTCGCCGACCTTTTCATTTTTTGCACATTTGGAAGCGAATAACAAATCACCTAACAGTAACCATCTCGTGATAGAAAAGCAGGACAACAAAATCACAAACAAAACCCTCATTTATAAAACAACTTAGTCATATATAAAAGTCTACAACCAAAATACTTCAAAAGATTGTATCTCAAAAAGAAGCTGTCCTATCTGACCTACACCTCAGATCCCCTTAGCTCAACTCCAGGTTCTCCACCATACGATCCTGAAAAGTTAAACCCACGACGGGGTGAGATATAAATCTCAGCGAATTCACGCTCTAAACCCTGATTAGGAGGGTATATGCATCCTGACCACACAATCATACAACCACGGAGACTTACCTCGTCTCAGATTATGCCTGTAGGTTAGCATAGTGCATAACACAAACAACCACGAAAACATTAGCAGCAAATCAAGCTTAATCAACTAGAATGCAACACTCAATTTCGAACAAGCACAAAAGGTCCTAATTATAGGGCCAAATCCTTATGACACATCCCTTACCATGCCACACAATTTTGTCCCTTAATCCGACACATTTACCTCAATTAAACATGCGTTCCTAGTTTTGATCTCAGCATGTAACATGACCTACTTACTGTTCGACAGTCTTCTAGCATTGCTAGGTGTCGTCTCACCCCATTGAGCATAGCTACGTCTTTCCTAGATGGCTTTCCCGAAAGAGCATTGGTCTAGAATCTACTGTGACATGCATTCGTTGTCCATGGGAACCCATATAGGGCAACGTCTAGCTTAACAGCCCGAGACGGATTCTCTTAACTAGCACACGATCATTCATTCTAGACCCAGGATACCATGCATTGCACTCAAATGCCTCAATTAAAAAGGTGTACCTGATCTATTTTCTTCATATTAAAAACACCCAATGGAAATAGCCGTGTGTGAGTACACGGTCAAATCAAACCCGAAAAATTCATAACCTTCTTTTTAAAATCCCACTGTTTTATATAGTATATAAAACCATTTTCGGTGTTAGAACACAACACCCATGATTTTCTGAATAAATATTGAAATTTTCTAAATTTTGGAATAATATACCAAAATTCCAATCAGCACTCAATTTGCACAAGATAACACCCAATTACATAAATTGAACACACCATTACAATCAACATGAAATTTTGATCATCGGCTATCCCGGTCTAATTTTTGAAAAATAATAAATAATTAAATAATTACCAATAATTAAACAAATCAATTTAAATGCAATAATTACTTAGGCCATAATTGCTTAATTAACCGCCTAAAAGGGCCGAGAAAATTTCAGAACTTAGCTAAATAAATAATACATCCTATCTAAGCCTTAATTAATCTAATCTAATCACCTAACATACATAATTGCATAATTAAATCACTAATCTAATCTAACTAACCACCTAATCCTTAATTAACCTAAACTAATTACTCCATAAGCATAATTAACTCCCTAAGTAGAGTTTAGCGAGCAACTCATTGAATTAGCATTATGATGAGTTCAAGGCAACGACAACGCGGAGGTGAGTGACAAACCTTCGTGCGGCGACACCAAGCGAGGTCAGATAAGGCTCGGAAAATCCCCCAAAGCTCTAAGTTGGGCTTAGAGTTTGGTTTTTGTTCGGGCTAAGGTAGGCAAGAACCAATGGCTAAAAAGGCTCGGGATGGCTGGCAAAGGCTACTGCGCGGCTAAAAGGCTGTTCTAGCTGGCTAATTGGTGGCAAACAGCAACCAAGGGAGCACAGGTAGTGACAAAGATAGATGAGGGTGTGCAAATTGGCGCTTGGACGAGCGAAATGGTGATGGATGACCAGCGGGCTCGTGGGCGCAAGCAAGCAGCATTGATGTGTGAGCGGGCGTTGGACGGCCGCAAGACGACGACCAGGTGGCCTCAACGTCGACCGGGGTGGCTCGAGATGACAATTGGACATGAGTAAGACATGTGAGGGACGGTGAGACGATGGACAACGCATGCGGGGGACGCCCAGCTCGTGGCAGGCGAGCGACAGCACTAGATGGCGATCTTGGTTGCTCCGGCTGTGGTTAACCAGCTAGGGGGAGTTGTTGGCTTTTCTATGGTTTTTCTCAAGCTCTTAAAAGCCTCTACAATGGAGAAAGGCAGAGCAAGGGAGGAAGAAGGTGGCTGCTGGTCAAGGGGGGCCCCATTTGCCTCTAAAGTCAAGCAAAATATCCAATATACTCATTGGCTTGGTCCCACTTGTTGGGCTGTCTTCCTCAGTCAATTTTGTGTAGAAAAATCCCCCTAGAACAAGTCCTAAGTGGTCCAAAAGGTTGAGGGCCATGGAGGCTATGAATTTTGGACTCTTGACCATCAAATTGGACTAAATCCTCTCGAAGTAACCTCCAATTGGACCTAAATTGGAGTCCATAAATCCCACCAAGGTGTCCACACTCCAATTCACATTTTTCCTTATCAATCCATCAATCTTGAATCCCAAAAATGCGACCAAAAATGGCCCTCAGATTTTCTAGTCCAACATAGCCTTACTTTGAAAATTTGCCAAAAATCTCGGTTTGCAGAAAAATCTTCGGAGGATGAGTCAATGGTCCTAAAATGACTCGTGACATGAAAGAACTTTCAATTTCTAAAATCGGGTTCAAATTCACAGTCAATTTCAATTTGGTGTTATTTTAGCATAACTTAACCTATCGGGTAGCACTTGACCTATGGTCAATTATTTTTGAGCCACAATATACATCTTCTACATATTGATGGCTCTCGGTTGTCGTGAAATCTCAAGGTTTTAAATACGAAAACAAGGTACAAAAATGACAGAAAAATCAATCTAATGTCGTTCGATAGAAATTTTACAATTAGGTGAAATCACCCACACACTAATCACTATCTTTATCGAATTAACCTATCTCCGATTTTTGATTGATTTTGATGATACCATAATGACCCTTGCAGATTAGCATGGTCGAGAAGTTGATTTTTGGTTGAATTCTCAAGGTTATTGCGTTAAAATCCCTTAATAGGCTAGTTATCTCATAAGTGGCCAAATCAGAGAAAAGAACTATAGGCGCGTCGATGAAAAGCCCAACTTATTAAATAAAAAAAAAACCTGAAATTCAAGATGTCACAACTCTTCATCTCTTATAAAAGTTTTGTCCTTGAAATTTAAACCATTACAAATCTTAAATAAAAATGTGGGGCTATAATCATCTCATCGAGTCTTCACATTCCCAAGTTGCTCCCTTTATGCCATGGTGTTGCCAAACCACTTTAACCAACGGGATTGTCTTGGTGCGTAGAATTTGTTCCTTACGATCTACAATTTCAATCGGACTTTCCACGTACGACACTCTGTCATTCACGTCTAATTCTTCAACATCGACACGTGAAAGACACCATACATTTGCGCCAACCACGGTAGCAATGCAAGATGATATGCTAAAGTCTCGATTCTTTCTAGAGTCTCAAAAGGACCTACATACCTCGGAATCGGTTTTCCCTTCTTGCCAACGCGCGAAATCCCCTCATCTGTGACACCTTTAGAAAACGTGATCACCAACTTAGAATTCCAAAGGTCTCTAGTGTGGCACCCCTCGACACGGCCCCCGATCCGCTAGAGTCACCACAGTTCGCTTACCTTTCACTTGTCTTATTGACATGTCACTCTAATACGATTTGAATTGTAGTGAGTCCATAAATCTTGGGTGTTTGTATCATCTCAAATGGTCCCAGCGCAGTTCATATAATGGAAGCATACTCGACATCTCCCTAACCCATACTCAAACTAAATAATACAATGCAATGCACACCAACTACACTTTTCATATATATATATATAGAAGCTAATGCTGAACCACTTTTATCTTTTGATGGACATCACGAGCGGTGCAACAAAAGGCCAAGGCTTTAACTAAGCTCAGCTATAACCCAAAAGAACCCGACTCTACATTAGACGTGTAAATCAATCCATCATCCAGTGTCGGCCATCCAAAAAGTGTCATCCACTACCAGTCACACGCTTTAATCACACCCAACCCGATGCATCAGCTGGTGGCGACGACAGCATTCCCATCATCCTCCCATCGCGACAAACATGGACGGACAGGAACTCCTGGACTACAGGGCCATTAGGTAGACCCACATCATACATAAGCAACATGAACACAGATAAACACTAGATCATGAACACCAACACAGGGGTGCTCCGAGCACTCGACCTCAACATCAGACGGTAAGCCATAAAAGGGGTGACAGAGGTATCTCTCAATCTGAAATGTTAGTCCCCAAAAGGGGTGAGTAAAACTACTCAACAGTAAAGATCCATCAAACTACATAATGCAACAGGTAGGACAACCACAATTTCAAGTGACATGCACATATCATCCGTGTGATCATGCTTGCATTTCCATGAGATTCATTCATTAAACCAATTCATATTCCATGCCATATGCACATACATGTGCATGATTCATATCATCCATACAATCATGTATATATCCCCATGAGATCTATTCAATACCTTCGTGATCACATTCTCAATGCCATGTAGTATCAACTCAATTTCATAGGCAATTTTATCCCATGCCATATGCACACACACATGCACATGATTCAATTCCCATTTTAATTTTCAAAAGGATCTCATTTTTCTTCCAGGGACCAGTGTTTGCATCCCTCATATGTCGCTCACACCCAATCCTGGCATTTCGAGGAACCTCCTGCACACATCTTTAGGCATTCGACAAACACCTCCAGGTATCTCGCACCCCAACTAGCATCGCGAGGTCATCTGGCACACACCTCCGGGCATCCAACACACACCTCCAAGCATCTCACACCCCAACTGGCATTGCGAGGTCATCCGGCACACACTTCCGGGCATCTCGAAACTCCCGAGGACATCCGGCACACATCTCCGGGCATCTAGCACACACACTCCGGGCGTCCCAACACTCCCGGGGCATTGTCAGCTCACACCTCTGACGGTATCATCATCATAGTGCATATTCACATATATATCTTATTTTCAAATTAACATTTGATACAATAATGTCAGAGGTTTAAACCAGCCTTTTTGATGTCATATGATATGCCAAATTTCACCATATATGCAATACAAATAATATCCTAGATATCACACTTCATAAAGCAATACATTTGTTCTTGAAAATGAAGCCAATTTTCGGATAAAGCAGAATGCACTCATTAAATTAAAATTCTGGAAAAATTAGTAAACAGTCTCAATAAATTCTGAACAATTAACATGTTATAAAAAAGATCTAGATAAAAGGGTTTCATGAAGAACACCATGTCAAAAGAGCTTCGTACAGGTCACTACAGTCCATGCATCACAACTTAAAGTTTCGGAACATCACCATTGCACAGTTTTATTAATAAATTTGGTATAAACCATAAATCAACTCAGGAAATTTTGAAATTCTGATATGTTATATTGAAGACCTAGAGGAAAATTTTTTGTGAAGAAATCAAAATCAAATTCGTTCTGGATTAAGAGCTATAGTCGATTTAATTCTCCCTACTCTCGGTATAGTTTTCCAGATTAATCCCTTTCAAAGAAAATTCGTTTTCCCCTATCAATACTTGTTCATTTATTCTCCGATTTTAGTATGTTACTCCTCAAGATGTCATCTACAACTTTTATCAAGAACACAAGATCAAATTCTAACTATATAATTTTATAAAATTCACGGAATCGCACGGGGTCGGACTGTTCCTAAATGCATCAGCCTACTTGTTCTAGGAAAAACTACCACCATTCACTCGAATTTCTAGCATCCGTCATCACAACTCAAGCATCTCCAACACCCATTACACTTCACACACAACCATGGCAAGCAAAATTTAGGCTAACGGACTCTACTTGCCTCAAGTTCAACGAAAACGATCAAACAACGACAACTCAGGGCTTTGGCGGGCTCGATCTACGACGGTACTAGGCGGCTTCGATGGTGGCTGCTGGTGCATGCACAGCAGGGCCGGTCCTCTTCTCCCTTTACCGAAGCACCCACACAAACCCTCTCCCTCTCTCTCGGCTTTCTCTCTTTCTCTCTTTCTCTCTTTCTCTCTCTCCCTCACACGACCTCCTCCCCCTCGCTCACTCCGCCCCTCCTCTTTTCTTCCCCTTCATGATTAGTAATCATTAGCTTGCATGCAAGAGCCACTTGGATAATCCCCTTCGCCACTTGTCATTTTTTTCATGCAAGTTGATGGGCCTCCTTTGGGCCGGGCTTGGGCCAGCCTTTTGGTTGGCTGAATGGGGGAAAAATGATGGGGCTGTGGGCTGGTTTTTGGGCTAGTTCGGCCTTAAGAAAATCAGCCCACACCTTCTCCTATTTTTCCATTTAATTCCCACTTATATAAATACCTAATTACAAATTAATATGGCCATAAAACTTTGTAACATAAGTCAATAAAAATCCAACTTATAAAGCGTGCGGCCAAAAATAAAAATTTTCCCTATCAATTTATCCTTTAAAAGAAATCCTTAATCACACGTGGACATAGGATGCATTCCCAATACAACAATAGTCCATTCACAGCTCGGCCTTGTTAAATTGTAATCTATTAGAGCAATGACCATAACATAGTCCGATGGTGCTTCCATCACCTATTCATGGTTCATGGTATATCCAGGGGTTATCATAAAATTTTAAGATGCCACAATTCTCCCCTCAGAGAATTTCGTCCTCGAAATTAGACATTTCCTATGTTTCTTTAAACAAGTGAGGGTACATTTCCCTCATTTCATTTTCACTCTCCTATGTGGCTTCCTCCACATCATGATGTTGCCATAATATCTTAACCAATGTAATTTTCTTGGTCTTAAGGATTTGCTCCTTTCGATCTAGTACTTGCACAGGCTCTTCAATGTACCTCACTTTCTCATCCACTTTGATGGCTTCATGATCGAGTATCTGACCAGGATCCGATTGATACTTTCTCAGCATCGATACCTGGAATACATCATGCAAATTTCCCAATTTAGGAGGCAGCACCAAACGATAAGCTACATCTCCTATTCTTTCAAGTATCTCAAAAGGTCCAACTAACCTAGGGATTAACTTACCCTTCATTCCGAATCGAGATATTCCTTTCATAGGAGATACTTTATGTGGCACCCCTCGAAGGCCCCCGAACCGTTAGGGTCGCCACAGTCCGCACACCTTTCACTTGACCTGATAATATAATACTCTGATACCAAGGAATTTCATTATAATTCATAAATCATGGGGGTTTAAATCTTTTAGATCGGTCCCTGTACAATGTTTATGGCGGAAGCACATCCATCAACTCCTATTCCTATATTCAGAAAACGATGCACATCCACTAAACATTTATAGGTTAAAGCCTAACACTTTAATTTATTTAAACCTAATGGAAATCATTCATCGGTACATCAAAATGCCATAGTCTTTTATACTTGGCTATACTTCAAAAGATGACTGACATCTCCTCCAACAGTCATATACTTAAAGTCCATCGATCAGTGTCGGCGTCCAAAAGTTCCTTCCTTTGCTATCCTCCTCCTCGTGGTCAAATCCAACCACTTGATCCATCTACTAGTGGCAGTGGCAACAAAGGTATCTTATCTAGTCTAAGATGTTAGTCTCCAAACAAGGTGAGTATAACCACTCAACAGTAAAAATCTATCAAACTACACAATGCAACAAGCAAGATAACCACAAATTCATGTGAAATGCACATATCATCCATGCAATCATGCTTATATCTCCATGAGAGGCATTCAATGCCTTCATGATCACATTTTCAATAACATATAGTATCAACTCAATTTCATACGCAATTATATCCCATGCCATATGCACATACATGTGCGAGATCCATGTCACCCGTACAATCATATATATATATATATATATATATATATATATATATATATATATATATATTCTCATGAGATCCATTCAATGCCTTCATGATCGCATTATTAATGCCATATAATATCAACTCAATTTCATAGGCAATTATATCCCATGCCATATGCACACACACGCGCATGATTCCATTCTCATTTTGATATTCAAAAGGATTTCATCTTTCTCCCAAGGACCACTGTTTGCATCCCTCATATATCGCTCGCACCCAACCTAGCATCGCAAGAAACCTCTAGCACACACCTCTGGGCATCTCGCACCCCACCTAGCTTCACGAGTAATCGCCGGGGCTCGCCATGAAATTGGTTACCCCTCCCTTCCGAAATTACGTACCGACATACCACCAGACATCCCTTGGAATCACGTACTGATATACCACCGGGCATCCTGAAACTCCCAAGAACATCCGGCACACACCTCCGACGGTATTATCATCATCACAATGCATATTCACATATATATCTCATTTTCATATTAACATTTGATGCAATAATGTTAGAGATTTATACCAGCCTTTTTGATGTCATATGATATGCCAAATGGCACCATATATGCAATACAAATAACAACCAAATATATCATATCTCATAAAGCAATTCATTTGTTTTTGAAAATAGAACAATTTTTGGATAAAACATAATGCACTTCTTTAATAAAAATTTTGGAAAAATTAGTAAACAATCTCAATAAATTCTGAAAATTTAACATGATGTAAAAAAGACCTAGAGAAAGAGATTTCATGCAGAAAACCATCTCAAGAAAGTTTCACATCAATCACATAGGTCCATACATCACAGCAAAATGATTTCCAACGCCACTTTTTTATAGTTCCAAAAATAATTTCGATTAAGTCCGTAAATGAACTCCGAAAATTCGGATATTTTAATATGTTATAGTTGAGATCTAGAGGTAAAAGTCCCATGAGAAATTGAAGTCTAATTCATTCTGAATTAAAAGATATGATTATTGCAACTCACTCTAACCCTCGGCTCAATCTCCAGATTTAATCCCTTTCAAAGGAAAATCATTTTTGTGAAACAATACTTGTCCGTTTATTCTCAAATTTCAGTATGTTGTTCCTGAAGGTGTCATCTACAATTATTATCGAGGACATGAGATCAAATTTCAGTATGTTGTTCCTGTAGATCAATTGACTCTACTTGCCTTAAATCCAAAGAAAATCACAGCAAGCACAACTGCAGGGCAAAGCGGGCTCGACGGCAGCAGCTAGGCGGATGCATGGCGGCTAGTCTTCTTCCTCCTCCCTCGAATCCAGTCTCTCCCTCTCTCTCTCCGTCTCTCTCGGTGCCTTGCTCAATCCGCCCCCTCCCCTTTTCCTTTTTGGTTGTTTAATGTGACACCCCGATCCCTTTGCAAGTCGTCACCAGTGCCAATGTTACTCCTTATTACCTTTCTCCTTGATGTGTCATAATTCATAGACACATTCTTCTTCTTTTTTAAACAAAACAAAACGGTCCCAGCGCGACTCATTAGCGGAAGCAAAATAAAGTATCATCATCTATCCACCTACCAATCCATGATACCAATACACACCACTAAACATCATGATTTTTATAAACATTCCACAACACTTTATTTACATATATTTTCAAGATGGGACTACTCTTGGGTCGGTACATCAAAAAGGAAAAGCTAGGACTCAGCCATGTCCAGCCTAAAACCTCAAAAAGAACCCTCGACCCTCTACATCACACGTGTACAATCCCCCATCATAAGTGTCGGCTAACTAACTCCCAAAAACACAGCCCCTACTCGTCACGCTCAGGTCTCACACCCAGTCCGGTGTGTCAGGCGGTGGCGGTGGCAGCATCCCTCCCATCACCCCATCGCGGCGAACGTGAAGAGAAACAAACTCCTGAACGACTGGGCCCCAGGCCAGGCCTATGTCGTACATGACAAGACAGCGTACACGTATGTAGGTGAGTCCAGGCACGGAAGGACAGCCGAACTCCTCACACTCTACCTCAACGTCGGACGGTAACCCGTAAAATGTACCTCGTGTGATGGCAGGAAGCGGCATACTGGCTAATCAGAAATGTTATTTCCAAAATGGATGAGTACAACCACTCAGCAGATAGGGAAATCCAATAACAACTCAATGCATCAGGCAAATCATACATGCATTGCAGGCGTTACTTACCTTGAAACCATGCACATGCTATCATGCATCATTATCATCGTTCTAACATGTACAAGTGCATCATCATATCAAGTATGTACATCACCATATCATATCGTCATGCATATCATCATGCATATCATCATGCATATCATCATCACCACGCATATCATCATGCATATCATCACCATGCATATCATCATGTATATCATCACCATGCATATCATCATGCATATCATCATCACCATGCATATCATCATGCATATCATCATGCATATCATCATTTTATTTATCTCATCATTTTATTTATCCCCTCGGGCAAAGACCTCCAAGGCTTCCGGCATTCAGCATCCCAGGCCACCGGGCATTCGGCCCCCCACATTCTGGGCATCTCGCATCTCAACTAGCATCACGAGGTATTCCCTTCGGGCAAAAACCTCCGACAGGGCTTCCGGCCCTCCACATTCCAGGCATCCTGAATCTCCCAGGGAATTTCGGCAATGTATCTCTATACATTTCGGGCATCATGCGCCATCACAACCATCTCCTCATTTATCATCATCCATGTTTACCAGTATTTTAATCTCATTTTAACATGGCACATGGCATGATATCAAACAAATCATACTAGGCATGACGTTCACACATGCATTGATTCAATGCCATACATATGCCAAGACTTTATCACATATGCATCTCAATTCAATGTCATATACTTACCAAAACTTTATCGCATATGCAACTCAATTCAATATCATACACATATCAAGGCTTTATCACACATGCAACATGAATTACTTAAATGGAATTTATGGCCAATAAAATAATTCCTTTTATTTATTTATTCATTTATTTATTTATTATTTTATTTATTATATATTTTTTTATAACTATAAATTCCCAAAATTATCAAAATTCAAGGAATTATTAAACAAACCCATAGGATGATACTTACATGCAAAATTCATGGCCAAATTGAATTTTTACAAAATCTCATAATTTTCCCAAAACATACTATGCTTCTCGGATGAAACCAGAACGCACGGTTTCCGAATAAATTCAATTAAAATATTCATATGACCTCCAAAAATTATAAAATTTTACTGGATTATAACCAAGACATTCTTGTACAACTTTCATGCAGAACTCCAAGCCATATTCCTTATAGATTATTTTATTCAACCTCACGAGTCTTCCGAATCTATTACCGCATTGTCCAGTGTACACATCTCCGAAATATTGAGATTTCACCTTCCTATTCTCTTTATTTTTCTCTGAAATTTGGATATGTTATGTGTCAAGATGTCCTTTACAAGTTTTATGAAGAGATCTAGGTCAAATAACCAGATTATAGTCATCATTTAGGTCCTTGAAGTCTCGGGTGTCTCGGAACACATCACCAGAATCATCGTCTTCAAGATCTAGTCGATTTACCAAGCTATACTTGTTCTTTTCACTTCAAATTTGAGTATGTCGGAGTTTAAGATGTTCCCTACAACTTTCATGGAGAAATCTAAGTAAGATTCTCAACAAAAACCAACATGCAACAATGAATCCAGCAAAAGGTCAATAAAAACTCTCCAGATCTGAGGTCTCCGTAAGATGAGACTTTAACCCCTCAAATGTCCATCATTGTCCACAAAATTTTAATATGTTATAGTACAAGATGTTAGCTACAACTTTCATCAAGACATCGAAGCCAAAATCGGACTCCAAACACACATACAAGCTCAAACAAGTTACTGACTCACACAATCCGAGCAAGAACAGTCACACGACTTAAGAACAAGCCAACCATACCTCGGTTTTTCCCACTTAAAACACCCAAAATCTAACATGCAAACAACATACAAGCATGCAAGAGAAGCTAGAGGACTCCCACTTGCCTCTAGGACGGACGAACGACGGCGTACGGCGGACGGACGGCAAGCGACGGTGACTCCCTCCTTCCTCTTTCTCTCGGCTGCTCCTCCCTCTCGCATGATTTCTCTCTCTCTCTCTCTCACTCTCTCTTTGGGCGAGCAAATGGCCGGCCACCCTTCTCTCTCTTCCCTTCTTATACCCCTAAACTCTCATGATTAGTAATGATTGTTTTGCCTACAAATCAACCAATGCATGGCCTTCCCCTTTGCCACTTGTCATATTGAATTTTTGAATTTAATTTGGGCTTCTTGGGCTTGGGCCATCCGGCCACTTCTTCGGCCTCCTCTTGGGCCGGTCGACGGCTCACTTGTGGGCTTTAATGGGCCGGCTAACTTGGTCCATTAAAGTTCCACTCTTGGGCTTAAGGCCCAATCGAATTTTGACCTTCTTTTTCCCCCCTTTTTTTTGAATTTCTTCTATAAATATTTTTCAACTTCAATTTTCATCTTGGCCAAAGTCTTGGGGCATCTTGTTTATTGAAATTTAATTTATAAATCTTATGGCCAAGCATAGATTATTAATCTATCAAATTTAAATTTTCACAATCATATGCACAAATCATCTCAATAAAAAGACTAATGCTAAAGCATAAGCCAAGGGAAATTTTATTACCTAATTAGGAACTTTAACACACCTTATGGCTTGTCATAGAATTTTGGGATGCCACATTTAATTACTAGCCTTTGATTAATTTTGCATGGAAAGATACTTGTCTCAATGGGAAGGACACTTGGTAAGTTCCTCTTGCCACTTGTTATTTTTTTTCATACAAGATGATGGGCTTTCTTTGGGCTGGATTTGGGCTAGCTTTTTGGCCGACCAAATGGGGAGAAACGGTGGGGGATTCGGTGGGTTTTTGGGCTGGTTTGGCCTTAAGAAAATCAGCCCACTCCTTCTCCAATTTTTCCTATTTAATCCCCACTTATATAAATATCTAATTACACTTTAATATGGCCATAAAACTTTGTAACATAAATCAATAAAAATCCAACTTATAAAGTACATGGCCAAGAATAAAAAATTTCCCTATCAATTTATCCTTTAATACAAATCCTTAATCACTCATAGACATAGGATATATTTCCAACCAAATAATTGTCCATTAAAATGCTCGGCCTTAATCTATTGTAATTTATTAGTCTAATGACCATAACATAGTTTGATGGTGCTTCCATTACCTATTCATAGTTCATGGTATATCCAAGGGTTGTCATAAAATTTTAGGATGTCACAATTCTTCCCTCCTTAAAGAATTCCGTCCTTGAAATTAGACATTCCCCATGTCTCTTTAAACAAGTAAGGGTATCTTTCCCTCATCTCATTTTCACTTTCCCATGTGGCTTCCTCCACATCATGATGTCACCATAACATCTTAACCAATGGTATCTTCTTGGTCCTGAGAATTTGTTCCTTTCGATCTAGTACTTGCACAGGCTCCTCAATGTACCTCACTTTCTCATCCACTTTGATGGCTTCACGATTGAGTATGTGTCTTAGATCAGGCTGGTACTTCCTCTAAAGACAAGGATGCAAGCTCTTAACACGTCCTCTAATGCTTGGATCACTCTTTTTGTTTGTCAGTCCATTTGTGGATGAAAAGCATTACTAAACTAGAGCTTTAGTCCCTAAGGCGGTTTGAAGACTTCGCCAAAGGTTTGAAGTAAATCTTGAGTCTTGATCATACGTGATAGTTACAAGAACACCATGTAAGCATACCACTTGGCTTACACATATATCAGCAAATTTACCCTTTGGATAGTCCACGCGATATACTAGGAAATGGGCAGACTTAGTCAAGCGATCTACTATAACGTGGATAGAGTCGTGGCCACTCGATCTACTATAACCTGCATGAAATCCATCATCACATGGTCCCATTTCCATTCTGGTATATCTAACGATCTCAATCAAACACACCATTTAGCTGAATTATTCCTATACCTTTGTCACCATCAATTCAAGCCTAGAACCATCAAAATCGACACCATTAACAACTCATCTAGTTTAGTGCAACAAAGACATTCACTATGCTTTCACTGCAACATAGATTCAAGCCTAATATACAACACCATTCATTCAGTTCAAATATCGATAGTCCACCGAGACTTATTCAATTCAAAGATCGACAATCCACCAAAATAAGAACTCATCTAGTTTCCATCGAGTATATCTCATGTCTCGCCCTAAAAGATCATCACTTAGACTAATCACTCATCAAATCCACAACTTGAACTTTCACCATTTCACCTTGGAAAGACTATAATCACAATTGTTCATATCCACTAATTCCACAGAACCCTTTTCAAATTGAGATCATCATCAAAATTTAGAAGTTGATCTCCATCAATTAAACCTATTATTCTGACATAAAAACCACAAATAACTTCATGTCTCATATGACCACTCAAACTCATGACTTCCAAGATCAGTCAATACATACTGAATTCCTCCATGTAATGCATCAAGACTTCCAATGAGATCCTCTAATAGGAAGTCACTACTTAGCTCAAATGATCATAACTTAATCCTCAAATCCATAACTCATTCTCCATAATTCACTTCTTAAGCCTTGTTTGCAGCACTACGCTTAGATGCTGTGCATGTTCTTCAGGTCCTTTAGAATATATCAGGATATCATCAAATGAAGACAATCACAATTTGATCCAAATAAGGCTTAAATATCCTATTCATTAAATCCATGAATGGAGCTAAGGCATTCGTTAATCCAAATAGCATAACTAGGAACTCATAGTGTCTATAGCAAATCCTAAATGCGGTCTTAGGAATGTCTTCTTTCTTAATCCTTAACTAATATCTAGATCTCAAGTCAATTTTAGGAACGACCGAACTTTCCTGCAATTGGTCAAATAGGTCATTAATTCTAGGTAACGGGCATTTACTCTTTACAATTACATGATTCAATTGCCTATGATCAATGCACAAACGCATCAACCCATCCTTCTTTTTCGCAAACAAGAGTTCTACAAGCTTAACTATGCTTCCGCTGTGCCACTTTGATAAAATTATCCTAGAAACATTGCTCATTCCAGTACGATACATAGTTCAATTCACTCCTACCCCCTTTTGCCATCTTAGAAGCCTACTAGGAGCCGCTCCTTAGTGAGGTCCTCTAACCTCGGTGTCCACTCCCTGCCCTCATTGGATTGGGTTGTTACAGGTACACCAGCTTTCGCCTAGTTCGAACCCGAACTACACATCTACTGAAGGGTCTCGTTTCAATAGGGGCTACTTCCAGAGATATTATCCATTTTGGTCTATCCCATACTAAGCCTCATGGTTTTATCCTTGGCACATAGGCAAACATTATCTTAGGAGATCATTCATCCTAGTCTATTCCTATGATGAGGTCAAAGTTATACATAACTATCACTACCAAGTCCATTTCCAGATCTCATTCCCCTAGGGTTATCTCACACATCTCACGTGCTAACGTAGATAACAACACATCCTTTAGTGATGTAGAAATACAAAGAGGCATATCCAAATATATGTTCCTATTTCTCACAATCATTTATATTTTTCGGACGCAAATGAATGTGTGTCACTCATATCAAATAACACATATGCCTTCTTATCCATCTATCGAAACCGTACCTGAGATAACATTTTCGGAAGCTTCCACTTCCTCTTGAGTGACTGCATACACCCTTCCTTGTGCTGGTGGCCTCTGTGGATTCCTTGGTAGGTTTGGTCCACCAGTACTTTGTTGTACCTGTCACACCGAGCCAACACTCAGCTGCGACCACTCTTGTGGCCAATTTCTCTTAAAGTGTCCTAATTACCCTGGTAAGGTGCTCATCCTATATTCAAGCCATCCCTGGCATTTCCAAAGTTTCCAAAATTACTCTTTTTCTTAGATTCCCAAGGCTGTCCTTGACTAGGATAAGGTCTCTTGCTCCTTCAAATATCATTAAAGGTCATCTGTCTCTTAGATTTTGATTGCTATCTCACTAACTCTTGCTCCACCAACTATGCCCTCTCATAAATCTCATTATAATCCCTCATATTCAGAGGCACCAGTTGTTTCCTAATATCAGTCCTTAACCCTTTCAGAAATCTCTTTGCTTTTTCCTCTTGATCCTCAACAAATCTGGGAGCATACCTAGACAATTAAGAAAATTTCGCCTCATACTGATCTACTGTCAGCTCCCTTTGTTCCAGCTAAACAAATTCAGTGATCTTCTTATCCTTGGCACAATTAGAGAAATGCTTTCTATTGAAAGCTTTAACAAACTTATCCTAGTTTATCTCGATACTTGGCGGAAAGATCGTGTCTCTTGAAGCTCTCCACCAAAACTTTGCATTTCCCTCCAGTTGGTACTCTGCCAAGGTTATCTTTTTAGCATCGCTACAGTTCAACAACCAGAAAATCAGTTCCATTCCATCAATCCATTGTTCTGCCTCCTCGGGACTTCCTATTTCACTAAACTTACATGGTTTCAACTTTAGGAATTGTCCCACCAGTCCTTGAGGGCGACGTTCTGTTCCAGGTTGTTGCTATGCTTGCCTTTCCATCAAATTTCCTATATTGCCCAATGCCTGTAGGATATCTTCCATTTGGGGTTCAGCCCTCGATGGATGAGTACTTCAAACTCGCACAATGATTTTCTTGCAGTTTCCAAGCATTTGCCTCAGGAATAATCGTGACTCAATGTCTCCATTTAAAAGCAATTACAACTATATATAAGTAACATAAATATGTTACTGGCACCTAAAAGCAACTCATAATAAACTACTAGGGATCTACGAGTGAATACCCATAACCCATTGTTCAAAATTAGTCAACCATTCCAATTAGTATCCTATGGTGTGCATCATTCTATCCCCATTTCCATTTGAGGCACCTTATTACTCCAAATAGACCATAGCTCTAATTCCATTACAAGTTGTGGCACCCCTCGACAGCCCCCGAACTGTTAGGGTCGCCATAGTCCACTCACCTTTCACTTGATTTGATAATATAATCCTCTAATACCAAGGAATTTAATTATAATTCATAAATCCTAGGGGTTTACATCTTTTAGATCGGTCGCTGCGCAATGTATATGGCAGAAGCACATCCATCAACTCCCTTCCATATATTAAAAAAACGATGCACACCCACTAAACATTTATAGGTAAAAGCTGAACACTTTTATTTACTTAAACCAGATGGATATCATTCATCAGTACATCAAAATGCAGTAGTCTTCTATACTCGTCTATACTTCAATAGATGATTGACATCTCCTCCAACAGTCGTATACTTAAAGTCCATCGATCAATGTGGGTATCCAAAAGTTCATTCTTTTGCTATCCTCCTCCTCGCGGTCATATCCAACCACTTGATCCATCTACCAGTGTCAGTGGGAGCAGAGGTATCTTATCTAGTCTGAAATATTAGTCCCCAAACGGGGTGAGTACAACCACTCAGTAGTAAAGATCCATCAAACTACATAATGCAACAAGCAAGACAACCACAATTTCATGTGAAATGCACATATCATCCATGCAATCATGCTTATATCTCCATGAGATGCATTCAATGCCTTCATGATCGCATTCTCAATGCCATACAGTATCAACTCAATTTCATACACAATTATATCCCATGCCCTATGTGGCACCCCTCGACGGCTCCCAAACCGTTAGGGTTGCCACAGTCCGCTTACCCTTCACTTGACTTGATAATATAATACTTTGATACCAAGGAATTTCATTATAATTCATGAATCCTGGGGGTTTACATCTTTTAGATCGGTCCTTGCGCAATTTATATGGTGGAAGCACATCCATCAACTCCATTTCCTATATTTAGAAAATGATGCACACCAACTAAGACATTTATAGGTAAAAGCCGAACACTTTTATTTACTTAAACCAGATGGACATTATTCATCAGTACATCAAAATGCCGTAGTCTTCTATACTCGTCTATACTTCAAAAGATGACCGACATCTTCTCTAACAGTTGTATACTTAAAGTCCATCGATTAGTGTTGGCGTCCAAAAGTTCCTTCCTATGCTATCCTCCTCCTCGTAGTTATATCCAACCACTCGATCTATCTATAGGTGGCAGTGGCAGCAGAGGTATCTCATCTAGTCTAAAATGTTAGTCCCCAAAAAGGGTGAGTACAACTACTTAGCAGTAATGATCCATCGAACTACACAATGCAACAAGCAAGACAATCAAGATATCACGAGTAAAGCATATATCATCCATACTATCGAGCATACATCACCATGCGGTCATGCATATATCGCCATACAACCATACATATATCACCATGCAACGTGCATATACCACCATGCACTTGTACATATATCATTAGGCAGCCATGCATATATCACCATGCAATGTGCATATACCACCATGCACTTCATGCTTACATTTCTACGAGATTCATCCCATGCCATATGCACACATCCATGCGCATGATTCAATTCTCAATTTTATCTTTTAATTGAATCACATCATTTTTCTTTCCAGGGACCAGTGTTTGCATCCCTCATTTATCGCACGCACCCAACCTGGTATCGCGAGGAACCTTCGGCACACACCTCTGGGCATTCGACACACACCTCTGGGCATCCGGCACACACCTTCGGGCATCTCGCATCCCACCTGGTATCATGAGGAATCTCCGAGGCTCGCCATGAAAATAGTTACCCAACCCTCCGGGCATGCATCATAATACAACCCCTCACCCTTCGAGCATGTATCATAATACAACCGGGCATCCCGACACTCCCAGGGAAAATCTCTGGGCATGTATTCATAATACAAACAAGCATCCAAAGGGCATCAACTCATTCGAACCTCTTGGCATCTCAACTCTTGGGGCATTGTTGGCTCACACCTCCGACGGTATCATCCTTATCACAATGTATATTCACATATATGCCTCATTTTCAACATGACATTTGATGCAACAGGATCAAAGGTTTAAACAAGCTTTTTGATGTCATATGGTATGCCAAACATCATAATATATGTAGTACACGTAACACCCATGATATCACATTTCATAAAGCAGTTCATTCATTTTGAAAAGTAGAACCAATTTTCGGGTAAAACAGAATGCACCTCTTTAGTAGAAATTCCTAAAAAATTAGTAAAAAATCTCAATAAATTTTGAAAATTTAACATGATATAAAAAATATCCAGATGAAGATATTTGATGAAGAACACCATGTCAAGAAAGTTCCACATCAATCACATAGATCCACACATCACAACAAAATAATTTCCAACGCCACTTTTGCATAGTTTCAGAAATAATTTCGATTAAACCCTTAAATAAACTCTGAAAATTATGATATTTTAATATGTTATGGTTGAAACATAGAGGTAGAAGTATCATGAAGGAATAGAAGTCTAATTCCTTCTAGATTAAAATATATAATTTTCATAATTCTCCCTGACCCTCGGTTCACTGTCCAGATTCATCATTTTCAAACAAAATCATTTTCCCCAATCAATACTTGAATTTTTATTCTCAAATTTTAGTATGTTACTCTTCAAAATGTTTTATAGAACTCTTATCAAGAACACAAGATCAAATTAGGACTAGATAATTTCACAAAATTCACAGAATCACAATAGACCAACATGACAGTTTCCAGATCTAGCTTCTTCAAAGAAAAATGGTTTCACCGACCTATACTTGCTCATTTCTGCTCAAATTTTGATATGTTACTCTCCAAGAAGTCCTCTATAACTTTCATCAATAAGTCGAAGTCATATTCCAATTAGAACATTGCATTCAACTCACGAAATCATCGAAGGTTGGACTGTTCTTCCCAAAAACAGAATACTTGTGGCACCCCTCGACGGCTCCCAATCCGTTAGGGTCACCACCGGTACTTATCACTTATCCTACTACATACCAGTCCTTGTAAATTTTTAATTAAAGTGGAACCATAGTTCATAGGGGTTGATCAATAAAATTCTTCTCCCATTTTTTTTTTTTTTTTTTTTTTTGTAAAGGTCTCACCGTAGCCCATCAATGGAAGCATAAACAAGTCTCACCATCCCTTACTCCAATAACAATAATGCAATGCACACCAACTACACTCCAAATGAAAAGACAAAGCCGAGTCACTTTTATTTTCATTTGCACAATGGACATCTCGGGTCGATACAGCAAAAGGCCAAGATTTTTAACTATACTTGGCTATAACCCAAAAGAGAACTCGACCCTACATTAAACATGTACACCCCTCCATCAACAAGCATCGGCTATCCCCAAAAAGTGTCAACTCCCACCAATCATACGTGCCATCACACCCAACCCAGTGCGTCGGGCAGTGGCGGCGGTAGCATCCCTTGCATCACCCCATTGTGTCGAATGTGAACAAACAAAAACTCTTGGATAACAGGGCCATCAGCAAGACCCACGTCGTACATCACCAAGACACGGACTCGGACAAATACCATACCGCTACACTAATACAGGAATGCTCTGTGCACTCCACATTAACGTCAATAGGTATGCTATAGAAGGTACCACACACGACTGGTGAAAGATGCATCTTTCTAATCTGAAATATTAATCCCCAAAGTAGTGAGTACAACCACTTAGTAGTAAAGATCCACCAAACTACACAATGCGTCAAACATAACAATAAGGTATCATGAATAAGACACATACCATTCATGCATTCAAGCATACCTCACCTTACAGCCATGCATATATCACCATACAACATGCATAAATCACCATGCACTTATACTTATTTCATCAAGCAGCCATGCATATATCACCATGCAACGTGCATATACAACAATGCACTTCATGCTTACATTCCCATGAGGTTCATCCCATGCCATATGCACACATCCATGCGCATGATTCAATTCTCAATCTTTATCTTTCAATTAGATCACATCATTTTTCTTCCTAGGGACCAATGTTTGCATCTCACAATTTAATCACTCACATCCAACTTGGTATCGCAAAGAGCCTCCGGCACACACCTCCGGGCATCCGGCACACACACTCCAGGCATCTCGTACCCCAACTAGCATCACGTGGTATCCCCCCGGCACACACCTCCAAGGCTTTCGGCACACACCTCTGGGCTTCCCAACACTCTCGGGGCATCCGGCACACACAGTCTAGGCATCTAGCACCCACACTTCGGGCATCCCAACACTCCCGGGGCATCGTCGGCTCACACCTCCGACGGTATCATCATTTTCATAATTTATATTCGTACATGTATCTCAATTTCAACATGGCATTTGATGCAACATATCAA
This sequence comes from Eucalyptus albens, assembly GCA_014182695.1. Classification (NCBI taxonomy): domain Eukaryota; kingdom Viridiplantae; phylum Streptophyta; class Magnoliopsida; order Myrtales; family Myrtaceae; genus Eucalyptus; species Eucalyptus albens. The sequence goes on along the minus strand of CM024648.1, from coordinate 54,172,746 downwards.
AGGTCTAAACCATCTTTTGATGTTGTATAACATGCCATATGTCACCACATATGCAGCAGAATCAACCACTTAAGACATTATATCACATAGAGCAATTTCATTTATTTTTGAAAATACAGCAAAATTTCGGATAAAAACATATTGCACTCCTTTGGTCATAATTCTTGAAAAATTAGTAAATAGCCTTAATAAATTCTAAAAATTCGACATGTTATATACAAGATCTAGGGGAAAATATTCCGTGAAGAACACCATATCAAAAGAACATCATACAATTCGGTACAGTCCACGCATCACAATCTTTATAATTTCGAGATATTGCCATACACGGTTTCATTCACAAATTCGGTAAAAATCCTATATCAGCTTCAAAAATTCTGAAATTTTTGCATGTTATAGACATGGTCCAGAAGTAAATATTTCATGCAGAACTCGAAATCAGATTTGTGATAGATTAAAAACTATAACAACCATAACTGTCCATAACCCTCGACATCAAATTCCAGATCTAACCGTTTCGGATAAAATCGTTTCACTAACCTAAACTCATCCATTTCCTCTAAAATTTTAGTATGTTACTAATTAACATTTCATCTTCAACTTTCATTGAAAACACGAGATCAAATTTCAACCGGAGAATTTTATAAAATTCACAAAATCACACTAGGTCAGCATTACGATTTCTAGATCTAACTTCTTCAAAGAAAAATAGTTTCACCACCCTATACTTATTTATTTCTTCTAAATTTTTGATATGTTACTCTCCAAGAGGTTCTCTACAACTTTCATCAAGAAGTCAAAGTGAGATTCCAACTAAAATGTCACATGCAGCTCACAAATTCATCAAAGGTCGGACTGCCTTTCTAGAAAATAGAATGCAAGGCTACCATATTCTCCCCCAGAGCTTCGAATTTCTTCACTTCTACCACAACCAAAGTTTATCATCCCCTCACAACACATATCACAGCAAGCAAGGGATAGGTTTACGGACTCTACTTGCCTCTAATTCAAGCACAACATAGCAAGCACAGACGGCGGGGCAAGGCGGGACTCGGCGGCTCAATGGCGGTGAGGAACGACAGTGAACAGCCTCCCTCTTCCCCTTCTTCTCTTGCACGCTCGCTCTCCCTATCTCGATTTCACTCTCTCTCTCTCTCTCTCTCTCTCTCTCTCTCTCTCTCTCTCGGACGATCACTCTTTCTCTCAATCTGCTCACTCTCCCTCTCTTTCTTTCCCCTTCATCATTTGAAATCATTTGGTTTGCATGGCTAATGCCACTTGGCCCTAGGGGAAAGACACTTGGCATTTTTCCCATGCATATGATGGGCTAGAAGATGGGCCGGGCCTCCTCCCCTTGGTCTACGGCAGCTCCTTTCCTTTGGGCTTCGCAGGCCAAGCCAAAAGGGCCGAATGGTGGGGCTAGTCTTGGGCCTAAAATTCAACCCACTCTTCTCTAATTTTTCCCTTTAATTATCACCTAGTTACCCATCATATAATTACCTAATTACACTTATTCACTTGGCCATAAAGCTTGCAACATAAATCCATAAAAACCAAATCCATAAGGTGCATAGCCAAGAACAAAATTCTCATTATTAAATTATCCTATAGAACTAACTTTGATAACCCAAGAACATAAGATATCTTTCCATCAAAGTGTTCGGCCTTAATCTATTACAATTCTTCGGTCTAAAGGCCACAACATACTTCAATGACACAACCATTCACTTTTAAATAGGTTGTAATGCCTCTAGAAATTGCCATGAAATTTTGGGATGCCACAATACTAGACTAAGACACAACTCCTATAACTTCGAAGATTCTCACCTCTACCACATCCAAAAATCACCATTCATCACACACAAACACAACAAGCAAAGTGTAGATCAATGGACTCTACTTGCCTCTAATCTAAAGAAAATCACAGCAAACACAATGACGGGGCAAGGCTGGCTCGACGGTAGTAGCTAGGCGCACACATGGCGGGGCTTGGTCTTCCTCTTTCCTCACTTCGAAGCACCCACAAACCCTCTCTCTCTCTCTCTCTCTCCCTCGGCTCACCTCCCTTTCTCTCTTTTCCTCTCACTTCTGAAACCCCCTTCCTTTTTGCTATTTGATTAACAATTTATCTCTATTTTTGAATGTAAGAGACATGTGTTCTCATGAGGAGAACAAGTGGCTAAAAGGAGAGAACAAGTGGAGGCAAAATTGAAGACAAGTGTTGGAGGACATGCACTCCCCCTCCCCTTTTTGGTCCGGTCGACACCCATGGGGGTCTTTGGGCTTGCTTGGGCCCGAAATCTTGGGCCCAAGAGTCCTTAAAATAAAGCCCAAAATTATTATTATTATTATTTATTTTTTAAGCATTTTGTTTCTACCGAATTTAATTTAATATCCCAAAAATTAAATTGCTTCCTATACAAGTATATACTCAAAATTCCTGCGTGCCGTCCAACATCCTGAAAGTTATAATTCTTTAATTTCAGCACGCATATTTCTTACACAAGACCGAATTTCGTCCTTTCGGTTCAAAAATAAAATAAAATATAAATTCAAATGAACAAATACAATTTAATGCCTGTAAATAATATTAATGCCACATTTCGGTGACTGTCACCTATCCGAGGATCATCTAAATTTTTTGGATGCCACACCATATGCACATACATGCACATGATCCATGTCACCCATACAATCATATATATATATATATATTCTCATGAGATCCATTTAATGCCTTCATGATCGCATTCTCAATGCCATATAATATCAACTCAATTTCATAGGCAATTATATCCCATGCCATATGCACACACACATGTGCATGATTCCATTATGATTTTGATATTCAAATGGATCTCATCTTTCTCATAGGGACCAGTGTTTGCATCCCTCATATATCGCTTGTACCCAACCTATCATTGCGAGGAACATTCGGAACACACCTTCGGGCATTCGGCACACACCTCCGGACATCTCGTACCCCACCTAGCATCACGAGGAATCGCCAAGGCTCGCCATGAAAATGGTTACTCCTGCCTTCCGGAATTACTTACTGACATATCACCAAGCATCCCTTGGAATTACGTACCGATATATCACTGGGCATCCCGAAACTCCCGAGGACATCTGGCACACACCTTCGGGCATCTAGCACACACACTCCGGGCATTTCGACACTCCTGGGGCATCGTCGGCTCACACCTCTGACGGTATTATCATCATCACAATGCATATTCACACATATATCTCATTTTCAAATTAACATTTGATGCAATAATGTAAGAGGTTTATACCAGCCTTTTTGATGTCATATAATATGCCAAAAGTCACCATGTATGCAGAACAAATAACAACCCAAGATATCATATCTCATAAAGCGATTCATTTGTTTTTGAGGATAGAACAATTTTCAGATAAACCAGAATACACTTCTTTAATAAAAATTCTGGAAAAATTAGTAAACAATCTCAATAAATTTTGAAAATTTAACATGATGTAAACAAGACCTAGAGAAAGAGATTTCATGCAGTACACCATGTTAATAAAGTTTCACATCAATCACATAGGTCCATACATCATAGCAAAAGAATTTCCAACGTCACTTTTGCATAGTTTCGTAAATAATTTCGGTTAAGTTTTAAAATGAACTTAAAAAATTATGAGATTTTAATATGTTATAGTTGAAACCTAGAGGTAAAATTCCCATGAAGAAATTGAAGTGTAATTCATTATGTATTAAAAGATAGGATTATTGTAACTCACCCTAACCGTTGGCTCAATCTCTAGATTTAATCCCTTTCAAAGGAAAATCATTTTTCTGAATCAATACTTGTCCGTTTATTCTCAAATTTCAGTATGTTGTTTCTCAAGGTGTCATCTACAATTATCATCCAAGACACGAGATCAAATTTGGACTGGATAATTTTACAAAATTCACAGAATCGCAAGGGATCAACATAACAGTTTTCCAGATCTAGTATCTTTGAAGAAAAATGGTTTCACCATTCAATACTTGTGCGTTTCATCTCAACTTTTAGTATGGTAATCTTCAAGAAGTCCTCTACAACTTTCATTAAGAAGTCGAAGTGAGATTCCAACTAGAAAATTGCATGCAGCTCACAAAATCACTAAAGGTCGTACTGTTTTCCCAGAAAACAGATTACTAGACTAAGGCACTACTTCCATAACTTCAAAAATTCTAACCTCCACCACCTCCGAAATTCACCGTACATCACACAAAGTCACAGCAAGTGAAATGTAGATTAATGGACTCTACTTGCCTTAAATTCAAAGAAAATCATAGCAAGCACAACGACGGGGCAAGGCAGGCTCGACGGCGGCAACTAGGCGGATGTACAGCGGTCGGTCTTCTTCCTCCTCTCTCGACTTGACTCTCTCCCTCTCTCTCTCCCTCTCTCTCGGTGCCTTGCTTAATCCACCTCATCCCTTTTTCCTTTTTGGTTGTTTAATTACTTGCCTTTGATTAATTTTGGATGGAAAGACACTTGTCTCCATGGGAAGGACACTTGGTAAGTTCCTCTTGCCACTTGTTATTTCTTTTTCATGCAAGATGATGGCCTTTCTTTGGGCCAGATTTGGGTCAGCTTTTTGGCCGACCAAATGAGGCGAAACGGTGGGGGATTCGGTGGGGTTATGTGTGGCACCCCCGATCCGGCAAGGTCACCACAGTTACCTATCGCTCCACCTAATGAATAGCAGTTACATATCTTTGATATAAAGAGGTTTAAAGAAGGACCGAGGTCCATAGGCTTTTTAAAAAAAAAAAAAAAAAGAGTTTAGCGCAGCTCATAGGGAAATTAAAGACGAGTCTCACCATCCCTCTACTCTCTTAATGATGGTACAATGCACACTTACTACACATCGAAGGAAAACATAAGACGAGCCACTTTTATTTACATTTTTAAGACGGACATCTTGGGTCGGTACAACCAAAAAGCCAAGACTTTTAGCTAAACTTGGCTACAGCTCAAAAGAGAGATCTCGACCCCTTATATTGATCATGTATAACCCTCCATCTACAAGTGTCGGCTATCCCCAAAAAGTCAGCTCCCTCTCTTCACGCGGGCCATCACATCCATCTAGGTGCATCGGGCGGTGTTGGCAGCAACATCCCCTGCATCACTCCGTCACGGCGGACGTGGATAGACAAGAACTCTTGGATGAGCAGGCCCCCAGCTAGGCCTACATCATACATAACCAGCACTCGAACCTGTACGAACATCAAACCAGGGATGGTGACACAATCAAGCTCCATACAATCGACCTCCACGTCAGATGGAAGGCCGTAAAAGGTACCTTGCGTGACCGGAGAGAGACACATCTGTCTAATCTGAAATGTTGGTCGCCAAAGGGGTGAGTACAACCACTTAGCAGGTAAAAGATCCATCAAACTACTCAATGCATCAAACAGAACAATCATAACATCATAGTAGAGTACATATCATTCATGCATCCAAGCATAACTTACCTAATAGCCATGCATATGTCATCATACTATATGTGCATACACCATCATGTACTCATCATCAAGCATTCATGCATATACCATCATGCCATAAGTGCATATACAACCATGCACTCATCATCAAGCATTCATGCATATCCATGCCTTATGTACACATACCACCATGCACTTATCCATATTATATCATACAGCCATGCCTACATGTCACCATACCTTGCATAATTCAATTTCAACTTTTTATCTTTCAATTGGGCCACCACATTTTTCTTTCCCAGGACCAGTAATTGCATCCCACATTTTATCGCTCGCACCCAACCTGGCGTCATGAGGAACCTCCGGCACACACCTCCGAGCATCCTGAAACTTCCGAGGACATCCGGCACACACACTCCGGGCATCTAGCACCCACCTCCGGGCATCCCGACACTCCCGGGGCATCATCGGCTCATACCTCAGACGATATCCTCATTTATCATAATTCATATTAACATTTGTGTCTCAATATCAACATGGCACATGATGTAATGGCAACAAGGTCAATTTCAACTTTTGAAATTCGCACAATCCAACTTACACAGTTTTAGAAAATATTTTCATTAAATACCCAAATGACATTCAAAAATTATGAAATTCGAACATGTGATATTCAAGACATAAAGGCAGATACTTCATGAAGAACACTACACCAAAAGATCCCCATATAGTTCAATATAGAACACGCATCACATCACTACTAACTCTGTCTGTTCCACTTGCACAATTTTTGAAACATTTTTGGTTAAATAGGCAAATGAACTTCAAAAATTATGAAATTTTGAATATTTTGTAGTCAAGACATAAACAAAGATATTTCATGCAGAACACTTTTCCAAAAGAATCTCATACAAAACGGTAATATTACCAAGTCAAAACACATCAGATTACCCAATTTTAGAAACATTTTCGATTAAATACCCAAATGACATTCAAAACTTATGAAATTTGATTATGTGATAGCTAATACCATAAGGTAGATACTTCATGAAGACATTGAAGTCATATTCTTCCTAGGTAATGAAATATATGCGGTTGAAACCCCTGTTCCTAGTATCGAAATTTCCAGATCCAGTCTTTCCAAGAATAACGATTTCACCCACTTATACTTGTTTTTTTTTTAATCCCAAATTTGAGTATGTTATACTCCAAGAAGTCCTTAACAACTTTCATTTATAATTCAAAGCCAAAATCCAACTCAAACATCACATGCAAGTCACTAGAACATCCAAGGTCGAGCTGTTTTCTCAAGAACAGTACACTAGGCTAGAGCACCACCCTTATAACTTCAATTTTTCACATTCTAAACCTCCGAAATTTTTATATTTCAATCACACACACTAAACACAACATGCAAGAGTAGATCAAGGGATCCCACTTGCCTCTAGACCGAGCGAACACAACAAACATGAATGGAGGGCAAGGCGGACTCGACGGCGGCGAACGGACGACAGTGGATTGCCCTTCTCCTTCCTCTCGCGCACGCACAGCCTCATTCTTCTTCCTTTCTTCCTTCTCTTTCTCTCTCTCTCTCTCTCTCTCTCTCTCTCTCTCTCTCTCTCTCTCTTTCTCGCTTAAGCCAGCCATCATTTTCCCCTAATTTTCCTTCCCTTCATCATTAGCCATCATTAGCTGTGCATGGGTGACACTTGGCTAACTTCAAAGGACAAATGGGGGGCATGCAAACCGATCTCTCCCCCCCCATCTTCGTGCGATCGATGGCCCTTCATGGGCTCTATGGGCCGGCCATTTCAGCCCATCTTAGGCCCAACATTCTTGGGCCTAAGACCAAAGCTTAAATAACCTAAGATTAACCCAAGTACTAAATTGCAAATTAAATGGCTATACACTTGCAATCATAAATCCATAAGTTCCAATTTATAATGCATATGGCCAAAGATAGAACTTTCTTTCCCAAAATTTATCCATTAAAAGCTTGGCCATAAATCTCATTGCGAATCATGGATCAAAAGGCTACAAAAATACAATAACGGTGTTTCCATCACCTATCCATGGCTCATGGCATGTTTAGGGCTTTTCATGAAATTCTAGGATGCCACACTGTGGGCTAGTTTTTGGGCTGGTCTAGCCTTAAGAAGATCAGCCCACTCCTCCAATTTTTCCTATTTAATCTCCACTTATATAAATATCTAATTACACTTTAATATGGCCATAAAACTTTGTAACATAAATCAATAAAAATCCAACTTATAAAGTACATGGCCAAGAATTAAAATTTTCCCTATCAATTTATCCTTTAATACAAATCCTTAATTATTCATGGACATAGGATATATTTCCAACCAAATAATTATCCATTAAAATGCTCGGCGTTAATCTATTGTAATTTATTAGTCTAATGACCATAACATAGTTTGATGGCGCTTCCATCACCCATTCATAGTTCATGGTATATCCAGGGGTTGTCATAAAATTTTAGGATGCCACACTTGAAGGAACACATGATCTCCCACATTAAACTCTAACGGTCTTCTATGCTTATCTACGTAGACTTTCTGCCTACTCTGGCCTGTTTAAGTCTTCTCCTGATAATTTCAACAGCCTCAGTAGTAAGTTGTACCAATTCAGGTCCAGTCAATTTCCTTTCACGTACTTTATTCCAAGAAATAGGCGTCTTGCACCTTCTTCCATATAATGCTTCATACGGAGCCATGCCTATACTTTTCTGAAAAATATTGTTATAGGCGAACTCTATCAAGTGCAATATTTCATCCCAACTTCCCTTAAAATCAATAATACAAGCTCTCAACATATTTCCAAAGTTTGGATCACTCTTTCTGTTTGTCCATCTATTTGAGGATGAAAAGCAGTATTAAACTGAAGCTTTGTTCCTAAAGCATTTTGGATACTTCACCAAAAATTTGAAGTAAACCTAGAGTCTCGATCATATGTGATTGTTACAGAAATACCATGTAAGCGTATTACTTGGCTTACATATGGCTCAGAAAGTTTATTCATCGAGTAGTCTACGTGGACCGCTAGGAAATGAGTAGACTAAGTCAAACGATATACTATTACCCAAATAAAGTCGTGACCACATGATGTCCTTGGCAGTCCTTGCACAAAGTCCATCGTCACATGCTGCCATTTCCATTCTGGTACATCCAATGGTCTCAATAGTTCTGCGGGTTTGCGGTGTTCCGCTTTCATGCCATTCCACCAAAACTACTGGCATAAATTTCTATACATTTTTGTACTCCCCAGATGAATACTATAATTACTCTTATGAGCTTCTGATAGGATCCCCCTTCTTACTTCTTCATTATCAGGAACACAGAGTCGTTCTTGACATCTTACTACTCCATCCTTAGAGACTTGAAACTCTGGTCTTTTCCCTAAAAACACAACGTTTTTATCTTCACAACCTTTGGATTAGATTTTTGTAAAATCTTAACTTTCTAAATAACTTCTGGCTCAATCCTCAATGCAATGAGCATAACAATAAGGTGGTCTATTTCCAACTTGAAGTTTGAATCCACAATTGACTTTAACAGATTCCACTCTATTATTTTTAGACTAGCCATGTCCATATCCGACTTTCAACTAAGGGCATTTGCCACCTTTTTTGCCTTTCCTGGATGGTATTGTATTTCACAGTCATAATCTTTTAATAATTCCATCCACCTTCTCTGTGTCATGTTCAACTCCTTTTGTGAAAACAAATACTTCAAACTCTTATGATCTGTATAGATTTCAAACTTTTCTCCATACAAATAATGTCTCCATATTTTCAAAGCAAATACTATAGCTGCCAATTCCAAATCATGGGTTGGGTAATTTAACTCATGAGGTTTCAACTGCCTTGATGCATAGGCTATGACATTGCCATGTTGCATTGGAACACATCCCAGTCCTTTATGAGATGCATCATTATACACCGTGAATCCATCGAATCCAAATGGTATAGTTAGAATTGGGGCTGTAGTTAACTTCTTTTTAAGTTCCTGAAAACTTCTTTCACATTCTCGACTCCATTCAAACCTCACATTCTTTCAAGTCAATTTCGTTAACGAGCCTGCCAGGTGTGGAAATCCTTTGATAAACCTCCTATAATAGGCAGCCAACCCTAAGAAACTCTGTATCTCAGTCGGCATTGTCGGTCTCGGCCAATTCACTACCATCTCAACCTTTGCAGGGTCTACTGCAATTCCATTTTCTGACACCACGTGCCTTAAAAATATTATTTGGTCTAGCCAGAATTCACACTTACTGAATTTGGCGTATAACTTATGATCTCTTAGCGTTTGCAATGCTATCCTTAGGTGTCGTTCATGCTCTTCAAGTCCTTTAGAATATATCAAGATATCATCAATGAAGACAATTACAAACTGATCCAGATAAGGCTTAAATATCCTATTCATTAAATCCATGAATGCAGTTGGTGCATTCGTTAATCCAAAAGGCATAACTAGGAACTCATAATGTCCATAACGAGCCCTAAATGTAGTATTAGGAATGTCTTATTTCATTATCCTTAACTGATGGTATCCTAACCTTAAGTCAATTTTAGAAAAGACTGAACTTCCTTGCAACTGATCAAATAAATCATCAATTCTAGGTAAGGGATACTTATTCTTTACAGTCACTTGGTTCAGCTGTCTGTAGTCAATACATAAACGCATTGACTTGTCTTTCTTTTTCACAAATAGAATTGGTGCACCCCAAGGTGAAGCACTTGGCCTAATAAATCCCTTATCAAGCAACTCTTGTAGTTGCACCTTTAACTCCTTTAGCTCCACCAAGGCCATTCTATACGAGGCTTTTAATATTGGTCATGTTCCAAGCATTAGTTCAATATCAAATTCAATCTCTCGTTACGGCGGTAATCTAGGCAACTCCTCAGGAAACACATCTTGAAATTCCCTGACTATTCGAATCTCATTAATTTTAGCCTCTTCCCTAGTAAGATCTCTTACTACTGCTAGGTATCCTTGACATTCTTTGTCAAGTAGTTCATGAGCTTCTACCATTGAGATGATGGCTATAGAGGGGTTCGTCTAACCTCCAAAAGATTCAAAACTAGACTGGTCAGGTAACATGAACTAGATCACTTTCCTATAGCAATCCACCTTAGCTCGATACTTATGGAGACAGTCCATTCCTATGATGACATCATAGTCATACATAGTCATCACAACTAGATCTATTTCCATATCCTGTCCTTCTATAGTTATCTTACATTTTGCACACATCATTGTAGATAATACCATATTCTTTAAAGGCGTGGAAACACAAAGAGGCATCTCAAGAGGCGTAATTTCTATTTTACTTAATTGCCTATATCTTTCAGATATAAATGAATGCATAGCATCCGTGTCAATACAATGCATATGCCTTCTTGCCATTTATAAAAATCGTACCTGAGATAACATTTTTGGAAGCTTCCGCTTCCTCTTGGGTGACCGCATACAACCTTTCTTGTGCTGGTGGCCTCTGCTGATTCCTTTGTAGATTTGGTCTAACCGTACTTTGTTGTACCTGTCGCACCGAGCCGACACTCAGCTGCGACCTCTCTTGCGGGATAGTGTCTCTTGAGGTGACCTACTCGTCCACAGCCATAGCATTTCAGCCGTCCATTGCAAGGCCCTAGGCCATGTTGCCCATCACATCTTTGACAAGCATCATGCTGATAGGGTGTTTTCCCTATATTCAGGCCATCCCTGGCTTTTCCAAAATTACTCTTTTTCTTAGAATCCCAGGTTTGACCTTGATCAAGATAGGGTCTCTTACCTCATCTAATATCACTAAAGGTCAACTGTCTCTTAGACTCTGATTGCTCTCTCACCAATTCCTGTTCTACCAACTATGCCCTTTCATAAATCTCATTATAATCTCTTGTATTCAAATGCACCAATTGTTTTCTGATATCAGTTCTTAACCCTTTCAAAAATCTCTTAGCTTTTTCCTCTCAATCCTCAATCAGCCTGGGAGCATACCTAGACAATTCAAAAAATTTTGCCTCATACTGGTCTACTGTCAGCTCCCTTTGTTCTAGCTGAACAAATTCAGTGATCTTCTTATCCTTGGCACAATCGAAAAAATGCTTCCTATTGAAAGCTCTAACAAATTTGTCCTAATTTATATCAGTACCTAGTGCAAAGATCATGTCTCTTGAAGCTCTCCACCAAAATTTTGCATTTCCCTCCAGCTGGTACTTTACCAAAGTTATTTTCTCTGCATCATTGCAGTCCAACAACCGGAAAATTCATTCCATTCCATCGATCCATTGTTCCGCCTCCTCAGGACTTCCTGTTCCACTAAACTTAGGTGGCTTCAGCTTCAGAAATTGTTCCACTAGTCCTTGAGGGCGACGTTCCACTCCGGGTTGTTGCTATGCTTGTCTTTCCATCAGATTTCCAATATTGGCCAATGCCTACAAGATATCTTCCATTCGGAGTTTAGCCCTTGTAGTAGAGGCTTTAGCCCTCCATGGATGAGAACTTCCAGCTCGTACCATGATTTTCCTGCAGTTTCCAAGCATTTGCCTCAAGAATAATCTGAGACTCAATGTCTCCATTTAAAAGCAATTACAACTATATATATAAGTAACATAAACTTGGTACGGCACCTAAAAGCAACTTATAATAAACTACTAGGGATCTACGAGTGAACACCCATAACCCATTGTTCAAAGTTAGTCAACCATTCCAGTTAGTATCCTATGGTGTGCATTGTCATCATATTCCTCAATTTCCAAATGAGGCTCCTTATCACTCCACCTATAACCATTGCTCCGATACCAACTCAGCACAGCTATGGCACCCTTCGACACGGCCCCCAATCCGCTAGGGTTGCCACAATTCACTTACCTTTCACTTGTCCTATTGACATGTCACTCTGATACCATTTGAATTCTAGTGGGTCCATAAATCCTGGGGGTTTGTATCATCTCGATCGGTTCCATCGCAGTTCATATAATGGAAGCATACTCGACATCTCCCTAACCCGTACTCAAACTAAATAATACAATGCAATGCACACCAACTGCACTTTTCATATATATATAGAAGCTAATGTCAAACCACTTTTATTTACATACTTTGATGGACATCACGAGTTGGTACAACAAAAGGTCAAGACTTAAACTAAGCTCGGCTATAACCCAAAAGAACCTGACTCTACATCAGACATGTACATCAATCCATCATCCAGTGTCGGCTATCCAAAAAGTGTCATCCTCTACCAGTCACACGCTCTAATCACACCCAACCCAGTGCATCGGCCGATGGCGGCGGTAGCATCCCCATCATCCTCCTATTGCAACGAACATGGACAGACAGGAACTCCTGGACTATAGGGCCATCCAGTAGACCCACATCATACATAACCAAAACACAAACACAGATAAACACTAGACCATGAACACCAATGCAGGGATGCTCCAAGCACTCGACCTCAACATTATACGGTAAGCCATAAAATGTATCACGCGTTGCCGGTGACAGAGGCATCTCTCAATATGAAATGTTAGTCCCCAAAAGTGGTGAGTACAACCACTCAGCAGTAAAGATCTATCAAATTACATAATGCAACAGGCAGGACAACCACAATTTCATGTGACATGCACATATTATCCGTGTGATCATGCTTGCATTTCCATATGCACATACATGCACATGATTCATATCATCCATACAATCATGTATATATCCCCATGAGATCCATTCAATACCTTCGTGATCTCATTCTCAATGCCATATTGTATCAACTCAATTTTATAGGCAATTTTATCACATGCCATATGCACACACACATGCGCATGATTTAATGCCCATTTTAATTTTCAAAAGGATCTCATTTTTCTTCTAGGGACCAGTGTTGGCATCCCTCATATATCGCTCGCACCCAATCCTGGCATCGCGAGGAACCTCCGGCACACACCTCCAAGCATCTCGCACCCCAACTGGTATCACGAGGTCATTTGGCACACACCTCCGGGCATCTAGCACACACCTCCGAGCATCTCGCACTCCAACTGGCATCGCGAAGTCATCCGACACACACCTCCGGGCATCCAGCACACACATTCAAGCATTTGGCACACACCTTCATGCATCTTGAAACTCCCGAGGACATTCGGTACACACCTCTAGGCTTCTGGCACACACACTTTGGGCATCTCGACACTCCCGGGGTATCGTCGGCTCACACCTCCAATGATATCATCATCATAGTGCATGTTCACATATATATTTCATTTTCAAATTAACATTTGATGCAATAATGTCAGAGGTTTAAACCAGCCTTTTTGATGTCATATGATATGTCAAATTTCACCATATATGCAATACAAATAACACCCAACATATCACACTTCATAAAATAATTCATTTGTTCTTGAAAATGAAGCCAATTTTCGGATAAAGCAGAATGAACTCCTTAAATTAAAATTCCGGAAAAATTAGTAAAAAGTCTCAATAAATTCTGAAAATTTAACATGTTATAAAAAAGATCTAGAGAAAAATGTTTCATGAAGAACACCATGTCAAAAGAACTTCGTATGGGTCACTACAGTCCATGCATCACAACTTAAAGTTTCGGAACATCACCATTGCACAGTTTTATTCATAAATTCGGTATAAACCATAAATCAACTCAGAAAATTCTGAAATTTTGATATGTTATAGTCAAGCCCTAGAGGAAAAATTTTCGTGTAGAGCTATAGTCGCTTTAATTCTCCCTACTCTCGGTACAGTTTTCCAGATTAATCCATTCAAAGAAAATTTGTTCTCCCCTACCAATACTTGTTCATTTATTCTCAAATTTTAGTATGTTACTCCTCAAGATGTCATCTACAACTTTCGTCAAGAACACAAGCTTAAATTCTAACTGGATAATTTTATAAAATTCACGGCATCGCACGGGGTCGGACTGTTCCTACTTGCAACAGCCTACTTGTTCTAGGAAAAGCTACCACCATTCACTTGAATTTCTAGCATCCATCATCACAACTCAAGCATCTCCAACACCCATTACACTTCACACACAACCACAGTAAGCAAAATGTAGGCTAACGGACTCTACTTGCCTCAAGTTCAACGAAAACGAACAAACAACGGCAACTTGGGGCTTTGGCAGGCTCGATCTACGGCGGTACTAGGCGGCGTCAATGGTGGTTGCTGGTGCATGCACGGCGGGGCCGGTCCTCTTCTACCTTCGCTGAAGCACCCACACGAACCCTCTCCCTCTCTCTCGGCTTTCTCTCTTTCTCTCTTCCTCTCTTTCTCTCTTTCTCTCCCTCGCGCGACAACTCCTCCCCCTCGCTCACTCCGCCCCTCCTCTTTTCTTCCCCTTCATGATTAGTAATCATTAGCTTGCATGCAAGAGCCACTTGGAGCACCCTTCATGCCACATGTCATTTCTTTCATGCAAGTTGATAGGCCTCCTTCGGGCCAAGCTTGGGCTAGCCTTTTGGTTGGCCGAATGTGGGAAAAACGGTGGGGCTATGGGCTGGTTTTTGGGCGGGTTCGGCCTTAAGAAAATCAGCCCACACCTTCTCCTATTTTTCCATTTAATCCCCGCTTATATAAATATCTAATTACAAATTAATATTGTGGCATCCTAGAATTTCATGTCAACCCTTAGATGTGCTATGATCCATGAATAGGTGATGGAAGTGTCACGTCGCGAACCTTGAGCACTTGTTTATCCCACTGCAGTCGATAGAAATGCGACTTCCCAGGACACGTCACCGACCCATTCTCTTTAATTACACATGCGGAAGCAAATAAATAATCCCCATACAAAACTCAATTAGGATAGAAAAGCAGGATCACATTTTCAAAACCAACCACATACTTTTTATACATATCAAACCAGTTCATTTATAGGACTAGGCTATTTACAAAAGATTAGTAGAAGATCAGCCCTAAAAAACTAAGCTGTCCTAAGACCAGCTAGACAAGTCCATTTGCCAGCTCTTTAGTCGGGATCGGTGAAGTAAAAAATCCTCTCAGCGACCCTCACTGGTCTACTAAAAAGCTTCGGAGGATCCGCCATCTAGGGACCTGAAATATTATCCCACAACCGGGATGAGACAATGTCTCAATGAGTCCTACCCTCTAAAATTCGATTAGGAACAAAATAAGCCCCAATGTGCTCTAGCCACACAAAGAGGATTGAGGATTTACCTCACCTCAGTCCATTCCTGCACATCAGTACATTTCATAATTCAACCAAATCCGATCATTCACAATGATTCAATTCAATCATATTATCTATCTTTCCATACCGTCTATCAAACCAGTTGTTAATATGACAAATGCTCTCCAAAGCTGTAATATATAGACGGTAGCTCGCTCAAGCTGTATAAATAGATAGCTCACCAAAGTTGTAACTGATATAATAGCTCACCAAAGCTATAACTGATATAACAGCTCACGAAAGTCTGAATCGATATAATAGCGCTCAAAAGCTGATAATTCAATAATAAACTAATCCATACTTCAAATAAATTAATCAATAAATCCAATCGATTCAAACGGCCATACAAATCAATCACGGGGCTAGAAGCTAACACCGGGTATTTTCAAGTTAAATACCAAAACTTCTCCAATTTTATTCAATTCTTCATTTAGGAATAATTAACCATAATCATCATTTCCACTCAATTTCTCAATTCAACATTCAATTAGCACAAACCGATCACACTTTGTTGCGATCGGTGCAAAATTCTAACGGCCGACCATCCCGGCAAAATTTTCGAAATTATTAAATAATTAAATTTAATTCCAAAAATTAAATAATTAAATATCATATTCTAATAATATAAAATAATAAAATAATAATTAAAAAATAGAAATAAATAAATAATTAAAAATAATTAATTAGGGTTTAAATTAGATTACACTAATTTAAACATACAATTAGCCCTAATTAAACATCCATTAAACTAATCATACAACTAATCTAATTTACATTAAAATAATCTAATCTAACCACCTAAACCTAATTAGACTAATCTAAACACCCCTTAAGCATGATTAACTTGCTAAGCAAGGTTTAGAGGATAAACTCACCGGTTTTGCATGCCGGTGAGTTCACGGCGACCACGACACCAAGGTGGTCGATAAATCCCAAAAAGGCGACACCAACAGAGGCTGGGAAGACACTAAAAATGGGCCTCAAAGTCTGGAACTTCTTGCTGTCTTCTGCTTTTGATGCGGACTGAAGCTGCGCAGAGAAGAAACCAGCAACTTCAACGGCGAAAACGGGCTGATCGAAACTCCGACGAGCGGGTGTTTGGCAACCGGCGACTCTCGGGGATCAAGGGAATCTTATTGGAGGTTGGTATGGGTGGAGTAGGGTAGAAATGAGGAGAAAATGGGTGAAAACCATGAAACGGGCGAAACAAGCGGAACTAAGCGAGTTCAGATGGTCCAGTGAGCAGCGGCTTCGGGCGGCCGTACGGGACTGCTTGAGAATCGTTCCGCCGAGTGGTGAGGTGCTTTGGAATGGGTTGGATGTCTTCGTCGCGGTGATGGGTGGCTCGTTCACCTGATTCAACCGGGAAGTTAACTTTTACTCGGATCTTTGGCGAAAGGTCGATTTGGAGCAGGCGGAACAAGGGGAAAAACGAGAGGAGGAAATAGGGTTCGATGGGCATGCGACCGTGGAGGGCTAATGCTGCTCGGTTCCTCTGGTTTTTGCTGAGCTTCTCTCCTTCAACAACAATGGAGAAATCCTTGGATTAAGGGATAAGAAGCTGCTGAAGAGTGGGGGCTCTCCTTGGGCTCTCTAGAGCTCAACACTTGCCATCTTCTCATTGGCTTTGCCCCCACCACGACACCACATGACCTCAGCCACTCTCTCTCCTCCAATCTTCCTCTACAAGCTTGGCAATAGGTGAAAAATGTGGTGTGCCATGGGAGCTACGAATTTTGGACATTCCCCCATTCAATCCATTCAATTCTCTCTTAATTCCAATCAATTGAAGCTCAAATAAATCGGTCCATGTGTCCTCGACCTTCTTATGACTTTTCCTTGTCAAATGATCCAATTTGCATCCCAAAGATTCAATCAAAAACGGCTCTCCGACAATCTCGAACAAAAATGGCCTTACCTTGCTTTTCCGCCAAAATCTTGGTTTATAGAAAAATCTTCTGAAGATGAGTTGACGTTCCTAAAATGAATTGTGACATAACAGAACTTTTAATTTATGAATTTGAGTTTAAAATCACGGTTAATTTCAATCTGGCGCAATTTGAGCGCATCCTAATCTACCGGGTAGCTTTTAGGAAATTTTCAGTGCAATTGACTCGTGGTTGATTAATTTCAAGCCACGACATAAATCTTTGACACATTAGCGACTCTCAATTGCCATGAAAATCTCGAGGTTTCAAATACGGACATAGGGTACCCAAAACGACAGAATAATCGGTTCGGTGTCGGTCGACGAGGATATTGAAATTAGGTGGAATCACCCACACTCTAATTTCATATCTCGTCGAATCGACCTATTGCGATCTCTCGTTCGATTCTGACAATGTCGTAATGATTCTTGCAGATTTATACAGTCGAGCAGTCGGTTCATGGTCAGATTCTCAAGCCTATTGCATTTAAATTCCTTAACGGTTTCACTTGATAGACTAGTTATCTCGTGAGTGATCAGCTCGGAGAATTGAACTATAAGCACATCGAGGAAAAGTCCGTCTCATTTAATTGAAAACAGAATCAGAAATTTGGGATATCACAACTCTTCCCCTCTTATAAAAATTTCGTCCTCAAAATTTAAACCATTACAATCTTTGAATAAAAAAGGTGGCGGTACAATTCTCTCATCGACTCTTCACTTTCCCAGGTTGCTCATTCAGTGTCGTGGTGTTGCTAGACCACTTTGACCAATGGAATGGTCTTGGTGCGTAAAACTTGCTCTTTGTAATCCATGATCTGAACCGAGCTTTCAACGTACGACACAATGTCGTTCACGTCCAATTCCTTAAAATTAAGCACGTGGGTCGGGTCAGGCTCATGCTTCCTCAACATCAACACGTGAAAGACGTCATGCACTTTCGCCAACTTTGGCGGTAATGCAAGACGATACACCAGAATCCCGATTCTTTCCAGAATCTTAAAGGGACCTATGTACCTCGGACTCAGTTTTCCTTTCTTACCAAAGTGCGAAGTACCCCTCATTGACGACACCTTTAGAAAAACGTGATCACCAACTTGGAACTCTAACGGTCTTCAACGCTTATCAGCATAGCTTTTCTGACGACTCTAAGCGGTCTGTAATCTGCTTCTAATCACTACAACTGCATCCACTGACTACTGGACTAACTCTGGGCCTGTAAGCTTTCTTTCACTAACCTCATCCCAACACATGGGTGTTCTACACGCTCTGCCATACAACGCTTCGAAATATGCCATTTGAATACTCTGCTAATAATTGTTGTTGTAGGTGAATACAACGAGATGAAGCTGCTCTTCCCAACTCATTTTGAAATCCAGTACGCAAGCTCGCAGCATGTCTTCAAGGGTTTGAATAGTCCTCTCGAGATGGGCCATCCCGTTTGCGAATGATAGGCCGTATTGTACTGCAGCTTCGTACCCAAAGCACTTTGCAAGCTTTTGCAAAAGGCGGCTGTGAATCTCGGGTCTTTGTCTAAAGTAATCGTCACTGGCACTCCATGCAGACGAATGATCTGACACACATACACTGCATGTCTATCCAAACTAAGGTCCTTTCGTACTACAATGAAGTGAGCCGACTTCGTCAATCTGTTGACCACTACCCAAATCGAATCATTGCCTCTCTGACTCCTTGGTAGCCTAGTCACGAAATCCATCGTGATATGTTCCCATTTCCACTCAGGAATCTCGAGAGGTTGCAAAAGTCCTCTCGACTTACAGTGTTGTGCCTTTACTTGCTGACAGGTCAAACATTTGGCGACACGCTTGGCGATGTCCGCCTTCATACCAGACCACTAATAATGTTGACGCAAATTCTGATACGTCTTCGTACTGCCAAGATGAATGTTGTAACTGTTACGATGAGCCTCTGATAACTCTACATCATCAGGTACACACAGCCGTCCTTAGAACCTTAGTGTTCTATCCTCAGTAATCTGAAAGTTAGCATTCTTCTTTTCTGTATTCTCTTGCAGAATCTTCTGAATCTCTAGATATGTCCATTGAAGCGTCTTGATTCTAATCTGAACTTCCGGCTCAATTCTAAGGGTGGCCATAACGTTTGAAAGGTGGCCTACCTCAAATTTGAAACCCGAATCTCGAACTTTCTCAATCAATCTCCATTCCTTGAGTACCATCTGAGCTACTGAAGACTTCCGACTTAAAGCATCAGCAACCTTATTTGCTTTTTCAGGGTGATACAGAATATCACAGTCATAATCTTTCAGGAGTTCCATCCAGCGATGCTGTCTCATATTCAACTCCTTCTGAGAGAATAAATATTTGAGACTCTGACAGTCAGTGAAAGTCTGGAATCTTTCTCCGCACAAATAATGTCTACAAATCTTCAAAGCGAAGATAATAGCTGCAATTTCTAAGTTATGCGTCAGGTAATTCAATTCATTAGGCCTCAACTGATGAGACCCGTTTGCAATAACCCTACCATGTTGCATCAGCACACAACTTAGTCCACTGAAAGACGCATCACTGTAGATCTCATAACCTCCAGGATCAGACGATATGGTTAGCACAGGTACGGTAGTCAGCTTCTTCTTAAGCTCTTGAAAACTACACTTGCACTTGTTTGTCCACACGAACTTCTCATCTTTCCTTAGTAAACGAGTTAACAGCGATGCCAATGCTAAAAATCCTTCCACAAACCTTCTGTAATACCCTGCTAAACCCAGAAAACTTATGATCTCTGTCACTGTTGTCGGTCTCGGCCAGTTGATCACTGCTTCAATCTTGGACGAGTCCACTGCTATTCCTTCACCTGAAATCACATGACCTAGAAACGCCAAACGAGTTAACGAAAACTTGCACTTACTGAACTTAGCATATAGCTCACGATTCCTCAGAGTCTGTAGCACAATCCTCAACTGTCTTTCATGATCTTATGGACTTCTCGAGTACACCAAGATGTCGTCGATGAACACAATTACAAACTGATCCATATACTCCTTGAACACACGGTTCATCAGATCCATAAAAGTAGCTGAAGCGTTCATCAAACCAAACGTCATTACAATAAATTCATAATGGCCATATCGAGTACGAAACGCTGACTTCGGTATGTCTTCCTTTTTGATCGTCAACTGATGATACCCCGTCCTCAAGTTGATCTTTGAAAATATCGATGCTCCTTGAAGCTGGTCAAACAAGTCGTCGATTCTCGGGAGTGGATACTTGTTCTTAATCATCACTTGATTTAGTTGACGGTAGTCGATGCACAAACGTAACGAACCATCTTTCTTCTTCATGAACAAAACTGGTGCTCCCCAAAGTAATGCGCTAGGGCGTATGAATCCTTTATCCAGCAATTCTTGCACCTGCACCTTCAATTCCTTAAATTCAGACCACGCCATTCGGTAAGGAGCCTTAAAGATTGGCTCTGTCCTGGGTGCTAGTTCAATCACAAACTCGATCTCTCTCTCTGGCGATAGACTTGGCAACTCTTTAGGAAACACATCTAGAAACTCTTAAACCACGGATATATCTTCTAACTTTAGCTCCTCAACTGTCGTATCTATGACAGTCGCCAAGTAACCTTGACAAGCCCCGTCTAATAAATGGGTTGCCTCAAGCAACGAGATCAGAGCAATCGAGGGTCCTCCTCAACTCCCAATAAATTCGAAACTCTCACCCCCTAACGGGTTAAACTAAATCGATTTACGATATCAGTCCATCTTAGCTCGTTGCTTGGTGAGCTAATCCATGCTAATTATCACTTCAAAATCATACATGGCTAGGACTATCAGATCTATTTCCCCCACTCGCTCACCAATCACTAACTTGCAACCAGAACAACCCAATGCAACTAACACCTTATCCTTTAATGGTGTAGATATGCTAACCACTTACTCCAACAATTCAGGACTTAATCCTATCAGCTTAACAAACTGTTCAACTATAAAAGAATGAGTGGCACCAGGGTCAAACAAAGCATAAACAGCATGGTTGTTCAACGAAACCGTACCTGTAATCACATTAGGCGCATCCTCCGCCTGTCCTCTTGTGATGGCATACGTCCTTCCTTGAGCTGGAGGTCTAATCAGTCTACCCTGTGGTGCAATCTGCAGCACAAACCCCTTATTCTAACCCAGCTGAAGCAGCGGTGGCGACGGTAACTACTACAATCCTCTCTACTTTCTGGGACAATCTCTGGCCATGTGTCCACGTTGGCCACACTCGTAGCAAATACCTATCGCAAGATGGCACGGAGCTGTACCATGTCGCCTTCCATAGAAGCGACACGCACCATTCTGATTTGGCGTTGACTTCCCAATTCCACCCTTCCTATTAGGTGGAATGTGATACCTTCCTCCATACATCGGTTTCTTCCCAAACCAATTACCTTCTTTGTTCGACCCAAACCGTGATCCAGATGCGGCGGCTCGTTCATTCAGATTTTTCTCAATCGGCTAAGCTCGTCCATACAGCTCATTGTAGTTCTTTATATCAAATGGCACCAGCGGATCTTTCAGTTCTGGTCGGAGGCCATCCATAAACCTCATTGCCTTCTCCTCGGGATCCTGGATCAACCTAGGAAACGCTCGGCAAAGTTTGCCTTGTACTAGTTCACAGACATTGGACCTTGACGGAAACGCAAAAATTCCGCCATTTTTAATTGCTTGGCACAGTTGGAGAAGTACTTGTCATTGAATGCTCTAACGAAGGTGTTCCACACTAGGAATATGCCTTCTTGGAATACTTCTCTCCTGGTGGCTCTCCACCAAGTACTTGCAACTCCCTGCATCTGATACACCGCAAGGGTAACCTTCTCTTCTTCAGAGCACTTCAGTAGCTCAAATGCTTTTTCTCGTTCTTCGATCCAACGGGTTGCAGCCTCGGGATGTCCTCTCCCTGTGAACTTTGGTGGTTTTAACTTTAGAAAATGCTCCACCAACTTATGCATTGGTCTCCCAGCGACCACGTTCCCAGTGGAACTTCGGCGGAGTGCAACAACGGGCGCGGCAACTGGTGCGGCGGCAGGTGCAACAACTAGTGTAGCAGCGGTGGCAACAGCAACGGCAGCAGTAATAGCGGCGGCTTGATTCTGAGCCTGCTGATCCAATCGATTCCCCATGGCCTCAAGCATTTGCAGGATCTCGTCGATCCTCGGATCACCAAGGGCTGCTACCCCAGCACCAACAGGAGGTGGTGCTACTCCACTGGCACTAGCCTTAGCTTGTGCTCGACCACGTCCACCTCGGGTGCCGACCCTTGTTGGCATCCTACCCTGAGTAACTAGACTCATCGTCTTCTTCCTAGGAGTCCTCTCCTGATCACTCATAACGCAAGTTCTCTATAGACACTTGCTTTCCAATTCACATTGAATTAGAATTGAGTGACCTACCAAACAATTTACCAATCAACTAGAAGTCACATGCACCAGCATGAAATCAAAGTCATTGCTACTAACTATCTCAAGAACCCATCGCATCTTATCACTCCAAATACAAACTTAGCTCTGATACCACTTAAACGAGGTTGTCACGCCCCGAACCTCAAGCACGCGTACATCCCACTGTGGTCGATAGAAATGCGACTTCCCAGGACACGTCGCCAACCCATTCTTTTTAATTACACATGTAGAAGCGAATAAATAATCCCCAGACAAAACTCAATTGGGATAGAAAAGCAGGATCACATTTTCAAAACCAACCACATACTTTTTATACATATCAAACCAATTCATTTACTATTTACAAAAGGTCTGTAGAAGATCAGTCCTAAAAAACTAAGTTGTCCTAAGACCAGCTAGACAGGTCCATTCGCCAGCTCTTCAGTTGGGATCGGCGAAGTCGAAAATCCTCTTAGCGACCCTCACAGGTCTACCAAAAAGCTTTGGAGGATCCGCCATCTAGGGACTTGAAATATTATCCCACAACCGGGATGAGACAATGTCTTAGCGAGTCCTACCCTCTAAAACTTGATTAGGAAGAAAATAAGCCCCAATGTGCTCTAGCCACACAAAGTGGATTGAGGACTTACCTCGCCTCACATTCCTACACATCAGTACATTTCATAATTCAACCAAATCCGATCATTCACAATGATTCAATTCAATCATATTATATATCTTTCCATACCGTCTATCAAACCAGTCGTTAATACGACAAATATTCTCTAAAGCTGTAATATATAGACAGTAGCTCGCTCAAGCTGTATAGATAGATAGCTCACCAAAGTCAGAATCGATATAATAGCTCTCAAAAGCTGATAATTCAATAATAAACTAATCCATACTTCAAATAAATCAATCAATAAATCCAATCGATTCAAACTGGCCATACAAACCAATCACGGTGCTAGAAGTTAACATCGGGCATTTTCAAGTTAAATACCAAAACTTCTCCAATTTTATTCAATTCCTCACTTAGGAATAATTAACCATAATCATCCTTTCCACTCAATTTCTCAATTCAACATTCAATTAGCACAAACCGACTGTCTTGTTGTGATCAATGCGAAATTCTAATGGCCGGCCATCCCGACAAAATTTTTGAAATTATTAAATAATTAAATTTAATTCAGCAAATTAAATAATTAAATATGATATTATAATAATGTAAAATAATAAATAATATTTAAAAATCGAAATAATTAATTAATTAAAAATAATTAATTAGGGCTTAAATTAGATTACACTAATTTAAACATACAATTAGCCCTAATTATACATCCATTAAACTAATCATACATCTAATTTAATATACATTAAAATAATCTAATCTAACCACCTAAACCTAATGAGACTAATCTAAACACCCCTTAAGCATGATTAACTTGCAAAGTGAGGTTTAGAGGATAAACTCACCGGTTTTGCACGCCGATGAGTTCACGGCGACCACGACACCAAGGTGGTCGATAAACCCTAAAGCGGCAACACCAACGGAGGCCGGGAAGACATTGAAAACGGGCCTCAAAGTCTGGAACTTCTTGTTGTCTTCGCTTCGATCCGGGCTGAATCAGAGAAGAAACCAACAACTTCAATGGCGAAAATGGGCCGATCGGATCTCCGGCGAGCGGGTGGTTGGCAACCGGCCGCTCCCGGGAGTCAAAGGAATCTTATTGGAGGTTGGTATGGGTGGAGGTAGGGTAGAAATGAGGAGAAAATGGCTGAAAACCACGAAACGGGCGAAACAGCCAAAACTAGGCGAGTCCAGACGGTCCCAGACGGTCCCGCGAGCGACGGCTTCTGGCGGCCGTATGGGACTGCCGGAGAATCATTCCGGCGAGCGGTGAGGTGCTCCAAAACGGGCTGGATGTCGTCTTCGCGGCGATCGATGGCTCGCTTGCTAATTCAATCGGGAAGTTAACGTTTTACTCGGATCTATAGCGAAAGGTCGGCTAGAGCAGAAACTGGAATGAGGGGAAATACTGAGGAGGAAATGGGGTCCGATGGGCATGCGACCGTGGAGAGCTGATGCTGCTAAGTTCCTCTGGTTTTTGCTAAGCTTCTCTCCTTCAACAACAATGGAGAAAGCCTTCAATTAAGAGAGAAGAAGCTGCTGAAGAGTGGGGGGTCTCCTTGGGCTCTCTAGAGCTCAACACTTGCCATCTTCTTATTGGCTTTGCCCCCACTATGACACCACATGACCTTAGACACTCTCTCTCCTCCAATCTTCCTCTACAAGCTTGGCAATAGGTGAAAAATGTGGTGTGCCATGGGAGCTACGAATTTTGGACATTCCCCCATTCAATCCATTCAATTCTCTCTTAATTCCAATCAATTGAAGCTCAATTGAAGCTCAAATAAATCAGTCCATGTGTCCTCGACCTTCTTATGACTTTTTGTGGCACCCCTCGACAACCCCCGATCCGATTAAGGTCGCCACAGTTCGCTTACCATTCACTTTTCTAATAACATGTCACTTTGATACCATTTCAATTGCAGCGGGTCCATACAAAATAGGGGGTTTACATCTTTTAGATCGGTCCCTTGCGCAATTTAAATACGGAAGCACATCCAACAACTCCCTTTCCTATGTTCAGAAAACGATGCACACCTACTAAACATCTTATATAAGTTAAAGCCAAATACGTTTATTTACATAAAGTAGATGGACATCTTTAGTCAGTACATCGAAATGCCAATGTTTCTATACTTGGCTATACTTCAAAAGATGACTGACATCTCCTCCCACAATCGTATGCTTAAGGTCCAACAACCAATGTTGGCGTCCAAAGGTTCCCTCCTTTGCTATCCTTCTCCTCGCGGTCATATCTAACCACTCAAACCATCTACTAATCTGAAATGTTGGTCCTCAAAAGGGGTGAGTACAACTACTCAGTAGATAAAGAAATCCAATAACTACTCGATGCATCATGCAAATCATACATGCATTGCAGGCGTTACTTACCTTGAAGCCATGCGCATACTATCATGCATAATCATATCATACATGTCATCATCATCATGGCATCATTATATCATACATGTCATCATCATCATGCATATCATCATGCATGTCATGCCATGGGTGATCATCATTATTTCACATCACATATCATCATCATCATGCATATCATCATGCATATCATATATCATCATCATTATCATCATCATGCATATCATATATCATCATCATTATCACCATCATGCATATCATCATGCATGTCATGCCATGGGTGATCATCATTATTTCACATCACATATCATCATCATCACCATCATCATCATGCATATCATCATGCATATCATGCCATGATTTAATTTCCACTTTTAGTTTTCAACTTGATCACCACATCATCCATTCCTCAAATCATCAATTTCATCATCCCCTCGGGCAAAGACCTCCGAGGCTTCCGGCATTTAGCCATCCCAGGCCACCGGGCATCCGGCCCCCCCACATTTCGGGCATCTCGCATCCCAACTGGCATCACGAGGTATTGCCTACCTCCGACAGGGGTTTCGGCATTTATACTCCCTGGCCGGGCATCCCACACCCCAAATCCTGGCATCACGAGGTATTCCCTTCAGGTAGAAACCTCCAACAAGGCTTCCGGAATTATGTACCGACATACCACCAGGCCTCCCTTGGAATTATGTACCGTATACCACCAGGCATCCCGACACTCCCGAGGCATTATCATCCGCCACATCAATCTCCTCATTTAACATTATTCATGTTCACCAATTTCGGTCTCAATTTAGCATGGCATATGATGCAATGGCAACCAAAAATCATGATCAACATTGAATTCACACATGCATCTCAATGCATACATCAAGACCCCATCACACATACTACATGGTGAAATTATTTATAAATTATAATTCATGGAATTTATGCCAATTAAAATAATCCATTTATCAAGCCCTTTTTCATTTATTTAAATTCCAGCTTATGTCATTTTCAAAAATATTAAAATTAATTATTTATAAATCTCAAAAATCATAAAATTAGGGCAAGTAATAAATAAGACAATTTCATAATGATTTCATGCAAAATACACGGCCAACGAGAATTCCACACAAATCCATTATTCACACAAAACAGCATGTAATTTTCGGATGAAACCAGAATGCACGGTTTCCGAAGAAATTCGATTAAAATATCCATACGGCCTCCAAAAATTACTAAACTTTACCCAGTTATAGCCAAGACATTTTCGTACAACTTGCATGAAGACTTCCAAGTCAGATTCTTTCTAGATTAATTTCTACAGTCTCACGAAGCTTTTGGATTCATTACCGAATCGTCCAGTGCATGCTTCTCCGAACTACTGAGTTTTCACCTACCTGTTCTTCTTCGTTTCCTCTGAAATTTAGGTATGTTATACTTCAAGATGTTCTCTACAAGTTTCATGAAGATATCTAAGTCAAATAACCAGATTATAGTCGTCATTCAGGTCCATGAAGTCTCGGGTGTCCTGTAATACATCTCCAGAATTACCGTCTTCGAGATCTAGTCGATTTACGAGGTTATACTTGTTTATTTCACTTAAAATTTGATTATGTTGTATTTTAAGATGTCCCCTATAACTTTCATGAAGAAATCGAAGAGATATTTTTAGCACAAACCAACATGCAACCACAAATCCAACAAGATGTCAGTGAAACTGTTCCAGATCTGAGGTCTCCGTAGAATGAGAGTTTAACCCCACAAATCTCCATAATTTTCCACGAAATTTCAGTATGTTGTAATTCAAGATGTTAGCTACAACTTTCATGAGGAAATAAAAGCCAAAATCGGACTCCAAACATGCATGCAAGCTCACACAACATTCTGACTCAAACCGTTCGAGCGAAAACAGCCATAGCATTTAAGAACAATCCATCCATACTTCGGTTTTCTTCAACTAATCACCCAAAGTCGACACTATATCAACCATACATGTAACAAACACACATGCAAGAGCAGCTAGAGGACTCCAACTTGCCTCTAGACCACACGAACAGCAGCACACCGGCGACGGACGAACGGCATGCGGGCGGCGACGGCTCCTTCTCCTCCTCTCTCGGCCTCCCTCTCTCTCGCATCTCACTTGGACAGTAGCCCTCACCATCAGCCACTCCCTCTCTCTCTTCCTTTTTGTTGTGTATATATTGCATGTATTCTCTTTTTGCATGGGGGACAAGTGTAATTGTGGAGGAAGACAAGTGTACACCATGCTTCACCTCCTTCATGCCACTTGTCCAGTTACATGCAAGGCTGATGGGCCTTTTTCTTGGGCCAACCTTGGGCCAGCAAATGGGCTGGTCGACAGCCCCTCCTTGGCTCCAATGGGCCGACCATTTGGCCCTCCAAAATCCATACTCTTGGGCCTAAGGCCCAACCTAATTAAACCCACAATTTCCCTTTCAATTATTCATCTTTAATTCTTTCTTTTAAGAATTTAATTACTAAATTCCACATGGCCAAAATCTTGAAATCATAATTCCATAAATCCCAATTTATAAAGCACATGGCCAATGATAGGATTTTCTTTCCTATCAAATACTTGTCAATTAAAAGCTTGACCATAAATCTTATTGCAAATTATGGATTAAATGGCCATAAAATAACTTGATGGTACTTCCATCACCTATTCATAGACTTTAATATAACTAGAGGTCATTATGAATTTTGGGATGCCACACTTTTCCCCGTCAAATGATCCAACTTGCATCCCAAAGATTCAATCAAAAATGGCTCTCTAACAATGTCGAACAAAAACGGCCTTACCTTGCTTTTCCGCCAAAATCTCAGTTTGTTGAAAAATCTTCTGAAGATGAGTCAACGTTCCTAAAATGAATTGTGACATGACAGAACTTTCAATTTCTAAATCCGGGTTTAAAATCACAGTTAATTTCAATCTGGCGCGATTTGAGCGTGTCCTAATCTACCGGGTAGCTTTTAGGAAATTTTCAGTGCAACTAACTCGTGGTTGATTAAATTCAAGCCACGACATAAATCTTCGACACATTAGCGACTCTCGATTGTCGTAAAAATCTCGAGGTTTCATATACGGACACAGGGTACCCAAAACGACAGAATAATCAGTTCAATGCCGGTTGACGAGGATATTGAAATCAGGTGGAATCACCCACACTCTAATTACATATCTTAGTCGAATCGACCTATTACTGATCTCTGTTCGATTCTGACAGTGTCGTAATGATCCTTGTAGATTTATACGGTCGAGCAGTCGGTTCATGGTCAGATTCTCAAGCTTATTGCATTTAAATTCCTTAACGGCGTCACCTGATAGACTAATTATCTCGTGAGTGATCAGCTCGGAGAATTGAACTATAAGCGCGTCGATGAAAAGTCCGTCTCATTTAATTGAAAACATAATCAGAAATTTGGGATGTCATAGGAAGCACCATCAAGTTATATTGTAGCCGTTTGATTCATGATTTGCATTAAGATTAATGCCAAGCTTTTAGTGGATAATTATTTGATAGGAAGGAAAATTCTATTCTTGGCCATGTGTTTTATAAGTTAGAATTTATTGATTTATGATTTCAAATTTTATGGCTAAATGAATAAGTGTAATTAAGTATTTATATGAATGGGTAATTAGGTGATGATTAAATGGGAAAAAAATTAGACAAGAGTGGGCCAAAATTCTTAGGCCAAGACCAGCCCATAGCCCCACCATTCGACTGGCCCAAGAGGCCCAAAAGGAGGGTTGCTGTTGACCAAAGGAGGGAGAGGTCGGCCCATCTTCTAGCCCATCACCTTGCATGGGAAAAATGTCAAGTGGCTAAGGGGTTTGGCCAAGTGGCATTTGCATGCAATCTAATGATTGCAAATCATTGCAAAAGGGAAGAAAAGAGAGAGAGAGTGGGTGGTGCGAGCGAGGAATACCGAGAGGGAGAGAGAGAGCAACCGTTCAAGAGAAAGAGAGGAAGAGAGAAAGCGAGCGTGCGAAAGAGAAAGAGAAAAAGGAAGAATGAGGAGGTTTGTCGCCGCCGTTGAGCCGCCGAGTCCCGCCCTCGAGCCTGCCGTTTGCTTGCTGTGTTTTTGCTTGGATTATAGGCAAGTAGAGTCCATTGATCTACCATTTGGTTGTTGTGTTTTGTGTGTGATGAATGGTGAATTTCGGATGTGGATGAAGTGTGAAGTTACGAAGTTATAAGAGTTGTGTTCTAGCCTAGTGTTCTGTTTATGAAAAAATAGTTTGACTTTTGATGATTTCGCGAGTTGCATGCGATGTTATAGTTGGAATTTGACTTCGACTTATTAATGAAAGTTGTAGAGGACTTCTTGTAGAATAACATATCAATATTTGAGAGGAAACGAACAAGTATAGGTTGGTGAAACCATTTTTCTTTGAAGAAGTTAGATCTGGAAACTGTTATGTTGATCTGTTGTGATTCCGTGAATTTTATAAAAATTATCCAGTCCGAATTTGATCTTGTGTTCTGGATAAGAGTTTTAGAAGACATATTGAGAAGCAATATACTAAAATTGGAGGATAAACGAACTAGTAATGATCGGGGAAAACGATTTTCTTTGAAGAGGACGAGTTTGGACAGTGAACCGAGAGTTAGGGAGAGTTATAAAAAAATAATAGCTTTTAATAAAGAATGAATTAAACTTCAATTTCTTCATGAGAATTTTACCTCTAGGTCTCAGCTATGACATATTAAAATCTCAGAATTTGCGGAGTTCATTTAAGAGTTTAATCAAAATTATTTCGAAACTGTGCAAAAGTGGTATTGGAATTTCTTTTGATGTGATGTGTGGATCTATGCGATTGATGTGGAGTCTTCTTGACCTGGTGCTCTTCACAAAATATCTTCCTATGGATCTTGTTGACTTCATGTTAAATTTTCAAAAAATTTTGATATTTTTTACTAATTTTCCAAGAATTTTTACTAAAGATGTGCATTTTGTTTTACCAGAAAATTGGTTCTATTTTGAAAAACCAATGAAGTTTTTTAAGAAATGTGATATTGTGGATGTTATGTGCACTGCATAAATGGTGACATTGGGCATATTATATGACATCATAAGCTGGTTGAGATCTTTGATATTGTTGCATCAAATGCCATGTTGAAAATGAGACATATATGTGATATGCATTGAGATGATGATGATCCCATCGGAGGTGTGAGCCGACGATGCCCTGGGAGTGTCGGGATGCCCGGTTGTGTCACGATGCATGCTCGGAGGTTTTTGAAGGATGCCCGATTGTATCATGATGCATGCCCGGAGGGTTCTCGGGAGTTTCGAGATGCCCAGTGGTATACGGTACGTAATGTCCAGGAGGAATACCTAGTTGTATGGCGGTACATAATTCCAAAAGCCTTGGAGGTTTGTGTCGGGGGGATTCCTCGTGATGCTAGTTGGGGTGTGAGATGCCCGGAGGTTTGTGCCGGATGCTCAGTTGTATTATGATATATGCCCGGAGGCTTCTCGTGATGCCAAGTTGGATGCGTGCGATAAGTTGAGGGATGCAAACATTGGTCCCTAGAAAAAAATGATGAGATCCTTGTGAAAGATAAAGATTGAAATTGAATCATGTGCATGGATGTATGCATGTGGCATGATGCATGATCTATTTGTGGAAGTAAATTAATGCTATTTGACATTGCGAATGCGATCATGAAGGCATGAATGGATCTCATGGGATGTATACATGATTGCATGGATGATATGAATCATGAGTATGTATGTGCATATGGCATGGAATGAACCTCATGGAAATACAAATATGATTGCATGGTGGTATATGCACGATGGCATGGTGAGATATGCATGACTGCATGGTGATTTATGCACGATGGCATGGTGAGATATGCATGACTGCATGGTGATATATGCACGATCGCATGGTGATGTATGCTTGATAGCATGGATGATATGTGCTTTACTTATGATATCTTGATTGTTTTGCTTGTTGCATTGTGTAGTTTGATGGATCTTTATTGCTGAGTGGTTGTACTCACCCTTTTTGGGACTAACATTTCAGATTGAGTGATGCCTCTAGCACCTGTCACGCGTGGGACATTTTATGTACGATGTGGGCTTACCTGATGGCCTCGTAGTACAAGAGTTTCTGTCTGTCCATGTTCGCCGAGATGGGAGGATGATGGGGATGCTGCCACCACCGTCGGGCTGATGCACCAGGATGGGTGTGATAGGAGAGTGTGACTGGTGGAGGTTAACACTTTTTGGGATGGCCGACACTAACTGATGGATAGATGTTCACGTTTGATGTATAGTCGGGTTTCTTTTTGGGTTTAGCCGAGCTTACTTAAAGTTTTGGCTTTTTGTTGCACCGACTTGTGAAATCCATCATAGTATGTAAATAAAAGTGTTTTGGCTCTAAAATGCATATATTTATGAAAGGTTGTGGTTGGTGTGTATTGCATCATATTATTTAGTTTGTGTACGGGTTAAGGAGATGATAAGTACGCTTCCATTATATGAACTGTGTTGGGACCGATCTAAAAAATGTAAACCCCCGGGTTTTATGGACTCACTGCAATTGAAATGGTATCAGAATGGAATGTTATCAGGACAAGTGATAGGTGAGTAGGCTGTGGCGACCCTAGCGGATTGGGGGCCTTGTCGAGGGGTGCCAAAAATATGGCCATAAAACTTTGTAACATAAATTAATAAAAATACAACTTATAAAGCGAACGGCCAAGAATAAAAATTTTCCCTATCAATTTATCCTTTAATACAAATCCTTAACCACACATGGACATAAGATGCATTCCCAATACAACAATAGACCATTCATTGCTCGGCCTTGTTAAATTGTGATCTATTAGGCCAATGACCATAACATAGTCCGATGGCGCTTCCATCACCTATTCATGGTTCATGGTATATCCAAGGGTTGTCATGAAATTTTAGGATGCCACATTTGGCACTTATCTGCATAGCTATTCTAGCGGCTCTGAATGGTCTTTAATCCGCCTCTGATAATGGCAACTGCTTTCACTGACTGCTGAACCAACTTTGGGCCTGTGATCTTTCGTTCTCCGACTTCCTCCCAACAAATTGGTGTTCTACACGCTCTGCCATACAACGCTTTGAAAGAAGCCATCTGAATACTCTGCTGGTAGCTGTTGTTGTAGGCAAACTCGACAAGATGAAGCTATTCCTCCCAACTTCCCTTGAAATCTAATACACAAGCTTATAGCATGTCTTTGAGGGTTTGAATTGTCCTCTTAGACTAGCCATCCATCTCAAGATGATAAGCCATACTATACTGGAGCTTCGTTCATAAAGCAGCTTGCAAACTCTTCCAAAAGGCAGCTGTGAATCTTGGGTCTCGGTCTAAAGTAATTGTCATTGACACTTCATGCAGACGAACAATCTAATGCATGTACAACTCTGCGTGCCTGTCCAAATCGAGGTCCTTTCATACTGTGATGAAGTGAGCCGACTTTGTCAATCTGTCAACCACTGCCCAATTGGAATCATTACCTCTCTGACTCCTTGGTAAACCTGTCACAAAATTCATTATAATATGTTCCCATTTCTACTCGGGAATCTTGAGAGGTTGTAGAAGTCCTTTCGGCTTACAATGTTGTGCCTTCACTTGCTGACACGTTAGACACTTGGCGACATGCTTGAAAATGTTTGCCTTCATACTGCATTACTAATAGTGTTGACGCGGATTCTAATACATCTTTATACTACCAGGATGAATACTATAACTATTACGATGAGCTTCTGACGGAATCTCTTCCTTAAGCGCTGCATCATCAAGTGCACGCAATCGTCCTTGGAACCTTAGTATTCCGTCCTCAGAAATTTGAAAGTCAGCCTTCTTTTTTTTGGTATTCTCTTGTAGGATTTCTTGAATCTTAGGATCTATCGGCTGAAGTGTCTTAATTTTGATATGCACTTCTAGCTCAATTCTGAGGGTGGCCATAAGATTTGAAAGGTGACCTACCTCAAACTTAAAAACTGAATCTCAA
The DNA here is from genome assembly GCA_014182695.1 of Eucalyptus albens. Taxonomy (NCBI): domain Eukaryota; kingdom Viridiplantae; phylum Streptophyta; class Magnoliopsida; order Myrtales; family Myrtaceae; genus Eucalyptus; species Eucalyptus albens. Next base: position 54,138,697 of record CM024648.1, on the reverse strand, counting down.
GCTCCCTCGAGTAAAATCCATTCCTTGAGTACCATCTGCGCAACTAAAGATTTCCGACTTAGAGTGTCTGCGACCTTGTTAGCCTTTCCAGGGTGATACATGATGTCACAATCATAGTCCTTCAGAAGTTTCATCCAGCAACGCTGTCTCATATTCAACTCCTTCTGAGAGAATAGATACTTGAGACTTTGATGGTCAGTAAATATCTGGAATCTTTCTCTGCACAAGTAATGTCTCCAAATCTTCAGAGCAAAAATTATTGCTGCAAGTTCTAAGTCGTGCGACGGGTAATTCAACTCATGAGGTCTCAATTGATGGGACATGTATGCAACAGCCCTACCATGCTACATCAATACGCAACCCAATCCTCTGAATGATGCATCACTGTAGATCTCATATCCTTCAGGACAAGATGTGTGGCACCCCTTGAACGGCCCCTAATCCGTTAGGGTTGCCACAGTTCGCTTACCTTTCGCTTGACCTGATAATATATTACTGTGATACCAAAAAGTTATAATAAGTCTATAAGTCTTCAGGTTTATATATATATATATATATATATATATATATATATATATATTTTCCGTCAACTCCCTTTCACAATTTAAACCGATGCACACCAACTAAAACTTTTATAACTTAAAGCCGAACACCTTTATTTACATAAAGCAAATGGACATCTTTAGTCAGTACATCAAAATGCCAAGGTCTTCTATACTCGGATGTACTTCAAAAGATGACAAACATCTTTTCCAAAAGTCATATACTTAAAGTCCATCGATCAGTGTCGGCGTCCAAAAGTTCCTTCCTTTGCTATCCTCCTCCTCACGGTCATATCTAACCACTTGATCCATCTACCGGTGGCAGTGGCAACGGAGGTATCTTGTCTAGTCTGAAATGTTAGGCCCCAAAAGGGGTGAGTACAACCACTCATGTGGCATCCTAGACTTTCATGAAAAGCCCTAAATATGCCATGAGCCATGGATAGGCGATGGAAACACCGTTATTGTATTTTGTAGCCTTTTGATAAATGTTTTGCGTTGAGATTTTGGTCAAGCCTTTGGTGGGTAATTATTTGATAGGAAAATTCTATTTTTGGCCATGTGATTTATGGGTTGGAATTTATTAATTTAGGTCACAAAATTTTGTGAATTATAAATTTCAATTAGGTGATTATATAATTAAGGTTTAAGATTGATTATTAGGATGAGGGTGGGCTGGACATTTAAAGACCAAACCAGCCCATAGCCCCACCCCTTTCGCGGACGGCCCACGAAGCCCAAGGAGAGGGAGGAGCTGCCGTAAGCCAAGCTGGCCCAAGCCCAGCCCAATTGGAGGCCCAACTTGCATGGAAAAGGCCATGTGTTCCCTCCTAGCTGCCAAGTGTCCTCCATGCAAATGCTAATGATGGCTAATGATGGGGGAAGGAAATTAGGGAAGATGATGGCCGGTTTAAGCGAGAAAGAGAGGGAGAGAGGAGGGTTCGTCGGAGAGAGATGGAGAGAGAGGATAGAAAGAGAAAGAAGAAAGGAAGAGAGGAAGGAGGAGGACTGTTCGTCGACCGTCCGCCGTGTGTTCGCCGTCCATCACCGCTATGTCCCGTCGCCGTTGTGCGCGCTGCTTGCTCAGTTTAGAGGCAAGTGGGATCCTTGATCTACTCTTGCATGTTGTGCCTAGTGTATGTGATTTAATGGTAACAAATTTCGGATGTTTAGGATGTGAAAAATTGAAGTTTTAAGAGTGGTGTTCTAGACTAGTAAACTGTTTTTGAGAAAACAGCTCGACCTTGGACATTCTAGTGACTTACATGTGATGTTCGCGTTAGATTTTGGCTTTGACTTCTAAATGAAAGTTGTTAAGGACTTTTTGTAGTATAACATACTCAAGTTTGGCACACAAAAAAAACAAGTATAAGTGGGTGAAATCATTATTCTTTGGAAAGACTGGATCTGGAAATTTCGGTACTAGGAATAGGGGTTTCAACCGCCTATATTTCATTACCTAGGATGAATCTGACTTTGATGTCTTCATGAAGTATTTACCTTATGTCTTGGCTATCACATAGTTGAATTTCATAATTTTTGAAGGTCATTTGTGTATTTAATCGAAAGTGTTTCTAAAACTGTGTAATCTGATGTGTTCTGACTTGGTAATGTTGCAATGCATGGTCTATACCGTTTTGTACGAGATTATTTGGGAAAAGTTTTCTGCATAAAATATCTTTTCTTATGTCTTTCCTACAACATATTCAAATTTCGTAAATTTTGAAGTTCATTTGCCTATTTAACCAAAAATGTTTCAAAAACTGTGCAAGTGGAACAGACAGAATTAGTAGTGCTGTGATGCGTGTTCTGTATTGAACTATATGGGGATGTTATGGTGTAGTGTTCTTCATGAAGTATCTGCCCTTATGTCTTCACTATCACATGTTCGAATTTCATAATTTTTTAATGTCATTTTGGTATTTAATGAAAATGTTTTCTAAAGCTGTGCAAGTTGGATTGTGCGAATTTCAAAAGCTGAAATTGACCTTGTTACCATTACATCATGTGCCATGTGATATTAAGACACAAATGTGAATATGAATTATGATAAATGAGGATACCGTCGGAGGTGTGAGCCGACGATGCCCCGGGAGTGTCGGGATGCCCGGAGGTGGGTACTGGATGCCTGGAGTGTGTGTTCCGGATGTCCTCGGGAGTTTTGGGATGCCCGGAGGTGTGTGCCGGAGGTTCCTCATGATGTCAGGTTGGGTGCGAGAGATAAAATATGGGTTGCAAATTACTGGTCTCGGGAAAGAAAAATGTGGTGACCCAATTGAAAGATAAAAAGTTGAAATTGAATCATGCATGGTGTGGTGATATGTATGCATGGCCGTATGATGTAATATGGATAAGTGCATGGCGGTATGTGCACATAAGGCATGGATATGTATGAATCCTTGATGATGAGTGCATGGTTGTATATGCACCTATGGCATGATGGTATATGCATGAATGATATGTACTCTACTATGATGTTATGATTGTTCTATTTGATGCATTGATTAGTTTAATAGATCTTTTACCTGTTGAGTGGTTGTACTCACCCCTTTGGAGACCAACATTTCAGATTAGACAGATGTCTCTCGCTCCGGTCACATGGGGTACCTTTTACGCCTTCCATCTAACGTGGAGGTCGATTGTATGGAGCTTGATTCTCTCACCATCCTTTGTTTGACGTTTGTACGAGTTCGACTGCTGGTTAGGTATGATGTGGGCCTGGCTGGGGGCCTAGTCGTCCAATAGTTCTTGTCTATCCACATATGTCGTGACAAAGTGATGCGGGGGATGTTGCCGCCGCCACCGCCTGATGCACCTGGATGGGTGTGATGGCCTACGTGAGGAGAGGGAGCTGACTTTTTGGGGATAGCCGATACTTGTAGATGGAGGGTTATACATGATCGATATAGGGGGTCGTGATCTCTTTTTGATCTATAGCCAAATTTAGCTAAAAGTCTTGGCTTTTTTGTTGTACCGACCGAAAGATGTCCATCCTAAAAATGTAAATAAAAGTGGCTTTGCTTATGTTTTCCTTCGATGTGTAGTAAGTGTGCATTGTACCATCATTAAGAGAGTAGAGGGATGGTGAGACTAATCTTTAACTTGGCTATGAGCTACGCTAATCTCTTGTCAAAAAAAAAAAATGTCTATGAACTACAGTGCTTCCGCTAAGAGATGTAACTGGACGTCATTAGGAGGAGCGATAGGTAGCTGTGGCGACCTTAGTTGTTTTGGGGGTGCCACAGCCGGTTTTGGTATCAGAGCAATGGTCATAGATTGGAGTGATAAGAAGCCTCATTTGGGAATTGAGGAACATGATGACAATGCACACCATAGGGTATTAAATGGAATAATTGGTTAACCTTGAATAATGGGTGATGAGTATTCACTTGTATATCCCTAGTAGTTTATTTTGAGTTGCTTTTAGGTACCAATAACATGCTTATGTTACTTATGTAGTAGTAGTTGCTTTTTGAATAGAGACAGTGAATCTCATATTATTCCTGAGGCAATGGTTGGAAATTGCAGGAAAGTCATGGTGCGAGCTGGAAGTGCTCATCCATCGAGGGTTGAAGCCTTTGCTACAAAGGTTGAACCCTAAATGGAAGACATCCTGCAGGCATTGGCCAACATTGGAAATCTGATGGATAGGCAAGCACAGCAACAACCTGGAATGGAACGTCGCCCTCAAGGACTGGTGGAACAATTTATGAAGTTGAAACCACTTAAATTTAGTGGAATAGAAAATCCTGAGGAGGCGGAACATTGGATTGATGGAATGGAGCGAATTTTCCGGTTGTTGGACTGCAATGAAGCTGAGAAAATAGTTTTGGCAGAGTACCAACTAGAGGGAAATGCAAAGTTTTGGTGGAGAGCTTCGAAGGATTTAATCTTTCCACCAGGTACTGATGTGAACTGGGAAGAGTTTGTGAGAGCTTTTAATAGGAAGCATTTCTCTTATTGTGCTAAGGATAAGAAAAGCACTGAATTTGTTAAATTGGAACAAAATGAGCTGACAGTGGATCAGTACGAGGCAAAATTTTCTGAATTGTCTAGGTATGCTCCTAGATTGATTAAGGATCGTGAGGAGAAAGCTAAGAGATTTCTGAAAGGATTGAGGAATGATATTAGGAAACAACCGGTGCCTTTGAGTATAAGGGATTATCATGAGATTTATGAAAGGGCACAGTTAGTGGAGCAAGAGCTAGTGAGAGAGCGATTGGAGTTTAAGAGACAGCCAAACTTTAGTGATGTGAGAAAGGGTAAGAGACCCTATTCTAGTCAAGGTCATACTTGGAATGCGAAGAAAAAGAGCAATTTTGGAAATTTTGGAAGAGCGCCTTGTTGAAATGAAGAATGTCGAAGGTGTGATGAGCAACATGGCCTAGGACCTTGCAATGGACGACTGAGATGTTATGGTTGTGAGCAAGTGGGACACCTTAAGAGAGATTGCCCACGAGAAAGGTTGCAAATGAGTGTTGGCTCGGTACGACAGACATAGCAGAGTGCTGTTAAACCAAACCTACCAATGAATCCTTAGAGGCCACTAGCACAAGGAAGGGTGTATGCGGTCACCCAAGAGGAAGCGAAAGTTTCCAAAAATGTTATCTCAGGTACGATCCTTATAAATGATAAAAAGGCATATGCATTGTTTGATATGGGTGCTACGCATTCATTTGTGTCTGAAAGATATAAACAATTGAGTAAAATAGAAACTACGTCTCTTGAGACACCTCTCTGTGTTTCTACACCTTTAAAAAATATGGTATTGTCTACGCTGGTGTGTGGAAAATATAAGATAACAATGGGAGGAAATGATATGGAAATAGACTTAGTCGTAATGGCTATGTATGACTTTGATGTTATCATAGGAATGGACTAGCTTCATAAGCATAAGGCTAAGGTGAATTGTTATAGAAAAGTGATCTAACTTATTTTACCTAATTAGTCTAGTTGTGAATTTTTGGGAGGTCAGACCAACCTATCTATAGCACTTATTTCAGCAATAGAAGCCCGTGCGTTACTTGACAAAGGATGTCAAGGGTACCTGGCCATGGTTAAAGATTAAACTAAGGAAGAGCCTAAGCTTGATGAAATTCGAGTGGTTAATGAATTTCAGAATGTGTTTCCTGAGGAGTTGCCTGGATTACCACCATAGCGGGAAATTGAGTTTGAAATTGAACTAATGCCTGGAACAGGACCTATATCGAAAGCCCCGTATAGGATGGCCTTAGTTGAGTTGAAGGAATTGAAGGTTCAACTACAAAAGTTGCTTGATAAAGGATTCATTAGGCCAAGTGCTTCACCTTGGGGTGCACTAGTCTTGTCTGTAAAAAAGAAGGATGGGTCGATGCGTCTGTGCATTGATTATAGATAGCTGAATCAAGTGACTATAAAGAATAAGTATCCTTTGCCCAGAATTGATGATTTATTTGATCAATTGCAAGGAAGTTCAATCTTTTCTAAGATTAACTTGAGACCGGGATACCATCGGTTAAGGATTAAGAAATAAGACATTCCTAAGACTGCGTTTAGGACTCGTTATGGACATTATGAGTTCTTAGTTATGCCTTTTGGATTGACAAATGCACCAGATGCATTTATGGATCTAATGAATAGGGTATTTAAGCATTATTTGGATCAGTTTGTGATTGTTTTCATTGATGATATCCTGGTATATTCTAGAGGACCTGAAGAGCATGAGCAACACATGAGTATAGTTTTGCAAACTTTAAGGGATCATAAGTTGTATACTAAATTCAGCAAATGTGCATTTTGGTTGAACTAGATAGCATTTTTGGGACACGTGGTATCAGGAGGAGGAATTTCAGTGGACCCGACGAAAGTTGAGATGGTAATAAATTAGCCGAGACCGACGACACCTACTGAAATATGGAGTTTCTTGGGAATGGCTGGTTATTATAGAAGGTTTATTGAAGGGTTTTCACGATTGGCAAGTCCTTTAACAAAATTGACTCGAAAGAACGCGAAGTTTGAATGGAGTGGGGAATGTGAAGGGAGTTTTCAAGAACTTAAAAGAAAATTGACTTCAGCTCCAATTTTGACTATACCGTCTAGATCTAATGGTTTTACGGTGTATAGTGATGCATCTTACAAAGGACTAGGATGTGTTTTGATGCAGCATGGCAAAGTCATAGCCTGTGCATCGAGGCAATTGAAACCTCATGAGCTGAATGACTTAACACATGATTTAGAATTGGCAGCTATAGTGTTTCCTTTGAAGATATGGAGACACTATCTGTATGGAGAAAAGTTTGAAATCTATACAAATCACAAGAGCTTAAAGTATCTATTTTCACAAAAGGAATTGAACATGAGACAAAGGAGGTGGATGGAGTTGTTGAAAGATTATGACTGTGAGATACAATATCATCTAGGAAAGGCAAATAAAGTGGCAGATGCCCTTAGTCAAAAGTCAGCTATGGACATGGCTAGTCTAAGAATAACAGAGTGGAATCTGTTAAAGTATATTGTGGATTCAGACTTTAAATTGGAAATGGATTGCCTTACCCATATGCTTACTGCATTAAGGATTGAACCCAAAATTATTCAGAAAGTTAAGATCCTGCAAGAATCTGATCCGGAGATTATGAAAGTAAAAGATGCAGTGTCTTTAAGGAAAAGACCAGAATTTCAAGTCTCTGAAGATGGTGTGATAAGATGCCAATGACGACTTTGTGTTCCCGACAATGAAGAAGTGAAGAATGAACTTTTGTCGGAGGCACATAGGAGTAATTATAGTATTCATCCAGGAAGTACAAAGATGTATAGGAATCTGCGTCAGCAATTTTGGTGGAATGGCATGAAGAAGGATATAGCTAAGCATGTCTCTCAATGTTTAACTTGTCAGCAAGTAAAGGCGGAACATCGCAAACCCGCAGGACTGTTGAGACCATTGAATATACCAGAGTGGAAGTGGGAACATGACGATGGACTTTGTGCAAGGACTGCCAAGGACATCAAATGGTCACGACTCTATTTGGGTAATAGTGGATCGTTTGAGGAAGTCTGCTCATTTCCTAACTATCCGTGTAGATTACTCGATGAGTAAGCTTGCTGAGATGTATGTAAGCTAGGTAATACACTTGCATGGTATTCCTGTAATGATCACTTCTGATCAAGACTCTAGGTTTATTTCAAACTTTTGGTGAAGTCTTCAAGATGCCTTAGGGACAAAGCTTCAATTTAGTACTGCTTTTCATCCTCAAACAGATGGTTATCTTCTAGAATCTATTTGAGGATGAGAATTTATACCTGAAAGAGTTCGCCTATAACAATAGTTTTGTGGCATCCCAAAATTTCAAGACAAGCTCTAAGGTGTGGCAAGGCCCATAATAAGGTGATAAAATTTTCTATAGTATATGCTTTAGCCATTAGTTTTCTCTTAAGGCTAAGTGATAGGCTTGTGTTCATGAATTTTTGAAATTAGGACTATAGGATAAAATTAATGAGAATAATCTATGCTTGGCCATGCACCTCATAAATTAAATTCCTATAAACAAAATGTAACAAGATTTTGGCCATGTGGAATTTAGTAATTTAAATTCTCAAAATAAAGAATAGAAAAAGGGGTAAAATTGATTTTTAATTATGTTGGGCTTAGGCCCAATAGCTTGAGCCTTTGGTGGGCCAAATGGCCGGCCCAATTAGGCCCAAGAAGGAGTGACCGTTGACCAAAGGGGGAGGAGAGTGGCCAGCCCATTGCTGGCCCAAATGCCCCAAGCCCAAGCCCAAAAGCCCAATTGCATGTGTTAGGACAAGTGGCAAAGGAGGATGGCATGCATTGGTCATTGGAGAGGCAATCTAATCATTGCAAATGATGAGGATTTGGGGAAATAAAAGGGGAGAGGAAGAGAGAGAGTGGCCGGTTCGGCCAAGTGAGAGGGAGAGAGAGAACCGTGTGAGAGAGAGGGAGAGTGAGGCCGAGAGAAGAGAAGCCGAGAGGGAGGAGGAGGAGCCGCTCGCCGTCCGTCCGCCCATCACCGCCCGTGTGCCGCTCGTTCACCGCCGTGTGCTCGTCGCTAGCTCAGTCTAAAGGCAAGTTGGGAATCCGCTTTCTACTCTTGCACGAATGTCTTGCATGTGTGGTCGGAATCTAGGATGTTTGGAGGCACGGGAGTGAAGTTAATGTGGTTTGTTCTTGAGTTTGCATGCTGTTTTCGCATGAACTGCCTGAGCCAGAACTTTGTGAGAGCTTGCATGCATGTTTTGAGTTCGATTTCGACTTCGATTTCTTCATGAAAGTTGTAGCTAACATCTTAAAATACAACATACTAAAATTTTGTGCTAAATGATGGAGATTTATGTGGTCAAACTCTCATTATACGGAGACACCAGATCTGGAACGATTTCACTGACCTTTCGGTGGATTTGTGGTTGCATGTTGATTTTTACTAAGAATATCTCTTCAACTTCTTCATGGAACTTGTAGAGAACGTCCTAAAGACTAATATACTAAAATTTGAAGTAAAATGAACAATTTTAGCCTAGTGAATCGACTTACTCTTGAAGATGGTAAATCTGGAGACGTGGTACAGGACACCCGAGACTTCATGGTAGGGGACCTCTTGAGTAAAACATATCCAAATTCAGAGGAAACGAAGAAGAATAGAGGGGTGAAAACTCGATATTTCGGAGATGACTTCACTGGACATTTCGGTGCGAGAACCAGAAGCTTCGTACGACTATATAAAATTATCTAAAATGAATCTCGCTTAGAAGTCTTCATCAAAAATCTACTTTAGTTTCTTAAATATAACCTAGTAAAATTTCATAATTTTCGGAGGTCATTCGGTTATTTTAATCGAATTATTTCGAAAACTGCACATTCTGTTTCTATCCGAATTTGCATGCTGAAATCGTGTGGATTATTATCTTCTTGTGTGGAACTCGATTGGGCATGTGTTTCTCATGGAATTACTATCTTATTGTCTTATCTATCACATGCTATGATTTCATGATTTCTAAAGATGATACATGTTGGAATTTTGTAAACTTTGAAAAGGCATGGAATATGGACTATTTTAAATTGTATGGATTCCATGAATTGTATTGCCATGGATGATTGTCTTGCTGCATGTATGATGATGACTTGAAATGCATGTATGAATTCAATGATGAATATGATCTTGATTGCCATCACATTGCATGCCATGTTAAAATTGAACTAAATTGAGGATGAGAATTGAGATAAAATGAGAAGACCATCGGAGGTGTGAGCTGACGATGCCTCGGGAGTGTCGAAATGCCTGGCTAGAAGGGTACGGCCGGTTGCCTGGTGGTCATGAATGGCCGGATACCGGAGGGTCCTCAAGAGACCGAGTGGTATCGAGATGCCCAGAGAGTGGGGGAGCCAGAAGCTCGGCATGGAAATTATGCCGAGGGATACCTCGCGATGCCGGATTGGATGCGAGATGCCTGGCTTGAAGGGTGCGGCCGGTTGCCCGGTGGCCTTAAATGGCTGGATGCCGGAGGGTCCTCGTGATGCCAGTTGGGGTACGAGATGCCCGGAGAGTGGGGGAGCCGGATGGTCTAAATTGTATCTTGGATACATGTGGGATGCAAACATTGGTCCCGGGAATGAGAAATGTGGCGGTCCAAGATGAAAATTGAAATTAAATGACGCGTGGTGATATATGCATGACATGATGCATGGTGATATATGCATGGCATGATGTATGATGATATATGATGATGATGTTACATGCATGGATGCATGGTAATGATGATGGTACATGTGATATGATGATGATGTTACATGCATGGATGCATGGTAATGATGATGGTACATGTGATATGATGATGGTGTCATATGCATGGATGCATGGTAAGGATGATGCCATATGTGATATGAAGATGGTGTGACACCCCGAACCCTTTGGCGGTCGCCACAAGCACCAAAGTTATTCCTTATTAGCCTTCTAATTATATTTAGAAGAAGCGTCGTAGTTCACAGGCATTTTTTTTTTAAAAGCGGTCCCAGCGCGACTCATTAGCGGAAGCAAAATATCACCATCTCTCCCCCTACCAACCATGATACAAATACACACCACTAATCTTCATAATTTTATAGGCAAGGCACGACACTTTATTTACATATATTTTCAAGATATGACTTCTTTTGGGGTCGGTACATCAAAAGGAAAAGCTAGGACTCAGCCATGTCCAGCCTAAAACCTCAAAAAGAACCCTCGACCCTCTACATCACATGTGCACAACTCCCATCGTAAGTGTCGGCTAACAATCCCAAAAAAAAAAAAAAAACAGTCCCTACTCGTCACGCCCGGGCCTCACACCCAATTCGGTGCATCAGGCGGTGGCGGTGGTAGTATCCCTCTCATGACCCCATCGCGGCGAACGTGGATAGAGACGAACTCCTGGACGACTGGGCCCCCAGCTAGGCCTATGTCGTACGTAACAAAACAGCGCACACGTATGTATGCTAGTCCAGGCACAGAAGGACAGCTGAACTCCTCACACTCTACCTCGACATCAGACGGTAACCCGTAAAATGCACCCCGCGTGATGGCAGGAAACGGCATACTACTAATCTGAAATGTTAGTCCTCAAAAGGGGTGAGTACAACCACTCAGCAGGTAAAAGAATCCAATAACCACTCAATGCATCATGCAAGTCATACATGCATTGCAGGCGTTACTTACCTTGAAGCCATGCGCATACTATCATGCATCATCATATCATACATGTCATCATCATCATGACATCATCATATATCATCATCACTATGCATATCATCATGCATATCATCATCATCACCATGCATATCATCGTGCATATCATCATATATCATCATCACTATGCATATCATCATGCATATCATCATATATCATCATCACCATGCATATCATCATCTATCATCATCATCATCATCATCCTCATGCAGATCATCATGCCATGGTTTAATTTTCACTTTTAATTTTCAATTTGATCACCACATCACCCATTCCTCAAATCATCAATTTCATCATCCCCTCAAGCAAAGACCTCCGAGGCTTCCAGCATTCAGCCATTCCAGGCCACCGGGCATCCGGCCCCCCACATCCCGGGCATCTCGCATCCCAACTGGCATCACGAGGCATTCCCTTCGGGCAGAAACCTCCGACAGGGCTTCTGGCATTTACACTCCCTGGCCGGGCATCCCGCACCCCAAATCCTGGCATCGCGAGGCATTCCCTTTGGGAAGAAACCTCCGATAGGGCTTCCGGCACCCCCACGTTCCGAGCATCCTGAATCTCCCAGGGCCATCCGGCAATGCATCTCTATACATTCCGAGCATCATCCTCCACCACAACCACCTCCTCACTTATCATTATCCACATTTACCAATTTCGGTCTTAATGTAGCATGGCATATGACGTGACATCAAACAAGTCATACTTGGTATGGAATTCACACATGCATCTCAATTCAATGTCATACATATACCAAGACTTTATCACACATGCAACATAAATTAATAAAATGGAATCTATGCCCAAAATAATCTATTTTATTTTATTTTATTTTTATTTTATTTTATTTATTATTATTATTTTTTTAATATCTATAAATTCCTAAGATTATAAAAATTCAAGAAATCATTAAACAAACCAATAGGATGATAATTACATGCAAAATTCATGGCGAAATTGAATTTTACACAATCTCACAATTTTCACAAAACATCCTGTGATTCTCGGATGAAACCAGAATACACGGTTTCTGAATAAATTCAATTAAAATATCCATATGGCCTCCAAAAATTATGAAATTTTACTGGGTTATAACCAAGACATTTTCCTACAACTTTCATGCAGAACTCCAAGCCAGATTAATTTTAGATTATTGTATACAGTCTCACGAAGCTTCTGGATCCATTACCGCATCGTCCAGTGTACACATCTCCGAAATATTGAGATTTCACCTACCTATTCTCTTTCGTTTTCTCTGAAATTTGGATATGTTATATATCAAGATGTCCTTTACAAGTTCCATGAAGAAATCTAGGTCAAATAACCAGAATATAGTCATCATTTATGTCCTTGAAGTCTCGGGTGTCTCGGAATACATCACCAGAATCATCGTCTTCAAGATCTAGTTGATTTACTAGGCTATACTTGTTCATTTCACTTAAAATTTGAGTATGTTGTGGTTTAAAATATCCCCTACAACTTTCATGAAGAAATCAAAGTGATATTCTCATCACAAATCAACATGCAATCACGAATCCAGCAAGAGGTCAGTAAAAACTCTCCAAATCTGAGGTCTCCGTAGGATGAGACTTAACCCAGAAAATATCCATCATTTTCCACGAAATTTCAGTATGTTGTAGTAAAATATGTTAGCTACAACTTTTATGAAGAAATCGAAGCCAAAATCGGACTCTAAACACACATGCAAGATCAAACAACTTTCTGACTCACATGATCCGAGCAAGAACAGTCATGCGATTCAAGAATAAGCCAACCACGCCTCGGTTTTTCTCACTTAAACACCCAAAAATTTAACATGCAAACAACATACAAGCATGCAAGAGAAGCTAGAGGACTCCCACTTGCCTCTAGACCGGTCGGTCGACGGCGTAGGGCGGCGAACACGGCGGCACACGGCAGCTCCTCCTCCTTCTCTCTCTCTCGGCCTCTCCCTCTCTCTCGAAATCTCTCTCTCTCTCTCACCCTCTCTCTCGGCCGAATGGGAATCCGGCCACCCTCTCTCTCTCTTCCCTCTTATACCCCCAAACTCTCATCATTGATAATCATTACTTGCCTTAACCATGGCCAATGCATGGCCTTCTTCCCTAAGCCAATACATGAGAGTCTTGTGCCACTTGTCCTATTGCATGGTCCATGGGCCTTGGAGTTGGGCTTGGGCTTCCTTTGTGGCCGGCAACAGCACCTCCGTGGGCCTCCATTTGGGCTGGCCATTCGGCCCACTAAGCTTAGGCCAATGGGCCTAAGGCCCAACCAAATAAAAATTAACTTTCCCCCTTTTTTTTTGAATTTCTTCTATAAATATTTTTAAATTTTAATTTTCAACATGGCCAAAGTCTTGTGACATTTTTTTATATTGAAATTTAATTTATAAAGTGCATGGCCAAGCATAGGTCATTAATCTATCAAATTTAAATTCCCACATGCACAAATCATCTAATCTTAAAAGACTAATGGCTAAAGCATAAATCATAGGAAATTTTATTACCTAATTAGAGACTTTAACACACCTTATGGCTTGACATTGAATTTTGGGATGCCACAGTAAGTGTATGATATGATGGTGATGTCTATATGGTGATGATGGTATGTGAGGTATAATGACACGTGCATGATGCCATGGTATGTTGTGCATGGATGCTTGTATGACATGTGATGTTATTGCATGGCATGATGCATTGAGTGGTGATTGGATTCCTTTACCTGTTGAGTGGTTGTACTCACCCTTTCAGGGACCAACATTTCATATTAGTAGCATGCCACTCCTTGCTGTCACGCAGGGCGTATTTTATGGCATTCCTTCCCATGTAGAGGTCAAGTGCGAGGAGTTTGACTGTCCCTCTGTTCCTAGACTGACGTATATTCGAGTGCGCTGTTTAGTTATGTACGATGTGGGTCTAGCCGGGGGCCCTGTTGTCCAGGAGTTCATATCCGTCCACATTCGTCGTGATGGAGTGATGCGTGGGATGTTGCCACCACCGCCTGATGGACCGGGATGGGTGTGAGGGCCCGTACGTGACAAGTAGGAGCTGAAAATTTTTGGGATGGTTAGCCGACACTAGTGATGGGGGATCTTGCACGTGAGTCGTAGTAGGTCGATTGTTTCTTTTTAGGGTTTAGGCTGAGTATGGCTTTATGTCCTGGCCTTTCTTTTGATGTACCGACCCAAGGAAACCCATCTTGAAAAATATGTAAATAAAGTGTCGTGACTTTGTCTTTCATTATGATGTTTAGTGGTGTGCAATTGTATTGTGGTTGATGGAGGGGGAGATGGCGATATTATATTTTGCTTCCGCTAAATGAGTTGCGCTGGGACCGTTTTCAAAAAAAAAAAAATGTCTATGATTTACGATGCTTCGGCTAAGAGATGTAATTAGGTGTAACGCCAGGTGCCTGTGGCGACCCTAGGTGGTTTGGGGTACCGCAAGTTTTCAAAAAAGTATAGGCATGGCTCTGTATGAGGCATTATATGGAAGGAGATGCAGGACCTCTATTTGTTGGAATGAAGTAGGTAAAAGAAAATTGACAAGACCAGAGATAGTACAAGTTACTACAGAAGTGGTCGAAATAATTAGGAAAAGACTTAAGATAGCCCAGAATAGGCAAAGAGATTATGCTGATAGGCGTAAATGGCCTTTAGAGTTTAATGTGGGAGATCATGTATTTCTTAAGGTATCTCCTATGAAAGGAATATCTCGATTCGGAATGAAGGGTAAATTGAGCCCTAGATTTGTTGGACCTTTTGAGATACTTGAAAGAATAGGAGATTTAGCTTATCATTTGGCGCTGCCTCCTAAATTTGGAAAATTACATGATGTGTTTCATGTGTCAATGTTGAGAAAGTACCAGCTGGATCTTGGTCACATACTCGATCTTGAAGCCATCAAAGTAGATGAGAAAGTGAGGTACATCGAAGAGCCTGTGCAAGTACTGGATCGAAAGGAGCAAGTTCTTAGGACTAAGAAGATTCCTTTGGTCAAGATATTATGGTGACATCATGATGTGGAGGAAGCCACATGGGAGAGTGAAGATCAGATGAATGAAAAGTACCCCTACTTGTTTCAAGAGACATGAGTGATGTCTAATTTCAAGGACGAAATTCTCTAAGGAGCGGAGAATTCTGGCATCCTAGAATTTCATGAAAAGCCCTAAATATGCCATGAGCCATGGATAGGCGATGGAAACACCGTTATTGTATTTTGTAGCCTTTTGATCCATGTTTTGCATTGAGATTTTGGCCAAGCCTTTGGTGGGTAATTATTTGATAGGAAAATTCTATTTTTGGCCATGTGATTTATGGGTTGGAATTTATTAAATTAGCTCACAAATTTTTATGAATTATAAATTTCAATTAGGCGATTATATAATTAAGGTTTAAGGTGGATTATTAGGATGAGGGTGGGCTGGACATTTAAAGACCAAACTAGCCCATAGCCCCACCCCTTTCTCGGCTAGCCCACGAAGCCCAAGGAGAGGGAGGAGCTGTCGTCAACCAAGTTGGCCCAAGCCCAGCCCAATTGGAGGCCCAACTTGCATGGAAAAGGCCATGTGTTCCCTCCTAGTTGCCAAGTGTCCTCCATGCAAATGCTAATGATGGCTAATGATGGAGGGGAAGGAAATTAGGGGAAGATGATGGCCGGTTTAAGCGAGAAAGAGAGGGAGAGAGGAGGGTTCGTTCAAGAGAGAGAGAGGGAGAGAGAGGAGAGAAAGAGAAGGAAGAAAGGAAGAGAGGAAGGAGGAGGACCGTTCGTCGACCGTCCGCCGTGCGTTCGCCGTCCGTCACTGCCGTGTCCCGTCGCCGTTGTGCGCGCTGCTTGCTCGGTTTAGAGGCAAGTGGGATCCTTGATCTACTCTTGCATGTTGTGCCTAGTGTATGTGATTTAATGGTAACAAATTTCGGATGTTTAGGATGTGAAAAATTGAAGTTTTAAGAGTGGTGTTCTAGACTAGTAAACTGTTCTTGAGAAAACAGCTCGACCTTGGACGTTCTAGTGACTTGCGTGTGATGTTTGAGTTGGATTTTGGCTTTGACTTCTAAATGAAAGTTGTTAAGGACTTCTTGGAGTAAAACATACTCAAATTTGGCACACAAAAAACAAGTATAAGGTTGTAAAATCGTTATTCTTTGGAAAGACTGGATCTGGAAATTTCGGTACTAGGAACAGGGGTTTCAACCGCCTATATTTCATTACCTAGGACGAATCTGACTTCGATGTCTTCATGAAGTATTTATCTTATGGTCTTGGATATCACATAGTTGAATTTTATAATTTTCGAAGGTCATTTGTGTATTTAATCGAAAATATTTCTAAAACTGTGTAATCTGACGTGTTCTGACTTGGTAATGTTGCAATGCATGGTCTATACCGTTTTGTACGAGATTATTTTGGAAATATGTTCTGAATGAAATATATTTTCTTATGTCTTTCCTACAACATATTCAAAGTTCGTAAATTTTGAAGTTCATTTTCCTATTTAACCAAAAATGTTTCAAAAACTGTGCAAGTGGAACGGACAGAATTAGTAGTGCTGTAATGCGTGTTCTGTATTGAACTATATCGGGATGTTTTGGTGTAGTGTTCTTCATGAAGTATCTGCTCTTATGTCTTGACTATCACATGTTCGAATTTCATAATTTTTTAATGTCATTTGGGTATTTAATGAAAATGTTTTCTAAAACTGTGCAAGTTGGATTGTGCGAATTTCAAAAGCTGAAATTGACCTTGTTACCATTACATCATGTGCCATGTGATATTGAGGCACAAATGTGAATATGAATTATGGTAAATGACGATACCGTCGGAGGTGTGAGCCGACGATGCCCCAGGAGTGTCGAGATGCTTAGAGGTGGGTGCCGAATGCCCGGGGTGTGTGTGTCGGATGTCCTCGGGAGTTTCGGGATGCCTGGAGGTGTGTGCCGGATGCCCGGAGGTGTGTGCCGGAGGTTCCTCATGACGCTAGGTTGGGTGTGAGCGATAAAATGTGGTATGCAAATTACTGGTCCCGGGAAAGAAAAATGTGGTGACCCAATTGAAAGATAAAAAGTTGAAATTGAATCATGCATGGTGTGGTGATATGTATGCATGGCCATATGATATAATATGGATAAGTGCATGGCGGTATGTGCACATAAGGCATGAATATGTATGAATGCTTGATGATGAGTGCATGGTTGTATATGCACCTATGGCATGATGGTATATGCATGAATGATATGTACTCTACTATGATGTTATGATTGTTCTGTTTGATGCATTGAGTAGTTTAATAGATCTTTTACATGTTGAGTGGTTGTACTCACCCCTTTGGGGACAAACATTTCAGATTAGATAGATGCCTTTCGCTGCGGTCACGCGGGGTACCTTTTATGGCCTTCCATCTCACATGGAGGTCGATTGTATGGAGCTTGATTCTATCACCATCCCTGGTTTGACGTTCGTACGGGTTCGAGTGTTGGTTATGTATGATGTGGGCCTGGCTGAGGGCCCGGTCGTCTAGGAGTTCTTGTCTATCTATGACACCCCGAACCCTTCGCACGTCGTCACCAGCGCCAATGTTACTCCTTATTACCTTTCTCCTTGATGCGTCTTAATTCATAGACACATTCTTTTTTTTTTTTCCAACACAAAACGGTCTCAGCGCGACTCATTAGCAGAACCAAAATAAAGCATCATCATCTATCTCCCTACCAATCCATGATAACAATACACACCACTAAACATCATGATTTTTATAAACATGCCACGACACTTTATTTACATATATTTTCAAGATGGGACTACTCTCGGGTCGGTACATCAAAAAGGAAAAGCTAGGACTCAGCCATGTCCAGCCTAAAACCTCAAAAAGAACCCTCGACCCTCTACATCATGCATATCATCATGTATATCATCATCACCATGCATATCATCATGCATATCATCACCATCATGCATATCATCATGCATATCATCATTTTATTTATCTCATCATTTTATTTATCCCCTCGGGCAAAGACCTCCAAGGCTTCCGGCATTCAGCCTCCCAGGCCACCGGGCATCCGGCCCCCCACATTCTGGGCATCTCGCATCTCAACTAGCATCACGAGGCATTCCCTTCGGGCAAAAACCTCCGACACGGGGCTTAGGCCCTCCACATTCCAGGCATCCTAAATCTCCCGGGAATTTCGGCAATGTATCCCTATACATTTCGGGCATCATGCGCCATCACAACCATCTCCTCATTTACCATCATCCATGTTTACCAGTATTTTAATCTCATTTTAACATGGCACATGGCATGATATCAAACAAATCATACTAGGCATGACGTTCACACATGCATTGATTCAATGCCATACATATGCCAAGACTTTATCACATATGCATCTCAATTCAATGTCATATACTTACCAAGACTTTATCGCATATGCAACTCAATTCAATATCATACACATATCAAGGCTTTATCACACATGCAACATGAATTACTTAAATGGAATTTATGGCCAATAAAATAATTCCTTTTATTTATTTATTTATTTATTATTTTATTATATTATTATTTTATAACTATAAATTCCCAAAATTATCAAAATTCAAGAAATTATTAAACAAACCCATAGGATGATAATTACTTGCAAAATTCATGGCCAAATTGAATTTTTTACAAAATCTCCTAATTTTCCCAAAACATCCTGTGCTTCTCGGATGAAACCAGAATGCACGGTTTCCGAATAAATTCAATTAAAATATCTATGACCTCCAAAAATTATAAAATGTTACTGGATTATAGCCAAGACATTTTCGTACAAATTTCATGAAGAACTCCAAGCCAAATTCCTTATAGATTATTTTATTCAACCTCACGAAGCTTCTGGATCTATTACCGCATCGTCCAGTGTACACATCTCCGAGATATTGAGATTTCACCTACCTATTATCTTTCGTTTTCTCTGAAATTAGGATATGTTATGTGTCAAGATGTCCTTTACAAGTTTCATGAAGAGATCTAGGTCAAATAACCAGTGTATAGTCATCATTTAGGTCCTTGAAGTCTCGGGTGTCTCGGAACACATCACCAGAATCATCGTCTTCAAGCTCTAGTCGATTTACCAAGCTATACTTGTTCTTTTCACTTCAAATTTGATTATGTTATATTTTAAGATGTTCCCTACAACTTTAATGAAGAAATCTAAGTAAGATTCTCAACAAAAACAAACATGCAACCATGAATCCAGCAAAAGATCAATAAAAACTCTCCAGATCTGAGGTCTCCGTAAGATGAGACTTTAACCCCTCAAATCTCCATCATTTTCCACGAAATTTTATTATGTTATAGTAAAAGATGTTAGCTACAACTTTCATGAAGACATCAAAGCCACAATCTGACTCCAAACACACATGCAAGCTCAAACAAGTTACTGACTCACACAATCCGAGCAAGAACAGTCACATGACTTAAGAACAAGCCAACCATACCTCGGTTTTTCTCACTTAAAACACCCAAAATCTAAGATGCAAACAATATACAAGCATACAAGAGAAGCTAGAGGACTCCCACTTGTCTCTAGGATGGACGAACGACGGCGTACGGCAGACAGACAGCAAGCGACGGCGACTCCCTCCTTCCTCTTTCTCTCGCCCGCTCCTCCCTCTCGCACAATTTCTCTCTCTCTCTCGCACAACTCTCTCTCTCTCACTCTCTCTTTGGGTGAGCAAATGGCCGGCCACCCTTCTCTCTCTTCCCTTCTTATACCCCTAAACTCTCATGATTAGTAATGATTGTTTTGCCTACAAATCAACCAATGCATGGCCTTTCCCTTTGCCACTTGTCATATTGAATTTTTGAATTTAATTTGGGCTTCTTGGGCTTGGGCCATCTGGCCACTTCTTGGGCCTCCTCTTGGGCCAGTCGACGGCTCACTTGTGGGCTTTAATGGGCCGGCTAACTTGGTCCATTAAAGTTCCACTCTTGGGCTTAAGGCCCAATCGAATTTTGACCTTCTTTTTCCCCCTTTTTTTTAAATTTCTTCTATAAATATTTTTCAACTTCAATTTTCATCTTGGCCAAAGTCTTGGGGCATCTTGTTTATTGAAATTTAATTTATAAATCTTATGGCCAAGCATAGATTATTAATCTATCAAATTTAAATTTTCTCAATCATATGCACAAATCATCTCAATAAAAAGACTAATGACTAAAGCATAAGCCAAGGGAAGTTTTATCACCTAATTAGGAACATTAACACACCTTATGGCTTGTCATAGAATTTTGGGATGCCACACTATCCACATCCGCCGTGACAGAGTGATGAGGGGGATGTTGCCGCCGCCACCACCCGATGCACTTGGATGGGTGTGATGGCCCGCGTGAGGAGAGGGAGCTAACTTTTTGGGGATAGCCGACACTTGTAAATAGAGGGTTATACATTATCGATATAGGGGGTCGAGATCTCTTTTTGAGCTATAGCTAGGTTTAGCTAAAAGTCTTGGCTTTGTGGTTGTACTAACCCAAAGATGTCCATCTTAAAAATGTAAATAAAAGTGGCTCGGCTTATGTTTTCCTTCAATGTGTAGTAAGTGTGCATTGTATCATCATTAAGAGAGTAGAGGGATGGTGAGACTCGTCTTTAACTTCGCTATGAGCTGCACTAATCTCTTTTCAAAAGAAAAAAATGTCTATGAACTACGGTGCTTCTACTAAGAGATGTAACTGGTATTCATTAGGAGGAGCGATAGGTAGCTGTGGCAACCTTAGTTGTTTAGGGGTGCCACAACTCAGCAGTAAAAATTCCATCAAACTACACAATGCAACAAGCAAGACAGCCAAGATTTCATGTAAAATGTACATATCGTCTATGCAACCATGCATATATATCCATAAGGTTTATTCCATGCCCTAATAACCACATTTTCAATGCTAAATATTACCAACTCAAAACTCATGGACAATTCGTGTACCATGCCATATGCACACACATGCACATGATTTATTTCCCATTTTAATATTCAAAAGAATCTCATTTTCCTGGGGACTAGTGTTTGCATCCCTCTAGGCTTTCGCATCCAATCCCGGCATCACGAGACCTCCGACACACACCTCCGGGCATTCGGCACACACCTCCGGACATCCGGCACACACCTCCAGGCATCTCGCATCCCACCTGGCATAACGAGGAATCGCCGGGGCTTGCCATGAAAATGGTTACCCCTGCCTTCCGGAATTACGTACCGACATACCACTAGACATCCCTTAGAATTACGTACCGATATACCACCTGGCATCCCGAAACTCCAGGGGAAAATCCTCTGGGCATGTATTCAAAATACAACCAAGCATCCAAAGGGCATCGACTCATCCAAACCTTTAAGTATCCTAACGCCTAGGGCATCGTTGACCCGAGGATCCAACAGCAACAATTTACATCTTAATTTTAGAAAAAACACTTTTCAATGAAATGAGAAAATGTTTCTTGAGTCTCATCACATCTCAATATTGCATGATATGCCAATGCCAGTATCATCATGTCATAATGTATATTCACATATATGTCTCACTTTCAAACTAGCATTCAATGCAATAATGTCAAAGGTTTCAATCAACTTTTGATGTCATATGATATGCTAAATGTCACCACATATGCTGTATAAATAACAACCCAAGATGTCACATCTCATAGAGCAATTCATTTGTTCTTGAAAATAAAACAATTTTCGGATAAAACTGAATGCACTTCTTGAATTAAAATTCTCGAAAAATTAGTAAATGATCTTAATAAATTCTGAAAATTTAACATGTTATAAATGAGGTCTAGAGAAAAAAGTTTCATGAAGAACACCAAGTCAAAAGAACTTCGTACTAGTCACTATGGTCCATGCATCACAGTCTTATAATTTCGAACATCACCATTGCACAGTTTTATTCACAAATCCAACATAACCCCTAAATCAACTTAGAAAATTCTGAAAATTTGATATAAGCTAAAATCACCATAACTCTTCCTAACCCTCGGTAAGGATTTCCAGGTTGAACAATTTCAGAGAAAAATTGTTTCACTGACCAATACTCATCCATTGCTTCTCAAATTTTAGTATGTTACTTTTCAAGATGTCATCTACAACTTTCATCAAGGACACGAGGTCAAATTTTGGCTAGATAATTATAGAAAATTCACGGAGTCGTCAAAGGTCAATATGTTTTTCCATGAAACAGTTTACTAACTTGAAGAACTACTCATATACTTTCGAAATTCCAACATCCAGCATCACAACTCAAGCATCTCCAACATCCACTACACTTCACACACAACCACAATAAGCAAAGTGTAGATCAATGGACTCTCACTTGCCTTAAGTCCAACACAACCACAGCAAGCAAAATGGAGAACTCAAGCTCTCGGACGTGGCTCGGCGATGGCGGACTCAAGCGGCGTCGACGACGGCAGCTCGGACACGGCACGGGCGGAGGGTGGACTTTCTTCTCTGCCCTCACATGCATGGACTGCTCGCTGCTCACCCTCTCTCTCGAACTCTCACTCGAACTCTCTCTCTCCCTCACACTTGCTCGCCCCCTCACTCTCTTGGCCTCACTCTCCTTTTATTGAAAGCTTTTGCTTTCCTTTGATTAACTAATTCACTAATTTTGCATGCAGGTGACAAGTGTTCTCATGGAAAGGACAAGTGGAAGATACATGGACAAGTGGCTTCAAATAATGAATAAGTGGAGGCAATTCAAGGACAAGTGTTGAATGGCATCCCCTTCTCACGAGCCCTCTCTCTCTGTCCGAATTCTTTTCTCTCTGGTTAGTACAAGTGAGTTGATTAGTCGCTGGTTTTTTTACCAAAACCAGTCAACTAAGTGAACATTTTTCCATGGTTTGGCTGCATGAAGGGCAGCTGGATCCGTACATGTCTAGCATGCTTCTCTTCCTTCGACACTTTGCTCCTCTCTTGCAATGTGTCTCTAGCCATTTAACTAATTCTTTTCTTAATCCCAATTTGCTGGTCGACCGCGAGAAAGCAACATGGCATCAATGGTCAGAAATTTTCCTCTCATAGTTGACTAGGGTGTTGACCAAATGGAGAGAGGTTGGGGCAGCTTTGGGCGCGGATGATTCCTCCTTTTCTGCATGGGTGTGCATGTCCCTCATGCACGGCTGAATTCTATTTCTTTGGCTCGGAATTTTAATTAATAGAAGTCTAAAATTTCCCTCTCATTTCATATACATTTTGGTGGTACAATTGTGTAGCGTCATCAAAGCAACTTGCACAACTCAATAAGGCTGAATGTAGTACTAACAATGATGAATTCCAATAGTAGCTTTGTCAATCCATTAAATTTCAAAGGTCTTCTACGCCTATCTAAGTAGTCTTTGGTAGCGCATGGTAACACTCCTGTTTCTCCCAATTTATGTTCCTTTGTTCCCGGAACAAAAAAAGAACAGAAACCTATTTGGTAAAACATTTGCTCTCGGGAACAATTTCTCTAATTTTTTGTTCCCAAGAATAGTTTTGAGAAGCAAAAAAAAAGGGGATAAGTACACTAATGGTGCCATAAGTTGTGTACGACGCTCACTTTGGTGCCAAAAGTTTTCGTCGGATCACTTAAGTGCCAAAAAATTTGAAAAACGCTTACTTTGGTGCCAACGCCGACGAAATTGGCTGGAAATCCGATGTGGCATTTTTTTATTAATTTTTGACGCCGACGTAGCTCGTCAGAGAGTTGAGTCAGCATCCAAACACCAAAACGACGCCGTTTTGGTGTCTCCCCCAATTCAAAACCCTAATCTCCGGCCTTCGCCGTCCTCGACGGTCCTTGCGCTCGGCGGCCACGGCTTCGACCCCAACCTTGACCCCAACTCCGACGATGGCCACTCAACGGCAGCGGCTCCGACCTCGACCCCGACCCCGACCCCGACGATGGCCACTCGGCGGCCGTAGCTCCGACCTTGACCTCAACCCCGACCACAACGATGGCCGCGGCTCAAACCCCGACCCTGACCCCGACGATGGCCACTCGACGGTCATAGCTTCGACCCCGACCTCGATGATGGCCACTCGGCGGCCGCAGCTTCGACCCCGACTCCGACCTCAACCCCGACAACGGCCACGGCTTCGACCTCGCCGAAACCTAATTTCTTCCCCATGTGAGCTAAACGGCGTCGTTTCCATGAAGCCATCCACGTAGGACGGCAAAACGACGTAGTTTTCTTAAGGAGGACCGAAAACGACGTCATTTAAAGGCTTATCAAATTTTTTTTAAAAAAAAATCATTTTGGCCGGAATCTTTTGCCGGAGGCCGGAATCTTTCGCCGGTGGCACCAAAGTAAGCGTTTTTCCTCTGATTTGGCACTTAAGTGATCCGACAGAAACTTTTGGCACCAAAGTGAGCGCTGTACACAACTTATGGCACCATTAGTGTACTTATCCCAAAAAAAAGTTGCTTCTTGTTCCTGGGAACAATTTCTAGAAATAAGCTGATTTTCTTTTTTAATTTTCTTTTATTTCCTTTTCTTGCCGCGACCACCGTTAACCGCCCGGAGCCACCGCCCACCGCCCACCACCGCCGATCGCCGGTTGTCGCCACCACCGCCACCGGTTGCCGCCGCCGCCGGTCACCGGCCGCCACGGTCACCGGTCGCCGGCCATCGCCGGTGCCGTCGCCGGCTACTGGCCTCCCTTCGCCATCGCCATTCACCGGCCACCGGTCATCGTTGTCGTCGTCGGCCGCCGCCGCTGCCCATCGCTGCTGCCGACCCATCACCGCCGCCGCTACACGACCGCCGTTTGTCGACCGTCATCGCCGGAAGCCCATTGGCCGCCGGCGGTCGTCGGCGGCCGATGGGCTTCCGGCGGCGGTTAGCGGCTGGCGGTCGTGCAGCGGTGGCGGTTGGCGGGCGGCGGCGACGGGCAGCAGCGGTGATCCATCGGTAAGAATAAAAAATGAATAAATATAAAAAAGAAATTGTTGCGTTACCAAACATATTTCTATTTTTTTTCTATTCCAAGAGTAGAAATTTTATGTCGTTACCAAACAGGTTCTTTTACTCGAAATTGTTCCTGGAGCAGAAATAGAAAATAACTATTTCGAAAAAAAAAAAAAAAAAAAAAAAACCTCTTCCCAGAACGAAGCATTGTCATCCGCAGCCTTTCGGCTACTATCGGCTGTTTTAAGTCTTTTCTGATAATTTCAAAAGCCTCAATAGTAATTTGTACCAATTCAGGTCATGTCAATTTCTTTTCACCTACTTCATTCCAACAAATAGGGGTCTTGCACCTTCTTCCATATAATGCTTCATAGGGAGCCATGCCTATACTTTTCTGAAAACTATTATTATATGGAAATTTTACTAGGTATAATTTTTTTTTCCGTCTCAACTCTCTTTAAAATCAATGACGTAGGCTCTTAACATGTCCTCTAATGTCTAGATCACTCTTTCTATTTGTCCATCCGTCTATGGATGAAAAACAGTAGTAAATGGGAGCTTGGTTCCTAAGGCGGTCTAAAAACTACGCCAAAGGTTTTGAAGTAAATCTTGAGTCTTGATTAGACGTGATAGTTACATGAACACCATGTAAGCGTACCACTTGGCTTACACATATATCAGCAAATTTACCCTTCGGATAGTCTACGTGAACTGCTAGGAAATGTGCAGACTTAGTCGAGCAATCTACTATCACCCATATGTAGTTGTGGCCACTTGATGTCCTTGGTAATCCTTGCACGAAATCCATCATCACATGATCCCATTTCCACTCTAGTATATCTAACAGTCTCAATCAAACACACCATTTAGCCAAATTATTCCTATACCTTTGTCATCATCAATTCAAGCCTATAACCATCAAAATCGACACCATTAATAACTCATCCGGTTCAATCCAACAAAGACATTCACTACACTTTCACTGCAACATAGATTCAAGCCTAAAATACAGCAATATTCATTAGGTTCAAATATCGATAGTCCACCAAGACTTATTCAATTCAAAGATTGACAATCCACCAAGATAAGAACTTGTCTAGTTTCCATCAAGTATATCTCATGTCTCACCCTAAAGGATCATCACTTGGACTAATCACTCATCAAATCCACAACTTGAACTTTCACCATTTCACCTTGGAAAGACTATAACCACAATTGATCATATCCACTAATTTCATAGAACCTTTTCAAATGATCATAACCAAAAATTTAGAAGTTGACCTCCATCAATTAAACCAATTATTTTGTCATATAAACCACACATAATTTCATGTCTCATATGACCACTCAAACTCATGACTTCCAAGATCATTCTATACATACTAAATGCTTCCATGTAATGCATTGAGACTTCTAATGAGATCCTCTAATAGGAAGTCACTACTTCGCTCAAATGATCATAATTTAATCCTCAAATTCATAACTCGCTCTCCATAATTCACTTCTTCAACTTTGTTTGCAGCACTACGCTTAGATGCTATGCATGTTCTTCCAGTCCTTTATAATATATCAGGATATAATCAAATGAAGACAATCATAGTTTGATCCAAATAAGGCTTAAATATCCTATTCATTAAATCCATGAATTCAGCTAAGGCATTCGTCAATCCAAATAGCATAACTAGGAACTCATAGTGTTCATAGCGAGTCCTAAATATGGTCTTAAGGATGTCTTCTTTCTTAATCCTTCACTGATATCCTGATCTCAAGTCAATTTTAAAACAGATCGAACTTCCTTGCAATTGCTCAAATAGGTCATCTAATTCAATTGCCTATGATCAATGCACAAACACATCGACCCATCCTTCTTTTTCATAAACAAGAGTTCTACAAGCTTAACCATGCTTCCGCTATGCCACTCTGATAGAATTATCCTAGAAACACTACCTTCCCAGCTCAATTCATAGTTCGATTCATTCCTGCCCCATTTTGCCATCCTAGAGGCTTGCCAGGAGCCGCTCCTTGCTCAGGCGCTCTGGCCTCGGCGTCCACTCCCCACCCTCATCAGACCGGGTTGTTATAGGTACACCAACTTTCGCCTAGTTCGAACCCAAACTACACATCTATTGGAGGGTCTCATTTCACTAGGGACTAACTTACAGAGATATTATCCACTAAGCCTCATGGTTTTATTTTTGGTGCATGGGTAGTCACTATCTTAAGAGATCATCCATCCTAGTCCATTGCTATGATGAGGTCAAAGTTATACATAACTATCACTACCAAGTCCAATTCCAGATCTAGTTCCCCTAGGGTTATCTAACGCTTCTTACATACTAACATGGACAACACCATATTCTTCAGTGGTGTGGAAATACAAAGAGGCATACCTAAAGATTTGGTTCCTACTTCTCACAATCATCTATATTTCTCAGATACAAATGAATGCATGTCACTCATGTCAAATAACACATATACCTCCTTATCATCTATAGAGATTGTACCTAAGATAACATTTTCAGAAGCTTTCGCTTCCTCTTAGGTTACCGCGTACACCGTCCTTGTGCTGGTGGTCTCTGTGGATTCCTTGGTGGATTTGGTCCAACAGTACGTTGTTGCATTTGTCGCACCAAGCTGACATTCGGCTGCAACCCATGACGTGGACAATTTCTCTTAAAGTGTCCTATTTGCCCACATCCATTACATCTCAATTGGCTATTACAAGGTCCTGGCCCATGTTGTCTACCACACCTCTAGCAAAAATTACCTTGGTAGGGTGCTTTCCCAAAAGTCAGGCCACTCCAAGCTCTTCTAAAATTTCCAAAGTTACTCTTTTTCTTAGATTCCCGGGGCTATCCTTGACCAGAATAGGGTCTCTTACCTCATCTGACACTACTAAAGGTCGATTGCTTTCCAGATTCCGATTGTTCCCTCATTAACTCGTCTTCCACCAACTGTGCCCTTTCATAAATTTCATTATAATCCCTTATATTTAAAGGTGCTAGTTGTTTCCTAATGTTAGTCCTTAGCCCCTTCAGGAATCTCTTAGCCTTTTTTTCTCGATCCTCAACCAACCTGGGAGCATACCTAGACAATTCAGAAAATTTTGCTTCATATTGGTCTACCATCAGCTCCCTTTGTTCTAACTGAACAAATTCTGTGATTTTCTTATCTCTAGCACAATCAGAGAAATGCTTTCTATTAAAAGCTCTGACAAACTCATCCCAGTTTATGTCAATACCTGGTGGAAAGATTGTATCCTTAGAAGCCCTCCACCAAAATTTTGCATTTCCCTCCAATTAGTATTCTACCAAGGTTATCTTTTCAGTACCATTATAGTTCAACAACCGGAAAATCCATTCCATTCCATCAATCCATTGTTCCGCCCACTCAGGACTTCTCATTCCACTAAACTTAAGTGGTTTCAACTTCAAGAATTGCTCCACCAGTCCCTAAGGGCAACGTTCTGCTCTGGGTTGTTGCTGAGCTTGTCTTTCCATCAAATTTCCTATATTGGCCAATGCCTACAGGATATCTTCCATCTGGGGTTCAGCCCTTGATGGATGAGAACTCCCAATTCGTACCATGATTTCCTTGCAATTTTCCAAGCATTTGCCTCAGGAATAATTTGCAACTCGGTGTCACTAAATAGTCAAATCATTAATTAAGGTTATTACTAAAGTCACATAAGTAATATAGAATGTTACTGACGCACAAAAGCAACATCACACTAGTTACCAGGGATCTACGAGTGAATACCCATCACCCGTTGTTCAAAGTTAGTCAACTACTCTTGGTTAGTACCCTATGGTGTGCATCATTCTATCCTCGTTTACATCCGAGGCACCTTATCACTCCAAATAAACCATAGCTCTAATACCATTACATGTGGCACCCCTTGAACGGCCCTCGATCCGTTAGGGTCACTACAGTTTGCTTACCCTTCACTTGACCTGATAATATATCACTCTGATACCAAAGAGTTATAATAAGTCTATAAGTCATGGGGGTTTATATATATATTTTCCATAGGTCCCTGCGCAGAAATATGATGAAAGCGCATCCATTAACTCCCTTCCACAATTTAAACTGATGCACACCAAGTACAAATTTTATAAATTAAAGCCGAACACCTTTATTTACATAAAGCAGATGGATATATTTAGTCAGTACATCAAAATGCCAAGGTCTTTTATACTCGGCTATACTTCAAAAGATGATTGACATCTTTTCCAATAGTTGTATACTTAAAGTCCATCAATTAGTGTCGACGTCCAAAAGTTCCTTCCTTTGCTATCCTCCTCCTCACAGTCATATCCAACCACTTGATCCATCTACTGGTGGCAATGGCAGCAAAGGTATCTTGTCTAGTCAGAAATGTTAGTCCCCAAAAGGGGTGATTACAACCACTCAGCAGTAAAAGATCCATCAAACTACACAATGCAACAAGCAAAACAACCAAGATTTCATGTGAAATGTACATAACATCTATGCAACCATGCATATATATCCATAAGGTTTATTCCATGCCTTGATAACCACATTTTCAATGCCAAATATTACCAACTCAAAACTCATGGACAATTTATGTACCATGCCATATGCACACCCATGCACATGATTTACTTCCCCTTTTAATATTCAAAAGAATCTCATTTTCCGGGGGATCGATGTTTGCATCCCTCCGGGCTTTTGCATCCAATCTTGGCATTGCGAGACCTCCGGCACACACCTCTGGGCATCCAGCACACACCTCCAGGCATCTCGCATCCCACCTGGCATCACGAGGAATCGCCGGGGCTCGCCATGAAAATGGTTACCCCTGCCTTCTGGAATTATGTACCGACATACCACCAAGCATCCCTTAGAATTACGTACCGATATACCACCAGGCATCCCAAAACTCTTGGGGAAAATCGTCTGGACATGTATTCAAAATACAACCAGGCATCCAAAGGGCATCGACTCATCCGAACCTTTGGGCATCCCGACTCCCGGGACATCGTTGACCAGAGGGTCCAACGGCAACAATTTACATCTTAATTTCAAAAAAACACTTTTTAACGAAATGACAAAATGTCTCTTGAGTCTCATCACATCTCAATATTGCATGATATGCCAATGCTAGTATCATCATGTCACAATGTATATTCACATATATGTCTCACTTTCAAAATAGCATTCGATGCAATAATGTCAAAGGTTTCAATCAACTTTTTATGGCATATGATATGCTAAAGGGCACCACATATGCTATATAAATAACAACCCAAGATATCACATCTCATAGAGCAAAAACAATTTTCAGATAAAACATAATGCACTTCTTTAATTAAAATTCTGGAAAAATTAGTAAATAATCTTAATAAATTTCGAAAAGTTAACATGTTATAAACAAGGTCTAGAGAAATCATACATGGCTAAGACTATCAAATCTATCCTCCCATCTCGCTCACCAATCACTAACTTGCAACCAAGACAATCCATAGTAGATAACACCTTATCTTTTAACGGTGTAGATATGCTAATCACTAAGTCCAACAATTCAGGACTTAATCCTATCAATTTAACAAATTGTTCAGCTATAAACAAATGATTTGCACTAGGGTCAAATAAAGCATAAACCGTACCTGTGACCACATCAGGCGAGTCCTCTGCTAGTCCTCTGGCAATGGCGTACACCCTTCCTTGCACTGGAGGTCTGTTCAAGCCACCTTGTGGTGCGTTTGGTGGCGCGATTCCTCGATTCTGACCCATCAGTTGCGATGGTGGCAACTGCGGTCCCATTTGCCTCCTAGGATAGTTCCTAGCCATGTGGTCCCTACTGGCCACACTCAAAATAAGCACCCAGCATAGAATAGCATGGGGTTGATCCATGTCGTCTTCCACAAAAGCGACATGAACCATTTTGTCTTTGTGCAAACTTTCCCATCCCACCCTTCCTGTTGGACAGAATATGATACCTTCATACGATCACTTTGGTCTCTTCCCAAATTAATTCCTATCCCCTGTTCGAACCAAATCATGACCCAGATGCGGCGGCTTACTCATTCTGGTCTCTCTCTATCAACTGGGCCCGCTCATATAGGTCTTTGTATTCCTTCAAATTGAATGGCACCATCGGACTCCTCAACTTCTGTCTGAGCCCATCTCCAAACCTTCTAGCTCGGTCTACCGGATCCTTAACCAATCTAGGGGTGTATTGCAACAGTTTAGCGAACTTCACTTCGTATTGATCTACGGTCATTATTCCTTAATGAAGGCACTAAAATTCCGCCATCTTCGATTCTCTAGCACTGTCCAAAAAGTATTTGCTGTTGAAGACTTCGACAAAGGCATTCCACTTCGGGACCACACCTTCCAGGAACACTATACCTCTGGTGGCTGTCCACCAAGTGCTTGCGATCCCCTATAGTTGATATACTGCAAGGATGACCTTCTCCTCCTTAGTGCACCTCAGTAGTGCAAAAGCCTTCCCTGAGTCTTGGATCCAAAGGGCTACAGCCTCAGGATCTCCTGCCCTAATGAACCTTGGCGGGTTCAACTTCATAAACTGCTCCACTAGTTTATGCATCGACCTCTCTCTCCCAGCAACTACATTCTCTAGTGTAACCTCGACAAGTGCGACAGTAGGCACGGCAACAATAGCAATAGCAGTGCGGCAACAACTGCTTGTTAGCAGCATCAATAGCGGCATTGGCGGCATTAGTGGCGGCTACGGTAACGGCGGCTGTAGCGACGACTAAAGCAATGGCACTAGCAACTTGATTTTGGGCTTGCTGCTTCATCCAATTTCCTATTGCCTCTAGCACCTGTGTGATCACCAAGTGCTGCTACTCCAGCACCAACCAGGAATGATGCTACTCCACTCATGCTGGCCTCAGCCTACGCTCTACCTCAAGTACCGATCCTCGTCGGTGTCTTAACCTGAGTTACAGGTCCTACTGACCTCTTCCTAAGAGTCCTCTGCTCCTAGTCACTCATAATATATGATCCTTATAGACACCTGTTTTTCTCAATTTCAATACCAGTTAGAATTTGAGTGACCCCACAACCAAACTACCAAACAGTTATCACTCACATGCATCAATATAAACTAAGGGCCTTTTCCTACTAATTATCCCAAGAACTCATCGCACCTCATCACTCCAACTACCGACCAACTCTGATACCACTCTAGGCAGGGATGTCACGCCCTGAACCTTGAGCGCCTGCCCATCCTTTAGTGGTTGATAAAATTGTGACTTCCTAAGATGAGTCGCTGACCCTTTCATTTTTTTGCACATGCAGAAGCAAATAACAAATCCCCTTACAATAACCATCGTGGGATAGAAAAGCAGGACAACAGAATCACAAACAAAACCCTCCTTTATAAAACAGCTGAGTCATATACAAAAGTCTACAACCAAAAGACTTCAAAAGATTGTCTCTCAAAAATAAGTTGTTCTATCTGACCTACACCTCAGATCCCCTCAGCTTAGCTCTAGTTCCTCCACCCTATGGTCCTGAAAAGTTAAACCCATGACGGGGTGAGATATAAATCTTAGCGAGTTCACGCTCTAAACCCCGATTAAGAGGGTAATACACCTAGAGGCGTCCTAACCACACAATTTTACAACCATAGAGACTTACCTCGTCTCAGATCCTCTTTGCAAATCAACACAATTCATATCAAAGATAGCCATGAAACCATGAGCACAAATCAAGCTCAATCAACTGGAATGCCACACTCAATTTCGAATAAGCATAGAGGTCCTGATTATAGGGCCAAATCATTACGACACATCCTATACCATGCCACACAATTTTGTCTCATAATCCGACACCTTTGATGCAATTAAACATGCATTCTTAGTTTTGATCTCTGCATATAGCATAGCCTACTTGATGTTCGACTGTCTTCTTGCATTGCTAAGCATTGTCTCACCCCATTGAGCATGTCTACGTCTTTCTTATACGGCTTTCTAGAAGGAGCATGGGTCCAGAATCTACTACGATCAACATCCGTTGTCCAAGGGCAACCCATATACAGGCGATATCCAACTTAACAACCCGAGACCGATTCTATTAACCAGCACACGACCATTCAATCTTAGCATAGGACACCATGCATTGTACTCAAATCCCTTAATTAAAAAGGTGAACCTGGCATATTTTCTTCATATTAAAAACACCCGATGAAAATAGTCATGTGTGGGTAAATGGTCAAATCGAACCCGAAAAATTCATAACATTCTTTTTAAAATCTCATTGTTTTATATACTATATAAAACCATTTTCGATGATAAAACCCGACATTCGAGATTTTCTGAATAAATATTGAAATTTTCCAAATTTTGGAATAATAGGCAAAAAATCCAATCGGCACTCAATTTGCACAAAATAACACCTAATTGCATAAACTGAATACACCATTGCAATCGGCACAAAATTCGATCTTTGCCTATCTGGTCTAATTTTCGAAAAATAATAAATAATTCAATAGTTATCAAAATTAATTAAATAAATCAATTTAAATGCAATAATTACTAACTTAGGCCACAATTTCTTAATTAACCACCTAAACGGGCCGAGAAAATTCCCGAACCTAGCTAGATAAATAATACATCCTATTTGGGCCTTAATTAATCTAATCTAACCACCTAACATGCATAATTGCATAATGAGCGGCTTGGTGGGCGAGCGGGCACTAGATGATGGTAGGATGGCAACCAAGCGGCCTAAACATCCACCAAGGTGGCTCAAGACGGCGGTTGGACACGAGCAAGAGGCACGGGGGACGTGTGGCTCACGGCAGGTGTGCGACGGCGCTAGACAGCGATCCTCACAGATCCGACTATGGTCAACTGGCAAGGGGGAGTTGTTGGCTATTCTTTGGTTTTTCTCAAGCTCTCCAAAGCCTCTATAATGGAGAAATGCAGAGCAAGGGAGGAAAAAGGTGGCTGCTGGTCAAAAGGGGTCCATTTGCCTCCAAAGTCAAGCAAATTATCCACTATACTCATTGGTTTAGTCCCACTTGTTGGGCTATCTTTCTCAATCAATTTTGTGCACACAAATCCCCTAGAACAAGTCCCAAGTGGTCCAAAAGGTTAAGGGCCATGGGGGCTACGAATTTTGGACTCTTGGCCATCAAATTGGACTAAATCCTCTTCAATTAACCTCCAATTGGACCTAAATTGCAGTCCATAAATCCCACCAAGGTATCCACACTCCAATTCACATATTTCCTTGTCAATCCATCCATCTTGAATCCCAAAAACACGACCAAAAATAGCCCTCGGATTTTTCCGGTCCAAAATATCTTTACTTTGAAAATTT
Source organism: Eucalyptus albens (assembly GCA_014182695.1). NCBI lineage: Eukaryota > Viridiplantae > Streptophyta > Magnoliopsida > Myrtales > Myrtaceae > Eucalyptus > Eucalyptus albens. The sequence continues at coordinate 54,104,201 of CM024648.1, read as the reverse complement.
GCTAAAAATCTTGGTTTGTAGAAAAATCTTTGGAGGATGAGTCAACGGTCCTAAAATGACTCATGACATGACAAAACTTTCAATTTCTGAAATCGGGTTCAAATTCGCGGTTTGTTTTGATCTGACGCGATTTTAGCGTGACCTAACTTACCGAGTAGCTTTTAGGAATTTTTAGCTCACTTGACCTTTGGTCAATTATTTTTTATCCACATTGTACTTCTTCAACACATTGACAACTTTTGGTTGCTGTGAAAATCTCAAGGTTTCAAATACGGACACAAGGTACGAAAATGACAGAAAAATCAATCTAGTGTCATTCAACAAAAATTTTGCAATTAGGTGGAATCACCCACACACTAATCACATATCTTTTTCGAATCGACCTATCTCCGGTCTCTGATCAATTTTGACGGTACCGTAATGATCCTTGTAGATTAGTACGGTCGAGAAGTCGATTTCTAGTTGAATTCTCAAGGTTATTGTGTTAAAATCCCTTAACGGCTTCACCTGATAGGCTAGTTATATCATGAGTGACCAACTCAGAGAAAAGTACTATAGGTGCGTTGATGAAAAGTCAAACTTATTAAATTGAAAATAGAACCTGAAATTCAGGATGTCATATCCTGAGGCTGCATCGCTCTGGATCCAAGACCTAGAGAAAGTCTTTACACTGCTAATGTGCACTGAAGAAGAGAAGGTTGTCCTGGCAGTATATCAATTGTAGGGTAACACAAATACTTGGTGAAGAGCCACTAGAGGCAAATCCTGGTAGTATTTCCTAAAGGTATGGTTCTGGTGTGGAACGCCTTCCTCAAAGTCTTTAATGGCAAGTACTTTTTGGATAGTGCCCAAGAACAAAAGATGGAGGAATTCCAACACCTCCATTAAGGCATGCTGACCATGGATCAGTATGAAGCCAAGTTTGTTGAGCTGTCTCATTATGCTCCAAGACTGGTGGAAGATCTAGAAGAGAAAGCTCGGAGGTTCAGGATTAGCCTCCAACTAGAGCTGAGGAATCCACTAGTACCATTTAACCTGAAGGATTACAATGAGGTATATGGTCAGGCCTTGCTGATAGAGAGGAACCTGAATGAACAAACTGCTGCGTTTGGTTCAAGGTTTGGTTTGAATAGAGATGGGAACCAAGTCGGGACCATGACCAGAGAAAGATATCCCATTCCACCCAATAGGAAAGGTGGGATTGAAAAGTCAGCGTCGAGTCAGAATGGCGTATATCGCTTGTGTGGAAGGCAACATGGAGCAATCTCGTGCCATTTTAGGAAGGGTGCTTGCTTTGAGTGTGGCCAACAGGGTCACTTGGCCAGAGATTCTCTTAGAAAATCGAGGGGACCACAACAGTTACTGCCGTCACCACCGATGGGACATAATAAAGGGTTCACACCATAGAGTACACCATAGGGTGGACAGAATAGACCCTTAGCATAAGGATGAGTGTACGACATCACTAGAGGATAGGCTAAGTACTCGCCTGATGTGATCGCAGGTACAGTCTCGTTGAATGGCCATGCTCCATATGCTTTATTTGACCCTAGCGTCACTCATTCCTTTATAGTTGAGTAATTTGTTAAGTTGATAGGATTGAGTCCTGAGTTGTTGAAATCAGTGGTGAGCATAACCATTAAAGGATAAGGTGTTGTCTGTATTGGGTTGTTTTGGTTGTAAGTTAGTAACTGGTGAGCGAGAGGGGATAATAGATTTGTTAGTCCTAACCATGTATGATTTCGATGTGATAATTGGCATGGACTAACTCACCAAGCAAAGAGCAAAGATGGACTGCTATCGTAAAGCGATTCAGTTTAACTCGTTAGCAGGAGAAAGTTTCGAGTTTATTCGGAGTCGAGGAGGACCATTGATTACCTTAATCTTGTTGTTTGAGGCAACTCGTTTGTTAGATGGAGGTTACAAATGTCACTTAGCAATTGTCACAAATACAATAGTTGAAGCGCTAAAGATTGAGGACATCACTGTAGTGCAAGAGTTTCTAGATGTGCTTCCAAATGAATTGCCAGGTTTGTCGCAAAAAGAGGGAAATTGAGTTCTTGATCGAGTTAGCACTCAGGACAAAGCCAATCTCTAAGGCTCCTTACCGAATGACGTTGTCTGAGTTGAAAGAATTGAAGGTGTAGATGTAGAAATTATTGGATAAGGGATTCATACGTCCCAGTGCATCACTTTAGGGAGCACCAGTTCTGTTCCTGAAGAAGAAAGATGGTTCGTTGGGCCTATGCATTGATTATCATCAACTCAATCAAGTGACGATCAAGAACAAGTATCTACTGCCGAGGATCTACAACTTGTTTGACTAGCTGCAAGGAGCATCTATATTTTCAAAGATCGACTTGAGGACGGGATATCATTAGCTGATGATCAAAAAGGAAGACATACCGAAGTCAATGTTTCGTACACAATACAGCCGTTATGAGTTCACTGTAATGCCATTTGCTTTCATGAACACCCCAGCTGCTTTTATGGATTTGATGAAACAAGTGTTCAAAGAATAGCTGGATCAGTTCCTAATCGTGTTTATCAATGATATCCCGCTGTATTCGAGAAATCCTAAGGAGCACGAAAGGCACTTAATGATAGTGCTTCAGACTCTGCGAGATCATGAACTATATGCCAAGTTCAGTAAGTGCGAGTTTAGGTTGACTCGTGTGGTGTTCCTAGGTCACATGATTTCAGGTGAAGGAAACTCCGTGGACCCGTCCAAGATCGAAGTAGGTATCAACTAGCCAAGACCAACGACAGTGATAGAGATCATAAGCTTTTTGGGTTTGGCAACTTACTACAAAAGGTTCGTGGAAGGGTTTTCAACTTTAGCGTCACCGTTGACTTGACTACTGAAGAAGAAAGAAGAGTTTATGTGGATAGACAAGTGCGAGCATAGTTTTCGGGAGCTTAAGCAAAAGCTGACTACGCATATGCGTTGACCATTTCATCTAGATCGAGAGGATATGAGATCTACAGTGATGCGACATTTAGAGGACTGGGTTGCGTGCTAATGCAGCACGAGAGGGTTGTTGCATACGCGTCCCATTAGTTGAGACCTCACAATCTGAACTATTTGACGCATGACTTGGAAATTACAGCAATCATTTTCTCTTTGAAGATTTGGAGACATTATCTATGTGGAGAAAGATTCTAAATCTTCATTGACCATCAAAGTCTCAAGTATATATTCTCTCAGAATGAGTTGAATATGACACAATGTCGCTGAATGGAACCTCTAAAGGACTATGATTGTGATATTTTGTATCACCCTGGAAAGGCAAATAAGGTCGTAGATGCGCTGAGTCAGAAGTCTTCAGTTATGTATATGATGGTTAAGGAATGGACTTTACTTAAGAAAGCTTGAGATTCACGTCTTTCTGAAGGTGTCACCAATGAGGGGTACTTTGTGCTTCGGCAAAAAGGGAAAGCTAAGTCCGAGGTACATAGGTCCTTTTAAGATTCTGGGAAGAATCAGCATCCTAGCGTATCGTCTTGCATAATGTCTTTCACATGTCGATGTTGAAGAAGTATGAGCTTGACCTGACCCATGTGCTAGATTTTAAAGAATTAGACTTGGATGACAGAGTGTCGCATGTGGAAAGCCCGGTTAAGATTATAGATTGTAAGGAACATATTCTATGCACCAAGACAATCCCATTGGTAAAGTGGTCTGGCAATGTGACGGCACTGAAGGAGCAACCTGGGGAAGTGAAGAGTCGATGAGATGACTGTACCCTCACCTTTTTGTTTAAAGAATTGTAATGGTCTAAATTTCGAGGACGAAATTTTTATAAGAGGAGAAAAGTTGTGACATCCGGAATTTCAAATTCTGTTTTCCATTGATTTTTTTGGCTTTTCATCGATGCGTCTATAGTTCTTTTCTTTGAGTTGGCCACTCACGAGATAACTAGCCTATCAAGTGAAGCCGTTAAGGAATATAAATGTAATAGACTCGAGAATTCGACTAGGAATCGACTACTTGACCGTACGAATCTACAAGGGTCATTACGGCATAGTTAAAAATTGATTAGAGACAAGAGATACGTTGATTCGATAGAGGTATGTGATTAAGTATGGGTGATTCCACCTAATTGCACAATTCTTGTTGTTCAGGACTAGATCGATTCTTCTGTCATTTTGGTACCCTGTGGCCATATTTGAAACCTCAAGATTTATTCGATAACTGAGACTCGTCAATTTGTTGAAGATGTACGTGTGGCTCGAAAAAAATCGACCACAGGTCAATTGCCCTAAAAATTTCTAAAAGCTACCTGATAAATTAAGTCACACTAAAATCGTGCCGGATTGAAATTTACCGTGAAATTGAACCTGATTTCATAAATTGAAAGTTCTGTCATGTCACGACTTATTTTAGGAGCGTTAACTCATCCTCCGAAGATTTTTCTGCAAATTGAAACCGAGATTTTTAGTGGAAACTCAAAGTTTTTTGAAATTGGACCGAGAAAGTTCGAGGACCATTTTTGGTCTCATTTTTCGGATTCAAGTTTGACTAATTGATGGAATTGGAGGGGAAAGTGTACAAAATTCATAGGTCCCTTGGTGTGCAACATTTGGGAGATCAATGAAGCTTTTGAGGGAAACTTGGTTGCTGCTGTTTGGTTGAGGATCACAACCAAGGGTGGTGGGGGCAGCCACTTGAGTGTATGGCCAAGTGTTGAAGGCTTAAGAGGCCTTTGGGGTCCCTCTCTCTTTAGCAGCTCCCTCCCCTTGCCCATCGCACGTTCGATTAGGGCACTAGAGCTCCTTTGCCCGTCGCTCGAGCTCGTCACTACCGCCCCTGCTCGTGCGCTGCTTCGCGCTCTTCTTCACCCTGCCTGCTATCCCAAGCCACCATCTAGCAGCCGTGCACCGCCCCCAAGCGACCGGACCTTTGCCGTAGCCGTGCCTGGTCCACCACTACAGTCGTGCACCGCCCCCAAGCTACCGGACCTTTGCCGTAGTCATGCCTGGTCCACCACTACAGCCGTTATCCCGCCTAGCTCATTCCAGCCGTCCATGCTGCGCGTCTAGCTCCCATAGCTCAAGCACAAAAGCCAAAGATAGCAAGGAGTTTAGGACTTCAAGGCCTGTTTTTAGGCCCACTCGGTCCTCGCTTGGTGTTGTCGCAAGTTTGTTTATCGCTCACCTTGGCATTGTCGTTGCCATGGACTCATCAAAACGCTAAATTAGTGAGTTTACTCACTAAACTCTACTTAAGGAGTTAATTATGCTTAAGGGGTGTTTAGATTAAGCTAATTATTTTTTAGGTGGTTAGATTAGCTTAGTTAAATGTTAATTAGATTATGTGATTGATTAGTTTTGTAGATGGTTTAATTAGTCTAATTAGGCAATTAGTTTAGTGTAAGCCTAATTAGACTTTTAATTAATTTTTTATTTATTGAATTATTTATTCAAATTAAATATTATTTAATTATAGTATTTTATATTTATTTAATTTCATTTTCGGAATTTAAATGATTAATTAATTAATTAATATTTTCCGAAAATTATGCCCGGATGGCAAATCGTTAGAATTTTGTGCTAATCACAGTGGTGTGGTTAGTATGTGCAAATTGATTGTTAAATTATACAATTGAGTGATAATTATGAAGTTTTAGTATTTAACTCGAAAATATCGGGTGTCGAGTTTTGACTCCAAAAGTGGGTTTTAAGTACCATAGCAGCTTGTGTGAACAATGAATTGCCAACTTATGTGAGTATTGATAAAAGTCAGCTTGTGTGAGCAACGGCTCGTCAGCTTGTGTGAGCAATGATCTCAGTGATCTAAGTCAGCTTGCGTGAGCAATAATATAAGTTAGCTTGTGCAAGCAATGATCTCAGTGATCTATGTCAGCTTGTGTGAGCAACAACTTATCAGCTTGTGTGAGTAATGATATAAGTCAGCTTGTGTGAGCAATGATCTCAGTGAACTATGTCAACTTGTGTGAGCATAGAAGTTAGCTTGTGTGAGCAAATGTTTAAGTCAGCTTGTGCAAGCAATAATTCATATCATGCTTGTGTGAGCAGTAAGTGAATTGGGTTGATTGGTTGAGATTATGAATTGTACTAACATGTAGGAAGGAACTAACGCAAGGTAAGTCTTCTGCCATGTGTGCATAGACTTCCTATAGGTATATTTTTTTCATAGTCAAAGTTTAAGGTATGAACTTGCTGAGACATTGTCTCACCTCGTCATGGGCTTAACTTTTCAAGTCGTTAGATGGCAGTTGTGGAGGACCAAAAGCCTCCGAGTCTGTGGAGGTGGAGTTCAAAGGATCGGTGTATGTGTCCGACTAGTAGGTCGTAGAACTTCCTTTTAGGAAGCTAATCTTTTTGTAGATAGACTAATTAGTTAATAATAGTGTGGCCTTTGTGAATTATTGTCTTGCTTTCCTATCCCAGGTTATATGTTGTCTGTGGATCGTTTCTTTCATTTTCGCATGCGCACTAAAATGAATGGGTCGGTGAGGCGCCCTAAGATGTCGCAAATTTTATTGACCAACAAGGAATGGGCACGTGTCATGCCCCGATCCTCCAAGTATGTGCCCATCCCTCAGCGGTCAATTCATAGCGACATCCTTGGATGTATTGCTGGCCCATTCATTTTACGTATCGGGAAGCAAATAATAAATCCCCAGACAACAACAAGATGGGATAGAAAAGTAGGGCCACAAATTTTTCAAAAGCCACAACACACTTATATATACATAACAACTATGTCATACATAATGCTATCCAATATATACAAGGTCTATAAAACATAGAGGTTTTAAAGTGCTACAGATTCACTAGGTATTCGAGTCCTCCTCCGAATACACCGGGGATCCTGGATTCGACAAACACGGGTCCAACACTAAACCACCAAGAGGATTTGCAGTGCCTTTCCTAAAGGCAACCTCTAGCACATACAAAGGTATCTCAGATTCTAATATGGGACCCTCTCTCTATCCATTCCGCTCACCACGGTACCATGATCTGTATTTATGGGGTACCTTGTGGGGTAAGCTCGCATCAACCCAGACCACGGACCTCACGAGCCCATAGACCCATCCCCTAGGGTTCCCATGAAGCGGAATATAAGATACCTACTCTATGACCTTCTTTGATTGACCAAAATGCTTGGGTATAGCTGCCACCTAAGGACCTGAAAATGTTATCCCACAACGGGATGAGACGACGTCTTAGCAAGTTCACCCCCTAAACTCTGACGAGGAAGGAAAATATGCCTTAAATGTTGTCTAAGTGCAAGCACAAGTTAGAGGACTTACCTTCGCTTCAAATCCTTCCTACAAGTTTGTACATTTCATATACTCAACGAATCACAACAACAAATCAAATCATCAAAACCGATCGAGTTATCGGTCAATCGATTTAGTTGATTCCATGTCAACAAGACCTTCACTCGGTCCACCCATTCAATACTATCTATAAAGTCCGATTATATCAAGAACTGCTCACCCTAAGTTGAAGATAGATAGTATAGTTCACTCTAAGCTGATAAAGTATACTTCTTGCACTATGTTGACATATTAAAGCCCGTAGGCTAATATAGTATACTGTTCATGCTCACTTTAAACTGATATATCAAAGCCCGCAAGCTGATATAGTATACAATCTTGATCCTCTAACCATTCCACCATTTTTACCATACCTGATAAAAATAATCGTGTGTGGGTACACAATTGACCTTAGCCAAAATACAATATTTTCCCTTTTGAAAATCCCACAAATTCCAATAGTCTATAAACATATTTTTTTGGCGTTGTAACCGACGCCCAGTATTTTCTAATTAAACACCAAAATTACCGATATCACTCAATTTGCACAAATTAGCACCTAGATAAATAAACCAATCATACCATTGCAATTAGCACGAAATTCCGATCACCAGCTATCCCGGTCTAATTTTTGAAAAATAAAAAATAATTAAATAAATACCAAAACTAATTAAATAAATACCAATAAATACCAAAAATAGCAACTTAGGTATAAAAAGCCCAATAAAATATCAAGACAGGCCCATAAAATTTTCAAATCTATCTAGATAAATAAGATGGTCTATCTATATGCTAATTACACTATTCTAATCACCTAACATGCTAATCCGTTCTAACTAACCACATAATCCAAGCTTAACCTAAACTAATCAACCCTTAAGCATCATTAACTCCCTAAGCAAATATCAGTGAGAAAATTCACTAGATTAACGATTCGACGAAACCATGATGATGGCGAGGAGGAGACGAACCACAAACTCCAAAGCGGGGGCACCTTTCAAGGTTTAGAAGGGCTCAGAAACAGGTTAAATGTTGGAGAAATTCTCTTGAAGTATTTTGAAGCCGACAAAACGTTTACATCGGTCTAGTACGAAGGTTTGCATACTCTGCCATTTAAAGTCCGAAGACCTCCGGATAGCCGGACTCAAGACTCAAAGTCTATCCTTATTGTGAGTCTCTAGTCCGTTGAAGAAAGGTTACCCTTAACTGGATATTTTGTTAAGGGCTTGACCTTATCAAGCTGGAGAAGATCTCGTGGCTGGAATAGACACAATGGAATTCTTTGATTGATCGAGATTGACTCGAAGATTAAGGAATCGATGATTGCCTAAATATTCTTGGAAGGTTCTACTTATGGAAACCGAGATCCTGATTGTATGGGCGAACAGGATTGATGGGCTATCGACACGTTCCTTTAATAACCGAATGATCTTCCTAATTGATTCTGTCCAACGGGTAGATTGGAGGAATTCCTTTCGTAAGTGCCAACGGGTGTGATGGCATAAAGGAGTATATAAGGAAGACGTTCTAAGTTGTTGAGGTGTGCACGATAGAAGAATTTCAAAGTCTCGAAGCTCCTTGTTGTTTAGACAATTCCTTTGAGCGAATACTCGTATACAAAAGAGAGTCTATATTTGTGAGAAACCTTGAGGAGGTGTGATAGAACATCTACATTGTGGAATCAAGGAAAAGCGGAGCTGTAACTTCTCTTTTGTTCATAGTGAAATCTAGCCGGTGAGCTGTCAGTGCGGAAGAGTGGACGTAGGCTTGGATTAAGCCGAACCATTATAAAACCTGTGTTCAATCTTCTCTCCCTTACTCTCTTTACTTTGATTGTAAATCATTTTGTGAACTCATTTCTATCGGCTGTCTAGAATTGCTTCCGTATCTCGATAAAATTGTTTGTGTACCTATTCACCTCTCTCTAGGTACTTATACTAGCTATCTCAATTGGTATCAGAGCTCGTGTACTCACTTTGTTTGAAGTGTTTTACTTCAGAGTAAAAGATCCATGGCTAGTATGTTGGCTCCAGGGCTGGTAGAAGGGCAAAGCAACACTAGACCGCCTTACTTTGATGGAAAGGACTACAACATATGGAAGAACAAGATGAAGGCATTCTTAAGATCAAAGGATCCTCTAGAATGGGACGTTGTAGAAAAAGGAATCATTTCTAAAGCTGCATCTGTCTCAGAAAGAGGAAAGGACACTGTTGAGTCTAGCGAAATGAGTCAGGAAGAGATAATCAAGAGACAAGCTCTTGATGCAAAAGCAATTTACTCTTTATATTGTGCTTTATCACCTACGAATATAGCAGAATATCTTCTTGTGATACTGACCAAAGAAGTCTGGGATAGATTACACATTACCTATGAAGGAACCGATCGAGTGAAAGAAACAAGAATCAACATTCTTCTCGGTCAATACGAAGCCTTCAGAATGAAACCAGGAGAATCTATAACTGACTTGTTTAGTCGTTTTACAGAAATCGTGAATGGTCTTGAAAATCAAGGTTAACTAATTTCTGATCCCATGAAAGTAAACAAGCTACTGCGTGGACTCTCCAAGGATTGGAATCACATTAAGACCTCAATCAGAGAGACTCAAAGAATCATGCCACTATCTGTCAATGAGCTGGTTGGGACCCTTCAGTCTTATGAAGTGGAACGAATCAATGAAGACGAAGATCCCAAAGGTAAGAAATCCATTGCATTAAAATCTAATGATGATTCTGATGTAATAGATTCTGAAGACGACATGGATGATGAAGAACTTGCTCTCATGATAAGAAGATTTAGAAAGCTTAATAGAAAAGGAAGAAGATTCAATTCAAGGAAACAAAATTTTCAAAAGCAACAGACCAAGTCTACTGAGGACGATGAATCAAACAAAGATATAATCTGCTTTGAATGCAAGAAAAAGGAACACATCGACCTAACTATCCTCTTCCGAGGAAGAAGAAAGGAAAACTGAAAGGTATCGAAAGGCTCTCAAAGCTGAAACCACGGAGTGATACAGAGTGTGAAGATAGTGATGATGATTATGCCAACTTATGTCTAATGGCACAATCGACTCAAAATCAAACTCCGAGACTCGATTCGGACTCGAAAGTGAATTCGAGGTAAGTAATTTCAAAATCCCTATTAAAGTTTCAAAATACATCGATGAATTATGTTTTAGTCTTAAGACTTCTCTTAAAAGAATATATGAACTCAAAAAGGAAAATTCAGTTTTAAAACAACAAGAGAACGTTTTAAAAGAAAAAGTGAAATGCTTAGACCGGGATGTTTCTTCTCTCAAAGAAAGTGAAGATAATCTTTTGAAAGAAAATGTATTTTTGAAAAATGATATTTCAAATATTTCCAAAAGATTTTCTCAAGGATCTGAAAAACTGGAGAAAATACTTTCTATTCAAAGACCTTATTTCAATAAATCTGGTTTAGGAATGACTGCTGAAACCATTCCTTTAATCGATTTCCCTTAAGTAAAAGAAAGAATTAAACAAAGACCAACAAGGAATGCTTACAAAAACCATTTTGAAATGACCTTTGTAAAACCAGTAGGTCGCAATGCTCTTAGATGTTCAAAATGTAATAGTGCAGATCATTTTGAGAAAGAATGTCCTATGGCTTGGAGACCTATCAATAAAGTCTGGGCAAAAACCGCATATCAGACTAACTCAAAAGGACCCAAGAAAATATGGGTACCAAAGAAAGCTTGAGTTTCTTTTTAAATGCAGGTCACTATGAAGAAAAAGGTAAAATGGTACTTGGATAGTGGATGCTCGAGACACATGACAAGAGATTCAAATTGTTTCATAAAGCTTGTTCAAGTGAATGGTGGAAAAGTCTCATTTGGAGGAAATAGTAAGCAATGTTTCTTTAGTTGAAAGGCTCAATTACAATCTGCTCAGTATTAGTCAACTTTGTGATGCCGGTTTCAAAATCAACTTTCAAGAGGGTATTTGTTTAGGAACCAGTAAAGACTCTACTCAGTCTTTCATGGGTTGAAGACATGAGAATATCTACCTCTTAGATGTGAAACCAAATGAATCGCAATGTTTAATCTCAATCCAAGACGAAGCGAACTTATGGCACAAAAAGCTTGGGCATATCAACATGAAGCAGATAGCCAAAATATTAGCAAAAAAGCTTGTTCGTGGTCTACCTAATTTATCATACAAAAAATTTTGATCTATGTACACCTTGTATATTAGGAAAACAGGTAAGAAATTCTTTTTAAGCCAATAAATCAAGTTTCGACTAACCGTGTATTGCAACTCTTGCATATGGATCTCTTCGGACCAACAAGAATGCAAAGCATTGGAGGTAAGAAATATTGCCTAGTAATTGTGGATGACTACTCACGATTTACATGGGTATATTTCTTGGTAAGTAAGTCTGAAACTTTTTCTTACTTTGAAAAATTTGCTAAGAAGGTTCAAAATGAAAAGGGGTATGTTATTTCAAGCATAAAAACAGACCATGAAGGTGAATTTGAAAATCAAGATTTTGCTAAATTTTGTGACGAATCTGGTTTACAACATTTGTTCTCTTCTCCATATACTCCAGAGCAAAATGGAGTTGTGGAAAGGAAGAATAGATCTCTTCAAGAAATGGCCAGAACTCTCTTAATTGAAAGCAATATTTCTTTACGGTTTTGGACTGAAGCAGTTTCAACATCATGTTATATTATCAATAGATTTTTCTAAGGCCTATTCTAGAAAAAACCCCTATGAATTATTCAAAGAAAAGAAGCCCATTGTTTCATATTTTCATGTATTTTGATGCAAATGTTTCATATTGAAAAATGCAAATGATCAAGTTGGTAAGTTTGAAGAAAAGTCAGATGAATGCATCTTCCTTGGATATTCAACCACAAGCAAAGCGTACGAGTCTACAACAAGAAGACTCAAACTGTGGAAGAATCAATGAATGTCAAATTCCAAGATTCTATACAAAATAAATCTATTCGACTCATTTTGAAGAGACGAATGCTCCGAGACTCTACAAAGTCTAATTCTCAAGAAGAAGCTCGAGACTTTGAAGGACCAAGAACAAGTGACTGTTGAAGATTCTAGTGAAGGAAGTGACCATCAATATGATAAATTAACCAGCAACTGGAAACATAAGTCCAGTCATCCCAAAGATCTTATTATTGGCGACATCAATGAAGGAATCCGCACAAGATCCAAAAGGCGAGAAGAGTCTAGTCTTTGTGGCTCTTATTTTTGAAATAGAACCCAGGAGCATAGAAGAAGCTTTATCCGATGAAAGTTGGATTGAAGCTATGCAAGAAGAACTCAGACAATTCAGAGTTAATGATGTCTGGGAGCTAACTCCTAAACCAAAAGGTAAATCAATTGTTGGAGCTAAATGGGTTTTCAGGAACAAGATGGATGAGAAAGGAAAAGTCATAAGAAACAAGGCTAGACTCGTGGCCAAGGGATACACACAAGAAGAAGAGATCGACTATGAAGAGACTTATGCACCGGTAGCAAGGTTAGAAGCAATTCGTTTATTACTTGCATTTGATTGTCATAAAAATTTCAGGTTATTTCAAATGGACGTCAAAAGTGCTTTCCTAAACGGTTTCATCCGTGAGGAAGTCTATGTGACACAACCACTAGGGTTTGAAGACCCAAATAAACCAGACTCAGTATTCAGACTCAAAAAGGCCTTGTACGGCTTAAAGTAAGCACCTCGAGCTTGGTACGATAGATTAAGTAAGTTTTTAATTCGAAATGGATTTGTTAAAGGTAAAGTAGACACTACCATTTTTATTAAAAGAGAAAGCAAAAGTTTTTTACTTGTTCAAATATATGTGGATGATATTATCTTTGGATCTTCTAATGAAAGTTTGTGCAAGAAATTCTCTAAAACTATGCAGGATGAATTTGAAATGAGCATGATGGGTGAGTTAACCTTCTTTCTCGGGTTCCAAGTGAAACAACTGGAGGAATGAACTTTCATTCATCAAGAAAAATATGCAAATGATCTTGTCAAAAAGTTTGGACTGGACAATTGCAAAAAGGCTGACATACCAATGTCAAGCTCCTTGAAAATAGACAAAGATGAAGAAGGAAAGAAAGTCGATCAAAAGTTGTACAGGAGTATCATTGAATCACTTCTTTATCTTACTGCTTCTAGACCTGACATTCTGTTTAGTGTTTGCATTTGTGCCAGATTTCAATCAGACCCAAAAGAATCTCATTTGAATGCTGTGAAGCGTATTATCAAGTATATTTCATCAACATCAAGCTTTGGTCTCGGTATCCAAAAGGGAGACTTTACTCTTCTTGGATATTCGACGAGACCTTCTTGGATGCGAGTCGATAGAAAGAGTACCTCGGGTACTTGTCAACTACTTGGAGGCAGGACAGTGTCTTGGTTTTCAAGAAAGCAAAGTACAGTAGCTCTCTCTACCGCAAAAGTAGAGTATATAGCTCTCGGAAGTTGTTGTTCACAAATTATGTGGATAAAACAACAGTTAAGAGACTTTGGAATTGAAGACTCATGCATGAAGATTAATTGCGACAACATCAGCGCTATAAATCTCACCAAAAATCCGATTCTCCACTCAAGAGCAAAGCACATAGAGATTCGACATCACTTTATAAGAGACCATGTTCAAAATGGAGATGTTTCAATTCAATTTGTTGACTCAAAGAATCAAGCGGCGGATATATTCACAAAGCCTTTAGAGAAAAATCAATTTGAGTCTATCCGTTCCAGACTCAACATTTTGAGGTATGAGGAAATCAAAGTCTAGAGACGTTCAGACTCAATTATACAAAACTTTAAATTGGTCTTGGTACGACCGTCAGACTGTAAGTCTCTCTTTCTCTCTCTCGAATCTTATCTTGAAGAGGTACGATCATCAGACTGTGTTTAAATTGTTGCTATATTCAATCGACGAAATTATTGCATCGTTTCATTTTCAAAAGGGAAGTTATTTTTGAAATGACTATTTTCGCGGAAAAAGACAGTTATGTTGAAAAGGCATTTTTATTTTCCTTTATGACGCTTCGTTTATCCTTCTTTTTAAACCGATCGTGTACTGTTGATCGCTCTTCACTTTACTCTCAAAAACTCTAGAAAGCATCGATCCTCCATTCCCGTTTTCTTTCCTTGTTTAATCTTCAAAAAAGTTGTCATCTTTCTTGGGAAAGTCAAGCAAGGAATCTTCCAAAAACTAAGAAAGATGTCGTCTTCAAGAAATTCTTCGAGAATCGCAAGCAGGGGACCACGGCGAATGAGTGAGGGGCCTACGCACTTCGATCTCGAAGAAGATGTGGCTCCCGTAACAGCAATCGAGCCCACAACATTCTCAGCAACGTCACTCTCCTCCATCTAGCCCTCAAGGCGTTGATCATCAACAAGAGGACGAAATCATCGAGGATGCAGACCTTGTAAGAGTTCAAAAGCCCGCTTCTATTTATAAGTTGTATCATGCCTTAAAAGTTACGAGTACTCCCTTGAAATATGTCGATGGTTTTATTAAAGAGAAAGGGTATGGAAATGAATACATCTTTCTGCAAAGAATGTAAAGTTTGGGAATTGCTCGTAAAGGGTTGGCTGAGGAAACTCTTGCGAATGTCCCTAGTGATCCTCGTGATTGGGGATCGAATCTTGTAGATGGAAATGATGATGACAAATTGTACAGTCAATTTCAATTGAGAATGGGATGCTGTAAATGTGAACTTAAGGGAAAAGTTCGGATATCTTCAACTTGAAAGGTTCTGCTCCGACACTACGGAGGCCTATCTTTGAACTAACCACATATTTCTATTCAAATCTTAGCTTTTTAGATGCGAATAGATTTTCCTTCAGTGTCAAAGATCAAGACTATGTTGTGGATATGGATATGCTGGCAGATGTGTTGGGAGTCAAAAGGGAAAGATATCAACCGATCAAAGTTTCTATTGCTAGTGCTACATTGGAACTTGTCAAGGACGGGAGAATAGAGGAAAAGATTTCCTACTTAAGGATGAGTGCATTCAACATCTTGCTTCACAAGATTGTGATCAATTGCCTTCGACCAAAATCAACTTCCAAAACTGATGTTTCAAGTTCAGAGGCAAAGCTGATGTATGCCATTCTTACTGGGAAAATGTTTTCTCTTCCTCACACTATTATGTTCCACATGTGTAGAGCCATGATGAAGGACAGAGGCCAATTTCCTTACCCAAGTCTTGTGACAAAGTTATTCAGACATCTGAATATTCAGCCTCCGCAAATCTTTTGTGTTCGATCGTGCGATCATATGGTGGTAGGACTGAAAATGTTGACTAAGATGCGTCTGAAGGAATTGAACAAGGCGTTGGAGAAATTCAAGGAAAAGACTCCACTCAAAACTCATCAACCCTCTTCTTCATCAAAGCGGAAAGGAAAGGAGCCCTTGGTTGCTTCAAAACCGAAAAGAAGAGCTCTTATTGTTGAAGATGAAGATGAAAATCTCACCATCTCTGCAATGGCCTTGAAGAACTTAAGTCGTCCTGTTCCAAGGAAAGAATCGGAACAAATGGCGAAAGAAACAGAGATGAAGGAAGCAGAGGAGAAGGAAGCAGAGGAGAAGGAAGAGGAAGAAAAAGAAGCTGAGAATGAAAGAGTTGAGACAGAAGAAGAAGAAGAAAGAGGAGAAGAGGGAGAACCAGACGAACACTCTTCTCCACCTGTAGGCATGGAAACAGTGGGAGATCAAGAGAAAAGAGGGAAGTCCTCATATCCTGACGCAAGTGAAGGAGTCAATCGCTCACCTGCAAACCAAGAGGACGTTTATGCCTCTCAATTTCGAGAAGAAGGTCATGAAATTTCATCGCCAAACCTGCGAGATTATGCTGATCTACCATCGTCGCATTTACTCCATCGATCGAGTGAAGCAAGTACTCGAGACTAATAATGTAGCAGATTTTCGTAGAACCATGGACATTCTCTTGGAGATGCGAGGTCAAATTTATGCCTTGGGATGCGAGGTTCAAAACTTGCAAGCTGCTGGTCAAGTTTCTTCATGTTCATTGAATGATAAAATCTAAGCCCTCACTATTCAGAATCAGGCCAATGCCAAGGGTGAGAAGATTGCACAACTGAAGGAAGACTTGAAAAGACTGTAAGGTATCATTCAGTCTATGGGAGATTTCCAGCTTGTCCCCGTTCCCAAGCACTCTTGACTTCATTCCATTTTCATCTCAACCTTTTTAATGCTGACAAAAAGGGGGATAGATGCAAGAGATTTGAACAATTTGACTTTTAATCGTGTGGTTTGTTGGATTTGGTTGTTTGATTTTGTGGATTGTTTTGATCTGTTTGACTTTGTTTTTGTGTCTGGATGAGAACTGAACTAGACTTGGACTTGACTGGTTTTATTAATTATCATTGGTATCTTATGGATGTCTTTATCACTCATTAGACTAACCTATTTTCTGTGGTTGCAGATTCTAGTGTTATTCATTTAGCTATTTATCTCTATAAGATATGCATATGTGTTTGAGAAATGTTTTGCAGGTCAAAGTTATCCAAATCTGCAGGAAAGTTTTGTTACCATCAAAAAGGGGGAGACTGTTGGAGAAATTCTCTTGAAGTATTTTGAAGCTGACAAAACGTTTCCATCGGTCTAGTCCGAAAGTTTGCGGACTCGTCATTTAAAGTCCGAAGACCTCCGGATAGCCGGACTCAAGACTCAATGTCTATCCTCATTGTGAGTCTCTAGTACGTTGAAGAAAGGTTACCCTTAACTGGATGTTTTGTTAAGGGCTTGACCTTATCAACTGGAGAAGATCTCGTGGCTGGAATAGACACAACGCAATTCTTTGATTGATCGAGATTGACTCGAAGATTAAGGAATCGAGGATTGCCTAAATATTCTTGGAAGGTTCTACTTATGGAAACCGAGATCCTGATTGTATGGGCAAACAGGATTGATGGGCTATCGACACGTTCCTTTAATAACTGAATGATCTTCCTAATTGATTCCGTCCAACGGGTAGATTGGAGGAATTCCTTTGGTAAGTGCCAACGGGTGTGATGGCATAAAGGAGTATATAAGGAAGACGTTCTAAGTTGTTGAGGTGTGCGCGATAGAAGAATTTCAAAGTCTGAAGCTCCTTGTTGTTTAGACAATTCCTTTGAGCGAATACTTGTATACAAAAAGAGTCTATATTTGTGAGAAACCTTGAGGAGGTGTGATAGAACATTTACACTGTGGAATCAAGGAAAAGCTGAGTTGTAACTTCTCTTTTGTTCATAGTGAAATCCAGCCGGTGGGCTGTCAGTGCGAAAGAGTGGACGTAGGCTTGGATTAAGCCGAACCGCTATAAAACTTGTGTTCAATCTTCTCTCCCTTACTCTCTTTACTTTGATTGTAAATCATTTTGTGAACTCATTTCTATCGACTATCTAGAATCGCTTCCGTATCTCGATAAAATTGTTTGTGTACCTATTCACCGCCCTCTAGGTACTTATACTAGCTATCTCATTAAATAGCGAGTTGTTGACCTAGGGGTTCTCAGTTCGGATTGGTTCGACGGGCCGAGGAGGGAGTTAAGTGGCTGGTTAAGGTTGAAAAAGGCAGGGAAAGGGCAGACAGGCTGCAGCGGTGCTCGGCAACGCTTCACAGCGGTGATGGAGCTTCGATGGGCTGGATGGCAACTAGAAACAGTCCGGGGATGGCGAGATTGAGGCGAATAACGCACGGGAAGGAGAGACGACATGCGACAGGCTCACGGCTGGCGTGTGGCATGTGACAACGAACGATGGTACTTTGGGCTTCGGTGAGCATCAACGAGCAAGGGGAGGGATTGAGCTGTTCGATTTTCTGGATTTTTTAGAGTTTAAGCTTGCTGGAATGAAGGGGGGAATCGAGTAGATGGGCAAGATGGGAAACAACAAGCTTGAGGGGGCCACCTTGGTCACCCTCTCATTTCTCTTCTCCCCTTGATTTGACCCCACCAGGGCCAGCTGGTTTCCTTAGCCATTTTCTAGCGCTTAGCTTGTCTTAGAAGTCTTGGAGATGATCCAAAAGTTGAAGGCAAGGGGGGCCTACGAATTTGAAGACATTTCCCTCAATTCCACTTCCAATCCCTCTTGAATTAACTCATTTCGACCCTAAAAAATTCAACCAAGGTACTCAAGATCAAATTGAAATTTTTCCACGCCAATAGAACCAACTCCTATCCCAATTGCGCGATAAAAAATAGTCCCTGAATTTTTTGGTCAAAAACGGCCCTATATTGAATTTTCGCCGAAAATCTCGGTTTGCAGAAAAATCTTCAAAAGACAAGTCGACATTCCTAAAATAATTTGTGACATGATAGAACTTTCAATTTTTGAAATCGGATTCAATTTCGCGATTAATTTCAATCTAGCGCGATTTTAGCATGACCTAAGCAATCGGGTAGCTTTCAAAAAAAATTGTGCAATTAACCCATGGTTGGTCATTTAAGAGCCACAATGTACCTCTTCAACACATTGGCAACTCTTTGTGGTCATCAAAATCTTGAGATTTCAAATGCGAACACAGGGTACCAAAACAATAGAAAAATCAGTCTAGTACTGATGGACGAGAATTTTTCAATTTGGTGGAATCACCCATATTTAGTCACATAGCTCAGTCAAACCAACCTATATTTGATCCTTGATTTCTTTTTAACTATACCGTAATGGTCTCTACAAATGAGCACGGTTGAGTAGTTGATTCCTGATCAAATTCTCAAGCCTATTGCATTAAAATCCCTTAATGGCTTCCCCATATAGGCGTGTTGATGAAAGACCCAATTTATTTAATTAAAAGCAAAACTGAATTTTCAAGATGTCACAACTCTTCCCCTCTTATAAAAATTTCATCTTCGAAATTTAAACCATTACAATACTCTAAACAAAAATGTGGGGGTACAATTGTCTCATTGACTCTTTACTCTCCAAAGTTACTCCTTCAGTGCCATGGTGTTGCCAGACCAGTTTGATCAACGGGATGGTCTTTGTACGTAGAATCTGCTCTTTCCAATCCACATTCTGAACCGGACTTTCCACGTACGACACTCAATCATCCACATCTAATTCCTCAAAATTAAGCATGTGGGTCGGGTCAGGCTCATACTTCCTTAACATCAACATGTGAAAGACGTCATGCACTTATGCCAACTTCGGTGGTAATGCAAGACGATACGCTAGAATCTCGGTTCTTTCAAGAATCTCAAAGGGACCTACGTACCCTTGACTCAGTTTTCCCTACTTGCCAAGCTCACAACATGTCTTTGAGGATTTGAATCGTCCTCTCAAACTGGCCATCCATTTGAGGATGATATGCCGTATTGTATTGCAGCTTCGTTCCTAAAGTAGCCTACAAACTCTTCCAAAATGCAGTTGTGAACCTTAGGTCTCGATCTGATGTAATCGTCACCGACACTCCATGCAGACGAACTATCTAACACACGTATAACTCTGTGTGTCTGTCTAAATCCAAATCCTTCCGTACTGCAATGAAGTGAGCCGACTTTGTCAATCTATTGACTACCACCCAAATGAAATCATTGCCCCTCTGACTCCTCGGTAAGCCTGTCACAAAATCCATTGTGATATGCTCCTATTTCCACTCTAGGATCTCGAGAGGTTGTAAAAGTTCTCTTGGCTTACAATATTGTGCCTTCACTTGCTAACACGTCAAACACTTAGCGACATGCTTGGCAATGTCCTCTTTCATACCGGACCACTAATAGTGTTGACGTATATTTTGATACATCTTCATATTGCCAGGATGAATGCTGTAGCCGCTACAATGAGCTTCTAATAAAATCTTTTCTCTAAGCTCTGCATCGTCAGGTACACACAATTGTCCTCGGAACCTCAGTGTTCCATCTTCAGAAATCTGAAAGTCAGCATTCTTTTCGTCAGTATCCTCTTGCAGGATCTTCTGAATATCCAAATCTGTTGGCTAAAGTGCCTTGACTCTAATCTAAACATCCGGCTCAATTCTGAGGGTAGCCATAAGATATGAAAGGTTGTGGCATCCCAAAAATTTAGAGCCAAGCCATAAGGTGTGTTAAAGTCTCTAATTAGGTGATAAAATTTTCCATGGCTTGTGCTTTAGCCATTAGTCTTTTTAATTAGATGATTTGTGCATATGATTGTGAAAATTTAAATTTGATAGATTAATAATCTATGCTTGGCCATGTACTTTATAAATTAAATTTCAATAGGCAAGATGTCACAAGACTTTGGCCATGTTGAAAATTAAAATTTAAAAATATTTATAGAAGAAATTCAAAAAAAAAAAAAAAAAGAAAAGAGGGTAAAATTTGATTGGGCCTTAAGCCCAAAAGTGGATCTTTAATGGGCCAAGTTGGCCAGCCCATTGAAGCCCACAAGAGGGGCTGTCGACCAGCCCAAGAGTGGCCGGCCCAAAAGCCCAAAAGCCCAAGCCCAAAAGCCCATCAAGACAAGTGGCAAGAAGTCTTCATGCATTGGACTAGACTAGGATGCCATGCATTGGCTAATTTGAAGGCAAGTAATGATTATCAATGAGGGGTTAAAGTCTCATCCTATGAAGACCTCAGATCTGGAGAGTTTTTACTGACATTTTGTTGGATTCGTGATTGCATGTTGATTTGTGATGAGAATCTCACTTCGATTTCTTCATGAAAGTTGTAGTGGATATCTTAAACTACAACATACTCAAATTTGAAGTGAAACGAACAAGTATAGCCTAGTAAATCGACTAGATCTTGAAGATGATGATTCTGGTGATGTATTCCAAGATACCCGAGACTTCAAGGACCTAAATGATGACTATATTCTGGTTATTTGACCTAGATCTCTGAATGAAACTTGTAAAGGACATCTTGATATATAACATATCCAAATTTCAGAGAAAAATAAAGAGAATAGGTAGGTGAAATCTCAATATTTCAGAGATGTGTACACTGGACGATGTGGTAATGGATCCAGAAGCTTCGTTAGACTGTATAAAATAATCTAAAAAAATCTGGCTTGGAGTTCTTCATGAAAGTTGTACGAAAATGTCTTTGCTATAACCCAGTAAAATTTCTCAATTTTTAGAGGCCATATAAATATTTTAATTGAATTTATTCGAAAACCGTGCATTCTGGTTTCATCCGAGAATCATAGGATGTTTTGTGAAAATTGTGAGATTGTGTAAAATTCAATTTGGCCATGAATTTTGCATGTAATTATCATCCTATTGGTTTGTTAAATGATTTCTTGAATTTTTATAATCTTGGGAATTTATAGATATAAAAAAATAATAATATAAATAAATAAATAAATAAATAAAATAGATTATTTTGGCCATAGATTCCATTTAATTAACTTATGTTGCATGTGTAATAAAGTCTTGGTATATGTATGACATTGAATCGAAATGCATGTGTGAATTTCATGTCAAGTATGTCTTGTTTGATGTCATGCCATGTGCCATGTTAAATTGAGATCAAAATAATGGTAAATGTGGATAATGATAAGTGAGGAGGTGGTTGTGGTGGAGGTTAATGTCGGAATGTATAGAGATGCATTGCCGGATTACCCTGGGAGATTAAGGATGCCCGGAACGTAGGGGTGCCGAAAGCCTTACCAGAGGTTTCTGCCCGAAGGGAATGCCTCGTGATGCCAGTTGGCATGCAAGACGCTCGGAATGTGGGGGGCCGGATGCCCGATGGCCTAGGAGGCTGAATGCTAGAAGCCTCGGAGGTCTTTGCCCGAGGGGATGATGAAATTGATGATTTGAGAAATGGGTGATGTGGTGATCAAATTGAAAGCAAAAAAAGTGGAAATTAAACCATGGCATGATATGCATGATGATATGCATGATGATGATGGTGACGATGATGATATGTGATGTGAGATAATGATGATCACCCATGGCATGATATGCATGATGATATGCATGATGATGATGGTGACGATGATGATATATGATGTGAGATAATGATGATCACCCATGGCATGATATGCATAATGATATGCATGATGATGATGGTGACGATAATGACATGTGATGTGAGATAATGATAATCACCCATGGCATGATATGCATGATGATATGCATGATGATGATAATGATGATGATATATGATATGGCATGACGACATGTGTAATGTGATGATGTCATGATGATGATGACATGTATGATATAATGATGCCATGATGATGATGACATGTGAGATGTGATGATGTCATGATGATGATGACATATATGATATAATGATGCCGTGATGATGATGACATGTGTGATGTCATGATGTCATGATAATGATGACTTGTATGATGTAATGATGCCATGATGATGATGACATATATGAGATGATGGTGCATGATAGTATGCGCATGGCTTCAAGGTAAGTAACACCTGCAATGCATGTATGATTTGTATGATGCATTGAGTTGTTATTGGATTCCTTATCTGCTGAGTGGTTGTACTCACCCCTTTTGAGGACCAACATTTCAGATTAGCAGTATGCCGCTTCCTACCGTTGCACGGGGTGCATTTTATGGGTTACCGTCCGACGTCGAGGTAGAGTGTGAGGAGTTCAGCTGTCCTTCTGTGCCTGGACTAGCATACATATGTGTGCGTTGTTTTGTTACGTACGACATAGGGCTGGCTGGGGGTCCAGTCGTCCAAGAGTTCATCTCTGTCCACGTTCGCCACGATGGCGTCATGAGAGGGATGCTACCACTGCTGCCGCCTGACGCACTGGACTGGGTGTGAGACCTGTGTGCGATGAGTAGGGGCTGTGTTTTTTGGGAGTTAGTTAGCCGACACATATGATGGGAGTTGAGCACATGTGATGTAGAGGGTCAAGGATCATTTTTGAGGTTTTAGGCTAGACATGGCAGAGTCCTAGCTTTTCCTTTTTGATGTACTGACCCAAAAGAAGTCCCATCTTGAAAATATATGTAAATAAAGTGTCGTGGCTTGTCTATAAAAATTATGGTGATTAGTGGTGTGTATTGGTATCATGGATTTGTAGGGGGATAGATGGTGATGCTTTATTTTGCTTCCACTAATGAGTCGCGCTGGGACCGCTTTAAAAAAAAAATGCTTGTGAATAACGTCGCTTCTTCTAAGTATAAGTACAAGAGGGTATTAAGGTGTAACATTGGTGCTTGTGGCGACCGCCGAAGGGTTCGGGGTGCTACAAAGGTGGCCTACCTCAAAATTGAAAACCGAATCTCGAGATTTCTCGAGTAAAACCCACTCCTTAAGTACCATCTACACTACAGAAGACTTCTAACTTAGTGTATCAGTGACCTTATTCACCTTTTCAGGATGATACAAGATGTCACAATCATAGTCTTTTAAAAGTTCTATCCAGCGACATTGTCTCGTATTCAACTCCTTCTGAGAGAATAAGCACTTGAGATTTTGGTGGTCAGTGAAGATTTGGAATCTTTCTCCACACAAGTAATGTGTCTAAATCTTCAAAGCGAGAAAGATTGCTACGAGTTCTAAGTCATGCATCAGGTAATTCTACTCATGAGGTCTCAACTGACGGGATGTGTATGCAACAACCCTACCATGTTGCATCAGCACGCAACCCAGTCCTTTAAAAGGCGCATCACTATAGATCTCGTATTCTCCAAGACCAGATGGAATGGTTAGCACATGTGTAGTAGTTAACTTCTGCTTAAGCTCTTGGAAACTATACTCGCACTTGTCTATCCACAAAAATTTTTCTTCCTTCTTTAACAGGTGAGTCAACGATGATGCTAAAGCCGAAAATCCTTCCACAAACCTTTTATAGTAGCCTCCTAAACCTAGAAAGCTTCTAATCTCTGTCACACTTTGTTGGTCTCAGCCAGTTAATCACTATTTCAATCTCGTTCGGGTCCACAGAGATTCCTTCACCTGAAATCACGTGGCCTAGGAACGCTACTCGAGTCAACCAAAACTTACACTTACTGAACTTGGCATACAACTAATGAATCCTCTGGGTTTGAAGTACCAATCTCAGATGAATCTCATGCTCCTCAACACTTTTCGAATACACCAGGATATCATCAATGAACACGATCACGAACTGATCCAAATATTCTTTGAAAACTCAGTTCATCAAGTCCATGAAGGCAGCTGGAGTGTTCGTCAAACCGAATGGCATTACCGTAAACTCATAATGGCCGTATTGAGTACGAAATGCTGACTTCGGTATATCTTCCTTTCTTATCCTTAGCTGATGATACCCTGTCCTCAAGTCGATCTTCGAAACTATCGACGCTCCTTGTAACTGATCAAACAAGTCATCGATCCTCGACAATGGATACTTGTTCTTGATCATCACCTGATTGAGTTGGTGATAGTCAATGCACATGCGCAACGAACCGTCTTTCTTCTTCACGAACAGAACTATTGCTCCCCAAGATGATGCACTGGGACATATAAATCCCTTATCCAACAACTCCTGCATCTGCACCTTCAATTCTTTCAACTTCGATAACACCACCTGGTAAGGAGCCTTAGAGATCGGCTTTGTCCCGGGTGCTAACTCAATCACAAATTCTATTTCTCTCTCTGGCGGTAAGCTTGGCAATTCTTTCAGGAATGCATCTAGAAATTCTTGTACTACCGAGATATCTTCAACTTTTAGTGTTGCACTTTAGCTGGTACGTCCATGATGGGGTGCGATTAGAACGCACCGTTTCATCTTGATGCGTTACGATGGAAAGACATTAATTGAGGAGTACGAAGGGAAACGTATAAAAGCCTCACAAACACTGTGGCACCCCTCGACGACCCCCGATCCGATTAGGGTCGCCACAATTCGCTCTACCTTTCACTTTCCCTATTAACATGTTACTCTGATACCATTTCAATTGCAGCGGGTCCATACAACCTGGGGGTTTACCTCTCTTTTATTTTTATTTTTTTTCTTTTTAACTAAAGGTCCCTTGCGCAATTCATATACGGAAGCACATCAAACAACTCCCTTCCTTATATTCAAAAACAATGCACACCTACTAAATATTTATAGGTAAAAGCCGTACACTTTTTATTTACTTAAATTAGATGGACATCATTCATCGCTACATCAAAATCCCATAGTCTTCTATATTCGGCTATACTCCAAAAGATGACCGATGTTTCCTCAAACAGTCATACACTTTAAGTCCATCGATCAGTGTCAGCGTCCAAAAGCTCGTTCCCTTGCTATCCTCCTCCACACGGTCACATCCAACCGTTCAAACCATCTACTAATCTGAAATGTTGGTTCCCAAAAGGAGTGATAAAGCCATAACCACTGCGAGTAAAGGAATCCGATAACAACTCAATGCATCATACAAATCATACATACATTGCAGGCACTACTTACCTTGAAGCCATGCGTAATACTATCATGCATCATCATGCCTTATCATCATGCATATCATATCATCATGCATATCATACCATGGGTGATCATCATATCACATCACATATCATCATCATTATCATGCATATCATCATGCACATCATACCATGGGTGATCATCATATCACATCACATATCATCACCACCATCATGCATATCATCATGCATATGTCATCATCATAATCATCATCATGGCATCATTATATCATACATGTCATCCTTATCATGACATCATCACATCACATATTATCATCATCATCATGCATATCATCATGCATATGTCATCATCATATTCATCATCATGGCATCATTATATCATACATGTCATCCTTATCATGACATCATCACATCACATATTATCATCATCATCATGCATATCATACCATGGGTGATCATCATATCACATCACATATCATCACCACCATCATGCATATCATCATGCATATCATACCATGGGTGATCATCATATCACATCACATATCATCACCATCATCATGCATATCATCATGCATATCATACCATGGATGATCATCATATCACATCACATATCATCACCATCATCATGCATATCATCATGCATATCATACCATATCATGCAATGAGTTAATTTTCATCTTTATCTTTAAATTTGATCACCACATCACCCTTCCTCGATTCATCAATTTTATCTCATATTTTACACTCGCATCCCATGCGAGAAAAACCTCCGGGCATGTATCCAAGATACAACCGGGCATCCGACCCCACATTCGGGCATCTCGCATCCCAACTAGTATCACGAGGAACCTCCGGGCATGTATCCAAGATACAACCGGACATCCGGCCTTTACCCTTCTAGCCGGGCATCTCTCAATCCCGGCATCGCGAGGCATTCCCTTCGGGCAAAGACCTCCGACAGGGCTTCCGGAATTATGTACCGACATACCACCAGGCCTCCCCTGGAATTACGTACCGTATACCACCGGGCATCCCGACACTCTCGGGG
This sequence comes from Eucalyptus albens, assembly GCA_014182695.1. Classification (NCBI taxonomy): domain Eukaryota; kingdom Viridiplantae; phylum Streptophyta; class Magnoliopsida; order Myrtales; family Myrtaceae; genus Eucalyptus; species Eucalyptus albens. Next base: position 54,077,575 of record CM024648.1, on the reverse strand, counting down.
AAATCCGGCAATGTATCTCTATACATTCCGGCCATCATCCTCCACCACAACCTCTTATTCACATATCATTTCCACATTCACCATCCTTTTTAATCTCATTGTTACATGGCATATGATTCACACATGCATCACAAGTTATGATCATACATACACCAATCTCATATAACAATGCATAATAAATTCAATGAAATTCATGGCCAATAAAATAATCCCTTTTTATTATTATTATTATTTTTATTATTTTATTATTATATTTATTTATTTTCATAAATAAATATTAAATTTAATATCTATGATTTTCCCAAAATCATAATATTCAAACAATCACTAAACAAACCAATAGGATGACAATTTCATAAGAAATTCATGGCCAAATTGAATTTCACATAATTTCACAATTTACACAAAATAGCACACGATATTCGGATAATGACCAGAATGCACAGTTTCCAAATAAATTCGATTAAAATAATCATATGACCTCCAAAAATTACGAAATTTTACAGGGTGATAGCCAAGACATTTTAGTGCATTTTTCATGGAGAAATCTAAGCCAAATTATTTTTATATTAATTTATACAACCCCACGAAACCTCTGGAACCACTACTGCGTCGTCCAGAATACACATCTCCGAAATATTAAGATTTCACCCATCTATTCTCTTTCGTTTCCTCTGAAATTTGAGTATTTTATGTACCAAGGTGTCCTTTACAAGTTTCATGAAGAGATCTAGGTCAAATAACCAAAGTATGGTCACTATTTAAGTCCATGAAATCTTGGGTGTCTCGGAATACTTCACCAGAACCATCATTTCCAAGATCTAGCCGATTCACCAAGCTATACTTGTTATTTTCGCTTCCAATTTGAGTATGTTGTAGTTTAAGGTGTTACCTACAACTTTCATGAAGACATAGAAGTCAAATCTTCAACATAAATCAACATGCAAACAAGAATCCAGCAAGAAGTCAGTGAAAACTTCACAGATCTAGGGTCTCCGTATAATAGAACTTTAACCCCTCATATCTCCATCATTTTCCACGAAATTTCAGTATGTTGTAGTTAAAGATGTTTTCTACAACTCTCATGAAGATATAACAGCCAAAATCGAACTCTAAACATGCATGAAAGCTCTCACAACTTTCTGACTCAAACAGTTCATACGAAAATATTCCAGATCTAGCATCTCCGTAGGATGAGAGTTTGACCCCTCAAATCTCCATCATTTTCCACGAAATTTTAGTATGTTATATTTAAAGATGTTAGCTACGACTTTCATGAAGAAATAGAAGCAAAAATCGGACTCTAAACACACATGCAAGCTCAAACAAGTTTCTGACTCCAAACAGTTCATGCGAAAACATTGGTGCAAGAGTAGAAAGTGGATTCCCAACTTGCCTCTAGACCTCACGAACAGCACGAGCGGTCGGCACACGGTGGCAAACGGGCTCCTTTCTCTCCCTCTCGGCTTCCTCTCTCTCTCGCACCATTCTCTCTCTCTCTCCCTCACTTGGCCGAATGGCTAACCGGCCATTCTCTCTCCTCTTCTTCCCTTTTATATTGCATGCATTCTAGGTTTGCATGAGGGACAAGTGTAATTGTGGAGGAAGGCAAGTGTCCACCATGCTTCATCTCCTCCATGCCACTTGTCCTATTACATGCATCATGGGCCGGCCACCTCTTCCTTTGGGCCTTAATGGGCCGGTCGAACTCCCTCTTGGGCCGACTAGCTTGGCCCATCAAGCTTAGGCCAAATGGGCTTAAGGCCCATTCGAAAATTAACCCCTTTTTCCCTTTTTTTTTTTTTGATTTCCTTTCTATAATTATTTTTAAATTTCAATTTTCATCTTGGCCAAAGTCTTGGGACATTTTGTTCATTGAAATTTAATTTATAAAGTACATGGCCAAGCATAAATTATTAATCTATCAAATTTAAATTTTCACAATCATATGCACAAATCATCTAATTAAGGACTAATGGCTAAAGTATAAGCCATGGAAATTTTTATCACCTAATTATGAACTTTAACACACCTCATGGCTTGGCTTTGAATTTTGGGATGCCACAACTCTCCCCTCCTTAGAGAATTTCGTCCTCGAAATTAGACATTTCCTATGTCTCTTGAAATAAGTGAGGGTACCTTTCCCTCATCTCATTTTCACTTTCTCATGTGGCTTCCTCTACATCATGATATCGCCATAATATCTTAACCAATGGAATTCTCTTGGTCCTGAGAATTTGTTCCTTTCAATCCAATATCAACACAGGCTCTTCGATATACCTCACTTTCTCATCCACTTTGATGGCTTCATGATCGAGTATGTGTCCTAGATCGGGCTGATACTTCCCTCTAAAGTTAACGATGCAAGCTCTTAACATATCTTAATTTAAAATTTCTTTTAAACGCTTGAAAATCTTCCTTCATGAAATCAAACAATACAAACTGAGGTTTTCAAAAGTATTCAACAATAACAGCAAGCTTTGAAATCATATGTCATTTCCATGTCAAAACGTTTTCAAATCACCAATGTGGAAAATCCTTTGAGTTCTTGAAAATTCCACCTCATGATATCAAATAATGCAAAATAGGGATTTCAAAGACACAACAATATAACAGTAATAGTCTTTGAAAATAGGTAAATCTCATATCATTGAAACCAATTCACAAAATCAAAAGCATGATACCAATTCCATAAAATCCATGATCACGTTTAAATTTCAAATGTTTTTCGGAATCCACGTGTAAAGCCTTGAGTCGTACTTGCATCATGGCGTGAAATAAAATACTTTATCAAAACCCTTAGTAAAATTTAAATCGGTACGTTGGCAAAATTCCAATCTCAATCCCAACTCCGATGGGTTGGAACATTTTCTATAAAAAGTTCAGAATTCTTTGTACGGTGTCACAATACTCATAAATTTTGATGAAATTCAAGAGATTTTCTAGAACAGCTCACAATCAAAATCTGCTCTTCGATTGAAGTTCAAAACTTGGAATGTACAGGTGATAATTTTCTCCAAAAACCATAAGCATTTCTTGAAGTATTGAAAATCATAGTTAAGCAAATCGATAATATTGGTCCTGTCGTAAAGATTTTTGAAACTGAAAACTTTGAAATACCAAAATTCTAAGCCTTTCTTGAAATACCGAAATCAATGCATCGGCGAGTCATCAAACTCAGTCCCGACCTTAAGATTTTCAAAGTAATTTACATGCAAAATCTTAGAGCTTTGAAAACATCCAAACTCAAGTGTTTCCAATCTAATTGCACTACATCAGACAACAATGGCAATGCATTATATAGGTTAGTAGACTTTCACTTGCTGGCATGTTAAATGCTAGGAAACGTGTTTAGCTAAGTCCGCCTTCATGCTATCCCACCAAAACTGTTGGTGTAATCTCTATACCTTTGTCACCACCAATTCAAGCCTAGAGCCATCAAAATCAGCACCACCAATAACTCATTTGGTTCAGTCCAACAAAGACATTCACTACGCATTCACCGCAACATAGATTCAAGCCTAAAATATAGCATCATTCCTTCGATTCAAATATCTATAGTCCACCAAGACTTATTCAATTCAAAGATCGACAATCCACCAAAATAAAACTTGTCTAGTTTCCACCGAGTATATCTCATATCTCATCATGAATGATCATCACTTGGACTAATCATTCATCAAATCCACAATTTGAACTTCCGCCATCTTATCTTGGAAAGACTATAACCACAAATGATCATGTTCACTAATTCCACCAAATCTTTTTCAAACTGAGATCATCACCTAAAATTAAAAGTTGACCACTATCGATTAAACCTATTATTCTGACATATAAACCACAAATAATTTCATATCTCATATGGCTACTCAAACTCATGACTTCTAGGATCAATCTATACATACTAAATACCTCCATGTAACACATCAAGACTTCCAATGAAATCCTCAAATAGGAAGTCATTACTTAGCTCAAATGATCATAACCTAATCCTCAAATTTATAATTCACTTCTTAAGCCTTGCTTGCAGCACTACGCTTAGATGCTACGCATGTCCTTTAGGTACTTTAGAATATACCAGGATATCATCAAACGAAAACAATCACAATTTAATCCAAATAAGGCTTAAGTATCCTATCCATTAAGTCCACGAATGTAGTTAAGGCATTTGTCAATCCAAATAGCACAACCAAGAACTCATAGTGTCCATAGCGAGTCCTAAATGCGGTCTTAAGAATGTCTTCTTTCTAAATCCTTAATCGATATCCTGATCTCAAGTCAATTAACGACCAAACTTCCTTGCACTTGGTCGAATACGTCATCAATTACATGATTCAATTGCCTATTATCAAAGCACAACTACATCAACCATCCTTCTTTCTCACAACAAGAGTTCTACAAGCTTAACCATGCTTCAGCTGCGCCACTCTGATAAAATTATCCCAGAAACACTACCTTTCCAATTCAGTTTATAGTTCGGTTCACTCCTGTCCCCTTTTGCCATTCTAGAAGCCTGCCAGGAGCTGCTCCTTGTTCAGGTCCTCTGACCTTGGCATCCACTCCTCGCCCTCATCGGATTGGGACGTTACAGGTACACCAGCTTTCGCCTGGTTCGAACCCAAACTACACATCTACTGAAGGGTCTCGTTTCAATAGGGATTAACTTACAGAGTTATTATCCGCTTTGGCTTATCACATTCTTAGCCTCACGGTTTTATCCTTAGCACACGGGCAAGTACTATTTCAGGAGATCATTCATCCTAGTCCATTGCTTACGGAGCTAGTCCATTCCTACGATGACATCAAAGTCATACATAACTATCATTATCAAGTCCATTTCTAGATCTCATTCCCCTAGGGTTATCTCACTCATCTCACATGCCAATATAGATAACAACATATCTTTCAGTGATGTAGAAATACGAAGAGGCATGTCTAGAGATTTGTTCCTACTCCTCACAATCATCTATATTTTTCAGACACAAATGAATGCATGTCACTCACATCAAATAACGCATATACCTTCTTATCCCCCTATCAAAATCATACCTGAGATAACACTTTTGGAAGCTCTTGCTTCCTCTTGAGTGACTGCATACACCCTTCCTTGTGGTGGTGGCCTTTGTGGATTCCTTAGTGGATTTGGTCCAATAGTACTTTGTTGTACCTATCGCACCGAGCTAACATACGGCTGCGACATTCCTTGTGGACAATCTTTCTTAAAGTGACCTCTCTGCCCACAGCCAAAACATTTCAATCGATCATTACAGGGTCCTGGTCCATGTTGTCCACCACATCTCTAACAAATGTTACCTTGGTAGGGTACTCTTCCTAGAATCAGGCCACTCCTGACCTTTCTTGAATTCCCAAAATTATTCCTCTTCTTAGATTCCCAGGGCTGACCTTGATTGGGATAGGGTCTCTTACCTCTTCGAACATCATTAAAGGTCATCTGCCTCTTAGGTTCTAGTTGCTCTCTCACTAACTCTTGCTCCACCAACTGTGCCCTCTCATAAATCTCATTATAATCCTTTATATTTAGAGGCACTAGTTGTTTTCTAATATCAGTCCTTAATCCTTTCAAAAATCTTTTAGCCTTTTCCTCTCGATCCTCAACCAACTTAGGAGCATATTTAGATAATTCAGAAAATTTTGCCTCATACTGGTCTACTGTCAGCTCCCTTTGTTCTAACTAAACAAATTCAAAAATCTTCCTATCCTTGGCACAATCAGAGAAATGCTTCCTATTGAAAGCCCTAACAAACTCATCCCAGTTCACATCAGTACCCGGTGGAAAGATCGTATCCTTCGAGGCTCTCCACCAAAACTTTGCATTTCCCTCCAGCTGGTACTCTGCCAAAACTATTCTCTCAGCATCACTACAGTCCAACAATCGGAAAATTCGTTCCATTCCATCGATTCATTGTTCTGCCTCCTCAGGACTTCCCATCCCACTAAACTTAAGTGGTTTCAACTTTAGGAATTGTTCCACCAGTCCCTGAGGGCGACGTTCCACTCCGGGTTGTTGCTGCACTTGCCTTTCCATCAGATTTCCAATATTGGCCAATGCCTGCAGGATATCTTCCATCCGGGGTTCAGCCCTTGCAGCAGAGGCTTCAACCCTCGATGGATGAGCACTTCCAGCTCGTACCATGATTTCCCTGCAGTTTTCAAGCATTGCCTCAGGAATAATCTGAGACTCACTGTCTCCATTTAAAGCAATTACTACTACTACATAAGTAACATATACACGTTCGTTACGGGTACCTAAAGTCAACTCAAAGCCAACTACTAGGGATTTACAAGTGAATACTCATCACCCGTTATTCAAAATTAGTCAACCATTCAAGTTAGTATCCTATGGTGTGCATCATTCTATCCTCATTTCCATCGAGGCTTCTTATCACTCCAAATGAACCATAGCTCTGATACCAAAAATAGGAATGTGGCACCCCTCGACGGCCCCCGATCCGATTAGGGTCGCCACAATTCGCTCTACCTTTCACTTTTCCTATTAACATGTTACTCGATACCATTTCAATTGCGGTGGGTCCATACAACCTGGGGGTTTACCTCTCTTTTATTTTTATTTTTTTTCTTTTTAACTAAAGGTCCCTTGCACAATTCATATACGAAAGCACATCCAACAACTCCCTTCCGTATATTCAAAAACAATACACACCTACTAAACATTTATAGGTAAAAGCTGTACACTTTTTATTTACTTAAATCAGATGGACATCATTCATCAGTACATCAAAATGCCATAGTCTTCTATATTCGGCTACACTCCAAAAGATGAACGATGTTTCCTCAAACAGTCATACACTTTAAGTCCATTGATCAGTGTCGGCGTCCAAAAGCTCCTTCCCTTGCTATCCTCCTCCTCACGGTCACATCCAATCGTTCAAACCATCTACTAATCTGAAATGTTGGTCCCCAAAAGGGGTGAGTACAACCACTCAGCAGGTAAAAGAATCCGATAACAACTCAATGCATCATACAAATCATACATGCATTGCAGGCACTACTTACCTTGAAGCCATGCGTAATACTATCATGCATCATCATGCCTTATCATCATGCATATCATATCATCATGCATATCATACCATGGGTGATCATCATATCACATCACATATCATCATCATCATCATGCATATCATCATGCATATCATACCATGGGTGATCATCATATCACATCACATATCATCACCACCATCATGCATATCATCATGCATATGTCATCATCATAATCATCATCATGGCATCATTATATCATACATGTCATCCTTATCATGACATCATCACATCACATATTATCATCATCATCATGCATATGTCATCATCACAATCATCATCATGGCATCATTATATCATACTTGTCATCCTTATCATGACATCATGACATCACATATTATCATTATCATCATGCATATCATACCATGGGTGATCATCATATCACATCACATATCATCACCACCATCATGCATATCATCATGCATATCATACCATGGGTGATCATCATATCACATCACATATCATCACCAACATCATGCATATCATATCATATCATGCCATGAGTTAATTTTCATCTTTATCTTTAAATTTGATCACCACATCACCCTTCCTCGATTCATCAATTTTATCTCATATTTTGCACTCGCATCCCATGCGAGAAAAACCACCGGGCATGTATCCAAGATACAACCGGGCATCCGGCCCCCCACATTCCGGGCATCTCGTATTCCAACAAGCATCACGAGGAACCTCCGGGCATGTATCCAAGATACAACCAGACATCCGGCCTTTACCCTTCTAGCCGGGCATCTCGCACCCAAATCCTGGCATCGCGAGGCATTCCCTTGTTCGTTCCATTTCCATCAAAGAGATAAGGCGTTCCATTTCACTTTTAAGAAAACAGCTTTCATTTACGCCGTGGAAATCGGGTGCTTTCCTCGTGATCGCATCTAAACCAACGTGGAGTCATTTCGCTCGTGATTTGTCCACAATTCAACATTTGTTTCGAGGTTAATTGCTGTTTGTGCATCGGAATCGGGTAAGTCGTCTTCTACCGACTTGAATTCCAACATTGGTATAAGAGCCAAGTTGTGATTTCTGCCTCGTTTTTCATTGAATTTTCTTGTTTACCATTTGACATTGAGATCAAGATTATGAAATTAACACTATTTGGATGTCTAATAGTCGGAATTGCCATCAGGAAAACTCGAAATCGAACCGAAGCGGAGAACGGGTTTGGGGTCACGTACACCCGTACGGTTTTGGCCATTTTTCGAAATAATTTTTTGGCCAAAACTAATTTTTGAATATACAAGGTGAAAGAGTTCATCGAGACAAGTCTGGCGATGGGTCGAGCGCCGCCGGACGACGCCAGATACGCCCACCTGCACAGTCAGAAGTCATTGCACGTGGGCGCCATGCGCCGGTTAGTGAACCAGTAGGTGCGCGTCACACGTCAGTCATGAACCGGCGCGTGATGACGTCACCGTGACGTCACCCAACGATCAGCAACCGTTGGGATGACGTCATTGATGACATCATCGCCGGTGGCGGTTGGGCGGCCGATCACCAGTCAGCGACCCAACTCGTGACCCGACCCTACCTGACCATTGACCGGTTAACCAGTCCGGTGGTCTAACTAGTCGGATCGGTCACCGGTCGAACCAGTTGGACCGGTCACCGGTTGGACTGATTCTGGCCAAGAGCTGTTTGGCTTACTGGTGCATGCGCCACATGCACTACGCACTCAGGTGGCATGTGGGGACGCATGCAAGCTCCGATTGGAGCGTGGTCGGAGGTGTTGGATTCGTATGGATGTGCTCTACACTATGGTATGATTATTTTTTAACTATGAATTTTATAAATGTATGAAAATGCATAGGAAACCCTATGTACAAGTATTTTTTGGGTTTAATGCATAGTTTTTTCATTTATAGCTTGTATTTTCTTGTGGTTTAGGAAATATAGTAGTTAGCTTGTGTGCAAATGATGTCATATGTGCTGTGTAGAGCTTGGTTCGATGATATCATGTATATAGTTTAATATACTTGCAATTTTCTAGTTGCTAGAAAATTCGAACAATGGTAGGAAATCCATTACATGTTGAATTGCGATTTTGATTATAGTTGAAACATGATTGTTGTTTATACATTGGTTATTATCATGCTATGTTATTTTTTTTTTTTTGTTAAGAAAAAATGTAGAAATTACATAAGGTTATGTAATTATTTTTCCTAGTGGGAGTTCGTAGGTTGGTAGAATTTGAAAGAGTTGTCACCTAGAACTTAAAATTTACACAAATTAAACTAATTAATGATAATAGAACAACTGTACATAGAAGTTGATTGAGAACATAGTGAACTTTTACTTTTATGTCTTTTATTGAATTATCATTAACTTAGTTTGTCTTTGCAGCAAATTAAATATGTGTGTTACTCTGTAAAGTGTGCTAGTATTAATTCTATGTTTACATAGCAATTGATTATGGCATCGGCATTCAAGAGCATTGTGGCTGACCTTAATAAGGGTGAGAAGCTGAACGGTGACAATTATGATATTTGGCACCAAAAGGTTCAGTATATCCTTGAAGAGTAAGAGGTTTTAGAAACTCTCAACCATACCATGGATGAACCTGAGCATGGAACTTCAACTCAACACAAGAGAGATCTGAAAGCTTATCAAGCTTGGAAAAATAAAAATAGCATTGCTCGCATCACGTTGCTAAGTTGTATGCAAGATGATCTCATGTGTGAATTTGAAAGTTATGATAAAGCTCAAGCTATGTGGGTTACCACTAAGTTGAGGAGACTCACAATCAAGTTTGACACATTCCGAAAGCGCCCAAATGCAATGATGAGTCAGCATCTTCGGGAGATGTCAAATATGATCTATGAGCTGAAGTCGGCAGGTCACTCTCTTACTGATGAACAGCAAGTTCAGGCTGTTATAAGGTCTCTTCCTGACAATTGGGAGTATATGAAGATCAATATGATGCATAATGAGAACATTGTCACTTTTGACGATATTACGCATCATTTGGAATTAAAGGATGAGCGCCTAAAGGCTACGAGATCCTTTACCCATACTTATGTTGCTGAATCGAGTTTGTGCAAGGCTTCGGGCTTTAAGCGCAAGAGGAACCTTCAGTACAACAACAAAGGGAAGAAGACTGATCGGGCACCAAAAAGGGCTATGACCTTCCAACGTAAGAAGCGTGGTGGGAAGAAGGACAAGGCCAAGATGGAGTGCTACAATTGTTGCAAGATATGTCACTTTGCTCATGAATGCACTGAGCTGAAAAAGGTACCCTATTATTCCATTACTTTGAATAATGTTTTTGTTTCTAGTACTGTAATGCTTGCTGAATCTCATCCAATGTGGACTGTAGATTCAGGAGATTCAGGAGCAACAGACCACGTAGCTAGAGATCGAGAAGTATTTGTGGAGTATCGTCGGATACAACCTAGAAGAAGATGGATATATGTTGAGAATAACTCAAGAGTTGAAGTGAAGGGTATCGGCACATGTAAATTAATTTTACGTGGTGGTCGAAACCTATTCCTACATGGTATCCTTTATGCTCAAGATATTCAACCAAGCTTGGTCTCTGTAGTTGTTCTTCTTAGCTTAGATTATGTATTGAATTTCCATGATGATTGTGTTGATATTTTGTATGGAACAGTTTATTATGGTCCAGGTCATGTATCAAATGGTTTTATGGTGTGAGACATTGACTATGATCAGTACAATGTTAATATCGATGGTTGTTTTTGCATCTTCTAGTAATGTTGAGATTGATGCAAGTACTTGGCATACTAGATTAGATCACATTAGATTGCAAAGAATGTAAATATTAGCTAGAGAAGGCATTTTAAGGTCACTCACTAATGTTAGTCTATCCGTATTTGAACATTGTCTAGCGGGAAAAGCAACTAGAAAACCATTTGGTAAAGGGACTAAAGCTAAATTTCCATTGCAACTCATACATTCTGACATTTGTGGTCCTTTGAATGTGAGGGTGAGGCATGGGGCCTCATATTTCATTACTTTCATAGATGACTTCACACGTTTCGGTTATGTCTTTCTGATCTCTCATAAGTTAAAAGCATTAGACTACTTTAGACGATATATAATGATGGTAGAAAATCAGTTGAACAAAACAATAAAAGCATTGAAAACCGATCGTGGATGTGAGTATCTATCGAAACAATTCAAGGCTCTTTGTGATGAAAAGTGAATTGTACGACAATTGACTATTCCTGGTACTCCACAACAAAATGGGGTAGTTGAGAGAAAAAATAGAACCCTATTGGAAATGGTTAGGTATATGATGGTGCAAGCAAATTTACCTATCTCCTATTGGGGAGATGCGTTATTGACTGCTGCCTTTATACTTAACCGAGCACCCTCAAAATCAGTTACTTCCACCCCTTATGAATTATGGACTAGTAGGAAACCAGACTTGAGTAGTCTATGTCCATGGAGATGTGCAACTTATGTTCATAATTCTTCCCATAAATATGGCAAATTAGATCCTAGTGGGAAGAAATGTATCTTTATAAGATATTCTAAATACTCCAAAGGGTATGTGTTCATAGGTGAACAAGCTGATAGAAGTGTGACCGAAATGGAGTCACGAGATGTCACGTTCTTGGAGAACAATTTTCCTAGTATAAGTGAGATTGATAAGGACTTCCAATTATATGAGACAGAAGATCCTAATAACACACCCACCGATATTGTTGAGGGAAATGAAAATTTACCTTAACATACAAGACCTAGTGGGAGTGTTGCATCGCCTAACGAATTGAATTTAAGAGAAATTCAATTGCGTAAAAGTAATTGTAAAAGTATTCATCGTCGTCGTTTTGAGATTGAAGGGGAAACATTTATGATTGCTCAGAATGACGATGCCGAGCCTAAGACTGTTCAAGAGGCTCTCTCATCCTCTGATAAGGAAGAATGGAGAAAAGCTTTGGAAGATGAGATGGAGTCAATGAGGACAAACCATGTCTGGGACTTAGTTGATCTACCACCCAATCGTAAGGGCATTGGAAACAAATGGGTCTTTAAGATTAAGTGAAGGACGGATGGATCCATTGAAAAGTATAAGGCTCGTCTTGTGGCGAAAGGTTATACTCAACAAGAGGGTATAGATTATGAGGAAATCTTTTCACCAATTATAAGGTTTGCCTCAATACGCTTTATTCTAGCCATCGTTGCACATTTGGATCTTGAATTACATCAGATGGATGTAAAGATGGCATTTCTCAATGGAGAACTACATGAAGAAATCTAAATGGAGCAACCAATATGTTTCATAGCTAAAGGTCAAGAGCATGAAGTTTGCAAGCTTCATCGCTCAATATATGGCCTTAAGCAATCATCTAGACAGTGGTATCTCCGTTTTCATCGAACCATAACCACTTTTGGTTTCACGATGATCGAGGAAGATCACTGTGTATATGTCAAACAATCCGAAGATAAATTTGTGATTTTGTCACTTTATGTGGACGATATTCTATTGGCTGGAAATGACAAGATTTTGGTTATCACCATAAAAGAATGGTTGTCCTCTAATTTTGAAATGAAGGATATGGGAGAAGCTGCTTATATATTAGGAGTTAAGATCGAAAGAGATCGATCAAGGAAACTCCTTACTTTATCACAAGAGTCTTATATTATGAAGATTCTTGAACGTTTTAATATGTAGCACTGTAATCCTATTGATACTCCTATCATGCAAGGTGATAACCTAAGTACTGAGATGTGTTCTAAGACTCCAAAAGAAATTAAAGCAATGGAAACTGTTTCTTACGCTAGTGCAGTCGGAAGTTTATTGTATGCTATGATGTGTACTAGACCTGACATATGTTATGTCGTGGGATTGGTGAGCCAATATCAATCAAATCTCGGTTAAGCACACTGGAAAGCAGTGAAGAGGATCCTGAGATACTTGAAGGGCATCATGGACTATCGACTTTGTTACCAAGGGAATGATTTACGCTTATTGGGTTATTTAAATGCCGATTGGGGTAGAGACCTAGATGAGCGTAAATCGACTTCTGGATATGTGTTCTTGCTCAATGGAGGTGCGATTTCTTGGAATAGCAAGAAACAAACATGCACGGCCTTGTCTACAATAGAGGCAGAATTTATTGCATGTTTTGCCGCAGTGCAAGAGGTAGTATGGCTTAAACGTTTCTTGGAAAATTTAGCCACTGTCACTAAAGTTCCAATTCTAGTGACAATTTATTGCGATAGTCAAGCAGCCGAAGCCTATGTGAAAGATCCTAAGTATCATGGAAGGACAAAGTACATTGACATAAAGAATAACTTCATCAGAGATATTATAGTGTAGAAAAAAGTGATCCTGCAATACATTTCAACCAATAGAATGATGGCTGATCCATTTACGAAGGCTATTCCTAGAGACATATTCTTGACCCATAGGATGTCACCAAGATTGCATAGAATGTAATATCTGTTATTGTAGAGGATCATTAGTTTATGTATTTTGTGGACAGATGTATTGTACTTGTTTATTTATTAGTGATTTGATGTTTTATCAATAAGTACAAATCCACTATGAGACTAGCACAAACACACTTGTATTATTGAAAAGTATGTCAGCAGGCAATGATTAGCTCACTCACACGAGTAATCACCTCAAGTGCTTTATGTACAAATAAAAACTAAAGAGCAAGTCTATTACATAAAATATGTCGCCTTGATCAGAGTCAAGATGAGGTCTGTGATTTATTTATAACAAGACCGAACATGATATTCCCACAATCATGTATGCTTGAAAGATGTTAGATGCGAGTACTTAATTGGGCACTATAGAAAGCGAGCTAATATAGCACTCGGGCTAAATATGAGTACGTGAGAAGCACGTAACTATGTTTAGGCTAAGATCCATATAGTGGATATATTTGATAAGTGACATACGCTCTTATAGAAAGTAATCCAATATAGCATATAATTCATACTACATGTGCATTGTACGACTAATAAAGGAAGATGAGTAAAATTATCCCTATTTACTCATCATGTGAACCCTTGAAGTAATTTATAATTTACCTCAATTTTGTGCCCTATGTTACTTCTAACTATGTTCTTGAAGTGAAAGATCAATGTTGCTACTTTAGCATGTTACGAATGGTCATGAATAGATATGGCCTATGGGACATGTCTAGGAAAGCATTTGTTCTAAAATTGAGAGAGACATGATTGCAAAGGAAGACTATTGTTGTTTTACATTTATCACATGTATTTATTGGTTGACCAATTATATCACCCTCTGTGGTTGCGGATGTAATTGTAAATATATGGTGTTTTTGAGAATAGTCAAGTATAGCCTTTAAAGGATAGGTATACTTGGACTGATGTAACAATATATGTCTGGGGCACTGTGAGATATCAATTGTTTATTTCTTTTCGGGGTTGTAGCCATTATGTCATCCCTAACAGTGCATAATTAGAGTTCCCAAGTGCAAGTGTACTCACTGGTCGCACAGCTTATTTGCCAGTATGAATTGTTCTGTAAAGTTAATGAATGTTGAACGCCTTACCTTATATTCTTGATAGAGCGCTATCAAGCCCATCATGTAAGATGTTGTACCTTAGCTTATACGTCCATGATAGGGTGCGATTGGAATGCACCATTTCGTCTTGATGCGTTATGATGGAAAGACACTAATGGAGGGGTACGAAGGGAGACGTATAAAAGCCTCCCGAACACAACCGTTGGAAAGGTAGGCAAAGCATACGATCAGAAAATCCTCTCATTTGTTTGTTCCATTTCCATCAAAGAGATAAGGCGTTCCATTTCACTTTTACGAAAACAGTTTGCATTTACGCTGTGGAAATCGGGTGCTTTCCTCGTGATCACATCCAGACCAACGTGGAGTAATTTCGCTCATGATTGGTCCGCAATTCAACGTTCGTTCCGGGATTAATTGCTATTTGCACATTGAAATCGCGTAAGTCGTCTTCCACCGACTTGAATTCCAACATTCAGCTCCTCGACTGTCGCATCCACGACAGTCGCCAAGTAACTTTGACAACCCTCACTTAACAAATGGGATGCCTTAAGCGACGAGATCAGGGTAATCGAGGGTCCTCCTTGACTCCCAACAAACTCAAAACTTTCACCCTCTAACGGGTCAAACTGAATCACTTTACAATAACAGTCCATCTTAGCTCGTTGCTTAGTGAGTCAGTCTATACCAATTATCAAATCAAAGTCATAAATGGCTAGGACTAATAAATCTATCCTCCCCTCTCACTCACCAATTGTTAACTTGCAACCAGAACAACCTAATGAAAACAACACCTTATCCTTTAACGGTATAGATATGCTAACCAATAGCTCCGGCAACTCATGACTTAATCCTATCAACTTAACATGTTGCTCAGCAATAAAAGAATGAGTCGTGTCAGGGTCAAACAAAGCACAAGCAGCATGGTCGTTCAGCAAAACAATACATGTAATCACATCAGGCGCGTCCCCTGCTTGACCTCTAATGATGGCATACACTATCCCTTGAGATGGGGTTTTGTTCTGTCCAACCTACGGTGCGTTCTGCTACACGAATCCCCTAATCTAACCCATCAGCGGTGGCTACAATAACTGTTGTTGTCCTCTTGGCCTTTTAGGACAATCTCTGGCCATCTGATTTTGTTGGCCACATTCAAAACAAGCACCGTTCTTTGAGGGCATGGGGTCATACCATGTCGTCTTCCATAGAAGTGACATACGCTATTCTGATTTGGTGTTGGCTTTCCAATTCCACCCTTCCTGTTGGGCGGAACATGGAACCTCCTAATTCCACAAAGAATTAGAAGTTGAGCGATCCACACAAACAAACAATTATACCAATCGGCTATCACAGACATGTACCGGTATGAAATAAAGGCCAACCTACTAACTATCCTATAAACCATCACACCATATAACTCCAATCACTAACCTGCTCTGATACAACTAAACAGGGATGTCACACCCCAATCCTCTGAGCACATGCCCATCCATCAATGGTCGATTAATATCAACGTCCCAGGACGCATTGCCGATCCATTCATTTTAATACGTATACGGAAGCAAATATTAAATCCCCAGACAACAACAGGATGTGATAGAAAAGTAGAACCACAAAATTTTCAAAAGCCACAACACACTTATATATACATAACAACTATTTCATACACAATGCTATCCAATATATACAAGGTCTACAAAATAGAGAGGTTTTAAAGTGCTACAGATTCACTAGGCATTCGAGTCCTCCTCTAAATACATCGGGGATCCTGGATCCAACAGACATAGGTCCTCCACTGAACCACTAGGAGGATCTGCAGTGCCTTTTCCAAAGGTAACCTCTAGCACACACAAAAGTATCTCAGATTCCGATATGGGACCCTTTCTCTATTCATTCTACTCGCGACAATACTGTGATCTGTATTTATAGGGTACCTTGTGGGGTAAGCCCACATCAACCCAGATCACGGACTTCACGAGCTCATAGATCCATCCCTTAGGGTTCCCATGAAGCGTAATATAAGATACTTGCTTTGTGACCTTCTTTGGTTGACTAAAATGCTTGGGAGGAGCTGCCATCTAGCAACCTAAAAATGTGATTCCATAACGAGGTGAGACGACGTCTCAACAAGTTCACCCCCTAAACTCCGACTAGGAAGGAAATACATCCTAAGGGCTTCCTAAGCGCAAGCACAAGTCAGAGGACTTGCCTTCATCTCAGATCCTTCCTGCAAGTTAGTACATTTCATATACTCAACGAATCACAACAACAAATCAAATCATCAAAATTGATCGAGTTATTGGTCAATCGATTTAGTCGATTCCATGTCATCAAGACCTTCACTCGGTTCACCCATTCAATACTATCTATAAAATCCGATTAAATTAAAGACTGCTCACCCTGAGCTAAAGATAGATAGTATAGCTCACTCTACGCTGATAAAGTATACTGCTTATGCTAAGTTGACATATCAAAACCTGTAGGCTGATATAGTATACTGTTAATGCTCACCAGAAGCTGCTAAGGTGTACTGCTCACTCTAAGCTGATATATCAAAGCCCACAGGCTGATATAGTATATCATCCTGATCCTCTAACCATTCCACCATTGTTTGCATACTCGATAAAAATAATTGTGTGTGGGTACACGATCGGCCTTAGCCAAAATACAATATTTTTCCTTTTAAAAATCCCACTAATTCCATCAGTCTATAAACACATTTTTTTCGAGTTGTAAACCGACGCCCGGTTTTTTCTAATTAAATACCAAAATTACAATTTTCACTCAATTTGCACAAATTAGCACCTCAATAAATAAACCAATCACACCATTGCAATTAGCATGAAATTCTGGTCACCAGCTATCCCAGTCTAATTTCTGGAAAATAATAAATAATTAAATAATTAGCAAAAATAAATAAATAAATTCCAATAAATACTAAAAATAGGAACTTAGGCCGGAAAAGCCTACTTAAATACTAAGACACGCCCGAAAAATTTCTAAACCTATCTAGATAAATAATACGATCTATCTACATGCTAATTACACTATTCTAACCACCTAACATGCAATAACAATTAATTAAATCGATAATCCAATCTAACTAACTACCTAATCTAGGCTTAACCTAAACTAATCAACCCTTATGCATCATTAAGTCCTTAAGAAAAGAGTAGTGAGTAAATTCACTGGATTAATGATCTGACGGAACCACGGCGATGGCGAGGAGGAGACGGGTCATAAACTCCAAAGCGAGGGCACTTTTCGAGGTTCGAAAGAGCTCGAAAACTGGCCAAATAGTGAGCTGCAGACCCAGAGGTTCTCGGCTCTATTCGGTGGGCCAAGGAGGGAGCTGAGCAGTTGGTTGAGGCTGAAACTGGTAGGGAAGGGGCAAACAAGCTGCAACGGTGCTTAGTGGGGCTTCACAGTGGCGACGGAGCTTCAATGGGCTAGATGGTTACCGGAGGTAATCTGGGGATGGCGAGACCGAGGCGAATGTCGCACGGAAGGAGGGACGATGCGCGACAGGCTCACGCTGGCGTGCAGCTCACAACGGTGAACAATGGTACTCCGAACTTCGACGGGCATCAATGAGCAAGGGGAGGGGCTAATCTATTTGGTTTTCTAGTTTTTTGATAGTTTAAGCTTGCTGGAATGGAGGGGGGGATTCAACTAGATGGGCAAGAAGGAGACAACAAGCTTAAGGGGGCCACCTTAGTCTCCCTCCTTATCCTTTTGTCCCCTGGACTTGGCCCCACCATGGCCAGCTGGTTTGCTCAACCATTTTCTAGTTCTTAGCTTGTCTTAGAAGTCTTGGAGATGGACAAAAGTTGAAAGCAAGGGGAGGCTACAAATTTGAAGACATTTCCCTCAATTCCACTTCCAATCCTCCTTGTATCAACTCATTTCAACCCTAAAAATTCAACCAAGGTACTCAAGATCAAATTGACATTTTTTAACACCAATAGAACAAACTCGTATCCCAATTACACGATAAAAAATGGTTTCCTGAATTTTCCAATAAAAAATGCCCTATAGTGAATTTTTGCCAAAAATCTCGATTTGTAGAAAAATCTTTGGAAGACGAGTCAATGTTCCTAAAATAATTTGTGACATGAAAGAACTTGCAATTTCTAAAATCATATTCAAATTTGCAGCTAATTTCAGTCTGGCGCGATTTTAGCGTGACTTAGGTGATCGGGTAGCTTTTAGAAATTTCTTGTGCAATTGACCTGTGGTTGATCATATTCAAGCCACAATGTATCTCTTCGATACATTGGTGACTCTCAGTGGTCGTGAAAATCTTGAGGTTTCAAATGTAGACATAGGGTACCAAAACGACAGAAAAATCATTCTAGTACCGATCGACGAGAATTTTTCAATTTGGTGGAATCACCCACGTTTAATCACATATTTCAATCGAACTAACCTATCTCGATCCCCGATCTCTTTTTACCTGTGCCATAATGGTCTCTGTAGATGAGCACGGTCGAGTAGTCAATTCTTGGTCGAATTCTCAAACCTATTACATTAAAATCCCGTAATGGCTTCCTTAGATAGTCTAGGTATCTCATGAGTGATCAGCTCCAAGAATAGCACTATAGGCATGTCAATGAAAGGCCCGATTTATTTAATTGAAAGCAGAACTGAACTTTCAGGATGTCATAGCACACGCTCGAGGATCGGAGCGTGACACTATTGGAGTTCCAAGTAGGTGAAGACGTATTCCTCAAAATGTCATTGATGAGGGGTACTTCACGCTTCGGTAATAAAGGAAAGCTAAGCCCGAGGAACGTCGGTCACTTTGAAATTTTGGAGCGAATTGGGATTTTGGAGTATTGTCTTGCGTTACCGTTGAGACTTGTTCAAGTGCATGACATCTTTCGCATGTCAATGTTGAGGAAATATGAACCTGATCTGACCCCACGTGCTAAATTTTGAGGAAATAGGCGTGAATGAGAGAGTGTTGTACGTGGAGAGACTGGTTCGGATAGTGGATCGAAAAGAGCAAGTGCTATGCAACAAAACGGTCTCCTTGGTTAAAGTGGTATGGCAACACCATTGAACGAAGAGGGCCACGTGGGAAAGCGAAGAATCGATGACACGTCAATACCCTCACCTTTTTGTGGAAGGGTTGTAATGGTTTAAATTTCGATGATGAAATTTTTATAAGAGGGGAAGAGTTGTGACATCCCGAAATTTGGCCTTGTTTCAAATATATGAAATGGTTATTTTATCGAAGTACTTATGGTTATTTTACTCATAATTGATCATTCGCAGTTAGCTAATCTATTAGGTGAGGCCGTTAAGAGATATAAACGCAACAAGCGAGAGAATTCAATCAAAAATCGACCGCTCGACCATAATAATTAGCAAGGGTCAATATGACACAATTATAAATTGATTAGCGAACAAGTATAAGTCAATTCGATGGAATTACGTAGTCGAATTGCGGATGGTTCTAAATGATTACGATATTCGCGTTGAACAACAATAAATTGATTTTCTATCGATATTATATTCGGGACACATAATTGAACCCTTGTGATTACATGACAACCGAGGGTCATCTATGATTTGAAGATGCACAAACATGGATAAAAAATTATCGACCACGGGTCAAATGCACTAAAACCCCTAAAAGCTACCCATTAGATTAGGTCATACTAAAGTTGCGTTCGGTCGATTTTAACTATGAAATTTAATTTTGTTTCAAGAATTGAACATTCAAGCGTGTCATGATTTATTTATTGGATGTTGTCTCATTTTTTGGTGAATTTTGACGAGTCCGAAATTTTGTGGAAAAACGATTTTGGACAAAAATAAAACAGAAAGGAAATTCGGATGGGTAGAGAAATTGGGTTTTTCTACCCCAAAAAAGGTTTATTTGTGGGAAATTAGAGGTAAATTTTGATTGATGGAGTGAAGATGAGAGTAGGAGACTTTGGAGGCATTGTGATGATGGATTTAGGAGACATTTCTTAAGAGTTTGTGATTGGTTGGCTAATTTTCCTCTCTCTCTCTCTCTCTCTCTCTCTCTCTCTCTCGTGCAAATCCCTTCCCCCTACTATAGCCAACCCTCCTTCTTCTGCCCATTTCCTCCACCAACAAAACAACCCCCTCTTCCCCCTTATCCTTCCTTCCATCTCTTCACGTCATTGATTTCATAGTGTAGAGACTCTGCTACACTTCATCAAGGTCTCACAAGAATTTGATCTCTCTTTTGAATACAGTTTAAGCTTGATAAATTGTAACAGCAAAGAACTAAGAGTTTCAGACTTTGGGATTTTTCTTTCATGCAGACACTCGAATAACTTAAGTGTCCTCCTTATATACTCCTCCACGCCATCATAATCATCGACACATTCCAACAAAGTTCTTCCAATCTACTCATTGGATAGAATCATTTCGGAAGATCTCAAGTTATTTAAGGAATGTGATGATAGCCCACCAATCTTACGCGCCCATACAATCAAGATCTAGGTTTCCATAAGTAGAACCTTCCAAGTAAACTTCACTATTCAACAGATCTAATTATTCAAGCTGATTTCAATAAGAATAATTGATCACGAGATGCTATCTCCAACCGTGAGATATTATTCAAGCGTACGAATCAAATCCTTAAAGATATACTTGTATATGGATAAGTCTTCTTTATTGGATGAAAATTTTCTTCATCAGTCTAGAAACTATCAGTAAGGGCAGACTTTAAATCTTAAGTTTGGAGGTCTTTAGACTTTGACGATAGAATCTACAAGTCTTCAAACTAAAGCGATGGAAACGTTTTGTTAACTTCAAAACAAATAAGGAATTTTTCTCCAACAATCTCCCCATTTTTTATGGCGACAAAACTTTCCTGTAGATTTGGATACTTTGACCTGCAAAACAACACTTAAGTAAACCAAGATTTCTTATAAAAGATAATTAGAGATTAGGATAAGGATAGTAGTGAATCTGCAACCACAGAAAACATGTTAGTCCTGTAAAAGCAACTATCATTATCATAATCAATAACGTAGCTTAAGTTATGTGCAAGTATCATAAGTCCAAATCAGTCCAAATCATAACCACACCAAACAGAAGATAAAGTTCAAAACAAAAAGTCAACAAATCTGCATAAAAACCTCTCTCCCTTTTCGTCAACAGCAAAAAGTGGAAAACAAATGAAAAATAGTTGGTTGAAAATGGAGTCAAAATGATGGCTGTTTGGGAAGGCGAACAAGCTCGAATTCTCCCATAGAATGCACTATCTTTTTAAGCCTTTCAAAACTCTGCTTCAGTGACTGAAAATCTTCACCCTGTATAGTAGACTGAACTTGAATCTTTAGGGCATTCAACTGGTCATGGAAAGACACTGAAGTGGCCTCAAAAGCATTCTTGAGATCCTGCATCTCATATCCCATAACATATTGATGTTTTCTGACATCCAATAGAATTTCCTACAGTCTCAAAAAGTCTGCTATTTGAGCTGTCGTAGAACTAGGACCAGCTAAGTCAATTTTAGGGATTTTGAGAATGGATGGAACTTCAGCAGATGGATCACCATGACTGTTTTCTAGGTAATACGAGACATACACATCATCTAAGTCTATTGCAGAATGACTTACATCACTAGCAAATAAAGGTGAAGAAATACATTTTGGTTCAACAACTCCCCCTATTTTGTTGCCTTCAAGTGGAGTAGGTAAGGTTTCTTCTTGTTCAACTTCAGCTTCAAAGTGATGAGCATTAGCAGTTCTAGTTCTTGCCATCTCAAAAAGAGTCTTCTTGACCCTGATCTTGTTCTCCTTCTCTCTTCTTCTTCCTCTTATTCTTCCTCTTCTCTTCTTTCTTCCTCTGTCCTCCTCTATTCTCCATCTTCCTTCTCTGTCTCTTTTTCTCCTTCTTCTGGCTCTTCTCTTGTCTCATGAAAGCTGACAAATAAGTTTTTTAAAGCTGAAAGAGTCATTGCATCCTCATCTTCTTCATCTTACAAGATGAGAGATCTTTTCTTCTTTGCTGGAGCAACCATGGGCTCCTTACCTTTCCTCTTCGCTGCAGCAGAGTCTTGTTTTGCTTTGACGGGAGACTTCTCTTTCATACGCTCCAACACCTTGTTCAGCTCTTTCAAGCGCATCTTTGTGACCATTTTGAAACCAATCACCATTGGAGAAATGGTTGTCAAACATAATGGTGCAGATATGTGAATTTTAAAGTGTCCGAATAAATGCGTGATAAGAGCAGAATAAGGGAGTTGTGCCTTAACTTTTACCACAGTTCAGTACATATGGAACAAGATGGTGTGAGGCAGAGAGAATTTAAATCCAGTATTAATGGCACACATCAATTTTGCTTCAGATCGAGAGAAATCAGTCTTGGATGTCGACTTGGGACGAATGCAATTGATCACAATCTTGTGCAGCAAGATGTTAGTGGCACTCATCCTTGTGTAGGAAATCTTGCCTTCAACGTCCTTATCTCTCACCAACGACAGAGTAGCATGAGCAATAGACACGTTAATTGGTTGGAAACTCGTTCTTTCCACCCTAATTATGTCAGCCAACGTGTCTGTATTCACCAAAAATTCCTTGTCATTCACAGTGAAGATAAAACTGTTTGCATCCAAGAAAGATAATTCAAGTAAAAGTATGTGGTGAGTTCTAGATAAGCAGTAATGTATTGAACAGAACCGTTCCAATTACAATGGAGCAAACTTTTCTTGTAGATTGATCTTTATTGAATCAAGGAAATCAAAGTCAACAGTCCAAAGGTTCATAACCCCTCTCTTCATAAGATTCGAATAAACCCTCTTGTGATTCTTCGATCTAAATAGATTGGAACCATTAGCAATATTTGCAACCACTCCTGTTCTAGGCTGAAAATGCGTAAACATCCGTTCATCGTCGTCCAGAACTTGTGGTTGATTTGCAGTGCCATAGAATGGATCACTTGGGAAATTCGCAAAAGTTCTTTCAATCGTTCCTTTCTCTACAACTCCTAATCTTTCCAACTCCCGCAAGAACATGGTTTCATTCTTGTATCCTCTATCTCTTAAGAATTCATTGATTAAAGACATAAGCGTTCCTCCTTTCTTCAGATTAGAGTAAAGTTTGAAAGCAACCTTGGGAGTTAGCATTCTTACAGGTTTAGCCTCCTCAATAACTTCATCGTTTGGTTGAGTTGGTGGAGAAGATTAACGTTGCTGAGAAGGTTATTGTTGACTCGAACGTAGTGGTGGAGAAGAATCTTCTTCCTCGGGTAAGTCAAAATGCGTAGGAGCCTCGGGCATATGTCGTGGTCCCCTACTGACAATCCTTGAAGACTTTCTTGAAGACATTGTCGCTTCAAGGGAGGAATTCACCAACTTGCTCAAAAAAGGTGAATACTTTTGGACAGATTGAGAGTGAAAATGAAAGCAAATAGGAATTCTGTATTCTAGGGTTTTCAGTGTAAAAACGAAGAATACGAGTCTCAGCAGTATATAAAGCAAGTGAAGTGAGATGAATGAAACGTCATAAAAGGAAAAATAAAAATACCTTTTCAAAATGAATTACTTCCCTTTTTGAAAATAACTGTCTTTTCAAAATTGATAACTGTCTTTTTTGAAAAAGAAAAAACTTGGAAAGATCATTTCAATCAATTACCAATTAAGTAACCGTACCTTTTCAAGTTTAAAATATTGAAATAGAAACAAATTACAATCGCAACTCTTGGCCTTCTAAGTTTGAATACCTTCAGACTTTACCTTTGAGTCTTGAGCACGTCCAAACTTTATTGAATAAGAGATATAAGGTTCAGTCTGGTGCGAATAGACTCAAATAAGCTTTTCTCTAGAGGCTTTATAAATATGTTCACCAGTAGATTCTTTGAGTCAATGAATTGAATCATAACTTCTCCATTTTGAACATGATCTCTAATAAAGTGATATCGAATCTCTATATGATTTGCTCTTGAATGAAGAATTGGATTCTTTGTGAGGTTAATTGTACTGGTGTTGTCAAATTTGATCTCGATGCAAGAGTCTTTTATTCCAAAGTCTCTTAGTTGTTGTTTTATTTATAAGATTTGAGAACAGTAACTTCCAAGAGCCACATACTCTACTTTTGTTATTGAAAGAATTACAGTGCTTTGCTTCCTTGAGAACCAAGATACTAACCTGTTTCCTAGTACTTGGCATGTACCAGATATACTCTTTCTATCAACTCTGCAACCTGCTAAATCTATGTTTGAATATCCATGGAGGGTAAAGTCTCATCCTTTAGGATATCACGGACCTAAATTTCAAGTAATTGCAATGTATTTGATGATGCATTTTATGACGCTTAGATAAGACTCTTCTAGATCATATTGAAATCTAGCACAAATGTAAACACTAAACAAAATGTCAAGTCTAGAAGCAGTAAGATAAAGAAGTGAACCAATAATGCTCTGTAAAGTTTCGATCAACTTTCTTTCCTCCTTCATCTTTATCCAGCTTCGAAGAACTAGACATTGGTATCTCAGTCTTTTTGTAATTCTCAAATCCGAACTTTCTAACAAGTTCTTTCGCATATTTTTCTTGGTGAATGAAGATTTCTTCCTTCAATTGTTTTACTTGTAATCCGAGAAAGAATGATAGTTCACCCATCATGCTCATCTCAAATTCATCCTGCATAGACTCAGAAAACATCTTACACAGGTTTTCGTTAGGTGATCCAAATATAATATCATCAACATAGATTTGAACAAGTATAAATTTTTTACCTTCCTTTTTAATAAACAAGGTAGTATCCACTTTTCCTTTGACAAAATCATTTTGCACTAAAAACTTACTTAACCTGTCATACCAAACTCAAGGTGCTTGTTTTAAACCATAGAGAGCTTTTTTTAATCTGAAAACCGAGTCTAGTCTCTTTGGATCTTCAAATCCATGAGGTTATTCCACATAGACTTCTTCTTGGATAAATCTATTTAGGAATGCACTCTTGACATCCATTTGAAATAACCTGAAATTTTTATAACAGATAAAAGCAAGTAATAATCTAATTGCTTTTAACCTAGCTACTGGAGTGTAGGTTTCATCATAATATATCCCTTCTTCTTGTGTATATCCTTTGACCACGAGTCTTGCTTTGTTCCTAATCACTTTTCCTTTTTCGTCCAACTTGTTCCTAAAAACCCATTTAGCTCCAATAATGGATTTACCTTTTGGTTTAGGAGTTAACTCTCATACATCATTAATGCTGAACTGTTTGAGTTCTTCTTGCATTACTTCAATTCAGCTTTTGTCAACTAAAGCTTCTTTTATGCTTTTGGGTTCTATTTTAGAAATAAGTGCCACGACGCTAGACTCTTCTTGCCTTTTGGATCTTGTGTGAATCCCTTCATTAGTATCACCAATGATGAGTTCTTTTGGATGACTAAATTTATGCTTCTAGTTGCTTGATGGTCTGGGAGGAAGCTATTCTTCTACTTCATTTGATTCTTCAACTTCCTTTCGCTGATTTTCAAAGGTCTGAGCTGCTTTAGGGGAGGTAGACTTTATAGAGTTTGGAACAGGTTTAGATTCTTCAGGATGAGTCTAAATCAGTTGATTCTGCAAAGAGTCTTGGAATTTGACATTCGTAGATTCTTCCACATATTGAGTCTTTTAGTTGAATACTCTATAGGCTTTGCTGGTGAATGAATATCCGAGGAAGATTCATTCATTTGATTTCTCTTCAAACTTACCAGTTCGATCATTTGCATTTTTCAAAACAAAACATTTGCAACCAAATACATGAAAATATGAAACAATTAGATTCTTTCCTTTGAATAACTCATAAGGAGTTTTCTCCGAATATGCCTTAAAAAGACTTTGTTAATAATATAACATACTGTAAAAACTGCTTTAGCTCAAAAATGAGAGGAAATACTACTTTCTATTAAAAAAGTTCTTGCCATCTCCTGCAAAGATGTATTCTTTCTTTCCACAACTCCATTCTATTCTGAGTGTATGGAGAGGAGAAAACAAGTTGAAAACCTGATTCATCACAAAATTTTGCAAAGTCTTAATTTTCAAACTCACCTCTATGGTCTGTCTGTATGCTTGAAATAGCATATCCTTTCTCGTTCTGAACTTTCTTAGCAAACTTTGAAAAGTAAGAAAATGCTTCAGACTTACTTGCCAAAAAGTAAACCTAAGTGAATTGTGAATAGTTATCAACGATTACTAGACAGTATCTCTTTATGTCTATACTTCTAGTTCCGATTGGCCCAAAGAGATCCATATACAAAAGCTACAAGACACGATTAGTATAAACCTGATTTAATGGTTTAAAAGAACTTCTAACCTGTTTTCCCAATACATATGGTGTGCATAAGTCAAATTTTTGAAACTTCAGGTTAGGCAATCCTCGAACGAGATTCTTAGAAGAGATCTTGGCAATCTGTTTCATATTGACATGGCCAAGCTTTCGACGCCAAAGATTTGCTTCATCTTGAATTGAAATTAAACATTGAGACTTCTCCGGTTTTATATATAGAAGATAGATGTTCCCATGTTTTCATCCAATAAAGGATTGTGAAATATCTTTACTAGTTCTTGAATATATTCCTTCTTAAAAATTGATCTTGAATCCAGTGTCGCACAATTGGCTAATACTAAACAAATTATAATTGAGTCCTTCCACTAAGAAAACGTTGTTGATTGTGAGACTTCCAATTTTTACTATTCCACATCCAACAATTCTTCCTTTGCTGTTTCCACCAAAGGAGATTTTTCAACCATTAACTTGCATAAGCTTTATAAAACAGCTTGAATCTCCAGTCATATGCATTGAACAACCACTATTCAAATATCATTTAACATTTTTCTTGATAATGACCTGCAATTAGAAAAGAAACTCAAGCTTTCTTTGGTACCCATATTTTCTTGGGTCTAAAGGAGTTAGTACAAAAAACAGTCTTTGCCCACTCCTTCTTAACAGGTCCCCAAACCATAGGACATTCTTTCTCAAAGTGTTCTAAGCTATTGCACTTAAAACATTTAAGAGCACTTCGCCTAACAGGTTTTACAAAGATCTTTTGAAAATGATTTTTGTAAAAAAAATAAAAATTGTAAGCCTTTGTTTGATTATTTCTTTCACTTTTGGAAAATCAATTAGAGAAATAGTTTCAGAAGTCATTCCTAAGCTTGATTTGTTAAAGTAGGGTCTTTGTACAGAAAGAATCTTTTCTAATTTCTCAAATCCTATAGAAAACCTCTTTAAAATATTTGAAATGTCATTTTTCAAAAATGTATTTTCTTTTGAAAGAAAGTCAAAATTTTCTTTTGATGTAACAAAGTTTTTATCTAAATTTTCAAACTTTTTTTTCCATAAAATTTCTTGTTGCTTCAGTGTAGAATTCTCCATTTTTAGCTCATAAATTATTTTGAGAAAGGTTTTGAGACTAAAACACGGTTCATCAATGTATTTCGAAACTTTAGTAGGAATGTTTAAGTTACTTACCTCGATTTCACTATTTGAGTCCGAGTCCGTATTTATTTGAAGTCTAAGTCTAATTCTAATTTTACCATTAGACAAATATTGGCATAATCTTCGTCACTTTCTTCACATTCAGCATCACTCCATGTCTCTGCCTTGAGAGCTTTCCTATATTTCTCAGCTTTTCCTTTCTTTTTCTTCAACATGGGACAATTGGGTCTGATGTGTCCATTTTTCTTGCATTCAAAACAAATTACATATTTATTGGATTCATCATCCTTAGTTGATTTATTTTGAACCTTTTGAGTGCTTTGTTTCTTC
The DNA here is from genome assembly GCA_014182695.1 of Eucalyptus albens. NCBI lineage: Eukaryota > Viridiplantae > Streptophyta > Magnoliopsida > Myrtales > Myrtaceae > Eucalyptus > Eucalyptus albens. The sequence continues at coordinate 54,049,266 of CM024648.1, read as the reverse complement.
GAATTGAATCTTCTTCCCTTTTTGTTCAGTTTCTTGAACCTCTTTATCATAATAGCTAACTCTTCATCATCCATATCATCTTCGGACTCGTAGCATCAGAATCATTGTTAGATCTCAAAGCAATTGACTTCTTACCTTTGGGATCTTCTTCTTCATTGATTTGCTCCACTTCATAGGACTAAAGTGTCCCAACCAATTCGTTTACAGAAAGTGGCATGATCATTTGTGTTTCCTTTATCGAAGTCTTTACGTGATTCCAGTCTTTAGAGAGTCCACGCAGCAACTTGTTAACCTTCATGGGTCTTGAGATTTGTTGTCCCTGATACTTTAGACCATTTACAATTTTTGTAAAACGATTAAACATGTCAGTAATAGATTCTCCTGGCTTCATCTTGAAGGTTTCATATTGTCCGAGTAGATTATTGATCCTTGTTTCTTTCACTCGATCAGTTCCTTCATAGGTAATGTGCAGCTTGTCCCAAACTTTTTTGGCTATTTCACAAGAAGATATTATGTTATATTCAGTAGGAGACAATGCACAATATAAGGAGCAAATTACTTTAGCATCAAGAGCTTATCTCTTAGTTATTTCTTCTTGAGTCATCTCGCTAGTGTCTGCAATTTCTTTTCCCCTTTCCGAAGTTGATGTAGCTTTAGGAATAATTCCTTTTTCTACCACATCCCATTCCATAGGGTTTTTCAATCTTAGGAATGCCTTCATCTTGTTTTTCCATATGTTGTATTCATTTCCATTGAAATAAGGCAGTTTGGTGTTGCTTTGGCCTTCAACCAAACCTGGAGCCAACATACTAGCCATGGATCTTTAACTTATAAGTAAAAACACTTCAATTAATTTAGTACACAGGCTCTAATACTAATTGATAACGCTAGTATGAACACCTATAGGGGTGAATAGGTATTAAAGAAGTTTTTGCAAGACTTGACAACTTAATTCGACTTATAATAAAATAACAGATTGAAGATATAAAAGATTATAAACTAATATATAAGACTGTGAATTAAGTAAAGAGATTAGGGAAAGAGAATTGAAACACAAGGTTTATAGTGGTTCGGCTTAGATCAAGTCTACGCCCACTCTTCCGCACTGATAACCCATTGGCTGGATTCCACTAAGAATCAAAAGAGATTTTACAATATCATGTCCTTGATTTCATAGTGTAGAAACTCTGCTACACTTCCTTAAGGTCTCACAAGAATTTTATTTTTTTATATTTTTTTATGACCCGAGGAACCACGTAAGCCGACAGCCGGCAGGCAAACCCTAGGGCGATGCTAGCAGAGGACCCACCACCCCGACGTCGCGCTTAAGATCCCGTGTGGCCAACAGGATTCTTACTCCTCTCCTCCTCGCAAAAGATCATAGGAGCCTTATCCAACTGGGCCACCGCAGGCAGTGGTGGTCTTACAAGAATTTGATCTTTCTTTTGAGTACAGTTTAAGCTCAACAAATTGTAACAGCAAAGAACTAAGAGTTTTAGACTTTGGAATTTTTCTTTCACGCACACACTCGAATAACTTGAGCGTCCTCCTTATATACTTTTCCATGCCATCATAACCGTTGGCATCTTCCAAAGGAGTTCTTCCAATCTACTCGTTGGACATAATCAATTTGGAAGATCTTAAGTTATTTAAGAAATGTGATGATAGCTCACCAATCCTGCTCGTCCATACAATCAGGATCTAGGTTTCCATAAGTAGAACCTTCCAAGTATACTTCGCCATTCAACAAATCTAATCATTCAAGTTGATTTCAATAAGAATAATTGATCACGAGATGCTATCTTTAGTCATGAGATATTATTCAAGCGTACGAATCAAATCCTTAAAGATATACTTGTATCTGGATAAGTCTTCTTTATTGGATGAAACTTTTCTTCGTCAGTCTGGAAACTATCAGTGATGGCAGACTTTAAATTTTGAGTCTGGAGGTCTTCAGACTTCGATAATAGAATCTGCAAGTCTTCAGACTAGACTAATGGAAATGTTTTGTCAACTTCAAAACAAGATAAGGAAGTTTTCTCCAACAACGATAATTTTACCTGGATTTTTAAGTAAGAAAAATTGTAAGAAAAATTGGCCAAGTTCATTATTTGAAAACAAAGCATTTAAAAACAAAGTATGGTGTTCTTGGCTAAATATGTGCTTGCATGGCCACTTAATGGAACTCGTCACCTAACGAGAGTTGGGGGCAATGCTCGATTTTATCGAATGCCCAGCGGGGGTTTGGAAGCCGAGTCATGGTTGAGGCCGAACCAATGCTCCTTTATGGAATGCCATCTAGGCGGGGGTTCAGATGTTGCTGTGCCCAATGGGGCAGGATGATGCCTAGTTATGCTAGAAGACCGCCGACTCTTGTGTTGGCTGTGGCCCAAGGGGTCATAATAATCGGAACATGTGTAAATAATTGCGTTGGATTATGGGGTAAAACTATTAGACATAGTATGGGACGTGCCAAAATGGGTTTACCTTCTAATCGGGACCCATGTGAATGCTTAGAAAATGAAAATTTTGTGTTCCGGTTGTTGATTTTGCTTATGGCATTGATGAATGCATATGTGATGTGCTAACATGCAAGGGTGTGCCGAGGCGAGGTGAGTTTATGTTTGGCACGTTCTTAGGCCGCCTTCGAGGCGAATTTGTGTCCTAATCGAAGGTTAGGGATTTTAACTCGCTGAGATTTTATCTCACCCCGTTGTAGTTAAACATTTTCAGGGCCGTAGCATGGAGATTTGCTGAATGCGGATGTGGTGGGCGCGAGATGTGAAACTTTTGGCTGGCCCTGCCATTAATGAAGTTTAGGTTAATGATGTGGACATCGAGCCATATCGAGGAGGAGGTGCTAGGGACCTATTGGCTATTCCTACCGGTTCGATTACTTGAGCGTGGGCCAAACAATTCAGGCAAGCTGTCGGCATCATGGTTCGTGATCTTTGGCGTAAAGATGACCTTGGATCAAATCTTGAAGAATCTCGGAAATCTGGGTGCTTCTTAATTATCTGGCCACCAAATAATTGACCAAGTCAATTTATATATTTTCTTGTTTAAGAATATTCTAGAATAGGAATATTCTAGAATATGATGCATTAGATTTTTAGGGTTTGTGTGGCAGCCTATATAAAGGATTTGCCAAATTTCTTTGGGGATAGAGATATTTTATTTTTGAGGAAAAGAATTGAGAGGTTCTCTTTTACTGTTCTTTTGAGGACTTGACCTAATCAAGATTCTCTTGTGGCGATCAATTCGACTTATCAAGCGAGATAGCGAATTCTTTCGCTTGTGGTCTATAACGTTGGTTGGTTGACAGGTGTTCGTTAACAGTCACGTTCATACCGAGATTGCCAATCACAGGTTTGATTGGAGGTCGAGGTTTGCAATTTGCACCATCTAGGCCTTCGTAGAACAATCCTTCCACAACAATTCACATCAGTTAATCCTAACCCCAAAAGGTTTTTGAGAGGGTCAATAGGAAGTGGCCATAGAAAGGCTTGTACTTATTAAACTTCCTAGGGGTAATAGTTGTTAAGTAAATAAGTTGTTTTCAGCAACTTTTGTCATATTTTACTATCCCAATTTTGGTGATTGACTGGGTGTTTATTTAATTTGCTTCCACATGCGTATAATCGAAAGATAAAGAGAATGGGTCGGTGACGTGTCATGGGGTGTCACATTTTTAATTGATTGCCGAGGGATGTTAGCACGCTCGGGGTTTGGGGCATGATACAATCAACCTGTTGGACAAAATCTATTAAAGAGATCTTGTAGCCGTTTGGAGATAGATATGGAAATTCCATTAATTCTTATCATCCATGCGATCAGAATATAAGTTTCCATAAGTAGAACTTCCTCATAAGGAACTTATCTTCAAGATTGATCTTGTCAATTTTGTGATTGACTTAATCAATGTATATATAGAAAGTAAAATCCTTCGCCATAAGTTAGTCGTTGAAAGAATCTTTAGTTTCCAAATAAAGTTCGTTTGTGTCGCAATTTGTTGAGTTCGAATCTAGACTCTTTCTTGTTCTAGACACGATCTCAGTCTAGACTTCGTCAAAGTGGAAAATACTTCTGGAATACAATAGACTTAAATAAGGGTCTTTGATAGAACCTTAATAATTCCTCAGAAACATCTCACAAGCAATTTAAGTATTAGAAACAGAAAGTTTTGTCAACTTCAAAATCTTGCTAGGAGTTTTCTCAACACTATATACAACTAAATCAATGATCCAATGACAGGTATAGTTCCATCTATTTCATAGTTAATGTGAACAAAGTCTTATATCTGGTATAATTCCAAGTACTTTATACTTCGTAAGAATAATTTTGGTATAATTCTTATTAACAATATTTGTACATACTGATTGTTTCAATTGTTGAATCGTTCATCTTGAGAACGCTCTATTCAGAAAAATTAGTTAAAAATTTATTCCATTATAAAAGCTATATTCCATGATTCCTTGTGTTTTGGAAATAATTTGTTTAAAATAATTGTTTACGTATATATAGATTCAATTTTGAAATATCTATAAAAGAATAAGGTCGATTGTTTTTCCAAATAAGGTTAAACTATTAATATAATGGAACAAATTCATGCCTCTAAGCTATAAAAAGAAATATTAAATGTTCAGGAAGTTGTATTGCACGATTGTGCATCTTTTGGTAATAAATGTTTAAAATAACTTTTCCATAACATGTACAGTCCATTCTGAATTACCTGGAGCCTGAATATTTAAGTTGAAGAAAATGTTCCTGCAGCTAGATTATTAAAAGGAAAAATTAACAAAATGATTTTTTTAAAGTAATTTTTTATGCATATATAATTCTATTTTGGAATATCTATAGGCTGAAACTTTAAATTGATCAAATCATTCCATAAATAGATCTTTGCTGAACAGGAAGGGAAACATAATTGTGCACAGTACTTGTTCATATACTTTGAAGAAATACATCACTATTGCACTGGGCCCCGCTACAACCGACTATAATGAAGACCCAAACCCTGCAATTCAATTGTCAATCACGTCATCTCGTCAAATAATTATGCCTTGCTTCCAAATGTCCTCGGAATGGAAGATGCTAGGTCCATAAGTGGACTTTATCATTTGGGATAGCAGGGGATGCTGTAGCACGGCGAATACAATCAAGGGGAAAGAGGTTAGCAAAATGATGGGAATGAGAACCCTCTCCATTGTCTTATCCAGCACAAATGTGAGAGTTGCAGCAAAGGCCACCAGCATGAAAACCAAGGAAAGGAAGAGAGAAACAAGACCCATAATTATCTTCTTAGGCAATGAGTCCAGAAAATCTTGCGGCTCATTCGGCGAAGTTAAGATGGCTAAGAACAGTAAAGTGGCCACCACTGATAAGAACAACCCTAATCCATCGAAAATTGTGAAAATCAGGACAGAACCCTTTAATAGGATCATATTACTGTCATTATTGGTTCCAGGCACAGTGAAAGCAGCAGCGAACAATACTGTGGCAATTAGAGTTGAGACAAGCATACATTTGTCTGCTGTCTCCTTCACCCACTTCTGTCCATTCTCAAGCAACATTTCATGATTCTTCACAAACTGTTTCCAGTATGTTTCACCATTGGACCCAGGCCTAGAATTTCTCAATTCATGGGCAACCCAACTTTCCACAGCCTATGGATGAAAGTCACAAACATGAATAAATTATTGAAAATTTTGAAAAAAAAAATGACAAAGGAACATTTCAAGGAGAGGTTCAGTGCATCTTTGCTGACAGAGTCTCTTTGGGATTCCATGATTTCGTCCTTCCATATAGCCAAATAACATATGGATGGAAAGCCCTATGTTTCTACTCTCCAATGGATCAAGTTTCATCCAATTTGGAATCTTCTAGAGAAATTTATGGAAAAAATATCAAGAGCTGGTTGGGAAATCCAAGAATAAGTCTTTTAGTATTTCCTGTGCTTTGTTGAGACCTATGAATTATATATATTTTCTAGAGTCATTTGAGTCAAGAGTCAGTGTTAGTACTTATGATTTGTCTAGGGGTTGTTGGTCTATTTGGGAATAAAAGGTTGGCGTCATGGGATTTGCCCATGCTTGGAAGGTTAGTGTCAAAGGCTTCGTTGAGGGTAAGTGAGTATTTTGTGAATTTTGTCCAAGTAAACTCTTTGATTAGATTTCGTTAACTCTATCTTTTTGATGGGTTTTTATTGAGTGGTGAGATACATGCCTCTAATCTTGAGGCGTATTCCTCTTGGCAATGAGCATCTACCCTTTATGTACCTTAAATCCCCAAGTGGATTTCTTAAATAGTGAGCATCTATCCTATCATATGCCCTTTATCCTGAGGCGAGTTTCTCTGGTGATGAGCTTTTTTCTCATCCCACCAGGGTAACCTTCTAAATCTTGGATCCCTCTTATATGAGTTGGTGTCAAAGCGTTGGCTATGGCTGGTGGTCCTCATTGTGGATTCATTGGTAACAACCGTGATGTCAAATGGAAGATTTGAGAAGATAAGTATAACTACAAAAACAATTGGAGAAATCTCAAAGGTTTAGATGTGACAATCGCCATTCTGACCGTGAAGGAAAAAACCTTTAAGAGGATAATAATCCTCCCATGATGTCCATTCCAACACATCTAGGTCGACCTTGCTAACCATTGCCAAGGCGTGTCAATCGGCTAAAAGAAGAAAAGAAAAGAAATTTTAAAAAAAAAAAAAAAAAAAAAAAGGAAAATTTCAAAAAAATTATAGAAAATTTTAAAATAATAAAAAATGTAAAAAAAAAAATTATCCTTATAAGTGCCGGCCTTATCACGTAGAACGGTCGTTGCTAACTAGACTGCCATATCTACTATTTCTAGTCAAAATAGGTCGGAATGACTAAATTGGCAAATCATCAAAATGTTTAGTACTAAATTGATAAATTATCAAGAGTTTTAAGACTAAATTGACACAATTAAAATGTTTAGGATTAAATTAGTAAATTGTTAAAAATTTTAGGACATAATTAACACATTAAAAGGTCTGAAATTGAATTAACCGTCTTGCAATAAATTTAGAATTTTTTGAACAATTTTTCTCCCTTGATGTGATGGTGTTAATTTTACATTAGGTTTTCCTCTCATGGGATAAGTTCAGTAATGCTTTAATTTTGTGCCTAGTGCTTTTATTCAAGCCACAACGGCCTACCGAATGAGTCCTAGAAAGTGAATCTCTTCTGGGCTTGTTGAAAAAATCAAACCAAAAATTGGCTACTCATTTCGAGTCTTAAAGAGAGTTGATGAAAAACGCTTACAAGATCGAATGGCCCGACAATTATGGACTCTCGATCGCATGATAGCTATTAAAAAAGGTTCGATGTATATTCTCGAGACTATCCAAATAAAGTTCTAACCATAATATTTAAAGAAATTTTTCAAGGAGATATTATAATTATTAAGCACAGTTATTTATCATATGAAAAGAAAAACACTTGCCTTAAACCATTGGACTTCTCTTTGCATTTGAAAGGCGGCTCCGGCGATATTAGTAATATAGTGGAAATCAGGATAGTGCATGGATGCAACGTGCATCATCATATCCGATTCTTTCTCTGTTGGCGCTGGAACTAATGACAACCCATTGGTTGAGCTCTCCTCCAAAAAGAGTCTGATAATCTTATCGTGGCGATGATGCACAGCAAGTGTCATCAACGAAGTCTTATCACGCAAAATCCAGATAAGCTCTGGGAAATATTGAATGGTTAGCTTCACAAGTTCACTGATTCCGTTAATTGTAGCTTGACGCAGCAAGTCCCTATCTTGGAAGAATTGGGTGATCTCCGTACGGTTCTTCTGAGAGAGCGCATTGCAAACTATTTCTATCAACCTCTCGGCTGCCTCGTGTCTCTGCTTCGCATCGTCAATCCTCTTGATTGAAGGTACTGCAAAATGTCAAAACAAAGTAATAAAAAATGAAGCGGAAATTCCAACACCGCCACCCCCCTCCCCCGGCCCCACAAATAAAAAACAAAAACAAAAAAAAAAAAAAAAAACAAAACAAAACAAAACAAAATCTCCAGCTTTGCTTCATTAATTTTTTTTTTTATCAGACGCCGCCTAATCAGTAATTGCATCTAACGACAGTTTACAAGCTGTCAGATTTTCTCCCTGAGCCCCTTCCTCAATTAGAGCTAGGGTCGGAGGGTTATTGGAAAACAATCTCATTCTTTTTTTATATTATAGGAAAGTATTTTGACCTTTTTCTTCTTTGGGATTCTGTCCTCAAATGCAAAGTGTGGGTATGAGTAGTTGGGTGACGATATGTAATTTATTGTAAGAGTAATAGTCTGTTTTAAACCACAAAAAAAAAAATGAAAAATTATTATAAATTATTGTGGATATAAATTATTGTGGAGTTCATCCTTTCAAGAATTTATTGCTCACAACATATTATTACTCTCATAATAGCCCAAAGATTGTTATGCTCAAAACCCTTCTGAAAATAACTATGCTAATTACATGTGTCTAGCTAGATAAATCATAGTAATCTTTGCATACATAAAATTATCTACCATAATAAAATCATTCAGTTGCACATAGCAGCTCGTAATCTAAAAATCACATTGACCGTCCAGTCCTTTGTGTTATTAATTATGCTCAGTACAATAACAAGTTTTTTTTAACTTATTCCATTTGTCTGTAATAAAAATCAAAACTAACACGAGTTCACATCATGGTATGCCACGTTTGAGTTAACTTGTTACACTTAAATGACATGGTAAGTATATTCAACTCGACTCTATTCTAAACTAAATTTTCCTTTAAAAAAAAAATACGCAACTACACTATGCTTCGGTTTCTTTTTGTTCTTTGACAAAATAGAAAATTTAGGGACAAGGGCTAATGGGTATTTTGAATGCATATGAAAGTTGGGTGAAGATGACAAGGTGATTGCAACTGCGGGCAAAAGTTCTTGAATAAGTTGTGGGAACTATAGAAGTTTGTTTAGCGGTTAGGTTGTGCCCGGGCCGACTTTCGTGTATCGCTAGTGGTCCTCCTCTCTGGATATTTTCAAGAGCGCACTTCCCATATTGGTCTGATGTATTTAGAATTTTATGTATAAATTGCTCGTAACAAGTTTTGAATATAAGATCATAAGGAGATGAGTAAACTTCCTTGCCATTGCTCATCTAGCCAACGGCTGGTGGGTACCAAATATATAAGTTGGGGTGGAATTCTGGGATGCACGATTTTTTTGGGCCCGATAAATTTGCTCCAACTAAAATCCTCTCCGATTCCAAAGTCCTACCAAACAAATTATTCTGCTTTTTCCTACCTGCTTTCTTCCCCTTATTCCTACTCTTCACGCCTTTTTGAAGCTTCCAAATAAAAGTGTATATTTACTATGTTAAATGCGTTCAGATAAATCCGTGCTCTTGTCTATTGCAACCTTATTATATATTGCATGAAGCTATGGGCTTATCCCCAGTTCCATGCCCAATTCCTGCACCCTCTCAACATATTATATCGTGTTGTGTTAAGATGAAGTAGCAGTCAAGGGAAAATAATGTCTACACTTAGCACTTCACCTATAATGGAGGAAACAGATACATATGAATTCGGTGTTCTTATTTTTTTCGGAAACGTTAACATGCTTGTAGAGATGAGGAAGGGAACATGATTTCGCCAATCAAGATTGAAGGAGAAGTCCTAGGTTAGTTAACTCTTATTCAATAACTTCTGCTTAGAATAATTAGCCATAAGCAAGGTGAATTTAGGTTAACATCAAATCTGGCTTCAATTTACGATTTCAAGGATTATTTTTTGCCCTTTTTTTTAAAAAGAAAAAATTGTGATTCTTGCAATTAAAACTTGGTGAACTCTGGAAATCTTTCAAAATATAAAAATATTGACGAGGGGATCATATATAAATTTATTTGAGTTTGAATAATTTTCTAAAGGATTTTTATCTACTACCGATGTAAAAAATAAATTACCCGAGCATCTTGGATCGTTGAAATGTGGCAAAATTTAGTTACAAAACTAACTCAACTACACATATCAATAATTCAACGGTCAACATGTAAGGACCTTTCTATACAGGCAGGGAACCAACTAAAGTCAGTTTTTTAAAATTTCGGCATAAGAATTTACTAGGATCACTTTTCTACTTAATAGAAGAAGCCAAAACAAAACAAGCCAGAGACTTTCATTGGAAAGAGACAGAGAAAGAGACAAAACCGCATCCTCATAAAAAATGGAAGAGTACCTGCAATTTTGGCGGCATTCCAAAGTGACCTTGTAAGACATTGAAGAGCTAGAATGAGATTGCAGAGAGAACCGGGTTAGTGAATGTGAAATAATTGTGTGTATGAGGAATGAAGATACTTCAGTTCAAGATTATATTAACTGGTGTCTTGACAGTCTTAATGGTTGATGGTCACAGAAATCAAAATAATCAACATTGACATTCACAAGAATAAATAGTTGGGATTGTAAGTGACCCGCCAGAGATATGGATAAGGATAAAGGACCTCAATCAGTGTAACTCCGCTTGCTGTTGCAGCTCCTCAAAGACTATTTGCGTCTTAGTTTATTTGTTACATTGTCCATTAAATAAGTTACACAACACTTATGCATTTGGTTGAATCATATGTGGTTTCCAGGGGATAGCTGATACATGAAGATCTTTGATTTCAGGCTATTATTGAAGTAAAACAAGGTCAAGGAACCAAAATATATCCCACAAAGAAACAATCAATTTGGGTTTCCTTTGGTAGAAGGGAGGGAATCAATCTAAGAAAATTGAATTAAGTTAAAAATCATGGGAGGTCTTAAATTAGATAATGCTCAACTATAAAAAAGCATACGCACCCAGGTTCCTTGACGTTTGCATATCCCTTGAATTTGCATCTGTTGGCCTGTACTTGTCGTCCACGGGAATACCTTCAATTCAGATACAAAAGAGCAGGTGATTAGCAAGGTATGATCTTCTTGAAGGGAATCCGTAATGAAGGGATGCGAGTGCAGAAAGTACGGACATTTGTATATTAATGTTTCCAAAACACTGAGACTAGTTGCGCTGCGAAAGTGAGAGGGCATCCTCGCCAACATGCCCAATATAGACTTGTCTGTTACCTCTGGGCCTTTCATCAGAATGAGTGAAGGGTATTGGCTAAGTAGGTGAAGGACGATATCTATCCGAATTCACCAGCAAAGTTGATCAGGAAAATGAGCTAACTCTGGAATAAAGGAAAAGAACAGATGGAGTTGAAACGGAGTGATGGTGATCTTACCAAGATGACCAGTGCAGGTGAGACTCACAGTGCATTGAATCGCATGGGGACTTCTGTCGGGCCGAATTGACTCAGTAAATTCTGTTTTTTTGGCTAAGAACCAGGCAATATCTTTATGCATAGAAGCCTCCTGAGTAGATAAATTGAAAGGAATACGTCCTTGGAAATCCGGCATTTGCGTCAACGTCTGATCTTTTGTAACTAATGCCTTGACCATCCGTATCCTTCCACACAGGACAGCATGGTGGAGGGCTGTGCGGCCATCACAATCAACCTGATCAAGCGCTTCCCCAGAATTAGACAAGTGCTCAACCAGCTTCTCAACAAATTGGTCTTGTGCATTCAAAACTGCTATGTGAAGCACTGTTTCGGATCTGCTTGTTATATTGGCTGTCTTTGAATTAGGTCTGGCTTGAAAAAAAATTTCAGCAGTTTCCCAATCACCTTTGACTGCAGCTTTGAACAGCCGTCGTTTATCGTCTTCATTGATTGCATTTTCTGATATTCCTGTAAAATGGATGCAAACATTTCAGGCCATTTTGTTGACACTTTTTTCCTTGGGGACTTTCCGAAGTGTCTGAGAAAAGAACAACTTCATCAAGATCCGCCGGGGATATTAATTTGGCAATGAGATAACTCTTTTGAAGGATAACGCACCTGGAGCACCTCCAGATTGAGAAGGAGAAGGAGTCGATTTAACAGGAATACGAACTTCTTCAATATATAAAGGAGAAAGAGTGAGCACAAAATCCTTGTCATACTGATTCTTTTTTACTTTTTCCTAGCCAAAGTCAGGGATATGTGTGTTCGAAATAAAAGGAATCATGAGAAAATACACATTCCAGCATATTCTAAGACCACATCGCTTATACCATTTTTTTTTCTTGCTTGAAACTTGATCATGTACCTGCTGGTGGTTCTGCATGATTTGAGCTCCTTGTTGTTCGCTTGGTTGCATCGCCATTGGGTTGCTCTCCTGGTTACAGTCTTTTGACAACAAAGTAAACCGAGAATGCAACGGAGACTTTCTACTTTCTTGGAAAGTTGAAGCTGAGGTGCCAATCGGCTTAAGTTGCGGGCCTCTTTATAACTAGGCACAGGGCTTGACCATTTCCAGAATAATTTGGTCGTTTTTATATAATTTTTAGAAATAATGGGGTGTTCTGTTATTTTGCCGTTTGTTCTGACGAACATGGAGTGGTTGAACAGCACCATAACGAGGTCCGGTCCATTTTTAGTTTAGAATGATGGATTACAACCTTTGGCCAAAATTATGTCTCGAATTTACGAAATCCAACCTGTTCGGAGGATTTTGATCCGTTCGCGGTGGAATTATATTCGTTGGAGATATTAAAAAAAAAAAAAAAAAAAAAAAGAAGCGCTAGCTGAATATGGAGGAGATGTCCTCTTTCAGGATTCCAAGTCTTGATGGGTTAAGTTTGAATCGTTTATCCGACTTTGAACGGTTTGACTTGCCTGGACTTTCTTTACATTACGCCCAGAGGAGCACATCCTTTGGCTATCCGAAAAAGAAGGGGCTTACATTTGTATTACTAATGAATTATTTATCACTAGCTCTTTTTGTGGGGCAAGCACCAATAATTAGATCGAACCATGTAAATATCCGACCTTCTTTATTATTTCTCATTAATTTCTCAAGTGATTTCACACTATTTTATTTGTAAGATTATATTAGTTTCCGCGTTAATTTTACAACATTCTCCAGTAAGGACTTGGCGTATTATGATTCTAATTCTCTTTGCTCATGACCATGACCAAAGTTTACCAACCAATAATTGATCGGTGTCCTGCAAATATCACACTTGAAAGACTTGACCCGGCATTACAGCGCCCCACAGACACAGCAACAAGGAAGCGTCCTTGATGTCACATGCTTAAATTGTCCTGTTTCTAGGCGGCTCTCATATGGGAATTCCGCTGGAAATTGTGAAAATTGCTGAATAAATGTATGTTTCTCATTCTCAACCAAATTCTGAAGTGTATTTCAATATTTTATTTTCAACGCATGGCATTATCTGAATCACATTCTGCTCTTAACTTCTCCAGGCTCTTCACAGCAGCTAATGAATTATTCAGATTTTATGTTTATTCAACTCACACGGCAAAGAGCTGATCTCATCGTTGCAATAACTTTTTTGTGCTATATTTCATCTTATTTTGTATCACATTTCGAAAGGAATCTAATGTCATACATGAAATTTCTAAAAAATAGGAAGAATCAAGTTATTAGAGCATGTCACCTGTTATTTGTTCTGTTATGGGAAGTTTGAAAGGACAAAACTTCAGGCCAAAATCTTGTTTTGCTTTTCGAATGATGGATTACGCCCATTAACTTAAAAAAAAAAAAAACTTGTTTTGTTGACTTGAATACTAATATGGATCCAGTCTGCACAGCTTGTTTCGTTTCGGAGCATATTTTTACCATACACCATATGGTTAATGTTGACGGGAAGTCGTCGGTGATGGGAGAAAGGGACAATTCTGCGAGTTCTGTATGAACTTCTCTTTGGCTGGAGACTCCGCTAGTCAAGACATTGACTCTATATGCAGATGATGTCTAAAGTCTACCATCCACCAATGGATTCGGTGTCCAGCAATAATTACGCTGGAACGACTTGACCTATATTCTAGCAGTACATCACAAGCACACCAATATAGGAGAGTCGTTCGTGTCCTATGCTGAGTTTCTACGATGTTTCTGGCAATCATATGTGAATCACATGCGAAAACTGCCAAAATTGCTAATTGAGTTTAGTCTCGTTCTCAACCTAATTCTGGTGTTTCTCATTCCCATGTTTTATCTTCTATGGATACCATCTTATCTTTCGTATGTTAATGGTTTCTTCTCTCAGGAGTCTTTAAAGCAACTAAATAATTGTTTCCACTTTATGGTTGGTAAACTCATCCTCAAAAACAAATGAGAACATGACTATTTTGCAAATTGCCCCTTTGATACCATTTCATTGGTTGAGCTACGAAGACATACTAGAAAAATTCTAAAAACCAGGGTCTCGTGATTCCTTCGACGAACAAAATTCTAAAAACAAATCAAACATAGGCTCCATTTACGCCACGAAAATTAAATGATTTGAACAATATTAAAAAAAAAAAAAAAAAAAAACGAGGAAGGGTCCTTGATGTCACATGCTAAGATTGTCCTATGTCTCTAGGTGGTTCTCACATGGCAACTCCACTGGAAATTGCGAAAATTGCTAAATAAATTTGGTTATCCAAAAGGAAGGGGCTCACATTTGTATTATTAATGAATTATTTACCACTCGCTCTTTTTGTGAGGCAAATCCAATAATTAGATCGAACCACGTAAATATCTAACATTCTTTATTGTTTCTCATTTGCTTCTCAAGTGATTTCCCCTATTTTATTTGCAAGACTAGATTAGTTTCCACGTTAATTTTACAACATTCTCCAGTAAGGACTTGGCGTATTATGATTCTAATTCTCTTTGCTGACGACCATGAACAAAGTTTAGCAGCCCATAATTGATCGGTGTCCTGCAAATACCGTGCTTGGACATGTTGACCCGGCATTACAGAGCCCCACAGGCATAGCAACCAGGAAGCATCCTTGATGTCGCATGCTAAGATTGTCCTATGTTTCTAGGCCGCTCTCATATGGGAATTCCACTGGAAATTGCGAAAATTGCTGAATAAATTTGTGTTTTTCATTCTCAACAAAATTCTGAAGTGTTTATTTCAATATTTTATTTTCAACGCATGGCATTTTATGAATCACATGTTGCTCTTCACAGCAGCTAATGAATTATTCAGATTTTATCTTTATTCAACTCACACGGCAAAGTGCTGATCTCATCGTTGCAATAATTCTTTTGAGCTATATTTCATCTTACTTTGTGTTACTTTTCGAAAGGAATCTAATGTGATACATGAAAAATTTCTAGAAAATAGGAAGAATAAAGTTATTAGAGCAGGTCACCTGTTATTTCTTCTGTTATGGGAAGTTTGAAAGGACAAAACTTCAAGCCAGAATCTTGTTTTGCTTTTCGAATGATGGATTACGCCCATTAACCAAAAGAAACTTGTTTTGTTGACTTGGATACTAATATGGTTCCAGTCTGCACAGCTTGTTTCGTTTCGGAGCATATTTTTACCATACACCATATGGTTAATGTTGACGGGAAGTCGTCGGTGATGGGAGAAAAGGACAATTCTGCGAGTTCTGTATGAACTTCTCTTTGGCTGGAGACTCCGCTAGTCAAGACATTGACTCTATATGCAGATGATGTCTAAAGTCTACCAGCCACCAATGGATTCGGTGTCCAGCAATAATTATGCTGGAACGACTTGACCTGTATTCTAGTAGTACATCACAAGCACACCAATATAGAAGAGTCGTTCGTATCCTATGCTAAGTTTCGACGATGTTTCTGGCTCTCATATGATAATGCCATCCGAAAAGTGCGAAAATTGCTAATTGAATTTAGTCTCGTTCTCAGCCTAATTCTGGTGTTTCTCATTCCCATATTTTATCTTCGATGGATAGCATCTTATCATTCGCAGGTGAATGGTTTCTTCTCTCACGAGTCTTTAAAGCAGCTAAATAACTGTTTCCAGTTTATGGTTTGTCAGCTCATCCTCACTAACAAATGAGAACATGACTATTTTGTAAATTGTCCCTTTCATACCATTTCATCGGTTGGGCTACGTAGATATACAAGAAATATCCTAAAAACCAGGGTCTTGTTAGCCAAACAAAATTCTAAAAACGAATCAAACATAGGCTCCATTTACGTCACCAAAAATAAATGATTAGAAAAGTATTTTACAAAAAGGAAACGAGGAAGCACCGTTGATGTGACATGCTAAGATTCCCCTATGTTTTTAGGTGGCTCTCATATGGGAATTCCATAAGACATTGCAAAAATTGCTAAATAAATTTGGCTATACGAAAAAGAAGGGGCTCACATTTGTCTTATTAATGAATTATTTACTGCTAGCTCTTTTTGTGAGGCAAGTACCAATAATTAGACCGGATCACATAAATATCTGACGTTCTTTATTATTTCTCATTTACTTCTCAAGTGATTTCACCCAATTTTATTTGCAAGACTAGATTAGTTTCCACGTTAATTTTACAACATTCTCCAGCAGGACTCGGCGTATTATGATTCTAATTCTCTTTGCTGACGACCATGACCAAAGTTTAGCCGCCCATAATTGATCAGTGTCCTGCAAATAGCGTGCTTGGACAAGTTGACCTGGCATTACAGAGCCCCACAGGCATAGCAACAAGGAAGCATCCTTGATGTCACATGCTAAGATTGTCCTATGTTTCTAGGCGGCCCCCATATGGGAATTCCACTGGAAATTGCGAAAATTGCTGAATAAATTTGTGTTTTTCATTCTCAACAAAATTCTGAAGTGTTTATTGCAATATTTTATTTTCAACGCATGGCATTTTATGAATCACATGTTGCTCTTCACAGCAGCTAATGAATTATTCAGATTTTATGTTTAGTCAACTCACACGGCAAAGTGCTGATCTCATAGTTGCAATAATTCTTTTGAGCTATATTTCATCTTACTTTGTGTTACTTTTCGAAAGGAATCTAATGTCATACATGAAATTTCTAGAAAATAGGAAGAATAAAGTTATTAGAGCAGGTCACTTGTTACTTCTTCTGTTATCGGAAGTTTGAAAGGACAAAACTTCAGGCCAAAATCTTGTTTTGCTTTTCGAATGATGGATTACGCCCATTAACAAAAAGAAACTTGTTTTGTTGACTTGGATACTAATATGGTTCCAGTCTGCGCAGCTTGTTTCGTTTCGGAGCATATTTTTACCATACACCATATGGTTAATGTTGACGGGAAGTCGTCGGTGATGGGAGAAAGGGACAATTCTGCGAGTTCTGTATGAACTTCTCTTTGGCTGGAGACTCCGCTAGTCAAGACATTGACTCTATATGCAGATGATGTCTAAAGTCTACCATCCACCAATGGATTCGGTGTCCAGCAATAATTACGCTGGAACGACTTGACCTATATTCTAGCAGTACATCACAAGCACACCAATATAGGAGAGTCGTTCGTATCCTATGCTAAGTTTCGACGATGTTTCTGGCTCTCATATGATAATGCCATCCGAAAAGTGCGAAAATTGCTAATTGAATTTAGTCTCGTTCTCACCCTAATTCTGGTGTTTCTCATTCCCATATTTTATCTTCGATGGATAGCATCTTATCATTCGCAGGTGAATGGTTTCTTCTCTCACGAGTCTTTAAAGCAGCTAAATAACTGTTTCCAGTTTATGGTTTGTCAGCTCATCCTCACTAACAAATGAGAACATGACTATTTTGTAAATTGTCCCTTTCATACCATTTCATCGGTTGGGCTACGTAGATATACAAGAAATATCCTAAAAACCAGGGTCTCGTTCGCCAAACAAATTTTAAAAACGAATCAAACGTAGGCTCCATTTACGTCACCAAAAATAAATGATTAGAAAAGTATTTTACAAAAAGGAAACGAGGAAGCACCGTTGATGTGACATGCTAAGATTCTCCTATGTTTTTAGATGGCTCTCATATGGGAATTCCATTGGACATTGCGAAAATTGCTAAATAAATTTGGCTATACGAAAAAGAAGGGGCTCACATTTGTCTTATTAATGAATTATTTACTGCTAGCTCTTTTTGTGAGGCAAGTACCAATAATTAGACCGGATCACATAAATATCTGACGTTCTTTATTATTTCTCATTTACTTCTCAAGTGATTTCACCCAATTTTATTTGCAAGACTAGATTAGTTTCCACGTTAATTTTACAACATTCTCCAGCAGGACACGGCGTATTATGATTCTAATTCTCTTTGCTGACGACCATGACCAAAGTTTAGCCGCCCATAATTGATCGGTGTCCTGGAAATAGCGTGCTTGGAAAAGTTGACCCGGCATTACAGAGCCCCACAGGCATAGCAACAAGGAAGCATCCTTGATGTCACATGCTAAGATTGTCCTATGTTTCTAGGCGGCCCCCATATGGGAATTCCACTGGAAATTGCGAAAATTGCTGAATAAATTTGTCTTTTTCATTCTCAACAAAATTCTGAAGTGTTTATTTCAATATTTTATTTTCAACGCATGGCATTTTATGAATCACATGTTGCTCTTCACAGCAGCTAATGAATTATTCAGATTTTATCTTTATTCAACTCACACGGCAAAGTGCTGATCTCATCGTTGAAATAATTCTTTTGAGCTATATTTCATCTTACTTTGTGTTACTTTTCGAAAGGAATCTAATGTGATACATGAAAAATTTCTAGAAAATAGGAAGAATAAAGTTATTAGAGCAGGTCACCTGTTATTTCTTCTGTTATGGGAAGTTTGAAGGGACAAAACTTCAGGCCAAAATCTTGTTTTGCTTTTCGAATGATGGATTACGCCCATTAACCAAAAGAAACTTGTTTTGTAGACTTGGATACTAATATGGTTCCAGTCTGCGCAGCTTGTTTCGTTTCGGAGCATATTTTTACCATACACCATATGGTTAATGTTGACGGGAAGTCGTCGGTGATGGGAGAAAAGGACAATTCTGCGAGTGCTGTATGAACTTCTCTTTGGCTGGAGACTCCGCTAGTCAAGACATTGACTCTATATGCAGATGATGTCTAAAGTCTACCAGCCACCAATGGATTCGGTGTCCAGCAATAATTATGCTGGAACGACTTGACCTGTATTCTAGTAGTACATCACAAGCACACCAATATAGAAGAGTCGTTCGTATCCTATGCTAAGTTTCGACGATGTTTCTGGCTCTCATATGATAATGCCATCCGAAAAGTGCGAAAATTGCTAATTGAGTTTAGTCTCGTTCTCAACCTAATTCTGGTGTTTCTCATTCCCATGTTTTATCTTCTATGGATACCATCTTATCTTTCGTATGTTAATGGTTTCTTCTCTCAGGAGTCTTTAAAGCAACTAAATAATTGTTTCCACTTTATGGTTGGTAAACTCATCCTCAAAAACAAATGAGAACATGACTATTTTGCAAATTGCCCCTTTGATACCATTTCATTGGTTGAGCTACGAAGATATACGAGAAAAATTCTAAAAACCAGGGTCTCGTGATTCCTTCGACGAACAAAATTCTAAAAAAAAATCAAACATAGGCTCCATTTACGCCACGAAAATTAAATGATTTGAACAATATTAAAAAAAAAAAAAAAAAAAAAAAAAACGAGGAAGGGTCCTTGATGTCACATGCTAAGATTGTCCTATGTCTCTAGGTGGTTCTCACATGGCAACTCCACTGGAAATTGCGAAAATTGCTAAATAAATTTGGTTATCCGAAAAGGAAGGGGCTCACATTTGTATTATTAATGAATTATTTACCACTCGCTCTTTTTGTGAGGCAAGTACCAATAATTAGACCGAACCACGTAAATATCTAACATTCTTTATTGTTTCTCATTTGCTTCTCAAGTGATTTCCCCCTATTTTATTTGCAAGACTAGATTAGTTTCCACGTTAATTTTACAACATTCTCCAGTAAGGACTTGGCGTATTATGATTCTAATTCTCTTTGCTGACGACCATGACCAAAGTTTAGCAGCCCTTAATTGATCGGTGTCCTGCAAATACCGTGCTTGGACAAGTTGACCCGGCATTACGGAGCCCCACAGGCATAGCAACCAGGAAGCATCCTTGATGTCGCATGCTAAGATTGTCCTATGTTTCTAGGCCGGTCTCATATGGGAATTCCACTGCAAATTGCGAAAATTGCTGAATAAATTTGTGTTTTTCATTCTCAACAAAATTCTGAAGTGTTTATTTCAATATTTTATTTTCAACGCATGGCATTTTATGAATCACATGTTGCTCTTCACAGCAGCTAATGAATTATTCAGATTTTATGTTTATTCAACTCACACGGCAAAGTGCTGATCTCATCGTTGCAATAATTCTTTTGAGCTATATTTCATCTTACTTTGTGTTACTTTTCGAAAGGAATCTAATGTGATACATGAAAAATTTCTAGAAAATAGGAAGAATAAAGTTATTAGAGCAGGTCACCTGTTATTTCTTCTGTTATGGGAAGTTTGAAAGGACAAAACTTCAAGCCAGAATCTTGTTTTGCTTTTCGAATGATGGATTACGCCCATTAACCAAAAGAAACTTGTTTTGTTGACTTGGATACTAATATGGTTCCAGTCTGCACAGCTTGTTTCGTTTCGGAGCATATTTTTACCATACACCATATGGTTAATGTTGACGGGAAGTCGTCGGTGATGGGAGAAAAGGACAATTCTGCGAGTGTTGTATGAACTTCTCTTTGGCTGGAGACTCCGCTAGTCAAGACATTGACTCTATATGCAGATGATGTCTAAAGTCTACCAGCCACCAATGGATTCGGTGTCCAGCAATAATTATGCTGGAACGACTTGACCTGTATTCTAGTAGTACATCACAAGCACACCAATATAGAAGAGTCGTTCGTATCCTATGCTAAGTTTCGACGATGTTTCTGGCTCTCATATGATAATGCCATCCGAAAAGTGCGAAAATTGCTAATTGAATTTAGTCTCGTTCTCAGCCTAATTCTGGTGTTTCTCATTCCCATATTTTATCTTCGATGGATTGTCACGCCCCGAACCCCGAGCGCGCGCACATCCCACAGCGGTCGATCAAATATGCGACATCCGGAGACACGTCGCCGACCCATTCATTTATTTACGCATGCGGAAGCGAAACAAATCCCCTGACAACAAAATACGGGATAGAAAAGCAGGAAGCAAAACCACCACATATCAATTTCATAATTCAACAGAATTACAGACAGAAGCCTACAGCCAAAAGTCTACAAAAGACCGGCTCTTAAAAAGAACTGTCCTACGACCTACAAGTCAGACACGCTCTCCAATCCTCATGACTTCACCTCGCAACTCCTCAAGGCCAACCAAAGCTATCTCTGCTCCGTCCATCGGGACTGAAATGGTTATTCAATAACCACCGAGACAACGTCTCGGCGGGTTCAACCCCTAAACTCCTATTAGAAAGAAAATACGCCCCAGGGTGGCCTAGCCACATCACACAGAAGACTTACCTCGCCTCAGCCTTTATCTGCAGGTTAGCACAATTTATATAAACCAACCACGTGCAATTATGATAACCAAACAACCATGGCACAATCACATTATCAAACCATTCAACCACTTGGATCGTCTCGGCGATCAATCGACTCGGCCGATTACATGTCATTCTAGCAAATCATCATCGCTCTCAATCACGGCCCTACTCGGCGCGACCTTTAACAGGTGGCAATTCACGGCCCCATCGGGCGCGACCTCTAATAGGTGGCATATCACGGCCCCATCGGGCGCGACCTCTAATAGGTGGCAATTCACGGCCCCATCGGGCGCGACCTCTAATAGGTGGCAATTCACGGCCCCATCGGGCGCGACCTCTAATAGGTGGCATATCACGGCCCCAGTGGGCGCGACCTCTAATAGGTGGCATATAACGGCCCCAGCGACCTTTAATAGGTGGCATATCACGGCCCCACCGGGTGCGACCTCTAATAGGTGGCATATAACGGCCCCATCGGGCGCGACCTCTAATAGGTGGCATATCACGGCCCCACCGGGCGCGACCTCTAATAGGTGGCAATTCACGGCCCCATCGCCCATTAATTTCCACACTTAGAATTTTATAAAGAATCCATATTTATTACAATCAACACTCAATTCGCCACATCCATTCATCGAATTCAAATTTAAATGCGCAGCGATCGGCACGAAATTCGAGCAAATAAGGTCCCAACGAAATTTTCGAATTTTAATAAATAATTAAATTTATTCCGAAAATTAATTAAATAATAATATTCATATTTTTCGCAATCCACCTTCAATTTATAATATCCGTCCATCAATTTCAAAATCCGAATACATAGCGACCGGCACGAAATTCTGAGAATTTAGGGTCCCGACAAAATTTTCGGAATTTAATAAATAATTAAATTTATTCCGAAAATAATTAAATAATAATATTTTAATAATTTCGAATAATGATATATTATTAAATTATTAAATAATTTCGGAATATTTAAATAAATCAAAAGTAAATTCCTTTATGTCACATCAAGCTTTATTTTAATGTAAACCTTCATTTAGCTTTAAATTAAACTCACTTTAAGCTAATTAAACACATTAATATAATCCACACTTAAATAAATTAAACTAATCACCAAATCACACTTAACATAAACTAAGCACACCTAAAGCATAATTAACCCTCTAAGCGAGGTTTAGTGAGTTAAACTCACCAGATTAACGAACCGAGCGGACCAAAACGACGGGGACGCCGAGGAGAACAACTTTCCTCAAAGCGGGCCGAGCATCCGGGCTCGGGAAGGCGGCCAAAACGGGCCACGAAGCCGCTGCATACCCATTTTCTGCAACTTCCGGTGGCTGCTGGTTGGGGGCGGATCCGGCGGCGAAATGGGCGGAGGAACGGCGGAGAAGGACCGGCGGAGCTTGGACGGCAACCGGTGGTGGCTCACGGCGGCTAGGCGGGCCTCCGGCGGCCTTGAGGACGACGAACGGGCAGCTGGACGGTGGAGGGACGACGGCTGGGTGGCGGACGAAGCAAGAACGGGAGGGGCGGAGCAACTCACGTGCGGGCGGGCGGCGGTGGCGAACGGCGTGCGGATGGCCGAGCGGGCGGAGGGGCGGTCGGGGCTGCTGGTTCCGGCCGAATTCCTCTCTCTCTCTCCTCCCTAAGTCCCCAAGACAAGCCCCCATGATTCAAGGAGGAAGATGATGGTGATAGGTCACCTTTCCAAGAGCAAATCTCCACCGTCCACGTGTCGCGATCTCAACCGCCTTGGCCAACCACCATGACATCATCTTAGGTCATACCCCACTATCTCCAAACCTCCCACAACATTTTCCGATGGTTGCAATTTACTTTTCATTTGGGGCCCAATTCTTGTGCATCAAATTCTTCAATTATAATCAATCCACTTCCAATTGAGTCCATTGAAGTCATAAAATTAATCCGATGTCACCACACTTTAATTCACATCTTCACTGTCTATATAATTAACTTAGATCCCAAAAGCGCGACCAAAAGTGGCCTACTAATTTCTCGAGCCAAATTAGTCATTTCTTGATTATTTTGCTAAAAAGCTCGGCTTGCATTTGAAAAATCTTCCAAAGATGATTCAATGATCTTGAAATGATTTGTGACACACCCAGACTTCCAATTTCGAATTCGATCTCAATTTCACGGTTAATTTCACTTTGGCACGATACTTGCGCGGCCCAACCTACCGGGTAGCCTTTAGAAATTTTCATGCATTTGACTGTGGTTGATCACCTCAAGCCACGATGTACATCTTTGAAACATTGGCGGCCTACGGTTGTCGGCATAATCTCGAGGTTTCAAATACGAACACGGGTACCCAATCGATAGAAAAGTCGGTCCGGTGTCGGTCGACAAGGATTCTCGCAATCGGTGGAATCACCCACACTCGATCACATGCCTTTGTCGAGTCGACCTATCTCCAATCTCTAATCGATTTTAATTGTGCCGTAATGATCCTTGTAGATTAGCTCGGTCGAAAGGTCGCTTCCCTGGTCAAATTCTCAAGTCGATGCATTAGAAACTCTTAATGGCTTCACCCGATGGACTAGTTTTCATATGAGTGGCCGACTCGAGGAAAAGAACTATATGCGTCCAACGAAATGCTCGACTCAATCTATTGAAAATAGAATTGAAAAATCGGGATGTCACAACTCTTCCCCTCTTATAAAAATTTCGTCCTCGAAATTTAAACCTTTACCAATTCTTAAACAAAAAGGTGAGGGTATAATCTTCTCTTTCTCAGGTTGCTCCTTCTGTACCAATACTGCCAGATCACTGCTATCTTGCCCAAACCACTTTGGATACAACATACTGAAGACTTGCCCACTTAAAATTCCAAAGGTCTTCAACACAAAATTTGCGAAGCTAAACTGGCGATTCTGAGCAGTCTCTAAACTGTCTCTGATAATTGCAACTGAATCACTGATTTCTGACCCAACTCTGGACTTGCGATTTTCTGATCTCTAATCTCATCTCAACAGATTGAAATCCTGTACCCTTTACTCTGCACTGATTAAAAAGAAACTATTTGACTGATCTGCTGAAACTGGGAACCTCTAGTCAAAATCTGATATAACTCTGACACTGATCTCAACAATTGCAATCACGACTACTGTCTCGACCCGGCCCGTGATCTTTCTTTTTTCCCCGACTTCATCTCAAAGCAATTGAAATTCTGTACTCTCTGCTATACCCTGCTTAAGAAGGAACCATCTGAAAGCTCTTCCAACTTGGAACATCTGATCGATTAGAAATACAATTCATTCTCGGCACTCCATGCAAATGATTTATATGATATACACACACTTCGGTGTACCCACTTTGTGACAAGACAGAATCTCCAATTTCTGAAATTGAATTTAGATTGGCGGTTAATTTCACTCCGACACGCTTTTAGTGTGACCTAGGCTACTGGGTAGTTTTCAGAGCTTTTTAGGACAAATGACCCGTGGTCGATTATCTTCGAGCCACGATGAACCCACTCGACACATTGGCGACTCTCGAGGGTCGTGAAAATCTCGATGATTCAAATACGGACACAAGGTACCAAAACGACAGTAAAATCAAATTAGTATCATTCGACGAGAGTTTTCCAATTTAGTGGAGTCACCCACGATCGGTCATTCATCTCAGTCGAACTGACCTATCTCCGATCTCAATTCGATTTTTAACTGTGCCGTAATGATCTCTAAAGATGAGCACGGTCGAAAAGTCAATTCCTGGTCGAATTCTCAAGTCTATTTGCCTTAAAGTCCTTAATAACTCACCCAACTAGTCTAGTTATCTCGTAAGTGGCCAACTCAGAGAAAAACACTGTAATCGCGTCGATGAAATGTCCAATTTAACCAATCGAAATCGGAGTCTGAAAATCAGGATGTCACACACTCAAAACAAGGTCTATTCGTACTGTCTGGACAACATTGAAATTGCTATGATTAGCTTCCCATAAGATATCTTCTTTAATTTCTACATCATCAATTACACACAGTCGTCCTCAGAACCTTAGTGTTCTGTCTTCAGAAATCTGAAAATCAACATCTCTCTCATCTGCATACTCTTATAGAGTCTCCTGAATTTCTGAACCTGTCCGCTGAAGCGATTTGATTCTGATATGCTCTCTCGGTTCAATTCTGAGGGTAATCATAAGATTCAAAAGGTGGCCTACCATAAATTTGAAAACTGAATTTCGAACTTTCTCAAATAAGATCCAATCCTTGAGTACCAACTGTGCAACTAAGGACTCTCGACTCAATGCATCTACGACTTTGCTGACCTTACCAGAGTGATACAAAATATCATAGTCATAATCCTTAATGAGTTCCATCCAGCGACGCTATCTCATATTCAACTCCTGAGGTCTCAACTGGTGGCACGCATAAATTTGGTTATCCAAAAAGGAAGGGGCTCACATTTGTATTATTAATGAATTATTTACCACTCGCTCTTTTTGTGAGGCAAGTACCAAAAATTAGACCGAACCACGTAAATATCTAACATTCTTTATTGTTTCTCATTTGCTTCTCAAGTGATTTCCCCCTATTTTATTTGGAAGACTAGATTAGTTTCCACGTTAATTTTACAACATTCTCCAGTAAGGACTCGGCGTATTATGATTCTAATTCTCTTTGCTGACGACCATGACCAAAGTTTAGCAGCCCATAATTGATCGGTGTCCTGCAAATACCGTGCTTGGACAAGTTGACCCGGCATTACGGAGCCCCACAGGCATAGCAACCAGGAAGCATCCTTGATGTCGCATGCTAAGATTGTCCTATGTTTCTAGGCCGCTCTCATATGGGAATTCCACTGCAAATTGCGCAAATTGCTGAATAAATTTGTGTTTTTCATTCTCAACAAAATTCTGAAGTGTTTATTTCAATATTTTATTTTCAACGCATGGCATTTTATGAATCACATGTTGCTCTTCACAGCAGCTAATGAATTATTCAGATTTTATGTTTATTCAACTCACACGGCAAAGTGCTGATCTCATCGTTGCAATAATTCTTTTGAGCAATATTTCATCTTACTTTGTGTTACTTTTCGAAAGGAATCTAATGTGATACATGAAAAATTTCTAGAAAATAGGAAGAATAAAGTTATTAGAGCAGGTCACCTGTTATTTCTTCTGTTATGGGAAGTTTGAAAGGACAAAACTTCAAGCCAGAATCTTGTTTTGCTTTTCGAATGATGGATTACGCCCATTAACCAAAAGAAACTTGTTTTGTTGACTTGGATACTAATATGGTTCCAGTCTGCACAGCTTGTTTCGTTTCGGAGCATATTTTTACCATACACCATATGGTTAATGTTGACGGGAAGTCGTCGGTGATGGGAGAAAAGGACAATTCTGCGAGTTCTGTATGAACTTCTCTTTGGCTGGAGACTCCGCTAGTCAAGACATTGACTCTATATGCAGATGATGTCTAAAGTCTACCAGCCACCAATGGATTCGGTGTCCAGCAATAATTATGCTGGAACGACTTGACCTGTATTCTAGTAGTACATCACAAGCACACCAATATAGAAGAGTCGTTCGTATCCTATGCTAAGTTTCGACGATGTTTCTGGCTCTCATATGATAATGCCATCCGAAAAGTGCGAAAATTGCTAATTGAATTTAGTCTCGTTCTCAGCCTAATTCTGGTGTTTCTCATTCCCATATTTTATCTTCGATGGATAGCATCTTATCATTCGCAGGTGAATGGTTTCTTCTCTCACGAGTCTTTAAAGCAGCTAAATAACTGTTTCCAGTTTATGGTTTGTCAGCTCATCCTCACTAACAAATGAGAACATGACTATTTTGTAAATTGTCCCTTTCATACCATTTCATCGGTTGGGCTACGTAGATATACAAGAAATATCCTAAAAACCAGGGTCTTGTTCGCCAAACAAAATTCTAAAAACGAATCAAACATAGGCTCCATTTACGTCACCAAAAATAAATGATTAGAAAAGTATTTTACAAAAAGGAAACGAGGAAGCACCGTTGATGTGACATGCTAAGATTCTCCTATGTTTTTAGGTGGCTCTCATATGGGAATTCCATTGGTCATTGCGAAAATTGCTAAATAAATTTGGCTATACGAAAAAGAAGGGGCTCACATTTGTATTATTAATGAATTATTTACTGCTAGCTCTTTTTGTGAGGCGAGTACCAATAATTAGACCGGACCACATAAATATCTGACGTTCTTTATTATTTCTCATTTACTTCTCAAGTGATTTCACCCAATTGTATTTGCAAGACTAGATTAGTTTCCACGTTAATTTTACAACATTCTCCAGCAGGACTCGGCGTATTATGATTCTAATTCTCTTTGCTGACGACCATGACCAAAGTTTAGCCGCCCATAATTGATCGGTGTCCTGCAAATATCGTGCTTGGACAAGTTGACCCGGCATTACAGAGCCCCACAGGCATAGCAACAAGGAAGCATCCTTGATGTCACATGCTAAGATTGTCCTATGTTTCTAGGCGGCCCCCATATGGGAATTCCACTGGAAATTGCGAAAATTGCTCAATAAATTTGTGTTTTTCATTCTCAACAAAATTCTGATGTGTTTATTTCAATATTTTATTTTCAACGCATGGCATTTTATGAATCACATGTTGCTCTTCACAGCAGCTAATGAATTATTCAGATTTTATGTTTAGTCAACTCACACGGCAAAGTGCTGATCTCATAGTTGCAATAATTCTTTTGAGCTATATTTCATCTTAGTTTGTATTACTTTTCGAAAGGAATCTAATGTCATACATGAAATTTCTAGAAAATAGGAAGAATAAAGTTATTAGAGCAGGTCACTTGTTACTTCTTCTGTTATCGGAAGTTTGAAAGGACAAAACTTCAGGCCAAAATCTTGTTTTGCTTTTCGAATGATGGATTACGCCCATTAACCAAAAGAAACTTGTTTTGTTGACTTGGATACTAATATGGTTCCAGTCTGCGCAGCTTGTTTCGTTTCGGAGCATATTTTTACCATACACCATATGGTTAATGTTGACGGGAAGTCGTCGGTGATGGGAGAAAGGGACAATTCTGCGAGTTCTGTATGAACTTCTCTTTGGCTGGAGACTCCGCTAGTCAAGACATTGACTCTATATGCAGATGATGTCTAAAGTCTACCATCCACCAATGGATTCGGTGTCCAGCAATAATTACGCTGGAACGACTTGACCTATATTCTAGCAGTACATCACAAGCACACCAATATAGGAGAGTCGTTCGTGTCCTATGCTGAGTTTCTACGATGTTTCTGGCAATCATATGTGAATCACAGGGGAAAAGTGCCAAAATTGCTAATTGAGTTTAGTCTCGCTCTCAACCTAATTCTGGTGTTTCTCATTCCCATGTTTTATCTTCTATGGATACCATCTTATCTTTCGTATGTTAGTGGTTTCTTCTCTCAGGAGTCTTTATAGCAACTAAATAATTGTTTCCACTTTATGGTTGGTAAACTCTTCCTCAAAAACAAATGAGAACATGACTATTTTGCAAATTGCCCCTTTGATACCATTTCATTGGTTGAGCTACGAAGATATACTAGAAAAATTCTAAAAACCAGGGTCTCGCGATTCCTTCGACGAACAAAATTCTAAAAACAAATCAAACATAGGCTCCATTTACGCCACGAAAATTAAATGATTTGAACAATATTAAAAAAAAAAAAAAAAGAGGAAGGGTCCTTGATGTCACATGCTAAGATTGTCCTATGTCTCTAGGTGGTTCTCACATGGCAACTCCACTGGAAATTGCGAAAATTGCTAAATAAATTTGGTTATCCGAAAAGGAAGGGGCTCACATTTGTATTATTAATGAATTATTTACCACTCGCTCTTTTTGTGAGGCAAGTACCAATAATTAGACCGAACCACATAAATATCTAACATTCTTTATTGTTTCTCATTTGCTTCTCAAGTGATTTACCCCTATTTTATTTGCAAGACTAGATTAGTTTCCACGTTAATTTTACACCATTCTCCAGTAAGGACTCGGCGTATTATGATTCTAATTCTCTTTGCTGACGACCATGACAAAAGTTTAGCAGCCCATAATTGATCGGTGTCCTGCAAATACCGTGCTTGGACAAGTTGACCCGGCATTACAGAGCCCCACAGGCATAGCAACCAGGAAGCATCCTTGATGTCGCATGCTAAGATTGTCCTATGTTTCTAGGCCGCTCTCATATGGGAATTCCACTGCAAATTGTGAAAATTGCTGAATAAATTTGTGTTTTTCATTCTCAACAAAATTCTGAAGTGTTTATTTCAATATTTTATTTTCAACGCATGGCATTTTATGAATCACATGTTGCTCTTCACAGCAGCTAATGAATTATTCAGATTTTATGTTTATTCAACTCACACGGCAAAGTGCTGATCTCATCGTTGCAATAATTCTTTTGAGCTATATTTCATCTTACTTTGTATTACTTTTCGAAAGGAATCTAATGTCATACATGAAATTTCTAGAAAGTAGGAAGAATAAAGTTATTAGAGCAGGTCACTTGTTACTTCTTCTGTTATGGGAAGTTTGAAAGGACAAAACTTCAGGCCAAAATCTTGTTTTTCTTTTCGAATGATGGATTACGCCCATTAACCAAAAGAAACTTGTTTTGTTGACTTTGATACTAATATGGTTCCAGTCTGCGCAGCTTGTTTCGTTTCGGAGCATATTTTTACCATACACCATATGGTTAATGTTGACGGGAAGTCGTCGGTGATGGGAGAAAGGGACAATTCTGCGAGTTCTGTATGATCTTCTCTTTGGCTGGAGACTCCGCTAGTCAAGACATTGACTCTATATGCAGATGATGTCTAAAGTCTACCAGCCACCAATGGATTCGGTGTCCAGCAATAATTATGCTGGGACGACTTGACCTGTATTCTAGTAGTACATCACAAGCACACCAATATAGAAGAGTCGTTCGTATCCTATGCTAAGTTTCGACGATGTTTCTGGCTCTCATATGATAATGCCATCCGAAAAGTGCGAAAATTGCTAAATGAATTTAGTCTCGTTCTCAGCCTAATTCTGGTGTTTCTCAATCCCATATTTTATCTTCGATGGATAGCATCTTATCATTCGCAGGTGAATGGGTTTCTTCTCTCACGAGTCTTTAAAGCAGCTAAATAACTGTTTCCAGTTTATGGTTTGTCAGCTCATCCTCACTAACAAATGAGAACATGACTATTTTGTAAATTGTCCCTTTGATACCATTTCATCGGTTGGGCTACGTAGATATACAAGAAATATCCTAAAAACCAGGGTCTTGTTCGCCAAACAAAATTCTAAAAACGAATCAAACATAGGCTCCATTTACGTCACCAAAAATAAATGATTAGAAAAGTATTTTACAAAAAGGAAACGAGGAAGCACCGTTGATGTGACATGCTAAGATTCTCCTATCTTTTTAGGTGGCTCTCATATGGGAATTCCATTGGACATTGCGAAAATTGCTAAATAAATTTGGCTATACGAAAAAGAAGGGGCTCACATTTGTATTATTAATGAATTATTTACTGCCAGCTCTTTTTGTGAGGCAAGTACCAATAATTAGACTGGACCACATAAATATCTGACGTTCTTTATTATTTCTCATTTACTTTCAAGTGATTTCACCCAATTTTATTTGCAAGACTAGATTAGTTTCCACGTTAATTTTACAACATTCTCCAGCAGGACTCGGCGTATTATGATTCTAATTCTCTTTGCTGACGACCATGACCAAAGTTTAGCCGCCCATAATTGATCGGTGTCCTGCAAATATCGTGCTTGGACAGGTTGACCCGGCATTACAGAGCCCCACAGGCATAGCAACAAGGAAGCATCCTTGATGTCACATGCTAAGATTGTCCTATGTTTCTAGGCGGCCCCCATATGGGAATTCCACTGGAAATTGCGAAAATTTCTGAATAAATTTGTGTTTTTCATTCTCAACAAAATTCTGAAGTGTTTATTTCAATATTTTATTTTCAACGCATGGCATTTTATGAATCACATGTTGCTCTTCACAGCAGCTAATGAATTATTCAGATTTTATGTTTAGTCAACTCACACGGCAAAGTGCTGATCTCATAGTTGCAATAATTCTTTTGAGCTATATTTCATCTTACTTTGTATTACTTTTCGAAAGGAATCTAATGTCATACATGAAATTTCTAGAAAATAGGAAGAATAGAGTTATTAGAGCAGGTCACCTGTTAGTTCTTCTGTTATCGGAAGTTTGAAAGGACAAAACTTCAGGCCAAAATCTTGTTTTGCTTTTCGAATGATGGATTACGCCCATTAACCAAAAGAAACTTGTTTTGTTGACTTGGATACTAATATGGTTCCAGTCTGCGCAGCTTGTTTCGTTTCGGAGCATATTTTTACCATACACCATATGGTTAATGTTGACGGGAAGTCGTCGGTGATGGGAGAAAGGGACAATTCTGCGAGTTCTGTATGAACTTCTCTTTGGCTGGAGACTCCGCTAGTCAAGACATTGACTCTATATGCAGATGATGTCTAAAGTCTACCAGCCACCAATGGATTCGGTGTCCAGCAATAATTATGCTGGGACGACTTGACCTGTATTCTAGTAGTACATCACAAGCACACCAATATAGAAGAGTCGTTCGTGTCCTATGCTAAGTTTCGACGATGTTTCTGGCTCTCATATGATAATGCCATCCGAAAAGTGCAAAAATTGCTAATTGAATTTAGTCTCGTTCTCAGCCTAATTCTGGTGTTTCTCATTCCCATATTTTATCTTCGATGGATAGCATCTTATCATTCGCAGGTGAATGGTTTCTTCTCTCACGAGTCTTTAAAGCAGCTAAATAACTGTTTCCAGTTTATGGTTTGTCAGCTCATCCTCAAAAACAAATGAGAACATGACTATTTTGCAAATTGTCCCTTTGATACCATTTGATCGGTTGAGCTACGTAGATATACAAGAAATATTCTAAAAACCAGGGTCTTGTTCGCCAAACAAAATTCTAAAAACGAATCGAACATAGGCTCCGTTTACGTCACGAAAAATAAATGATTTGAAAAGCATTTTACAAAAAGGAAACGAGGAAGCACCGTTGATGTGACATGCTAAGATTCTCCTATGTTTTTAGGTGGCTCTCATATGGGAATTCCATTGGACATTGCGAAAATTGCTAAATAAATTTGGCTATACGAAAAAGAAGGGGCTCACATTTGTATTATTAATGAATTTTTTAGTGCTAGCTCTTTTTGTGAGGCAAGTACCAATAATTAAATAAGGACCACATAAATATCTGACGTTCTTTATTATTTCTCATTTATTTCTTTAGTGATTTCACAGTACTTTATTTGCAAGATTAGATTAGTTCCCACGTTAATTTTACAACATTCTCCAACAGGACTCGGCGTATTATGATTCTAATTCTCTTTGGTGACGACCATGACCAAAGTTTAGCAGCCCATAATTGATCGGTGTCCTGAAAATATCGTGCTTGGACAAGTTGACCCAGCATTACGGAGCCCCATAGGCATAGCAACAAGGAAGCATCCTTGATGTCACATGCTAAGATTGTCCTATATTTCTAGGCGGCTCCCATATGGGAATTCCACTGGAAATTGCGAAAATTGCTGTATAAATTTGTGTTTTTCATTCTCAACAAAATTCTGAAGTGTTTATTTCAATATTTTATTTGCAACGCGTGGGATTTTATGAATCACATGTTGCTCTTCACAGCAGCTAATGTGTGACATCCCGATTTTCTAATTCTATTTTCAATCAATTGAAATGGGCATTTCGTTGGCATGCATATAGTTTTTTTCCTTGAGTCGGCCACTTATGTGAAGACTAGTTTATTATGTGAAGTCGTTAAGAAATTCTAATGCATCAGACTTGAGAATTTGACCAGGAAGCGATCTTTCGACCGAGCTAATCTGCAAGGGTCATTACGGCACAATTACAAATCGATTAGGGATCGGAGATAAGTCTACTCGCAGAGGCATGTGATCAGGTGTGGGTGATTCCACTAGATTGCACAATTCTTATCGATTAGCATTGGACCGACTTTTCTGTCGATTGGGTACCTTGTGTTCGTATTTGAAATCTTGAGATTATCCCGACAACCGAAAGTCGCCAATGTTTCAAAGATATACATTATGGCTGGCGATCGAGACTCTGTTGGCACAGAACAATGCCTTCAAGGCTATTGATTCTAAGATCGGAATTGTGCAACAAGATTTCCGAAGATATGATGAGAGTACTAAGAAGATACTTTCTGAGTTCCAGAAAAGGCTTCATGCCTTGGAATCAGGACAACATCTTGGGTATCATTATCTTGATAGCCCAAAGCCAAAGATAGAAAAGCTCAAGAAGCAGATCCAACTTCTTGAAGAAGGAAGATTCAGACCTTTCGACCCATTGGCACCTCCTGTTAGAACTGGGTATGTACCCCAGCACCACAGGAATCTATTTTTGCCAATATCCCAAAAGATCCCTACAGAAGAGAACCAGATATGGCAAAAATACGAAATCGTCTCAAAGCCTTGAAGAAGGGAAAAGGGAAAGAGAAAACACTACCTACAGAATCAAGTTCAATCATTATAAGAGAAAAGCCAGACCATATGATGTTATCAAATCCATTAGAATCCTTTTTGAACAATTTGGGTACTCAAGAACTTGATCCTATTACCCAACAGCCTGAGCCTGATCCTTTTATCCCAGAAAAACAGATTCTGTTTACTGAACAAACTTCCTCTACTACATCAGACTCAGCATCCCTTTCCTCTCTTTCATCCTTCTCAGATCCTACAGTCGATTCTCCCCCTATTGTTCCACCAACTTCACAAATATTCATGGCTGATAAAATACTTTGTGACTCTTCAAATCCCTCCAGAATTTCCCAGACAATGGGTCCAACAGGGATATTCTCATGTCCACTATGGAGCTGTTCGTCTTGCTCTCACTTTTCATGGTAAAAAAGGTTTGCCAGTAGTGGCAAGAATTGCTTTGTTAGATACTAGGTTTTTACAATACCAGCATGCTTGCATTGGTATTGTTCAAACCACTCTGAATGCTGGAACAGTCTTTGTGACTTTATATCCAAACTTCAACATCGCTCTATCAGACCCCCAGCTACTTTCTTTTCTAAAAGTCCAAGTCCAGCTCACTGGAGCCCCTCAGACTGCTGAATCTGTAGCCGCAACTCTACATTACCAGATGGTTTATCGAGTGCAGAATCATGCCCTCGACCTCAACTTCAACAATGGTAATGAAGATGCGTTGTTCATCTCCATGCAAAATGACCAGGCGTCCTGCATTCATGTTCCCAGGCAGATCCCGAAGGATACGTTGGCCAAGCTCCTTCCAGAGACTTGGATCACCAACTATGAAAAGCTACACCAGCATAACAAGCCTTTCCAGTCAACGGACTCAGAATTTGTACGAAAAAAAGATGGAACTGTTTTCATCAAATTTGGCAAGGAAAAAGAAGAAGGTCCTTCTATCTTCCAGACCATCCTCATGATTGAGCCATGTATTCCTGAATCCATTTCCGAACCGGATCCAAAAAAACATGTTCGACACTTCAATGGTGATAGACATCCTATTCATTACTATAAAGACAATTATGGTCATTGTTTTTGGGATCCTTTTTGCCAATGTTCCTACTGTATAAATTCTCCCGACGAGGTAGATCCTCTTGCAAGATCTCCACCTCGACGGAAAAAGCCAAAGGATAAGGTGTACCTAAGGTACTTGGACGGAGATTCCTCTGTTGATACTCTTGGTGAATGTAACAAATACCAGTTCATGGTCTCTTATGCACCACCTCCATCACCAGAGTCTAGTACTACATCCCAAACCCTACCAGATCCACCAAAATCACCTCCACCTTCTCCTCCTTAGAAAAAGCAAGCTCTTTCCCCATTTTATAAGCCAATCCTCAAATGGGCCAAGAAACATTCTTACCCGCTTGAAGTCCCAACAGAAGCACCACCCACTTTTTCTATTGCCATGTTCCAAGATACTGACTTTCCTCCTCTTGTCAAGGAATGTTCTAAACTCTCGTTCCCTGCTACAGAAGAGTTTATTGACCCACATGGCAAATACCGCCATGTTCCTAAAATCCCTACCCCCATTGATGTAGATGAACATGGGAGACAAAAGAAAACCCCTGCTGCTGAAGCCGTTCTAAACTGGCAATCATTATCTTGGCATAGAACAATGCCTTCAAGGCTATTGATTCTAAGATCGGAATTGTGCAACAAGATCTCCGAAGATATGATGAGAGTACCAAGAAGATACTTTCTGAGTTCCATAAAAGGCTTCATGCCTTGGAATCAAGACAACATCTTAGGTATCATTATCTTGATAGCTCAAAGCCAGAGATAGATAAGCTCAAGAAGCAGATCCAACTTCTTGAAGAAGGAAGATTAAGACCTTTCGACCCATTGGCACCTCCTGTTAGAACTGGGTATGTACCCCCAGCACCACAGGAATCTATTTTTGCCAATATCCCAGAAGATCCCTACAGAAGAGAACCAGATATGGCAGAAATACGAAATCGTCTCAAAGCCGTGAAGAAGGAAAAATGGAAAGAGAAAACACCACCTACAGAATCAAGTTCAATCATTATAAGAGAAAAGCCAGACCAGATGATGTTATCAAATCCATTAGAATCCTTTTTGAAGGATTTAGGTACTCAAGAACTTGATCCTATTACCCAACAGCCTGAGCCTGATCCTTTTATCCCAGAAAAACAGATTCTGTTTACTGAACAAACTTCCTCTACTACATCAAACTCAGCATCCCTTTCCTCTCTTTCATCCTTCTCAGATCCTACAGTCGATTCTCCCCCTATTGTTCCACCAACTTCACAAATATTCATGGCTGACACTCCTTCAGATTACGAAATGGAATCAAACTATTCTGATCCAGAATTTGGACAGACAAGTAATCCCACCAGAAACAATTCCACCAGACATGTCTCTATGGCATCAAAACAATTCTTCTCCATTGACGACAT
The DNA here is from genome assembly GCA_014182695.1 of Eucalyptus albens. NCBI lineage: Eukaryota > Viridiplantae > Streptophyta > Magnoliopsida > Myrtales > Myrtaceae > Eucalyptus > Eucalyptus albens. Next base: position 54,012,842 of record CM024648.1, on the reverse strand, counting down.
TCCTTATCAAAAATGGCTAGAAAGACTCGAAGAATTTCATACTTGGTTGAATACACAGGCTATCACCAACCATGATATGAATGATGTCCTTTACAACTTTGTTACAAGGTTCACAGGGAGTCTTAAATTTTGATGGCAATCACTCTAAGAACAAGATCAGATTTTGTTTCTGATGTCACCCAATTTCAGCCATGCCCTTACTTACTTATATCATTTTTTGTGGGAACACCCGGAGATCTCATAGAGATAAAAAGAAGAGAATTTTTTGAGAGAAGATGCTGCTCCTATCAGAAAAAGCATCTTGATAAGCATTATCGATTAATGCTTCAGCTCTTTTATCAAATTGGCGCAGATCCAAATCTGAAACATGTCTTCCTCACATCCATCCCAAAAGAACTATCCCAGATGGTTGAAAGATCTTTCTTTGGAAAGCAAAAAAAGGTACAAAACATTCCTTTGGGAGAAATACAGCAAGAAATCCATCTATGTATTGAAGAACTATGCTTAAAGCGCCAGATGGCCCGAACATACATCACAGATGACAAACGTCTTGAATCGGCTTGTTCCCGCCTTGAAGTTAAAAATCAAATGCTCCAGCGAGACCGTGATGGTACATGTGGCCGTATTCCGGAAGAAAAACACTACAAGAAGTATTCGATAAAGAAATCCAAACATGGCACCAAGCATTCGGGAGAAAGAAGAAATGGCGATAACTACGCAAAAGGAAGGATCGTACAGGCCATAAGAAATCAAGTCGTTGCTACATTTGCAACAAGAAAGGACATTTTGCCAAAAATTGTCCTCAGGCGAAAAAATGTCAAAATCATCTAATAGAGAATGAAACAGGTATTTCCCTTAAAAATGATAATATTGAATCCTTATTCTCTGCTGATGATGGACCAACTGAACAAACTCTTTGTGTCATTCATTTTTACCAAACTTCCAGTGAAACTGAATCTGACTTAGAATCTGAAGACATTTTTCACATATCTCCCACATCTTCAGAACCAAATCCTAACATATTTTCAAGTCATACTCACTGTCCCCATTTTCCTGTTAAGATCCTCACCTCAAAGTTTGCCAAACCCATCAATGTCATTGCTCTTATTGACACAGGAGCAAGTTGTTCCATTCTAGATACAAAAGTTCTACATGAAGAATTCTGGACTCCTTACATCCGATACTTCAATTCTGCTTCAGGAGATACTTTCTCCACGAATGTCAGAACCACACCAGTCATTGTCCAGTTTTTTCCTCAGTGTTCCATAACTACAAGGATTTTTGGATCAAGTCTTCCTAATAAAGATTTGATAATTGGGTGGGATATTATGACTCAAATCTCTCAACTTCGAATCATTCCTGGAAAAGGTCTTAGATTTAAAGACCAATTCTCTGAGTTCGTTAACATTCAGAGGCTTTTTTTCCATTGAGATGAGTTTATTAGATCCAATCATGCAAAAGTTGCTCGAATCCTGTTCAGAATCCCACTTAGAATTCGCACAAAAATGTTCTCATCCTTTATGGGAAAATCCTGAATTCTTTGTCCGCTTCCCTTTAAAAAAGAATGAAGACATCAACCCAATAAAGGCGAGTCATACGGGAATGAAGGCAAAACACTTGGCTTTAGCCCAAAGGGAATGCTCAGAATTATTACAGCAAGGCCTTATTGAAATCTCTAATTCTCAATGGGCTTGTGAAGCTTTCTATGTCAATAAACGCGCTGAGCAAAACAGAGGAAAAATGAGATTGGTAATCAATTATCAACCTCTCAACCTCTTTCTCCAAGATGACAAATTCCCTTTACCATCCAGAGATTCTCTCTTTACTGGCTTAACCAAAGCCCACATTTACTCCAAATTCGACCTTAAAGCCGGATTTTGGCAATTGGGTATCCATCCTGAAGACAGATCCAAAACAGGATTCTGTATCCCGAATCAGCACTTCCAGTGGAAAGTTCTCCCTTTTGGTTTAAAGGTAGCACCATCCATTTTTCAAAAGGCTATGTGTCGTATCTTCCAACCAATTTTGTCAAGTGCAGCGGTGTATATCGATGACATTCTGCTCTACAGCCCTGATGAACAGTCACACTGCCAACTCCTTGAGTAATTTGCAGAAATCGTGAAAAATCATGGCATTATGCTTTCTCAGAGGAAAATGAATATTGCCCAGACAGAAATTGAATTTCTTGGTATGAACCTCAACAAAGGTACATACTATCCAGGGCCACATATTGCTCAAGAATTATTGAAGTTTCCTGAAGATAACTTCACGACAAAACAAGTTCGGCAATTTCTGGGGATAATTAACTATCTCGAGACTTTGTCCCCAATATTGCAAAGCTCCTGATCCCTTTGCAATCCATGCTGAAAAAGAACTCCCCACCTTGGGGAAAAACTCAAACCAAAGCAGTCACTGAGCTTAAGGAGATTATGCAGAATCTCCCACCACTGCAAATACCATCAATAGGTAAAAGAATTCTTCAAATTGACGCCAGTGATGAATACTGGGCAGCTGTCCTATTCAAAGAAATTGATGGTAAGAGACTCCTTTGTGCTCACAAAAGTGGAAAGTTTTCTCAAGCTGAAATGCATTACCATTCCACTTTCAAAGAAATCCTAGCAGTAAAAAATGGAATCAAAAAGTTTGAATTTCATCTCATCGGCCATCACTTCCTGGTAGAATTAGACATGGCATCTTTTCCTCATATGACCAAGTTTAAACAGAAGCAAATTCCAAACTCTCAACTGCTTCGATGGGCTGAATGGTTTTCAAAATACTCTTTTGAAACCAAGCATATTCTGGAAAAAGAATGTGCTTGCTGATTTTTTGTCAAGACCCAAAGCACCAGCTGAGATCAACATGTACATTAAGAGACTGCTTTCCATATGCTCAATCATGGTGTGAAGTACAAGATTGAGAAGATCAAAGACTTGCCAAGCTGGAAATTTCGAGGAGATTATTCAGCAGAATCCGAACGACAGTCTTGCGAGAACTTGGAGAACCTCATGTGGCAATCCCACACAGACCTATTCAGATTCAATGGAGGTTCGATTCTTTATCCTTTCGGGATAAATTTGAATTATCCTTTCATTCACCCTCTTATCTGGAAGGAAGATGATTTCCTTGACCAGCTCAAAACGCTGTTATGGTACTTAACCAATAAGTACTTGATAGCTATTGAGATTCCCACCAGAAGATTCATTGCTAATCTCACCAGGATATTCTTGCTCGGAAGAAACATCGAAAAAGAATGTGATAGAAATCTTTTAGATTTTCTAAATTGGTTCTATCATCCTACATGTTGGAAACAAGACTTGGAAAGAGAACTGAGAACCATGACACCAAATCCTGAGGTTCACACCATCCTGTTTTTCCGACGTCCATGGAATTTTTGCATAAATAATGGTAGTATCTTGGATAGGCCACTTGAAATAGGAACCACATCATATAAACCCCACTTGAACAGCCGAGAAGCCCGGATTCACAAATCTTATCCAAGATCTGTTAGATTTTGTGAAAACGAGTATTGAGAACTCTAGAGAATCCTACGCCAAGAAAACAAAACCATTCCTGAAGATATTTGGAATAATGTACCCACTACGTGGGATCATTATGACCTAGCACCAGAAGCTAAGGAAGCACTCAATCAGTACAGACAAGCTGCACCATCCCAAGAGCATGAAGTGACAAGCGGAGACGATATTGTCTAGTCTACTCAAGACCCCTATGCACGCTTTGGAGGTCCTCTTTCCCAGGATCCCTACGAACAGGGACCTTCGTCCTCATTCCAGAACATGGACACATCGTACTATGCACAGACATCAAATTGGCCTCAGCCAAGCATTCCTGCTCGTCCTACAAGTGAAGAAACAAACTGGGCAGAGGAAGAAGCATCCCATTGGGCTCATATACAAGCATCCTCATCAAGAAGGCTAAATCAGATCCTCTCACCAGAAGATCTTGAAGCCCTTCAGCAGAAGTACGAAGCTCATCTCCTAGAAGACAGCTCAGATGACTCAGACTCAGTCTATAGCTACAATGCCCGCGACAGACGAGACCGTTGAGTCCGTACAATTTCACTGTAGCAGAGTCACTATTCACTTTTACTGTAGCACTAGGCTAGGGAAAGTACCATTCACTCATACGATTCATCGTTCATAGTGTGCGAATAATTCCCTCCTGGAAATTTTCGGTGCCCCTGTTTGTACCCGGACCCATGAGCTTGGTCCTTGTTTGTTGCCTTGTGACCTCATTTTGCCTATATAAGGCAAGGAGGATGTATTGTGTTGGGCAGAGTCCCCTAAAGTAAAGTGTGTTCTTTGTGAAAAACTCTCCATGGCTTTCTAAATCTCTCCTCTTCTCTAGCTTGGGATGATCCTTCGAGAAATGCAGCTTGGGTAGGTTAGAAACGTTTCCATCCTGGCATTTTTTGGGTGTCTCTAGGCTCTGAACTAAAGGGCTGAGTAGTTTTCTGCTAAAAGGCTGTCCCTGAAGAGCTTGAACGGGAGTTGTTCGCCCAATGTGGGATGCATACTTGCAGGAAATTTACTCTCCTTCTCTGGTTCTAAGTCTAGGTCCATTCCACATGTCAAATGCATGAAAATTCCTAAAGACTACTCGGTAGGTTGGGCCAAGCTAGTATTGTGCCAAGATGAAATTAACTGTGGAATTGAGATCACATTTAGAAATTGAAAGTCTTGGTGTGTCACAAATCATTTTAGGAATATTGACTCATCTTTGGAAGATTTTTCATGCAAGCCGAGCTTTTTCAGCATAATAATCAGAGTATGGTTAATTTGGTTCGGAAAATTGGTAGACCCTCTTTTGGTGGTATTTTTGAGATCAAGATAGTTCTATGGTCAAGTAAATAATTGAATTGAAGCGTGGTGACATTGGGTTAATTTAATTGAGCTTCAATTGGATGGAATTGATTGAGAAATGATTGAATTAAGTGTACAAAGTTTCATGCCCCAGCGGAAAAATAAAATGGACCCATTGAAAAATGTTGTGGGAGAGGAAATAGTGGAAGATGACATTATGGGGGTGATGTCATGCTTATTGAAGCCAAGGATTGAGGGCTTGACAAGTGGAGGGTGGAGATTTAATCTCCAAAAAGGGGGCCATCACCATCATCTTCAACCTTGGGAAGGAGAGAGAGAGGGACGGAGGGAGAGAACCGATCGGACTAGCCAAGCCAACCGCCCGATTGGCCGCCCCTTCGTCGCTCGCTCGGCCGCTCGTTGCCGTCGCCGCTGCTCGACACACGCACACCGTCGGTGCCGCACCTCCTCTACCCGCTCGCCGACCAGCTTGCGCGCTCCTCAGCCTCGATCGTGCGACTAAGACTCCAAGGCGTCGTCTAACTGCTGCCGCCGTCGCCGAAGGGTCACCGGAACCGCCGCCTCACCCGCATGAGCTGCTGCCGCCCTCCTCCACCCAAACCAGCACCAAATCCACCCTCCTTCGACCCCAAAACAGTAGTTGGAAAATGGGTATTCCAGCTTGGTTTTGGCCCGTTTTGGCCGCCTTCCCGAGCCCGGATGCTCAGCCCGCCTTGAGGAAAGTCGATCCTCGCGTCATCCTCGTCATTTGGGTTTGCTCGGCTCGTTAATCGGGTGAGTTTAGCTCACTAAACCTTGATTAGAGGGTTAATTATGCTTTAGGTGTGCTTAGCTTAAGTTAATTAAGCTTAGGTGGTTAGTTTAGTTTATTTAATTGTGAATTAGATTAAGAGGTTGATTTAACTTAAAGTATGTTTAGTTAATGTTAAATTGATGTTTGTATTAGTATAATGGTGATTTGACATAAATTAATTACTTTTGAGATTAAATAAATATTTCGAAATTGTTTAATAATTTAATAATATTTTATAATTCGAAATTATTAAAATATTATTATTTAATTATTTTCGGAATAAATTTAATTATTTATTAAATTCGAAAATTTTGTCGGACCCTAAATTCTCAGGAATTTCGTGCCGGTCGCTGTTGTGTAGTCAGATTTTGAAATTGACGATTGGATATTATAAATTGAGCGTGGATCGTGAAAGATATGGATATTATTATTTAATTAATTTTCGGAATAAATTTAATTATATAATAAATTCTGAAAATTATTTTGGAACCTTATTTTCTCAGAATTTCGTGCTGATTTTTGTGCATTTAGAATTTGAATTTGATGAATGGATGTGGCAAATTGAGTGTTGATTGTGGTAAATAGGGATTTCATTCATAAAAACCCATGTGTCGGGTTTTGATGCAAAAATTGGATTTTAATAATTATATTAAATAGTGGGGTTTGAAAAGTGAGATATTGGCTTTTTGATTCGAAATTAGCGTGGCCCCACACACGTGAGTAATTTCTGGAATATTTTTAATATGAAGAAAAATGATCGAGATCACTATTTTAAGTGAAAGATTGAGTGAAATATAAAGTGTCTGGGTAGTATGCTTTGGCTGTGTGATAACTAAGAGGAATCGTCTGGGCTGTTGAGCTGGACTTGCCCCTATATGGGATGCCCGCGCGGTGGATGCTGATCGCAGTAGAGGCTGGGTCGACTGGATCGATGCTCCTTCGAGAATGCCGTCGACGTAGTGACGAAGCCGCGCTCCAAGGGGGGAGGCGATGCCTACCATTAATGTTAGAAGATAGCCGAATTGCGAGTAGGCTATGTTCTTATGTGGCAGATGAATAATAATTGGAATGCATGCTAAGTGCGACTGTGATTTATATGAAAGTGATGGCGTTCCAATTGTTTGAATTATTATTACTACCTGAGATTGTGTGATACGAATTGTGCTAACCTATAGAAAGGAATTGAGACGAGGTAAGTTCTCTATGTGATGTGGCTAGGCTACTCTTGGGCGTATTTTCTTTCTAATAGGGGTTTAGGGGGTTGAACTTGCTGAGACATTATCTTATCCCAGTTTGGGGATTACAATTTTAGGTTCCTGGTGGACGGAGTGGCCAGATAGCTTTGGTTGGCCTTGAGGAGTTGCAGAGGTGAAGTCATAAGATTGGAGAATGTGTCCGACTTGTAGGTCGTAGGACAGTTCCTTTTTAAGAGCCGGTCTTTTATAGACTTTTGGACGTAAACCTCTGTTTGTAATTCTGTCGAATTATGAAAGTGTTATGTTGTGGTTTTGCTTCATGCTTTTTTATCCCATATTTCATTGTCAAGGGTTTTATAATACGTTATGCTTGCGCAATAATAAATGAATGGGGTCGGCGACACTACCTGGGAATGTCGCCTTTGCATGACCATGGTGGGATGTTGGCACGCTCGAGGCGTGACATAATGAATTATTTAGATTTTATGTTCATTCAACTCACGCGGCAAAGTGCTGATCTCATCGTTGCAATAATTCTTTTGAGCTATATTTCATCTTACTTTGCATTACTTTTCGAAAGGAATCTAATGTAATGCATGAAATTTCTAGAAAATAAGAAGAACAAAGTTATTAGAGCAGGTCACCTGTTATTTCTTCTGTTATCGGAAGTTTGAAAGGACAAAACTTCAGGCCAAAATCTTGTTTTGCTTTTCGAATGATGGATTACGCCCATTAACCAAAAGAAACTTGTTTTGTTGACTTGGATACTAATATGGTTCCAGTCTGCACAGATTGTTTCGTTTCGGAGCATATTTTTACCATACACCATATGGTTAATGTTGACGGGAAGTCGTCGGTGATGGGAGAAAAAGACAATTCTTTGAGTTCTGTATGAACTTCTCTTTGGCTAGAGACTTCGCTAGTCAAGACATTGGCTCTATATGCAGATGATGTCTAAAGTCTACCAGCCACCAATGGATTCGGTGTCCAGCAATAATTATGCTGGAACGACTTGACCTGTATTCTAGTAGTACATCACAAGCACACCAATATAGAAGAGTCGTTCGTATCCTATGCTAAGTTTCGACGATGTTTCTGGCTCTCATATGATAATGCCATCCGAAAAGTGCGAAAATTGCTAATTGAATTTAGTCTCGTTCTCAGCCTAATTCTGGTGTTTCTCATTCCCATATTTTATCTTCGATGGATAGCATCTTATCATTCGCAGGTGAATGGTTTCTTCTCTCACGAGTCTTTAAAGCAGCTAAATAATTGTTTCCACTTTATGGTTTGTCAGCTCATCCTCATAAACAAATGAGAGCATGACTATTTTGCAAATTGTCCCTTTGATACCATTTCATCGGTTGAGCTACGTAGATATACTAGAAATATTCTAAAAACCAGGGTCTTGTTTGACAAACAAAATTCTAAAAACGAATCAAACATAGGCTCCATTTACGTCACGAAAAATAAATGATTTGAAAAGTATTTTTCAAAAAGGGAACGAGGAAGCACCATTGATGTCACATGCTAAGATTCTCCTATGTTTTTAGGTGGCTCTCATATGGAATTCCACTGGACATTGCGAAAATTGCTAAATAAATTTGGCTATGCGAAAAAGAAGGGGCTCACATTTGTATTATTAATGAATTATTTACCACTAGCTCTTTTTGTGAGGCAACTACCAATAATTAGACCGGACCACATAAATATCTGACGTTCTTTATTATTTCTCATTTATTTCTCTAGTGATTTCACACTACTTTATTTGCAAGATTAGATTAGTTTCCACGTTAATTTTACAACATTCTCCAGCAGGACTCGGTGTATTATGATTCTAATTCTCTTTGCTGATGACCATGACCAAAGTTTAGCAGCCCATAATTGAGCGGTGTCCTACAATTATCGTGCTTGGACAAGTTGACCCGGCATTATAGCGCCTGTAGTATTTTATTATTACGTCCCTGATGGGGTGTGATTGGAACGCACTGTTTCGTCTTGATATGCTACGATGGTAAGACACCTTTTTGAAAGGGTATGAAGGGAGTTGTAATAAAAGTCTTCGAAAGATAACCGTTGGTATGTTTGGCAAAATATACACTCAGAAATTCATCTCCTTTGTTAATCCCATTTCCATCAAAAGAGAGAAGGCGTTCCATTTCACCTTTACAAGAATAATCAGCATTTACGCCGTGGAAATCAGGTGCTTTCCTCATGATTGCATTCATTCGCAATTCAATGTTCGTTCCGGGGTTAATTGTTGTTTGCGCATTGAATAAAGGTAAGTCATCTTCCACCGACTTGAATTCCAACTTTGGTATCAGAGCCCAATCGTGATTTCTACATTGTTTTCATCGAATTTTCTCATTTACCATTTGATATCGAGATCAAGAGTATGAAATTTACACTGTTTGGATGTCGACTACTTGAAATTGCCATCTAAATTGTCGAAAATGAACCGAAGTGAAGAACGGGTTCGGGGCTGCAAACACCCGTACTGTTTTGGCCATTTTTCGAAATATTTTTTCGTTGAAAATAAGTTTTGAAATATATAGGGTGAAAGTACTCGTCAAGACGAGTCCGTCGATGGGTCGAGCACCACCGGAGGATGTCGCACGCGCCCACACGCGCGGCCGAAAGCTGTAACGCATGGGAGCCACATGCTCAGTGCGCTAGGAAAGCCAGCACATGAGCGTCACGCGCGTGTCAGTGAACCGACGCGCTCTGACGTCATGGATGACGTCATCCAATTGTTGGTAATTGCCGGATGACGTCATCGATGACGTCACCGACAGCAGCAGTTGGCTAGCCAGTCGCCGGCCAGTGACATGACCCGTGGCTGACCCGTGGCCTGACCTGAACCCGACCTGGTCGTTAATCGGTCAATGATTGGAGTGCTATAATTATGGCAAGATAGGTCACTTTGCTCGTGAATGCACTGAGCTAAAAGAGACTTAGGAGCAATAGACCACGTAGCTAGAGGTCAAGAAGCATTTGTGGAGTATTGTCGGATACAGCTTGGAAGAAGATGGATATATGTTGGGAATAACTCAAGAATTGAAGCGAAGAGTATCGGCACATGTAAATTAATTTTATGTGGTGGTCGAAGCCTATTCTTACATGATGTCCTCTATGCTCCGGATATTCGACGAAACTTGGTGTCTGTTATTGTTCTTCATAGCCTATATTATGTATTAAATTTCCATGGTGATTGTGTTGATAGTTTGTATGGAACAGTTTATTATGGTTCAGGTCATGTATCGAATGGTTTTATGGTGTTAGACATTAACAATAATCAGTACAATATTAATGTCAATGGTTTTTTTTTTCTTTAATTGCATCTCTAGTAATGTTGAGATTAGGTCACATTGGGTTGCAAAGAATGCAAAGATTAGCTAGAGAATGCCTTTTAGGGTCATTCATAATGTTAATTTACTCGTATGTAAACATTGTATAGTGGGAAAAGCAACTAGCTAACCATTCGGTAAAGGGAATAGAGCCGAATTTCCACTGCAACTCATATAGTCTGACCTTTGTGGTCCTTTGAATGTGAGGGCGAGGCATGGAGCCTTATATTTCATCACTTTCATAGATGACTTCATACTTTTCGGTTATGTCTTTCTAATCTCCCATATGTGAGAAGCATTAGACTGCTTTAGACGATATATAATGATGGTAGATAATTAGTTGAATAAAACAATAAAGGCATTGAGAACTGACCATGGACGTGAGTATCTATCTGAGCAATTCAAGGCTCTTTGTAATGAAAAGGAAATTGTACGATAAGTGATTATTCCTGGTACTCCACAACAAAATGGAGTAACCCTATTGGAAATGGTTATGTTTATGATGGCATAAGCAAATTTACCTATTTCCTATTGGGGAGATGCATTATTGACTGTTGCCTATGTACTTAACTGAGTACCCTCAAAATCGGTCACTTCCACCCCTTTTGAATTATGGACTGGTAGGATACTAGACTTGAGTATTTTACGTCCATGGGAATGTGCAGCTTATGTTCATGAATTTTTCCATAAATATGGCAAATTAGGCCATAAAGGGAAGAAATGTATATTTATAAGATATCTGTACACTCCAAAGAATACGTGTTCATAAGTGAACAAATTGATGGAAATGTGACCAAAATGGAGTCACGAGATGTCACGTTCTCAGAGAACGATTTTCCTAGTAAATGTGAGATTGATAAGGACTTCCAATTATATGAGATGGAAGATCCTAATAATGTTGTAGAGGGAAATGAATATTTACTTCAACACACAAGACCCAGTAGGAGTGTTGCATCGCCTGACGAATTGAATTCAAGAGAAATTCAATTGTGTAAAAATAATAGTAAAAGTATTCCTTGTCGTTGTTTTGAGATTGAAGGGGAAGCATTTATGATTGCTCAGAAAAACGATGCCGAGCCTAAGACTGTTCAAGAGGCTTTCTCATCCTCTAATAAGGAAGAATGGAGAAAAGCTTTAGAAGATGGAATGGAGTCAATGAGGGCAAATTTTTTATGGGACTTGGTTGATCTACCACACAATCGTAAGGCCATTGGAAACAAATGAGTCTTTAAGATTAAGCGAAGGGTGGATGGATCATTTGAAAAGTATAAAGCTCGTTTTATGGCGAAAGATTATACTCAACAAGAGGGTATAGACTATGAGGAAAATTTTTTACTAGTTGTAAAGTTTGCCTCAATATGCCTTATCCTAGCCATCGTTGCATATTTGGATCCTGAATTATATCAAATGGATGTAAAGACGAAATTTCTCAATAGAGATCTAGATAAAAAAATCTATATGAAGCAACCAGTAGGTTTCATAGCTAAAGGTCAAGAGCATAAAATTTGCAAGTTTCATTGTTCAATATATAGTCTTAAGCAATCTTCGAGATAGTGGTATCTTCGTTTTCATTGAGCCATAACAACTTTTGGTTTCACGATGATCGAAGAAGATCACTATGTATATGTCAAGCGGTCCGAAGATAAATTTGTGATTTTATCACTTTATGTAAACGATATTCTATTGGCTGGAAATGACAAGGTTCTAATTATCACCATAAAAGAAATTGACATTTATGTATTATCTTTATGAATGATTGAGTCATTTTTTGAATGTTATTTGATTTGTAGAATTTCTTGGACCCACTCTGGCATTTTTAGATGGAAAGTTGAAATTTATTGACTTTCACTGTTGACCCAATAATATGAACCCTAGCTGGCAATTTGTCCCTATATTCTGCCTCTTATTATTTTCATTGGCGTAAAAATACGCTTGTTAGTTTGTTCCATGCTTGTATTTCTTATTTTACTTGCTTAATAGTTTGCAGAAAACAAAATCGCAATTTCCTTTGTCCAAATTAATAATAGTGATTTTATTACAAGTGTGTAAAAACCTAAGCTCAAACAGGTTATGCTTTTGTCTTTGGTGGTTGAGCTCTAAACTTAGTTCTTTTTCTTCTTTTCAATCTTTCAGCATTTTAACGGCAATTTTTTAATAGAATTTTAAATTGACTAAATTGAAAAGTTTATGATTGAATTGACATTTATATAATATTTTTATGACTGATTGAGTAATTTTTTGAATATTATTTGATTTGTAGAATTTCTCGGACCCTTTCTCGCATTTTCAGATGGAAAGTTGGCAAATTTATTGATGTTAACCATTGACCCAATAATATGAACCCTAGCTGGCAATTTGTCCCTGTATTCTGGCTCTCATTATTTTCATTTGCGTAAAAACACGCTTGATAGATTGTTCCATGCTTGTATTTCTTATTTTACTTGCTTAATAGTCTACGGAAAACAAAATCGCAATTTCCTTTGTCCAAATTCATAAAAGTGATTTTATTACAAATGTGTAAAAACCAGAAGCTCAAATAGGTTATGCTTTGGTCCTTGGTGGTTGAGCTCTAAACTTAGTTCTTTTTTTTTTTTTCTTTTCAATTTTTCAACATTTTAATGGCAATTTTTTAATAGAATTTTAAATTGACAGAATTGAAAAGTTTATGACTAATTTGACCTCTATATAATATCTTTATGACAGATTGAGTAATTTTTTCAATGCTTTTCTTATTTGTAGAGATTCTCGAACCCACTCAAGCCTTTTCGATCGAAGGTTGCCAAATTTGTTAACGTTGATCGTTGACCCAATAATATGAATCCCAGCTGGCAATTTGTCCTTGTATTCTGGCTCTCATTATTTTCATTGGTGTAAACACACGCTTGTTAGAATGTTCCATGCTTGCATTTCAGATTTTACTTGCTTAATACTTTGCGGAAAACAAATTGCAATTTCATTTGTCCAAATTAATAAAAGTGGTTTTATTGCGAGTGTGTAAAAACAAGAAGCTCAAAGCGGTTATGCTTTTGTCTTTGGTGGTTGAGCTCTAAATTTTGTTATTTTTTTTCTTTTCAATTTTTCCGTATTTTAAGGGCAATTTTTTAACAGAATTTTAAAATGACAAAATTGAAAAGTTTATGAATGAATTGACATCTGTATAATATCTTGATGATTGATTGAGTAATTTTTTAAATGTGATTTGATTTGGAGAGTTTCTTGGACCCACTCAAGCATTTTCGTATAGAAAGGTTCCAAAATTATTGACATTGACTGTGGACCCAATAATATGAACCCGAGCTGGCAATTTGTCCTTGTATTCTGCCTCTCATTATTTTCATTGGGGTAAAAACACGCTTGTTAGAATGTTCCTTGCTTGTATTTCAGATTTTACTTGCTTAATAGTTTGCGGAAAACAAATCGCAATTTTCTTTGTCCAAATTAACAAAAGTGATTTTATTACAAGTGTGTAAAAACCGGAAGCTCAAACAGGTTATGCTTTTGTCTTTGGTGGTTGAGCTCTAAACTTAGTTGTTTTTTTTTTTCTTTTAAAATTTTCAGCATTTTAACTGTAATTTTTTAACATAATTTTAAATTGATAAATGGAAAAGTTTATGATTGAATAGACCTTTATATAATATCGTTATGACTGATTGAGAAATTTTTTGAATGTTATTTGATTTGTAGAATTTGTCGGACCCACTCTAGGATTTTCGGATCGAAAGTTGCCAAATTTATTGACGTTGACTACTGACGCAATAATATGAACCCTAGCTGGCAATTTGCCCCTGTATTCTGCCTCTCATTATTTTCATTGGGGTAAAAACATGCTTTATAGAATGTTCCATGCTTGTATTTCTTATTTTACTTGCTTAATCATTTGCGGAAAACAAAATCCCAATTTCCTTTGTCCAAATTAATAAAAGTGATATTATTACAAGTTTGTAAAAACTAGAAGCTCAAACAAGTTATGCTTTTGTCTTGGGTGGTTGAGCTCTAAACTTAGTTCTTTTTCTTCTTTTCAATCTTTCAGCATTTTAACGGCAATTTTTTCACAGAATTTTAAATTGACTAAATTGAAAATTTTATGATTGAATTGACATTTATATAATATTTTTATGACTGATTGAGTAATTTTTTGAATATTATTTGATTTGTAGAATTTCTCGGACGCTTTCTCGCATTTTCGGATGGAAAGTTGGCAAATTTATTGATGTTAACCATTGACCCAATAATATGAACCCTAGCTGGCAATTTGTCCCTGTATTCTGGCTCTCATTATTTTCATTTGCGTAAAAACACGCTTGATAGATTGTTCCATGCTTGTATTTCTTATTTTACTTGCTTAATAGTCTACGGAAAACAAAATCGCCATTTCCTTTGTCCAAATTCATAAAAGTGATTTTATTACAAATGTGCAAAAACCAGAAGCTCAAATAGGTTATGCTTTGGTCCTTGGTGGTTGAGCTCTAAACTTAGTTCTTTTTTTTTCTTTTCAATTTTTCAACATTTTAATGGCAATTTTTTAATAGAATTTTAAATTGACAGAATTGAAAAGTTTATGATTAATTTGACCTCTATATAATATCTTTATGACAGATTGAGTAATTTTTTCAATGCTTTTCTTATTTGTAGAGATTCTCGAACCGACTCAAGCATTTTCGATCGAAGGTTGCCAAATTTGTTAACGTTGACCGTTGACCCAATAATATGAATCCCAGCTGGCAATTTGTCCTTGTATTCTGGCTCTAATTATTTTCATTGGTGTAAACACACGCTTGTTAGAATGTTCCATGCTTGTATTTCAGATTTTACTTGCTTAATACTTTGCGGAAAACAAATTGCAATTTCATTTGTCCAAATTAATAAAAGTGGTTTTATTGCGAGTGTGTAAAAACAAGAAGCTCAAAGCGGTTATGCTTTTGTCTTTGGTGGTTGAGCTCTAAATTTTGTTTTTTTTTTTTTTTTTTTCTTTTCAGTTTTTCCGTATTTTAAGGGCAATTTTTCAACAGAATTTTAAAATGACAAAATTGAAAAGTTTATGAATGAATTGACATCCATATAATATCTTTATGATTGATTGAGTAATTTTTTCAATGTGATTTGATTTGGAGAGTTTCTTGGACCCACTCAAGCATTTTCGTGTAGAAAGGTTCCAAAATTATTGACATTGACCGTTGACCCAATAATATGAACCTGAGCTGGCAATTTGTCCTTGTATTCTGCCTCTCATTATTTTCATTGGGGTAAAAACACGCTTGTTAGAATGTTCCTTGCTTGTATTTCAGATTTTACTTGCTTAATAGTTTGCGGAAAACAAATCGCAATTTTCTTTGTCCAAATTAACAAAAGTGATTTTATTACAAGTGTGTAAAAATCGGAAGCTCAAACAGGTTATGCTTTTGTCTTTGGTGGTTGAGCTCTAAACTTAGTTGTTTTTTTTCTGCTCAAATTTTCAGCATTTTAACGGTAATTTTTTAACAGAATTTTAAATTGATAAATCGTAAAGTTTATGATTGAATTGACGTTTATGTAATATCTTTATGACTGATTGAGAAATTTTTTGAATGTTATTTGATTTGTAGAATTTGTCGGACCCACTCTAGGATTTTCGGATCGAAAGTTGCCAAATTTATTGACGTTGACTGCTGACCCAATAATATGAACCCTAGCTGGCAATTTGCCCCTGTATTCTGCCTCTCATTATTTTCATTGGGGTAAAAACATGCTTGTTAGAATGTTCCATGCTTGTATTTCTTATTTTACTTGCTTAATCATTTGCGGAAAACAAAATCCCAATTTCCTTTGTCCAAATTAATAAAAGTGATATTATTACAAGTTTGTAAAAACTAGAAGCTCAAACAAGTTATGCTTTTGTCTTGGGTGGTTGAGCTCTAAACTTAGTTCTTTTTCTTCTTTTCAATCTTTCAGCATTTTAACGGCAATTTTTTAACAGAATTTTAAATTGTCAAAATTGAAAAGTTTATGATTGAATTGATATCTATATAATATCTTTATGACTGATTGAGTAATTTTTTCAATGTGTTTTTATTTGTAGAGATTCTCGGACCCACTCAAGCATTTTCGATCGAAGGTTGCCAAATTTATTGACATTGACTGTTGACCCAATAATATGAACCCTAGCTGGCAATTTGTCCTAGTATTCTAGCTATCATTATTGTCATTGGTGTAAAAACACGCTTGTTAGAATGTCCCATGCTTGCATTTCAGATTTTACTTGCTTAATACTTTGCGGAAAACAAATCGCAATTTCATTTGTCCAAATTAATAAAAGTGATTTTTTTGCAAGTGTGTTAAAACAACAAGCTCAAAGAAGTTATGCTTTTGTCTTTGATGGTTGAGCTCTGAATTTAGTTCTTTTTTTTTCTTTTCAATTTTTCCGTATTTTAAGGGCAATTTTTCAACAGAATTTTAAAATGACAAAATTGAAAAGTTTATGAATGAATTGACATCTATATAATACCTTGATGATTGATTGAGTAATTTTTTAAATGTTATTTGATTTGGAGAGTTTCTTGGACCCACTCAAGCATTTTCATATAGAAAGGTTCCAAAATTATTGACATTGACCGTTGACCCAATAATATGAACCCGAGCTGGCAATTTGTCCTTGTATTCTGCCTCTCATTATTTTCATTGGGGTAAAAACACGCTTGTTAGAATGTTCCTCGCGTGTATTTAAGATTTTACTTGCTCAATACTTTGCGGAAAACAAATCGCAATTTCCTTTGTCCAAATTAACAAAAGTTATTTTATTACAAGCGTGTAAAAACCATAAGCTTACTTACAACAAAAAAAAAAAAAAAAAAAAAAAACCAGAAGCTCAAACAGGTTATGCATTTGTCTTTGGTGGTTGAGCTCTATACTTAGTTCTTCTTTTTCTTTTGAAGTTTTCAGCATTTTAAGGGCAATTTTTTAACAGAATTTTAAATTGACAAAATTCCAAAATTTATGATTGAATTGACATTTATATATTATCTTTATGAATGATTGAGTCATTTTTTGAATGTTATTTTATTTGTAGAATTTCTTGGACCCACTCTGGCATTTTTAGATGGA
Source organism: Eucalyptus albens (assembly GCA_014182695.1). Lineage (NCBI taxonomy): Eukaryota > Viridiplantae > Streptophyta > Magnoliopsida > Myrtales > Myrtaceae > Eucalyptus > Eucalyptus albens. Next base: position 53,995,588 of record CM024648.1, on the reverse strand, counting down.
AAGTTGAAATTTATTGACTTTCACCGTTGACCCAATAATATGAACCCTAGCTGGCAATTTGTCCCTATATTCTGCCTCTTATTATTTTCATTGGCGTAAAAATACGCTTGTTAGTTTGTTCCATGCTTGTATTTCTTATTTTACTTGCTTAATAGTTTGCAGAAAACAAAATCGCAATTTCCTTTGTCCAAATTAATAATAGTGATTTTATTACAAATGTGTAAAAACCAGAAGCTCAAACAGGTTATGCTTTTGTCTTTGGTGGTTGAGCTCTAAACTTAGTTCTTTTTCTTCTTTTCAAATTTTCAGCATTTTAACGGCAATTTTTTAACAGAATTTTAAATTGTCAAAATTGAAAAGTTTATGATTGAATTAATATCTATATAATATCTTTATGACTGATTGAGTAATTTTTTCAATGTTTTTTTATTTGTAGAGATTCTCGGACCCACTCAAGCATTTTCAATCGAAGGTTGCCAAATTTATTGACGTTGACCGTTGACCCAATAATATGAACCCCAGCTGGCAATTTGTCCTTGTATTCTAGCTATCATTATTGTCATTGGTGTAAAAACACGCTTGTTAGAATGTCCCATGCTTGCATTTGAGATTTTACTTGCTTAATATTCTCAAAGAAGTTATGCTTTTGTCTCTGGTGGTTGAGCTCTGAATTTAGTTCTTTGTTTTTTCTTTTCAATTTTTCCGTATTTTAATGGCAATTTTTCAACAGAATTTTAAAATGACAAAATTGAAAAGTTTATGAATGAATTGACTTCTATATAATATCTTGATGATTGATTGAGTAATTTTTTAAATGTTATTTGATTTGGAGAGTTTCTTGGACCCACTCAAGCATTTTCATATAGAAAGGTTCCAAAATTATTGACATTGACCGTTGACCCAATAATATGAACCCGAGCTGGCAATTTGTCCTTGTATTCTGCCTCTCATTATTTTCATTGGGGGTAAAAACACGCTTGTTAGAATGTTCCTCGCGTGTATTTAAGATTTTACTTGCTCAATACTTTGCGGAAAACAAATCGCAATTTCCTTTGTCCAAATTAACAAAAGTTATTTTATTACAAGCGTGTAAAAACCATAAGCTTACTTACCAAAAAAAAAAAAAAAAAAAAACCAGAAGCTCAAACAGGTTATGCATTTGTCTTTGGTGGTTGAGCTCTATACTTAGTTCTTCTTTTTCTTTTGAAGTTTTCAGCATTTTAAGGGCAATTTTTTAACAGAATTTTAAATTGACAAAATTCCAAAATTTATGATTGAATTGACATTTATATATTATCTTTATGAATGATTGAGTCATTTTTTGAATGTTATTTTATTTGTAGAATTTCTTGGACCCACTCTGGCATTTTTAGATGGAAAGTTGAAATTTATTGACTTTCACCGTTGACCCAATAATATGAACCCTAGCTGGCAATTTGTCCCTATATTCTGCCTCTTATTATTTTCATTGGCGTAAAAATACGCTTGTTAGTTTGTTCCATGCTTGTATTTCTTATTTTACTTGCTTAATAGTTTGCAGAAAACAAAATCGCAATTTCCTTTGTCCAAATTAATAATAGTGATTTTATTACAAATGTGTAAAAACCAGAAGCTCAAACAGGTTATGCTTTTGTCTTTGGTGGTTGAGCTCTAAACTTAGTTCTTTTTCTTCTTTTCAAATTTTCAGCATTTTAACGGCAATTTTTTAACAGAATTTTAAATTGTCAAAATTGAAAAGTTTATGATTGAATTAATATCTATATAATATCTTTATGACTGATTGAGTAATTTTTTCAATGTTTTTTTATTTGTAGAGATTCTCGGACCCACTCAAGCATTTTCAATCGAAGGTTGCCAAATTTATTGACGTTGACCGTTGACCCAATAATATGAACCCCAGCTGGCAATTTGTCCTTGTATTCTAGCTATCATTATTGTCATTGGTGTAAAAACACGCTTGTTAGAATGTCCCATGCTTGCATTTGAGATTTTACTTGCTTAATATTCTCAAAGAAGTTATGCTTTTGTCTCTGGTGGTTGAGCTCTGAATTTAGTTCTTTTTTTTTCTTTTCAATTTTTCCGTATTTTAAGGGCAATTTTTCAACAGAATTTTAAAATGACAAAATTGAAAAGTTTATGAATGAATTGACATCTATATAATAGCTTGATGATTGATTGAGTAATTTTTTAAATGTTATTTGATTTGGAGAGTTTCTTGGACCCACTCAAGCATTTTCATATAGAAAGGTTCCAAAATTATTGACATTGACCGTTGACCCAATAATATGAACCCGAGCTGGCAATTTGTCCTTGTATTCTGCCTCTCATTATTTTCATTGGGGTAAAAACACGCTTGTTAGAATGTTCCTCGCGTGTATTTAAGATTTTACTTGCTCAATACTTTGCGGAAAACAAATCGCAATTTCCTTTGTCCAAATTAACAAAAGTTATTTTATTACAAGCGTGTAAAAACCATAAGCTTACTTACCAACAAAAAAAAAAAAAAAAAAAAAAAAAACCAGAAGCTCAAACAGGTTATGCATTTGTCTTGGGTGGTTGAGCTCTATACTTAGTTCTTCTTTTTCTTTTGAAGTTTTCAGCATTTTAAGGGCAATTTTTTAACAGAATTTTAAATTGACAAAATTCCAAAATTTATGATTGAATTGACATTTATATATTATCTTTATGAATGATTGAGTCATTTTTTGAATGTTATTTTATTTGTAGAATTTCTTGGACCCACTCTGGCATTTTTAGATGGAAAGTTGAAATTTATTGACTTTCACCGTTGACCCAATAATATGAACCCTAGCTGGCAATTTGTCCCTATATTCTGCCTCTTATTATTTTCATTGGCGTAAAAATACGCTTGTTAGTTTGTTCCATGCTTGTATTTCTTATTTTACTTGCTTAATAGTTTGCAGAAAACAAAATCGCAATTTCCTTTGTCCAAATTAATAATAGTGATTTTATTACAAGTTTGTAAAAACCAGAAGCTCAAACAGGTTATGCTTTTGTCTTTGGTGGTTGAGCTCTAAACTTAGTTCTTTTTCTTCTTTTCAAATTTTCAGCATTTTAACGGTAATTTTTTAACAGAATTTTAAATTGATAAATCGAAAAGTTTATGATTGAATTGACATTTATATAATATCTTTATGACTGATTGAGAAATTTTTTGAATGTTATTTGATTTGTAGAATTTGTCGGACCCACTCTAGGATTTTCGGATCGAAAGTTGCCAAATTTATTGACGTTGACTGTTGACCCAATAATATGAACCCTAGCTGGCAATTTGCCCCTGTATTCTGCCTCTCATTATTTTCATTGGGGTAAAAACATGCTTGTTAGAATGTTCCATGCTTGTATTTCTTATCTTACTTGCTTAATCGTTTGCGGAAAAAAAAAATCCCAATTTCCTTTGTCCAAATTAATAAAAGTGATATTATTACAAGTTTGTAAAAACTAGAAGCTCAAACAGGTTATGCTTTTGTCTTTGGTGGTTAAGCTCCAAACTTAGTTCTTTTTCTTCTTTTCAATCTTTCAGCATTTTAACGGCAATTTTTTAACAGAATTTTAAATTGTCAAAATTGAAAAGTTTATGATTGAATTGATATCTATATAATATCTTTATGACTGTTTGAGTAATTTTTTCAATGTTTTTTTATTTGTAGAGATTCTCGGACCCACTCAAGCATTTTCGATCGAAGGTTGCCAAATTTATTGACGTTGACCGTTGACCCAATAATATGAACCCCAGCTGGCAATTTGTCCTTGTATTCTAGCTATCGTGATTGTCATTGGTGTAAAAACACGCTTGTTAGAATGTCCCATGCTTGCATTTCAGATTTTACTTGCTTAATACTTTGCGGAAAACAAATCGCAATTTCATTTGTCCAAATTAATAAAAGTGATTTTATTGCAAGTGTGTTAAAACAAGAAGCTCAAAGAAGTTATGCTTTTGTCTTTGATGGTTGAGCTCTGAATTTAGTTTTTTTTTTTCTTTTCAATTTTTCCGTATTTTAAGGGCAACTTTTCAACAGAATTTTAAAATGACAAAATTGAAAAGTTTATGAATGAATTGACATCTATATAATATCTTGATGATTGATTGAGTAATTTTTTCAATGTTATTTGATTTGGAGAGTTTCTTGGACCCACTCAAGCATTTTCGTATAGAAAGGTTCCAAAATTATTGACATTGACCGTTGACCCAATAATATGAACCCGAGCTGGCAATTTGTCCTTGTATTCTGCCTCTCATTATTTTCATTGGGGGTAAAAACACGCTTGTTAGAATGTTCCATGCTTGTATTTCTTATTTTACTTGCTTAATCGTTTGCGGAAAACAAAATCCCAATTTCCTTTGTCCAAATTAATAAAAGTGATATTATTACAAGTTTGTAAAAACTAGAAGCTCAAACAGGTTATGCTTTTGTCTTTGGTGGTTGAGCTCTAAACTTAGTTCTTTTTCTTCTTTTCAAATTTTCAGCATTTTAACGGCAATTTTTTAACAGAATTTTAAATTGTCAAAATTGAAAAGTTTATGATTGAATTGATATCTATATAATATCTTTATGACTGATTGAGTAATTTTTTCAATGTTTTTTTATTTGTAGAGATTCTCGGACCCACTCAAGCATTTTCAATCGAAGGTTGCCAAATTTATTGACGTTGACCGTTGACCCAATAATATGAACCCCAGCTGGCAATTTGTCCTTGTATTCTAGCTATCATTATTGTCATTGGTGTAAAAACACGCTTGTTAGAATGTCCCATGCTTGCATTTGAGATTTTACTTGCTTAATATTCTCAAAGAAGTTATGCTTTTGTCTCTGGTGGTTGAGCTCTGAATTTAGTTCTTTGTTTTTTCTTTTCAATTTTTCCGTATTTTAATGGCAATTTTTCAACAGAATTTTAAAATGACAAAATTGAAAAGTTTATGAATGAATTGACTTCTATATAATATCTTGATGATTGATTGAGTAATTTTTTAAATGTTATTTGATTTGGAGAGTTTCTTGGACCCACTCAAGCATTTTCATATAGAAAGGTTCCAAAATTATTGACATTGACCGTTGACCCAATAATATGAACCCGAGCTGGCAATTTGTCCTTGTATTCTGCCTCTCATTATTTTCATTGGGGTAAAAACACGCTTGTTAGAATGTTCCTCGCGTGTATTTAAGATTTTACTTGCTCAATACTTTGCGGAAAACAAATCGCAATTTCCTTTGTCCAAATTAACAAAAGTTATTTTATTACAAGCGTGTAAAAACCATAAGCTTACTTACCAAAAAAAAAAAAAAAAAAAAAAAAAACCAGAAGCTCAAACAGGTTATGCATTTGTCTTTGGTGGTTGAGCTCTATACTTAGTTCTTCTTTTCTTTTGAAGTTTTCAGCATTTTAAGGGCAATTTTTTAACAGAATTTTAAATTGACAAAATTCCAAAATTTATGATTGAATTGACATTTATATATTATCTTTATGAATGATTGAGTCATTTTTTGAATGTTATTTTATTTGTAGAATTTCTTGGACCCACTCTGGCATTTTTAGATGGAAAGTTGAAATTTATTGACTTTCACCGTTGACCCAATAATATGAACCCTAGCTGGCAATTTGTCCCTATATTCTGCCTCTTATTATTTTCATTGGCGTAAAAATACGCTCGTTAGAATGTTCCATGCTTGTATTTCTTATTTTACTTGCTTAATCGTTTGCGGAAAACAAAATCCCAATTTCCTTTGTCCAAATTAATAAAAGTGATATTATTACAAGTTTGTAAAAACTAGAAGCTCAAACAGGTTATGCTTTTGTCTTTGGTGGTTGAGCTCTAAACTTAGTTCTTTTTCTTCTTTTCAATCTTTCAGCATTTTAACGGCAATTTTTTAATCGAATTTTAAATTGTCAAAATTGAAAAGTTTATGATTGAATTGATATCTATATAATATCTTTATGACTGATTGAGTAATTTTTTTCAATGTTTTTTTATTTGTAGAGATTCTCGGACCCACTCAAGCATTTTCAATCGAAGGTTGCCAAATTTATTGACGTTGACCGTTGACCCAATAATATGAACCCTAGCTGGCAATTTGTCCTTGTATTCTAGCTATCATTATTGTCATTGGTGTAAAAACACGCTTGTTAGAATGTCCCATGCTTGCATTTGAGATTTTACTTGCTTAATATTCTCAAAGAAGTTATGCTTTTGTCTCTGGTGGTTCAGCTCTGAATTTAGTTCTTTGTTTTTTCTTTTCAATTTTTCCGTATTTTAATGGCAATTTTTCAACAGAATTTTAAAATGACAAAATTGAAAAGTTTATGAATGAATTGACTTCTATATAATATCTTGATGATTGATTGAGTAATTTTTTAAATGTTATTTGATTTGGAGAGTTTCTTGGACCCACTCAAGCATTTTCATATAGAAAGGTTCCAAAATTATTGACATTGACCGTTGACCCAATAATATGAACCCGAGCTGGCAATTTGTCCTTGTATTCTGCCTCTCATTATTTTCATTGGGGGTAAAAACACGCTTGTTAGAATGTTCCATGCTTGTATTTCTTATTTTACTTGCTTAATCGTTTGCGGAAAACAAAATCCCAATTTCCTTTGTCCAAATTAATAAAAGTGATATTATTACAAGTTTGTAAAAACTAGAAGCTCAAACAGGTTATGCTTTTGTCTTTGGTGGTTGAGCTCTAAACTTAGTTCTTTTTCTTCTTTTCAATCTTTCAGCATTTTAACGGCAATTTTTTAACAGAATTTTAAATTGTCAAAATTGAAAAGTTTATGATTGAATTGATATCTATATAATATCTTTATGACTGATTGAGTAATTTTTTCAATGTTTTTTATTTGTAGAGATTCTCGGACCCACTCAAGCATTTTCAATCGAAGGTTGCCAAATTTATTGACGTTGACCGTTGACCCAATAATATGAACCCCAGCTGGCAATTTGTCCTTGTATTCTAGCTATCATTATTGTCATTGGTGTAAAAACACGCTTGTTAGAATGTCCCATGCTTGCATTTGAGATTTTACTTGCTTAATATTCTCAAAGAAGTTATGCTTTTGTCTCTGGTGGTTGAGCTCTGAATTTAGTTCTTTGTTTTTTCTTTTCAATTTTTCCGTATTTTAATGGCAATTTTTCAACAGAATTTTAAAATGACAAAATTGAAAAGTTTATGAATGAATTGACTTCTATATAATATCTTGATGATTGATTGAGTAATTTTTTAAATGTTATTTGATTTGGAGAGTTTCTTGGACCCACTCAAGCATTTTCATATAGAAAGGTTCCAAAATTATTGACATTGACCGTTGACCCAATAATATGAACCCGAGCTGGCAATTTGTCCTTGTATTCTGCCTCTCATTATTTTCATTGGGGTAAAAACACGCTTGTTAGAATGTTCCTCGCGTGTATTTAAGATTTTACTTGCTCAATACTTTGCGGAAAACAAATCGCAATTTCCTTTGTCCAAATTAACAAAAGTTATTTTATTACAAGCGTGTAAAAACCATAAGCTTACTTACCAACAAAAAAAAAAAAAAAAAAAAAACCAGAAGCTCAAACAGGTTATGCATTTGTCTTTGGTGGTTGAGCTCTATACTTAGTTCTTCTTTTTCTTTTGAAGTTTTCAGCATTTTAAGGGCAATTTTTTTAACAGAATTTTAAATTGACAAAATTCCAAAATTTATGATTGAATTGACATTTATATATTATCTTTATGAATGATTGAGTCATTTTTTGAATGTTATTTTATTTGTAGAATTTCTTGGACCCACTCTGGCATTTTTAGATGGAAAGTTGAAATTTATTGACTTTCACCGTTGACCCAATAATATGAACCCTAGCTGGCAATTTGTCCCTATATTCTGCCTCTTATTATTTTCATTGGCGTAAAAATACGCTCGTTAGAATGTTCCATGCTTGTATTTCTTATTTTACTTGCTTAATCGTTTGCGGAAAACAAAATCCCAATTTCCTTTGTCCAAATTAATAAAAGTGATATTATTACAAGTTTGTAAAAACTAGAAGCTCAAACAGGTTATGCTTTTGTCTTTGGTGGTTGAGCTCTAAACTTAGTTCTTTTTCTTCTTTTCAATCTTTCAGCATTTTAACGGCAATTTTTTAATCGAATTTTAAATTGTCAAAATTGAAAAGTTTATGATTGAATTGATATCTATATAATATCTTTATGACTGATTGAGTAATTTTTTCAATGTTTTTTTATTTGTAGAGATTCTCGGACCCACTCAAGCATTTTCAATCGAAGGTTGCCAAATTTATTGACGTTGACCGTTGACCCAATAATATGAACCCCAGCTGGCAATTTGTCCTTGTATTCTAGCTATCATTATTGTCATTGGTGTAAAAACACGCTTGTTAGAATGTCCCATGCTTGCATTTGAGATTTTACTTGCTTAATATTCTCAAAGAAGTTATGCTTTTGTCTCTGGTGGTTCAGCTCTGAATTTAGTTCTTTGTTTTTTCTTTTCAATTTTTCCGTATTTTAATGGCAATTTTTCAACAGAATTTTAAAATGACAAAATTGAAAAGTTTATGAATGAATTGACTTCTATATAATATCTTGATGATTGATTGAGTAATTTTTTAAATGTTATTTGATTTGGAGAGTTTCTTGGACCCACTCAAGCATTTTCATATAGAAAGGTTCCAAAATTATTGACATTGACCGTTGACCCAATAATATGAACCCGAGCTGGCAATTTGTCCTTGTATTCTGCCTCTCATTATTTTCATTGGGGGTAAAAACACGCTTGTTAGAATGTTCCATGCTTGTATTTCTTATTTTACTTGCTTAATCGTTTGCGGAAAACAAAATCCCAATTTCCTTTGTCCAAATTAATAAAAGTGATATTATTACATGTTTGTAAAAACTAGAAGCTCAAACAGGTTATGCTTTTGTCTTTGGTGGTTGAGCTCTAAACTTAGTTCTTTTTCTTCTTTTCAATCTTTCAGCATTTTAACGGCAATTTTTTAACAGAATTTTAAATTGTCAAAATTGAAAAGTTTATGATTGAATTGATATCTATATAATATCTTTATGACTGATTGAGTAATTTTTTCAATGTTTTTTTATTTGTAGAGATTCTCGGACCCACTCAAGCATTTTCAATCGAAGGTTGCCAAATTTATTGACGTTGACCGTTGACCCAATAATATGAACCCCAGCTGGCAATTTGTCCTTGTATTCTAGCTATCATTATTGTCATTGGTGTAAAAACACGCTTGTTAGAATGTCCCATGCTTGCATTTGAGATTTTACTTGCTTAATATTCTCAAAGAAGTTATGCTTTTGTCTCTGGTGGTTGAGCTCTGAATTTAGTTCTTTGTTTTTTCTTTTCAATTTTTCCGTATTTTAATGGCAATTTTTCAACAGAATTTTAAAATGACAAAATTGAAAAGTTTATGAATGAATTGACTTCTATATAATATCTTGATGATTGATTGAGTAATTTTTTAAATGTTATTTGATTTGGAGAGTTTCTTGGACCCACTCAAGCATTTTCATATAGAAAGGTTCCAAAATTATTGACATTGACCGTTGACCCAATAATATGAACCCGAGCTGGCAATTTGTCCTTGTATTCTGCCTCTCATTATTTTCATTGGGGGTAAAAACACGCTTGTTAGAATGTTCCTCGCGTGTATTTAAGATTTTACTTGCTCAATACTTTGCGGAAAACAAATCGCAATTTCCTTTGTCCAAATTAACAAAAGTTATTTTATTACAAGCGTGTAAAAACCATAAGCTTACTTACCAACAAAAAAAAAAAAAAAAAAAAAAAACCAGAAGCTCAAACAGGTTATGCATTTGTCTTTGGTGGTTGAGCTCTATACTTAGTTCTTCTTTTTCTTTTGAAGTTTTCAGCATTTTAAGGGCAATTTTTTAACAGAATTTTAAATTGACAAAATTCCAAAATTTATGATTGAATTGACATTTATATATTATCTTTATGAATGATTGAGTCATTTTTTGAATGTTATTTTATTTGTAGAATTTCTTGGACCCACTCTGGCATTTTTAGATGGAAAGTTGAAATTTATTGACTTTCACCGTTGACCCAATAATATGAACCCTAGCTGGCAATTTGTCCCTATATTCTGCCTCTTATTATTTTCATTGGCGTAAAAATACGCTTGTTAGTTTGTTCCATGCTTGTATTTCTTATTTTACTTGCTTAATAGTTTGCAGAAAACAAAATCGCAATTTCCTTTGTCCAAATTAATAATAGTGATTTTATTACAAATGTGTAAAAACCAGAAGCTCAAACAGGTTATGCTTTTGTCTTTGGTGGTTGAGCTCTAAACTTAGTTCTTTTTCTTCTTTTCAAATTTTCAGCATTTTAACGGTAATTTTTTAACAGAATTTTAAATTGATAAATCGAAAAGTTTATGATTGAATTGACATTTATATAATATCTTTATGACTGATTGAGAAATTTTTTGAATGTTATTTGATTTGTAGAATTTGTCGGACCCACTCTAGGATTTTCGGATCGAAAGTTGCCAAATTTATTGACGTTGACTGTTGACCCAATAATATGAACCCTAGCTGGCAATTTGCCCCTGTATTCTGCCTCTCATTATTTTCATTGGGGTAAAAACATGCTTGTTAGAATGTTCCATGCTTGTATTTCTTATCTTACTTGCTTAATCGTTTGCGGAAAAAAAAAATCCCAATTTCCTTTGTCCAAATTAATAAAAGTGATATTATTACAAGTTTGTAAAAACTACAAGCTCAAACAGGTTATGCTTTTGTCTTTGGTGGTTGAGCTCTAAACTTAGTTCTTTTTCTTCTTTTCAATCTTTCAGCATTTTAACGGCAATTTTTTAACAGAATTTTAAATTGTCAAAATTGAAAAGTTTATGATTGAATTGATATCTATATAATATCTTTATGACTGTTTGAGTCATTTTTTCAATGTTTTTTTATTTGTAGAGATTCTCGGACCCACTCAAGCATTTTCGATCGAAGGTTGCCAAATTTATTGACGTTGACCGTTGACCCAATAATATGAACCCCAGCTGGCAATTTGTCCTTGTATTCTAGCTATCGTGATTGTCATTGGTGTAAAAACACGCTTGTTAGAATGTCCCATGCTTGCATTTCAGATTTTACTTGCTTAATACTTTGCGGAAAACAAATCGCAATTTCATTTGTCCAAATTAATAAAAGTGATTTTATTGCAAGTGTGTTAAAACAAGAAGCTCAAAGAAGTTATGCGTTTGTCTTTGATGGTTGAGCTCTGAATTTAGTTCTTTTTTTTTTTTTCTTTTCAATTTTTCCGTATTTTAAGGGCAACTTTTCAACAGAATTTTAAAATGACAAAATTGAAAAGTTTATGAATGAATTGACATCTATATAATATCTTGATGATTGATTGAGTAATTTTTTCAATGTTATTTGATTTGGAGAGTTTCTTGGACCCACTCAAGCATTTTCGTATAGAAAGGTTCCAAAATTATTGACATTGACCGTTGACCCAATAATATGAACCCGAGCTGGCAATTTGTCCTTGTATTCTGCCTCTCATTATTTTCATTGGGGTAAAACCACGCTTGTTAGAATGTTCCATGCTTGTATTTCTTATTTTACTTGCTTAATCGTTTGCGGAAAACAAAATCCCAATTTCCTTTGTCCAAATTAATAAAAGTGATATTATTACAAGTTTGTAAAAACTAGAAGCTCAAACAGGTTATGCTTTTGTCTTTGGTGGTTGAGCTCTAAACTTAGTTCTTTTTCTTCTTTTCAATCTTTCAGCATTTTAACGGCAATTTTTAACAGAATTTTAAATTGTCAAAATGAAAAGTTTATGATTGAATTGATATCTATATAATATCTTTATGACTGATTGAGTAATTTTTTCAATGTTTTTTTATTTGTAGAGATTCTCGGACCCACTCAAGCATTTTCAATCGAAGGTTGCCAAATTTATTGACGTTGACCGTTGACCCAATAATATGAACCCCAGCTGGCAATTTGTCCTTGTATTCTAGCTATCATTATTGTCATTGGTGTAAAAACACGCTTGTTAGAATGTCCCATGCTTGCATTTGAGATTTTACTTGCTTAATATTCTCAAAGAAGTTATGCTTTTGTCTCTGGTGGTTGAGCTCTGAATTTAGTTCTTTGTTTTTTCTTTTCAATTTTTCCGTATTTTAATGGCAATTTTTCAACAGAATTTTAAAATGACAAAATTGAAAAGTTTATGAATGAATTGACTTCTATATAATATCTTGATGATTGATTGAGTAATTTTTTAAATGTTATTTGATTTGGAGAGTTTCTTGGACCCACTCAAGCATTTTCATATAGAAAGGTTCCAAAATTATTGACATTGACCGTTGACCCAATAATATGAACCCGAGCTGGCAATTTGTCCTTGTATTCTGCCTCTCATTATTTTCATTGGGGTAAAAACATGCTTGTTAGAATGTTCCTCGCGTGTATTTAAGATTTTACTTGCTCAATACTTTGCGGAAAACAAATCGCAATTTCCTTTGTCCAAATTAACAAAAGTTATTTTATTACAAGCGTGTAAAAACCATAAGCTTACTTACCAACAAAAAAAAAAAAAACCAGAAGCTCAAACAGGTTATGCATTTGTCTTTGGTGGTTGAGCTCTATACTTAGTTCTTCTTTTTCTTTTGAAGTTTTCAGCATTTTAAGGGCAATTTTTTAACAGAATTTTAAATTGACAAAATTCCAAAATTTATGATTGAATTGACATTTATATATTATCTTTATGAATGATTGAGTCATTTTTTGAATGTTATTTTATTTGTAGAATTTCTTGGACCCACTCTGGCATTTTTAGATGGAAAGTTGAAATTTATTGACTTTCACCGTTGACCCAATAATATGAACCCTAGCTGGCAATTTGTCCCTATATTCTGCCTCTTATTATTTTCATTGGCGTAAAAATACGCTTGTTAGTTTGTTCCATGCTTGTATTTCTTATTTTACTTGCTTAATAGTTTGCAGAAAACAAAATCGCAATTTCCTTTGTCCAAATTAATAATAGTGATTTTATTACAAATGTAAAAACCAGAAGCTCAAACAGGTTATGCTTTTGTCTTTGGTGGTTGAGCTCTAAACTTAGTTCTTTTTCTTCCTTTCAAATTTTCAGCATTTTAACGGTAATTTTTTAACAGAATTTTAAATTGATAAATCGAAAAGTTTATGATTGAATTGACATTTATATAATATCTTTATGACTGATTGAGAAATTTTTTGAATGTTATTTGATTTGTAGAATTTGTCGGACCCACTCTAGGATTTTCGGATCGAAAGTTGCCAAATTTATTGACGTTGACTGTTGACCCAATAATATGAACCCTAGCTGGCAATTTGCCCCTGTATTCTGCCTCTCATTATTTTCATTGGGGTAAAAACATGCTTGTTAGAATGTTCCATGCTTGTATTTCTTATCTTACTTGCTTAATCGTTTGCGAAAAAAAAAAAAATCCCAATTTCCTTTGTCCAAATTAATAAAAGTGATATTATTACAAGTTTGTAAAAACTAGAAGCTCAAACAGGTTATGCTTTTGTGTTTGGTGGTTGAGCTCTAAACTTAGTTCTTTTTCTTCTTTTCAATCTTTCAGCATTTTAACGGCAATTTTTTAACAGAATTTTAAATTGTCAAAATTGAAAAGTTTATGATTGAATTGATATCTATATAATATCTTTATGACCGTTTGAGTAATTTTTTCAATGTTTTTTATTTGTAGAGATTCTCGGACCCACTCAAGCATTTTCGATCGAAGGTTGCCAAATTTATTGACGTTGACCGTTGACCCAATAATATGAACCCCAGCTGGCAATTTGTCCTTGTATTCTAGCTATCATGATTGTCATTGGTGTAAAAACACGCTTGTTAGAATGTCCCATGCTTGCATTTCAGATTTTACTTGCTTAATACTTTGCGGAAAACAAATCGCAATTTCATTTGTCCAAATTAATAAAAGTGATTTTATTGCAAGTGTGTTAAAACAAGAAGCTCAAAGAAGTTATGCTTTTGTCTTTGATGGTTGAGCTCTGAATTTAGTTCTTTTTTTTTTCTTTTCAATTTTTCCGTATTTTAAGGGCAACTTTTCAACAGAATTTTAAAATGACAAAATTGAAAAGTTTATGAATGAATTGACATCTATATAATATCTTGATGATTGATTGAGTAATTTATTAAATGTTATTTGATTTGGAGAGTTTCTTGGACCCACTCAAGCATTTTCGTATAGAAAGGTTCCAAAATTATTGACATTGACCGTTGACCCAATAATATGAACCCGAGCTGGCAATTTGTCCTTGTATTCTGCCTCTCATTATTTTCATTGGGGGGTAAAAACACGCTTGTTAGAATGTTCCTTGCTTGTATTTCGGATTTTACTTGCTTAATAGTTTGTGGAAAACAAATGGCAATTTTCTTTGTCCAAATTTATAAAAGTGATTTTATTGCAAGTGTGTAAAAACCAGAAGCTCAAAGAAGTTATGCTTTTGTCTTTGATGGTTGAGCTCTGAATTTAGTTCTTTTTTTTTTTTCTTTTCAATTTTTCCGTATTTTAAGGGCAACTTTTCAACAGAATTTTAAAATGACAAAATTGAAAAGTTTATGAATGAATTGACATCTATATAATATCTTGATGATTGATTGAGTAATTTATTAAATGTTATTTGATTTGGAGAGTTTCTTGGACCCACTCAAGCATTTTCGTATAGAAAGGTTCCAAAATTATTGACATTGACCGTTGACCCAATAATATGAACCCGAGCTGGCAATTTGTCCTTGTATTCTGCCTCTCATTATTTTCATTGGGGGTAAAAACACGCTTGTTAGAATGTTCCATGCTTGTATTTCTTATTTTACTTGCTTAATCGTTTGCGGAAAACAAAATCCCAATTTCCTTTGTCCAAATTAATAAAAGTGATATTATTACAAGTTTGTAAAAACTAGAAGCTCAAACAGGTTATGCTTTTGTCTTTGGTGGTAGAGCTCTAAACTTAGTTCTTTTTCTTCTTTTCAATCTTTCAGCATTTTAAAGGCAATTTTTTAACACAATTTTAAATTGTCAAAATTGAAAAGTTTATGAGTGAATTGATTTCTATATAATATCTTTATGACTGATTGAGTAATTTTTTCAATGTTTTTTTATTTGTAGAGATTCTCGGACCCACTCAAGCATTTTCGATCGAAGGTTGCCAAATTTATTGACGTTGACCGTTGACCCAATAATACGAACCCCAGCTGGCAATTTGTCCTTGTATTCTAGCTCTCATTATTGTCATTGGTGTAAAAACACGCTTGTTAGAATGTTCCATGCTTGGATTTCAGATTTTACTTGCTTAATACTTTGCAGAAAACAAATTGCAATTTCCTTTATCCAAATTTATAAAAGTGATTTTATTGCAAGTGTGTAAAAACCAGAAGCTCAAAGTAGTTATGCTTTTGTCTTTGGTGGTTGAGGTCTAAAGTTTGTTCTTTTTTTTTTCTTTTCAAATTTTCCGTATTTTAAGGGCAACTTTTCAACAGAATTTTAAAATGACAAAATTGAAAAGTTTATGAATGAATTGACATCTATATAATATCTTGATGATTGATTGAGTAATTTTTTAAATGTTATTTGATTTGGAGAGTTTCTTGGAGCCACTCAAGCATTTTCGTATAGAAAGGTTCCAAAATTATTGACATTGACCGTTGACCCAATAATATGAACCCGAGCTAGCAATTTGTCCTTGTATTCTGCCTCTCATTATTTTCATTGGGGGTAAAAACACGCTTGTTAGAATGTTCCTTGCTTGTATTTCGGATTTTACTTGCTTAATAGTTTGTGGAAAACAAATGGCAATTTTCTTTGTCCAAATTTATAAAAGTGATTTTATTGCAAGTGTGTAAAAACCAGAAGCTCAAAGTAGTTATGCTTTTGTCTTTGGTGGTTGAGGTCTAAAGTTTGTTCTTTTTTTTTTCTTTTCAAATTTTCCGTATTTTAAGGGCAACTTTTCAACAGAATTTTAAAATGACAAAATTGAAAAGTTTATGAATGAATTGACATCTATATAATATCTTGATGATTGATTGAGTAATTTTTTAAATGTTATTTGATTTGGAGAGTTTCTTGGACGCACTCAAGCATTTTCGTATAGAAAGGTTCCAAAATTATTGACGTTGACCGTTGACCCAATAATATGAACCCCAGCTGGCAATTTGTCCTTGTATTGTAGCTCTCATTATTGTCATTGGTGTAAAAACACGCTTGTTAGAATGTTCCATGCTTGATTTCAGATTTTACTTGCTTAATACTTTGCGGAAAACAAATTGCAATTTCCTTTATCCAAATTTATAAAAGTGATTTTATTGCAAGTGTGTAAAAACCAGAAGCTCAAAGTAGTTATGCTTTCGTCTTTGGTGGTTGAGGTCTAAAGTTTGTTCTTCTTTTTTTCTTTTCAAATTTTCCGTATTTTAAGGGCAACTTTTCAACAGAATTTTAAAATGACAAAATTGAAAATTTTATGAATGAATTGACATCTATATAATATCTTGATGATTGATTGAGTAATTTTTTAAATGTTATTTGATTTGGAGAGTTTCTTGGACCCACTCAAGCATTTTCGTATAGAAAGGTTCCAAAATTATTGACATTGACCGTTGACCCAATAATATGAACCCGAGCTGGCAATTTGTCCTTGTATTCTGCCTCTCATTATTTTCATTGTGGGGTAAAAACACGCTTGTTAGAATATTCCTTGCTTGTATTTCGGATTTTACTTGCTTAATAGTTTGTGGAAAACAAATGGCAATTTTCTTTGTCCAAATTTATAAAAGTGATTTTATTGCAAGTGTGTAAAAACCAGAAGCTCAAAGAAGTTATGCTTTTGTCTTTGATGGTTGAGCTCTGAATTTAGTTCTTTTTTTTCTTTTCAATTTTTCCGTATTTTAAGGGCAACTTTTCAACAGAATTTTAAAATGACAAAATGAAAAGTTTTATGAATGAATTGACATCTATATAATATCTTGATGATTGATTGAGTAATTTATTAAATGTTATTTGATTTGGAGAGTTTCTTGGACCCACTCAAGCATTTTCGTATAGAAAGGTTCCAAAATTTTTGACATTGACCGTTGACCCAATAATATGAACCCGAGCTGGCAATTTGTCCCTGTATTCTGCCTCTCATTATTTTCATTGGGGGTAAAAACACGCTTGTTAGAATGTTCCATGCTTGTATTTCTTATTTTACTTGCTTAATCGTTGGCGGAAAACAAAATCCCAATTTCCTTTGTCCAAATTAATAAAAGTGATATTATTACAAGTTTGTAAAAACTAGAAGCTCAAACAGGTTATGCTTTTGTCTTTGGTGGTAGAGCTCTAAACTTAGTTCTTTTCTTCTTTTCAATCTTTCAGCATTTTAAAGGCAATTTTTTAACACAATTTTAAATTGTCAAAATTGAAAAGTTTATGAGTGAATTGATTTCTATATAATATCTTTATGACTGATTGAGTAATTTTTTCAATGTTTTTTATTTGTAGAGATTCTCGGACCCACTCAAGCATTTTCGATCGAAGGTTGCCAAATTTATTGACGTTGACCGTTGACCCAATAATACGAACCCCAGCTGGCAATTTGTCCTTGTATTCTAGCTCTCATTATTGTCATTGGTGTAAAAACACGCTTGTTAGAATGTTCCATGCTTGGATTTCAGATTTTACTTGCTTAATACTTTGCAGAAAACAAATTGCAATTTCCTTTATCCAAATTTATAAAAGTGATTTTATTGCAAGTGTGTAAAAACCAGAAGCTCAAAGTAGTTATGCTTTTGTCTTTGGTGGTTGAGGTCTAAAGTTTGTTCTTTTTTTTTTTTTTCTTTTCAAATTTTCCGTATTTTAAGGGCAACTTTTCAACAGAATTTTAAAATGACAAAATTGAAAAGTTTATGAATGAATTGACATCTATATAATATCTTGATTATTGATTGAGTAATTTTTTAAATGTTATTTGATTTGGAGAGTTTCTTGGACCCACTCAAGCATTTTCGTATAGAAAGGTTCCAAAATTATTGACATTGACCGTTGACCCAATAATATGAACCCGAGCTGGCAATTTGTCCTTGTATTCTGCCTCTCATTATTTTCATTGGGGGTAAAAACACGCTTGTTAGAATGTTCCATGCTTGTATTTCTTATTTTACTTGCTTAATCGTTTGCGGAAAACAAAATCCCAATTTCCTTTGTCCAAATTAATAAAAGTGATATTATTACAAGTTTGTAAAAACTAGAAGCTCAAACAGGTTATGCTTTTGTCTTTGGTGGTTGAGCTCTAAACTTAGTTCTTTTTCTTCTTTTCAATCTTTCAGCATTTTAACGGCAATTTTTTAACAGAATTTTAAATTGTCAAAATTGAAAAGTTTATGATTGAATTGATATCTATATAATATCTTTATGACTGATTGAGTAATTTTTTCAATGTTTTTTTATTTGTAGAGATTCTCGGACCCACTCAAGCATTTTCAATCGAAGGTTGCCAAATTTATTGACGTTGACCGTTGACCCAATAATATGAACCCCAGCTGGCAATTTGTCCTTGTATTCTAGCTATCATTATTGTCATTGGTGTAAAAACACGCTTGTTAGAATGTCCCATGCTTGCATTTGAGATTTTACTTGCTTAAACTTTGCGGAAAACAAATCGCAATTTCATTTGTCCAAATTAATAAAAGTTATTTTATTGCAAGTGTGTAAAAACAAGAAGCTCAAAGAAGTTATGCTTTTGTCTTTGGTGGTTGAGCTCTGAATTTAGTTCTTTGTTTTTTCTTTTCAATTTTTCCGTATTTTAATGGCAATTTTTCAACAGAATTTTAAAATGACAAAATTGAAAAGTTTATGAATGAATTGACTTCTATATAATATCTTGATGATTGATTGAGTAATTTTTTAAATGTTATTTGATTTGGAGAGTTTCTTGGACCCACTCAAGCATTTTCGTATAGAAAGGTTCCAAAATTATTGACATTGACCGTTGACCCAATAATATGAACCCGAGCTGGCAATTTGTCCTTGTATTCTGCATCTCATTATTTTCATTGGGGGTAAAAACACGCTTGTTAGAATGTTCCTTGCTTGTATTTCGGATTTTACTTGCTTAATAGTTTGTGGAAAACAAATGGCAATTTTCTTTGTCCAAATTAACAAAAGTGATTTTATTACAAGTGTGTAAAAACTGGGAGCTCAAACAGGTTATGCTTTTGTCTTTGGTGGTTCAGCTCTAAACTTATTTGTTTTTTTTTTGCTTTTCAATTTTTGATCTTTTTAAAGGCAATTTTTTAACAGAATTTTAAATTGATAAAATTGAAAAGTTTATGATTGAATTGACATTTATATAGTATCTTTATAATTGATAGAGTAATTTTTTGAACGTTATTTGATATGTAGAATTTCTCGGACCCACTCTAGCATTGACGAATCGGAAGTTTCCAAATTTATTGATGTTGACTGTTGACCCAATAATATGAACCCAAGCTGGCAATTTGTCCCTGTATTCTGCCTCTCATTATTTTCATTGGCGTAAAAACATGCTTGTGAGAATGTTCCATGCTTGTATTTCTTATTTTACTTGCTTAATAGTTTGCGGAAAACAAAGTCCCAAATTCCTTTGTCCAAATTAATAAAAGTGATATTATTACAAGTTTGTAAAAACTAGAAGCTCAAACAGGTTATGCTTTTGTCTTTGGTGGTAGAGCTCTAAACTTAGTTCTTTTTCTTCTTTTCAATCTTTCAGCATTTTAAAGGCAATTTTTAACACAATTTTAAATTGTCAAAATTGAAAAGTTTATGATTGAATTGATTTCTATATAATATCTTTATGACTGATTGAGTAATTTTTTCAATGTTTTTTTATTTGTAGAGATTCTCGGACCCACTCAAGCATTTTCGATCGAAGGTTGCCAAATTTATTGACGTTGACCGTTGACCCAATAATATGAACCCCAGCTGGCAATTTGTCCTTGTATTCTAGCTCTCATTATTGTCATTGGTGTAAAAACACGCTTGTTAGAATGTTCCATGCTTGTATTTCAGATTTTACTTGCTTAATACTTTGCGGAAAACAAATTGCAATTTCCTTTATCCAAATTTATAAAAGTGATTTTATTGCAAGTGTGTAAAAACCAGAAGCTCAAAGTAGTTATGCTTTTGTCTTTGGTGGTTGAGGTCTAAAGTTTGTTCTTTTTTTTGTCTTTTCAAATTTTCAGCATTTAAACAACAATTTTTTAACAAAATTTTAAATTGACAAAATTGAAACGTTTATGATTGAATTGACATCTATATAATATCTTTATGATTAATGGTGTAATTTTTTCAATGTTATTTGATTTGGAGAGTTTCTCGGACCCGCTCAAGCATTTTTGTATAGAAAGTTTCCAAAATTATTGGCATCGACCGTTGACCCAATAATATGAACCCCAGCTGGCAATTTGTCGCTATATTCTGCTTCTCATTATTTTCATTGGCGTAAAAACATGCTTGTGAGAATGTTCCATGCTTGTATTTCTTATTTTACTTGCTTTATAGTTTGCGGAAAACAAAGTCCCAATTTCCTTTGTCCAAATTAATAAAAGTGATATTATTACAAGTTTGTAAAAACTAGAAGCTCAAACAGGTTGTGCTTTTGTCTTTGGTGGTTGAGCTCTAAACTTAGTTCTTTTTTTTCTTTTAATTTTTCAGCATTTTAACGGCGTTTTTAAACACATTTTTAAATTGACGAAATTGAAAAGTTTATGATTGAATTGACATCTATATAATATTTTTATGATTGATTGAGTAATCTTTTCAGTGTTATTTGATTTGTAGAATTTCTCGGACCCACTCAAGCATTTTCTGACAAAAGTTGCCAAATTTAATGACGTTGACCGTTGACTGAATAATATGAATGCCAGCTGGCAATTTGTCCCTATATTCTGCCCTATATTCTACCTCTCATTATTTTCCTTGGTTGTATTTCAGATTTTACTTGCTTAATACTTCGCGGAAAATAAATCGCAATTTCCTTTGTCCAAATTAATAAAAGTGATTTTATTACAAGTGTGTAAACACCAGGAGCTCAAACAGGTTATGCTTTTGTCTTTGGTGGTTGAGTTCTAAACTTAGTTCTTTTTTTTTCTTTTCAATTTTTCAGCATTTTAATGGCAACTTTTAATAGAATTTTAATGGAAATTAATGTGATATTTGAGTACAGATTTGGAATTTTTAGTGATACAAAAACAATTTAGGGCAAATGTGTAGTATAATTTGAGGGTTTTTGGTGGTTTTTTTTCTTTATTTATAATGAAATGTCGCATAAAAATAGTATTTTTGTGGTTAGGTGCAAAGAAAGAATATAGCTAGTCATTGAAAGGCTCTCACGTGGCCTCATCATCCAATTGATATAATATATGCAGAACACATAAGTATGTACGGACTCTAATCAAGACTGTACAATTTCCCTAATAATATTCCGCAGCATTTAACTACCATTTGGGCTTTTGTTTGAGTAATTACATATAGGTTCACATACAAGACTTACACGTAGCAATTTAGAAAATGAAACTTCACCAATGATTTCATGAATTATATTTTATTCTTTCTAGGGTTGGTTCATAATCTAACAAGCATCAGTTGCGATGGCATTAAACTCCAATAACCCAGCACTGTCCTAACTTTTCATTTTCAAAATTTTTTGAAATATGTGGGGATTATTGGATATTTAAGTAATTTTGAAATATTTAAAACTCTTAATTTTTATAACGGTTCTTTTATTTTTGTAACGGCATTTGTCCGCCATTTATATAGAATGATTTTGTAATGTTTTATAGCAGTTATTTAATGGTCATGTAACGGCCTTGTAACGACCTTTTAATGGTCGTATAATGGCTCTATAATTTTTTATTTATTTATACATAAACTCTTCATTACTTTATAATGGCTATACAATGGTCATTTTCTTCTTTAATTATTGATTTATTTATAACTGTTTCTTAATGGATGTCTCTTACTTTTACTTATAAATGGTTACACTGAACACAATTGGAAAGTAATATCGATATATCCAAACCACAATATTCCTATTTCGTTATGTATATTTCTTTTCTTTGTTAGATTATACACATAACGTTGTTCTGTTCATTCTAAAATTCAGTGCGGAGTATAGAAGAAGGTTCATTATATCTTGAAATAACCATTGAAGCCTAACCTATTGAGTTTCGTACTTCGAGGAGCGGAATTATCCTTAAGGATAGTGCTTGCATGCCTCAAGCATTTGTTCTATCTTCTCATCATTTTCAATGTATTTCCACCAATTGTTATTATTTTCATGTTATCTAACAATTTTTCCAACAAGCTCTCCCGGACAACGATCACACCACAAATTCTTGAAAAACAATCGTCAAATGAATCCAAGTGAAGGAATTGCCGTGCTCCACACAAGAGGAGGAAGGCGAAGGCATACTTCTGTGGAAGTTTTAAGCTATGGCGAGGACAGCACGTCGATGGGGGCGGAAAGGGGACCGTCGAAATTGCAGGGTAGCAAGGGATTGAGATGCATGTGCTTAAAGATTGGGAAAGTGAGGGATATATATATATATATTTGGGGTTGAAACAAAGATGTCATTCATATATTATAATGATACTTGAGAGGTATATAGAAGGTTTTCAAATTTTGCAAATCTTAAATAAAAGTAGAACAAAGCAAAGCAAAATCTAGAAAGCAACTAACAAAGTATAACTTTCATCCCTAAAAAACAGATCCGACAACGCAAACAGTCGGCGAAGAAGAAAAAAAGAACAATATGGGAAGAAAGAAACAAGTATTTTGGTTTTTTTTTTTTCTCAAATTTTTAGGAATAGTAATTTTTATGTAATTTTTTTGGATAAAAGTGTCCATATTATAATTGTCAGAAATATCACTTGTTCATCGAGCGAAAGACATTTGGTCGGCCGGTGAGGTGATACCCATATTTGATACGATAAGATCGACTCTCTCTCTCTCTCTCTCTCTCTCTCTCTCTCTCTCTCACTTATTTTGTGTGTACCCTAGTTTTCGCATGATGTTCATTCCACAATCTATTTACGTTTCTCCACGCTGATAAGAAGAAAATTCTAGCCACGTTTATCTAGTCCCCTTTTCTTCCTCTTCCTCGGCCCTTCCCCTTCCTCGGCCCACCTTTCCCCACACGCACACCTTCCCTTCCCCTTCCTCGGCCCTTCCTCGGCCCTTCCCCTTCCCACACGCACAAGCCACCTTCCCCATCCCTTCCTCTGCCCTTCCACCCCGAGACGGCCATATAAATAGCCCTTGAAGTTGATGGTATCATTCGATAGCTGAGTTCCTCTTCCGGTCTCCTTTTCAAGGTATTTGTTTCTCTCGATTCTCTTCTTCAGATTGCCATGATCTCTCGATCTCGATTGTCGTTGCTATTTCTATTCAGTTGTTTCTTCCTCTAGATATAGACGTATATGATGTTTTTCCTATAGTTTGAGCGCTGATCTGGTTTTTCCTATGATGAATTTACGGCAATGAGATTATATCTGAAGATTACGCCAAATTAAGTCATATATCTGCTTTTCTCTTCTACATGTTCAGTTTTCTGATTTGGGATTAGGTCCTTAAGCTTCTTCGCATGAATTGAACTAAAGTATGACAATTCGGTTGCCAACCAGCGCAAGAAAGCAGTGTTTCGAAATGAAATTTTAGGTCATGGAAAAGGGAAGTTAGTTGTGGAATTGGGTTGCCAAGAAGCGAAATAACGCAGTATTTTATTTTGGCGAAGTGAGGTAAGAATTTGTGCATAGATTAAACCATCTTCCAGGAAGGTAAGCAGAGCAGCTACGAATGTTTTTCTGCTTCTATTCACTTCACCATATCCCTGGACTTTGGCTCCCCCCTCGCAGCCATTCCTTCTTTTGCTCTGCCTATATTGTTGTTGAATTAATCTCTCGTTGCAGTGTCTCATTTGGAGGATTACCGGCAAGTTTTTACGAGTTGAGACTGCTTTAGATCAGTGAAAATTTAGAGCTTTCTTTTATCCTAACTTTTCCTGCGCCCTCCATGTAACTTAGATTACTGGTAAATTGTTGTCAGGCCTAACTTAAGCCGGGAAGGAAGCGTGACGTGAGTTTTCAATAAGAGCAGGAAGAGAGGAGAATGGTATAGAGGATTCAAAAACCTCAAGGTGGGAAGCACTCGGAGGATCAGGTGAGTGTTTTTGACTAGAGTTGAAAATTTGCACGATAATGCTCGGATAGGGAAGTAGTGACCATCCACAATTACGAGACTCACGTGGTTATTTGGCCGGCAATTGTGCAGGAGGGGAACCTGGGAAATCATGATGAACTATCCAGCGAGAGCTCGATGAGCTCTTTTACACGAAATTGAAGTTGACAAGGAATTCACGCGAAAAGCGCGACGAGACTTTATTGAGCAGAAAAAGAATTCGTGGGAAAAGCGCAACGAGACTGGGAAAGGGCAACGAGACTGTTAAGCCGAGAATGATTTGGTGGAAAAACTCGTCGAGAAGATTTCATGCAGAAAGATTTCGAACAAAAGGCGCAACGAGAGGAGAAAGATTTCGAACAGAGGGGGTGACATGGTTCGTCCGCCGAGAAAGAATTCGAACAGCGGGAATGACGTGAGGCCTCCGCCGAGAAAGAGTTCGAACCCGGCTCCTCCTCTGCCGAGAAAGAGTTCGCACCGAGGAAAGGACGTGGCTCCTCCTCCGCCGAGAAAGAGTTCGCACCCAGGAAATGACGTGGCTGAGGCTCCTTCTCAGCGGAGAAACAGTTCGCACCCAGGATATGACGTGACTCCTCAGCCGAGAACGAGTTCGCACCCAGGAAATGACGTGGCTCCTCCTCAGCCGAAAAACAGTTCGCACCAAGGATATCAACCGAGAAAGAGTTCGCACCCAGGATATCAACCGAGAAAGATTTCGAACAGAGGGGACGATCGAACAGAGGGTCGCCGACGACGTTAGGCCTCCGCCGAGAAAGATTTCGAACAGAGGGCGCTACGAGATGAACAAAGGGCGAAAGGTGCGACGAGGCTAGTGAGTAGAAGAAGGATACGCACGAAAAGCGCAACGAGACTCTTGGGCAGAAATAGGATTCGCGCGAAAAGTGTTGAAAGACTTGCGCGAAGCGCACAAGGAGCCTATTGAGAAGGCAAGCCTGACGGTGAGTCCGAAAGTGAGCCAGAGGGAGAGGCATTGTCAAGAAGAGCCTGATGGCAAGCCTGACTCAAAGATCAAGACACTATCTGACAGAAAAAGAAGAAGAAGAAAAGGCCAAGGCATTTACGTGTGCGGGTCTGGCGTGGTTTTATTTTTATTTTTATTTTTATTTTTCGGGTGGGGGGTTTTCTTGAATGCATTTTCATTGACTTAGGTTAGCTTGAAAGCACGTAGATCCATGAAAGTACGTAGATCCACCGAATGAGTCTTCTCTGTGCCTACTTTGTTCGAAATCAAGTGCCTTTTTGTTTATGGTCCCACCCAAAAGTACTCTTTGACGCTATTGTAAAACTCCTCAACTGTAACACGTTTGGGCCTCATCATGTTTTTACTAACCTCCCTTTTATCCGACTTCCAGAGTGAGAACCAAATGCAATAATCAAATGACTCTTTCGACTCGCATTCTCGTACGCCCTCTGCTTTCCTTCTCCAATCCCATCACTGGAGAAGCAAAGCAGATTCTTGAGCAAGAATATAACGACTTCTTCATAAACACCAACAGCAACGGTAGAGAAGATACGCATGCTCCTCCTACGCAAGTGTACCTAATTCAACTCTTCATACCCTTCTAATCATGCAGCTATTCCTGACATAAAAGCGAAAGCAGAAGTTCTCTTTCCTCCTTTACGCATCGACATTACCTCTCGCCACCGTTATTGTTGCCAATCGTCACTACTACCTTGTTGCTAACTCTTGACCTACGGCCACGGCATCGCCATGACCACTACAATGCGTTGTCTGTGTCTTTTTCTAGCCAACATCACAACATTTCCGTCTCTCTCCAGGGCGCACCACCTTAAAGCTGAGGCTATTGTGACCTCTAAAGGATCGGGACAGCCTTATATCTCAGATCGTTTGCCTCTAATCAAAGAGAGATTGCTGATGTCGATGGGCCATTATGAAAATTTGACAGCAGGTTAGCATCGGTAGCATCCATGCAAGCTGATTCCCTAGCTTTTCGGTTGCAAGGACCTTGAACAGAATTTTGAAGTTCAGGGATTAAATTAAATAGAAAGAAGTTTAGAAACGACATTAAACAATAAAGAAAAGTTGGAAGACACCATCAATCTCACGACCTCTCTTTTAGTTGACTCTTTTTCAAAATATATCAGTCAATGGTTTTCCTGAGGATTCTGCAGTTTATTATTTAGTATGAGCTTGAGACTAGCTTTACTTAGTATGAGCTTGACACTACTGGTTTTGGATTGAGTTAAATTGATAACAAATCCAAAA
This sequence comes from Eucalyptus albens, assembly GCA_014182695.1. Classification (NCBI taxonomy): domain Eukaryota; kingdom Viridiplantae; phylum Streptophyta; class Magnoliopsida; order Myrtales; family Myrtaceae; genus Eucalyptus; species Eucalyptus albens. The sequence continues at coordinate 53,969,068 of CM024648.1, read as the reverse complement.
TCTCTCTCATGGCATAGGTATGAGATGGACAAATTGGGTTCTGCTTAATGGCACAGCGATGAGCCAAATTTCATGGTGGTCCCATTTCTCTCCATGCCGGAGTGAAACCTAGCATCAGCTCTGAGGGTTAGCTACAACTACAACCTCCTCAATATTTCCTTTTGGCATCGTTCTGCTGGACGACCTCGCCTTCAATGTAGGATTACAATATTGCCTTTTCGCTTGCAGTGTTGATTTTTTTGTCACATTTTGTCCATAGTTTAACAAGTTAGGTATCTTTTTTTTTCATCCAGCTAAACAAACTTGTGTTTTGATCATTGATCAATTGTGCTAGGATTTTTTTTTTTTTGTGACTCGGGAACTCCCGTACAGCCAGGTGCTAGGATGTTGATACCTAAATTTTGACTAAATATTTAAGATTAAATTGCATAGAAAATTAGGGACCAATTTGGCCCCACCAAAAATGATTTTCGCATCACCTACGTTTTAATTTTTATTTTTCTATTTTCCCTTTTCTTACCTTATTTCCCATAAATAGAATTATATATTTAAAAAAAAAAAAAAAGCCCACGGGGGCTGGGCTTTCACACCTAGCTCCCCTTCTTCATCTTCTTCCCTACGCAGGCCAGGGCCCAGTCCTTTCATTTTATCTCCTCTGGCCTAGCCCCCCTCTCTCCTTCCTTCTCCACCCTTGCAACTCATGTGCGCCGCTTACCACTGGGCATACGAGCAGGCGACATCTTGCAAGCGCCATTAATTCCATTGATCGGAGCAGTGCGAAATTCGGTGAAAAACCAAGATGAAGGGGATGTCTTGGCGGACGCCTTCGAGCCCGCCCTCAATATCAAGAAGAGACGCCGGTTCGGCCAAGGGGGAGGCCAATTAGCACGCCAAGAATCGGCGGCCAGAGCTTGATTGACCGGCCCCCCTCTGCTTATAAATAGGGCAACGGGCAAAAGGCCAGAGGGAACACACAGAGGTAGTGAGTTCAGAGGACCTCCCTGAGAGACATCTGGGGCGTCCGAGAGCGAGCAAGCTAGAGAGGAGAGAGAGATCTATGAGTGAGTGAGAGCTGAGCAAGCAAGAGAGACATCTGAGTTTGAGAGAACAGCAGACTAGGGCTGAGAGAGAGCGAGATTCGAGGGAGAGAGAGATTCCTCTCTCGATCAAGCTGTGGAAACCCTCATTGCGTGAGACCTCCTCGATGTCGCTGCCGCCTGACACCGCTTGTCACTACTACGGCGTCGCCTGTTATGCCCTAATCAAGTTGCACCGTCGCTGTCCCCAATGGTCACTGCTCCACCGCCACTGCACTCGAGCTTGGTGTTTCCCTTGCCATTTGAGTTGAGTTGCTACTCCTCACCACTGAACATCACTGCTTGTTGCTTCGCTGATCTGCCGTTGTCCCTGCTGTTGCTTGCACCTCATTGTCGCGATTGCTGGTCCCTCGACACAAGCTGTAGCTGACTCGTTGTGCGTGGCCACGATGACAGGCGCCGCTCGCCACGGCCAGCTCCTTTAGGGCTTGAGGTGAGGAGAGCAAAGGAGGCTACAAACCGGGTCAAGAGCGAGTCGCATTCGAGTAGGGTTTTGTTTGCCTAGGCTTGTGGTGGTGGGCCTGCTAATTTTCAGGCTTCAATGGACCAATTTTGCTAAAAATTAAAATCTATTTTCTCTCTTGGGCTGGGCTAAAAATTAAAGTGTTGGGCTTGAAGTGTTTTTAAGAGAACGAGGTATTAGAAGGGCATTAGTGATTAACTAGTGTAATCAAGTTCCGATCTTAGTTTCTTTGATTATATAGGAGTGAAGTATTTCTCTTGATGTTTTACTTGGGTTTCTAATTGACTCACCTCAAATCGGTTAGTAGTGACTCCTATTTAAAATTAAATTGCAAATTGAAAACTCAAACCTTAAGTTGTGAATTAGTGAGCTTGTGAGAACCCAAGCTAAGCCTAATACTTAGGCAAGCCAATAGCTTCTGCATGCGCCTACGTGTATAGGTGCCGAAAAGGAGGTTGTGCTAGCTTGGCGACTCTATTAGGGAAAATTTTTGTGGACTTAGGCCTTTTCGTCTTGTTTAAATGTTGCCTTAACTTTGGTATATATATATATATTTTTTTTTTTTGTGCAGGTTGTGCCTTAGATGTAAATAGTATTTTTAAAGTAAAATGCTTTGTGATTATAAATTGTTGTGCATGCTTTAATGTTTTAGCACTATACGTGGCACACACAACTCGACCGCTAGACCCCGGCTGCCATAGGATATTTTAGGATGGCGTTAAGAGAGATATTACCTCAAACGCAAGACTGTGATGTAGAGGTCGCTTTTCTTTTTCCCAAAATTTCTTATGTAGAGCCGAGGTTATGAGGATCTGACGCTAAAGTGAGACTGCGACGGTCAGTTCACCTCTTAACTTCACTAAGCCTTCTTAGTTAGAAATCAAACCGCACGTACCATGCACATGTCTATGTGATTGCCATCGATTTTTCTCATTAAGTAGGTTTTCTCTCCTTATAGTTTGCAATTTACTTACTTTTCCGTATGTATCGGTCAGTCCATGATTAGTCTAGGTTAGTTATGAATGTAATATCTTGGTCATTCCATTTTGGAAGTAATTAACATACAGTCTTTTCAAAAGAAGAGGGAAAATTTTTTTGCAAAAAAAAATTACTTATTGTCCGTGCCTTTGTTTCCTTAAGCATGTCATAAATTTCTTTTTTTCCCAAAGAATTTCCCATTGTTGTTCAAAAAAAAAAAAAGAATGAAAAAAATGGTAAAAACCAGAAAATGAGGAAACAAAACCAAACTAAGTCATGAACTGATCCTTTATGAGATTATATACAAACTGCAGTTTTTCTCATAAATAGGTAACTACGGAATGTCGACGTTCGCTGATCCAAACTTGCTCAAAAGCAAGAACAAAAATGGCTGGAGAGATTATATTGAGTCATGTCGTGGTTATGGAAAGTGAAATGAAGCAAGTCTTCAATGTGCTTCAACAACTCTCGAAGTAGATGAACTCCATTCAAAGAAAAATTACTCCTACCCTGGCCTCAATTGAAGTATTGTTACCACAGTCATCTACCATGGGTGATCAAGGTAAAGACACCAACAATAACATGCTCAAATTGGAGGATGATTTGCACCAAGCCATGATTGAGAAATCTAAACTTGGTAGTTTGTCTAAAATTGAGCATAACACATGCCTTGAAAAGCTTGAGGAGAGGCTGAAGCAACTACAAGGCCTCCAAGATCCTACCCTGATGGATCTCTCCATCTATTCTAAGATCATAATGCCAGAAAAATTCAAAATGCTTGAGTTTGAAAAGTATAATAGCACGACTTGTTAAAGGAATCATTTGCAATGTACTTGTCAAATGGCCCAATACATCAATAATGCACCCTTGATGATCCAATGGTTTCAATCAAGTCTAGTAGGCCCTGCTTTGAGATGGTACATCACGAAGAACATGAATCTCCTCAAAACCTGGAGCAAGGTGAGTGAGGCATTCCTTAAGCGGTACAAGTTCATAATGGACATTACCCCTTCTCGTGAGGATCTTGAATGCACTAAGAAGAAAAAGTCCGAGTCATTCAAGGAATACACCATTAGATGGAGGAATCTAGCCACCAAAATCAGTCTTGAATTGACTGATCTTGAGTTGAAAAAAAAATGTTTATCAAGACTCCCTTATGAGTACCATAATCGAATGGTAATCATGATCACCAAATCATTTAATCAACTCATTCTAGTAAGGGAATAAATTGAGATGGGGTTGAGGAATGGTTGGTTCACCAAGCCTGTTCTCACTAGGAGGAGGCTTGGCATGAATAAAAATAAAGAACTCTTGGTGGACATCAATGCAACCTATACCGCAAACACTAGTCATTTCTTAACAATTCAGACAAGCACAGGACAACAACAGACTATTAGCCGTCAGCCGTCCTAGCATAACAACAACAAAAGATAGTTCACTTTGCTCCTCAGGTCACATCGCACGTATTAGCAATCCTTAAAAAAAGGACTTACTTTCGGCAAAGCTAAAGCAACCCAACGTCGAAAATTTTTCCAACTACATGGGATTACCACATGGGGGAAGCAGGGCACTCAAATGATGAGTGCTTCGCCTTTAAGAGTCAAATCCAGAACCTACTAGATACTAAAGCCTTCTCATTCCAAATCGCCAATCTGAATGTCTATAGTGATTGTTGACACCTAAATTTTTTGCATAATTTTTAAGGTTAATTTTTACTAAAAAAAATTAAAAATCACATGACAAATAGTTTAGGAATTTTTTTTTTCATATTTAGGTAATATACACTGGGAGATGCGCTTTTGCACAGAAAGGGAATTTTCCTTGATGGAATATGCGAAAAATATTTCAGTGATATATTTAGGGGTATCGTGCTCAAGCAAAATTAGGAATGAAATATACCCCCAAGATACAATTTTTTTGGCATATAAAAGGGTCATGTACAGTAAATTAGGGGGGTCCTTTCCATAAGTGAAAAAGTACACAAAAAAAGTGAAAAGTTGAAAAGTGATGTGAGAGAGAGAGACCAAACCAAAGAAAAAAAGAAAAAAGAAAAGCCCCCTACAATACTGTTCATCTTCCTCATGGGTGTCTCCCTGCCGGCGCCGATGCTGCCTGCTCGCACCGTCATTGTTTTGCCCGCCACTGCTACCGTAACTTAGCCACACCCGTGACGCCGGACCGCCACTCCGAACCTCCACCCGTGAGCCCGCATCGGTCCGAAGCCCTTGCTCCGTCGCGCTCCCCCTGCAACCCCATTGCGACCTCCGATCGGAGACCCAACGCCGCGATCCAAGGGACCGACGACTTGGGGTTGCTCTCTGCCTTGCTTGTGACCGACACTGGGAGATCTAAAGCTCTTGCTCTGCCTGCGACACTGCCCACTGGTCTCGCCGTGCTGCCCACGACGCTCCCCGGTACCTCGCTGCCCCGATGCCGTCTCCACTTTGCTTCGCCCACGCTTGGAGTCCTCGCCCGCGACATCGCTGCTGTCCGCGACCCGGCGCTCAACGTCTCATGCTCCAGTCGTGACCTGACGCCGGTAGATTTGATTCGAGCTTGCCTCCACTGCAACTTGCGAGATCCGACGCCTCTCCACCGCCACTACAACCAAAAGCCGAAGCGGCCGATCTTGCTACGATTCTGTCCTTAGGCCGTCTGACCGGTGTCCCTGCTCAACCCGACACCCCTCCCGCCCGTAACCAAAGCCCGCAGCTCGATGCCATCCCGATCTTGCCGTGCCGGCATCACCTCCACCAGCTACCTCCGCGTCTTCGCCGCGGTCGCACCACCACCGATCCACCTCCATCGCGTCCGTCGCCCCCGCGAGCAATGCCGCCGCCTTGTCGATCGTTGCCGGTTGTAACCCGAAGCTCGCGTAGCCCCACAATGCTCGCTTCCGAGATCCGATGCCACCCCGTGCCGATCCGCGATGCCCGCATCCAGATCCGACGTTAGCCCCGTGCCGGCCCGTGTCTTCATCCTCGCGAGCCCTCGCCGGAACCCTAGCCGGCGATCTTCCCCTCGCCGAGCCCCAAAACCAACGGCCGAGATTTCCTTTTTCTTTTTTTTTTTTTTAAAAAAGAAAAATATTTATTAGGTATTTTTGCTTTACTTTATTAGGCAAGTTTAGGTTTTTCCTAATTTATTATTATTATTATTATTATTATTATTATTATTATTATTATTATTATTATTATTATTATCTCTTTATAAGTTGTTCTCTCCGATCGAAATACCTATCTATGCATAATTGGAAATCTCATTATATCACTTGATTTGCAACCGCGCCGTGGTTTTTTATTTCATCTATAAGGCTTTAGATGAAATAATTAATCAAGTGGGAATAAATTTGATATTTTGATCTTTAAGGCTTAAGATCAATTTATCGATTTTACTAGCGAAATATTATCCCTTGATCTGAATGATGCGTGATATTTTGATGATTTTGAATGAGTTGTCTTGTCTTAATTGCTTTGTGTTTGAGTTAGAATATTGCATGTTTTAGGGTTTACATGTTTAGAATAGGAATTTTATTTCAAATTTTAAAAAAATTCAAAAATCAATTTATGTTGCTAGATTTTAAATTGAGTTGCATGTTTAATCATTTGGCAATTATAAATTTCGAAAATTAATAAAACAATAAAAAAAATCATCATATACTTGTCATGTAGAATTAGGGCATATTTTGCATGTAATTGCATATTAGGGTTAAATTGCACTTAGTTTAATTTAGATATATATTTTTTAATTTATTATAAGTTTAGGCATTTTTTAGATATATTGCATTTTAGGATTATTTAGGTTAAGATAATATTTTAGTTTAAATTAGGATATGGCTCAAGATAATTCCTAATATAAATTAAATAGGATCTTAATCTAGTTAGGCAATTTTCACATTTCACCAAATTTCGAATTTCATGAAAAATACAAAAAAATGTCATATGCACATCATTAGGATTAGATTCATTGAGATGCATGTCATTTAGTATTTTTGCTAGGCCCATTTAATTATACATTACATGTTATTGGAATTATGTCATTTAGTTAACATTGCATTGCATATTGCATGATTTTTATTAATTAATAGAAAAAAAAAAAAAGAAAAATAATTTGTGTGTTATTAGAAACCATATTTAGGGTTATTGACGTGGATTTTAATTTAACATTGCAGATGCTTTCGTTGCTTTCGGGTAAGTTTTTGCAATTTATTTATTGTTTATTTAGGTGTTAAATTAGTGGATCGCGCACCCGTATGATCACCTCACATGTTATAGAAATAGATTTAAAATCAATCCAAATTGCTTAGCAAATATTTTTTCAAGATAAAAAGAAAGGTACCGAAAGGGCGTTAGAGAAATCTAGCGTAATCAAATCCCCGAACTCATAAATCTCTAGTTCGTAGGAGTAAAGTGAATCTCCCGTTACTTTACTTGGGTTTCTAATCGATCCACCAAAAATAGATTAGTGGCGACTCTTAATTGAAGATCAATCACATGTTAGGAACTTGAACATAAGTCGCGAATTGGTATGGGCTTGGGAGAGCCCGAGTTAAGTCTAGGCTTAACAATCCATTAGCCAAACCCTAGGTGGTTCACACCCCAAAAAATTGGTCGCGACAGTGATCTACCCCATGATCACATAGATAGAGTAAACGCAGTGTTCAGTTTTGACACCGATTGGATTAGGAATGTCAAAGAACATTGTGACATCCTGAATTTTGATCACGTCTCAAATATACGAAATGTGCATTTCGTCGATGCGCTGATGGTCCTTTTTCTCTAAGTTGGCCACTTACGAGTTAATTAATCTATCAAGTGAAGTCGCTAAGAGATATAAATGCAACAGACTTGAGAATTCGATTAGGAATCGATTGCTCGACCGTGATGATCAGCAAGGGTCAATACGACATCGTTATGATCGATTAGTGATTGGATATAGGTTGACTCGACTAAAAAAATGTAATTGGATTGTGGGTGATTCCATTTGATTGCGAAATTTGCGTTAAATAGCACTAACTCGGTTTTCTGTTGATTTTATACTTGGTACTTGTAATTGAAACTTTGCAATTTTTACGACAACTGAGAATCGCCGACGAGTCAAAGATGCACAAATGTGGATTGGAAATTATTGACCATGGGTCAAACATGCTAAAATCCTTAAAAGCTACCTAGTAGATTATGTCGTGCTAAAATTGCCTCCGATTGATTTTAACCACGAAATTGAATTTGGTTTTGAAAATCGAACGTTCGAGCATGTCACAATTTATTTTTAGGACCTTGTCTCATCTTTCAAGAATTTTTCATCGAGCTCGGAAAATTGCGAAAAAATCAAATTCGCCAAATTAAAATTAAGGAAATTCGTATTGGCAGCTTCAAGGGGATAATTGGTCACCAAAATGAAGTTGCTTTGTGAAGAAATGAGAAGAAATCAACCATCGGATGATGCTTTGACATAGAGGGTTGAAGACTTTGGTGGCCAATGCACTCAAGTTCATAGATATTTACCTTGACCCCTCATTGGCCTAAGCTTTGACTTGCTTCTCCCCTTATTCCCCCTCCTTCTTCATGCATGTGTACACCCCCCACCCAGCCGAACCCTTGCTTTCGCTTTACTTCTTCTTCCTCTTCTTCTTCATCTTCATTTTCCCATTTCCAGCAACAACCACCTAGCGCCTTCACTAGCTAATCATTGCCCTTGCTCGTCTATCTAGCTCCACCACCGTGCCTCACTGTCTGTTGGTCCAACCACCAATGCCACCATCCCACCAGCCCCGACGCCACTAGTCCATCCGCCTCAGCCAACTGTTCGACCAGCTTCAGCTAGTCTGTTCCAGCTAGCAGCTGCAGCCAGCAACTGGCTTGCTCAACTAGCTACTTGTGTCTAGCTCACCGGTTCAGTCGTGTCGCTTTAGCCTCGTGGTCCAACAATCATAATCGAACCCCCCTTCAGTCGTGAGCCTTGCGGGCCTTTTCAGCCTTGGTCTATCACGTCCTGATCCTCCGAGCGCTTGGCCATCCTGGCTTGGTTGATTAAATAGCGACGTCTTAGGACGCATCGCCGACCCATTCATTTTAATGCGCATGCGGAAGCAATTAATTAAATCCCCAGATAATAACAAGATGTGATAAAAAAAAAAAAGTAGGGCCACAAATATTCCAAACCACAACACGTTTATATATACATATATATCAAGCCATGTCATATACAAAACCGGTCTTATAAAAACTAGGGTTTACAAAACAAGGGGGCTTTCAAAGTGGTACAGGCATACTAGGCAATCAAGTTCTCCTCTGAGTGCATCGGGGATCTTGGATCGACAGACTCGGGTCCATCACCGAACCACCAGGAGGATCTACAATGTCTTTCCCAAAAACAACCTCCAGCACATACCGAGGTACCTCAGATTCTGGTATGGGGCACTCTTTCTGTCCATTCTGTTCTTGATGGTACCATGATCAGTAATGATGGGGCACCTTGTGGGGTAGACCCACATCAACCTAGACCACGGATTGCACGAGTGTGTAATCCCATCCCCTAAGGTCCCCATGCATCGGAATATAAGTTACCTATTCCTTGATCTTATTTGGTCATCCAAAATGCTCGGGAGGGGTGGCCATCTAAGGACCTGAAGATGTTATCCCACAACGGGGTGAGACGACGTCTCATCAAGTTCACCACCTAAGACCCAACTAGGAAGGAAATACGCCCCAAGGGCTACCTAAGCACAACCACGAGTTAGAGAACTTATCTTGGCCTCAATCCCTTCCTATAAGTCAATACAATTTGTAATTCATCGAATCACATCAACAAAACAAATCATCACAACAGATCGAATCATTGATCAATCAACTCAGTTGATTTCATGTCATTAGGACCATCACAGGGTTAATCCAATCAATACTATCTATAAATCCAATCTTATCAAGGACTGCTCACCCTAAATTGAAGATAGATGGTATAGCTCACCTAAAGTTGATAATATAGTATACTGCTCACCCAAAGCCGACATATTAGAGCCCTTAGGCCAATATAGTATACTAATAATGCTCACCATAAGCTGTTAAGTTACTACTCACCCAAAGCTGACATATCAAATTCCATAGACTAATACAATATATAGGTATACTACTCATCCAAAGCTAACATATCAAGGCATGTACGCTGATATAGTATACCTATGATGCTCACTCTAAGCTGGTAAAGTATACCGCTCACCCAAGCTGATATATCATAGTCCATAAACTGATATAATATACTTGTTCTCACCAATTGAGAATGCCACCCATTTTATCATTCTTGATCAAAATTATCATGTGCGGGTACACGGTCAGTCTTAGCCAAAATATAATATTTTCCTTTCCATTAATCTCACCATTTAATATGGTTCACCAAAATATTTTTGGCATTGTAAACCGACGCTTGATTATTTATCAATTAATTACTGAAATTAATCAATTTTGAGATAAATACCCCAAAATCCCAATTTACACCCAATTTGCATAAAATAACAGTCAATTAAATAAATCAATCACACCATTGCAATTAGCACAAAATTCGATCACTAGTTATTTCCATATAATTTCCGAAAAATAAATAAATAATTAAATAATTACGGAAAATAATTAATAAATGCCGAAAATGCACACTTAGGCCCGTAAAGCCTAATTAAAAGCTGAGACGAGTTCGGAAGATTTCCGAACCTCACTAGATAAATACTACGGCCTATTTACTTACTAATTGCACTAATCTAACCACCTAACATGCATCAAGGATTAACTAATTCACTAATCCATTCGAACTAACCACCTAATCCTTAATTAACCTAAACTAATCAACCCTTAAGTGTCATTAAATTACTAAGCAGGGATTAGTGAGTTAAACTCACTTGATTAGCGATCCGCTTGGATCAAAATGACAGGGATGTGGTGAGGATTGAAATACTCCAAAGTGGGTGCACCTTTCGAGGTTTAGAAAACCACCAAAGCGGGCCAAACAATGGTTGGAAAACCCAGTGTTGTTCGGTTGTAGTTGGGGGTTGAGAAGGGGCTGATTCAGGGCCGATTGAGATGGAAACGGCGAGCAAGGACCGGTGGTGGTTGTGACGGTGCTTGATGGGGCTTCATAGTGGCGGAACGGCGACGACGAAGCTCCGACGAGCTGGATGGAGACTTGAGACAACTCGGGGATGGCAAGACCACCGTAAATGACACATAGGGAGGAGGGACGGCATGCAACAGGCTCGCGGTTGGCGTGCAACACGCGACTGCAAACGGTGGTGGCTCCAGGCTTCGGACGGGTGGCGCAGCGGCTTGGGGGGCTGCAGCTCAGTTCTATGGAATTTTTGAAGTCTTAAAGTTGCTAGAATGGGGGCTGGTCGATGATGGGAGGGAGAAGGAGGGGAAGAAGGGACCAATTTGCTTAGAGGGGGTCGCATGCTTCCCTTCCTATCCCTTTTGCTCCCTTGACTTGGTCCACCATGCAAGTTGTCTTCCTCAACCCAATTTCCATACACTAGACTTCCTCTAGAAGCAAATGAAAGGGTCTAAAGGTCGTGGACAAGGGGGCATACGAATTTTGAAGGTATAATCCTTAAATCGGACTCAATTGCCTCTTGAATCAACTCAATTTGGTCTCTATAAATTCAACCATCATATCCTCAATCTAATTGGCATTTTTCTCACCAATAGAACCTACTTGCATCCCAATTGTGCGATAAAAAACGGTCCTCTGAATTTCCCGGTTGAAAACGGCCCAATCTCAACTTTTTGCCATAAATTTCGATTTGCAGAAAAATCTTTGGAGACTAAGTCGACATTCCTAAAATGACTTGTGACATGACAGAACTTTCAATTTCTGAAATTGGATTTAAATTTGCGATTAATTATAATTTAGCACGATTTTAATGTAACCTAGGCTACCAGGTAGCTTTCAAAAAATTTTAGTGCAAATGACCTGAGGTCAATTTTCTTCGAGCCACAATGAACCTCTTCGACACATTGGTGACTCTTGGTGGTTGTGAAAATCTCAAGGTTTCAAATACAGACATAGGGTATGAAAACGACAGAAAAATCAGTTTAGTGCCGATCGATAAGAATTTTGCAATTTAGTGAAATCACCCACGTTTAACCACACATCTTAGTCGAACTGACCTATCTTCGATTTCTAATCGATTTTTACTGTGCCGAAATAATCTCTGCAGATGAGCATGGTTGAGTAGTCGATTCCTCGTCGAATTCCCAAATCTTATTGCATTAAAATCTCTTAATAACTTTCCCAGATAGTCTAGTTATCTCACAAGTGATCAACTCTAAGAATAGCACTATAGGCGCATCGATGAAAGGCCTGATTTATTCAATTGAAAGTAGAAGTGAAAATCTAGGATGTCACACGGTCAATCCTCCATTGGAGACATCGTAGGTTTGGGTCTTCATCGTCTTCGTGCCGCCATTGCTGTGAACCCGTCGCAACCCTAATCCGACGAGTTAACGCCCCAATCTTGGATTATGAAGTTAATTGCACTTTGTGGATTAGTTTAGGCTTAATTAAGGATTAGTGGTTAGTTTATTCAATGTAACTAAGTTAGTTAGGTTAGTTAGTTACCTAGACTAGTTTAGTTAGGGTGGTTAGTTAAGTTAGTTGGTTAGCTTAGTTAGGTTGATGTAGTTAGCCTAGCTAGATTAGTTTAGTTCACTCAATTAGGTTAGTTCAAATAAATTATTTATATTAATTAAGAAAATTAGTTTAAATTATTAACAATTTACTTAATTAATTATAACTAGTGTAAATTGCATCGGAATAGCCGATTTGCAGAATTTTACACGATCATTGATTGCGTATTTGTGCAATTGGGTGCTTGATTGTCGTTTTGGATTATTATTGCCAAAAATTGATTTGATTTTATTTAATTAGAAAAATATTGGGTGTCGAATTTTGATGCCAAAAATATTTTATGTACTATATAAAATCGTGGAATTTTGAAATGGGAGAGTATTACGTTTTATGGATCAATTTAAATGTGTGAACATGCACAATTATTTTATTGGAAATTTTTAATACGAAGAAAATTGGCCAAGTCCATTATTTGAAATTGAGGTATTTGAGTGCAATGTATGATGTTCTTATCTGAGTATGGATGTGTGTGTGGTCATTATTGGAACCCGTCCTAATGCGTTCACGCGAGACAATGCCTAATTAAGTTCGGATACCCTAAGTCAACGGATGCCGGTTGCAGTAGAGGATGAGCCGATGCTCTTTTATGGAATGCCGTTTAGATGTAGACGTTGCCGTGCTTGACAGAGCGGGACGATACCCAGTTATGCCGAATGACCGCCGACTGTTGAGTTGGCCATGACCGATGGGTCGTAATAATTGGGATACGCCTGAGTGATTGATATAGCTGCGCTTAATTATGAGACAAAATTGTGTGGCATAGAATGGAATGTGTTATAACGGTTTGGTCTTATAATTGAGACCCTTGTGATTGTTTGAAAGATAAATTGAGGTGTTCCAGTTATTAAATACGTTTGCTTTATGAATATGATATATGTGATGAACTAATGTGGACGGCTGTGCTGAGACGAGGTAAGCTATTGTGTGACACCTGTTTAGGTTACCTCTAAGTGAATTATCATCCTAATCGGGGTTTAGGGTGTTGACTCGTTGAGATATATCTCACCCCGTCATGGTTAACCCTTTTTTAGGTCCTTAGATGGAGACGTGTCACGTCCGTTTTGGGTGCCCATGGGAGGTGGAGTTTGAGTCTACCTTTTTCCCTATTCTCAGGACCACCTAGAATCATAAGCTTGTGGTGACCACTATTTGGGTCAATGAGGGCCTACCTCACTTGATATCTCATCACTCCAAAGCATGGTTCCCTAACGAGCCTAATGGGGTTCGAGAGGATCATTTCGAGGGTTTTGACGGGCCTACTATCGAAACTGAGGATGAAGAGGTACTTCACCCCATGGATATTGATATACTGGATGATATCATGGCGAACTTAGGGCCTGAGGCAGAAGGGTCAGGAGTGTAGGTGGCTTAGTAGTTCTTTTTTGGATCGGACTCATGTGCATACAGTTGTAAGGTTGACCTAGTGTATATGTGAATACTAGTTTGTGTAAATAAGTGGCTTGCCTTGTACTATCCCTGTGTTTGCTTGTTGATTGGGTGATTATTAGTTTGCTTCTGCATGTGCATAAAATGAAAGGGGTTGGTGACGCGTCTTAAGAACGTCACAAATTTGATTGACCACTGAGGGATATGCGTGTCCATGGGGTTCAAGACGTGACATCCTCGCTTGAAATGGTATCAGAGCTAGTTAGTGTTTGGAGTGATAAGGGGCGATAAATTATGGGATAGTTAGTAGAAAATGCATTTTCCTTATGCCGATGCCTGTGATTGATTGACTAAGTGATTGATTGTTTGTGTGGGTTGCTCAAATTTCTAATTCTGTGTTGGAATTGGAAAGCATATTCTATAAGGATCCTACAGTATGAGTGATCCTAAGTAGAGGACTCCTTGGAAGAGGACTGTTGCGTTTGTTACTTGGGGTAGGATGTCGACTAGGGTCGATACCTGAGGTAGAGCGCCGACTTAGGCCAGCGCGAGTGTAAGAGTACCGCCACAAGCCGGTATTGAGGGAGTAGCACCCGACGATCCTAGAATCAAGAAGATCGTTTAAGCACTTGAGATGTTGGGGAACATGATAGGGCAGCAAGTCCAAAATCAAGCTGCTCCTACCACCACTTCCAATTCCATTGCCAATGCCGTAGCCGCTGTTACTGCCACACCTGCTGAGGTCCAACCTGGAAATGTGATTGGTGAGCGACCGATGCACAAGTTAGTAGAGTAGTTTCTGAAGCTGAACTTGTTGAGGTTCACGGGAGCAGGTGATCCTAAGGCTGCAACCCTCTGGATCTGCGAGTTGGAGAAAGTCTTCGCATTACTGAGGTGCACTAAGGAAGACAAGGTAGTCTTGGTGGTCTATTAGCTACAAGGGAAATTTAAGCACGTGTCGGAAGCCACTAGAGGAAGAGTGTTTCCAAAAGGCACAATTTCGTGTGGAATGCCTTCGTAGAAGTTTTCAATGGGAAGTATTTCTCTAACTATGCTAGAGAGCAGAAGATGGCGGAGTTTCAACGCCTTCATCAGGGTCAGATGTTTGTGGACCAGTATGAGGTGAAGTTTGCTGAGTTGTCCAGGTATGCGCCCAGACTGATAGAGGATCCTGTGGATAGAGCTAGGAGGTTCAGAGGTGGCCTTCAACTAGAGATAAAAGATCCACTGGTGCCGTTGAATCTGAAGGATACAACGATCTTTATGAGAGGGCACAACTGATCGAGAGGAACTTGAATGAATGAGCCGCCGCACCTGGGTCGCGATTTGGGTCCAGTAGATATGGTAATTAGTTCGGGAAGAAGCCGATGTCAGGTGGAAGATATCTCATTCTGCCCAATAGAAAGGGTGGGATTGAAAAGTCAACACCTAACTAGAACGATGTGTGTTGTTTCTGTGGACGACAACATGGATTGGTCCCGTGCTTTTCAAGGATGGGAGCTTGTTTTGGATGTGGCCAACATGGCCAGATCAAGGATTGTCCCCACAAGCCGATGGGATCACGGTTGCCGCTATTGTTGATGGAATAGAATAGAGGAAGTGCGTTGAAGAACACACTGCAGAGCGGATTGAACAGGCTGTCGATGTAGGGAAGGGTGTATGTTGTCACCCGATGAGAGGCGAAGGACTCACTAGACGTGGTCACAGGTATGGTCTCACTGAACGACCATGCTGCTTATGCTTTATTTGACCCTGGAACTACATATTCATTTATTGTTGAGCAGTACATTAAGTTGGTAGGGTTGAGTCTAGAATCATTGGGGACAATTATTAATATATCGACCCCGTTAAAGGATAAAGTGTTGTCTACAATAGGGTGTCCTAGTTGTAAGTTAGTTATTGGTGAGTGAGGGGAAATGATTTGATTGTGTTGACCATGTATGATTTTGATGTGATCATTGGCATGGATTAGCTCACCAAGTAGTGAGCTACTATAGATTGTTATCATAAATTGATTCAGTTTAACTCATTAGCGGGTGAAAGTTTCAAGTTTATTGGGAGTCAAGGAGGACCCTTGATTATCTTAATCTCATCGCTTGAGGCAACCCATTTGTTAGATGTGGGTTGCTAAGGTTATTTGGCAATTGTAGTGGATACGACAGTTAAGGAGCCGAAGATGGAGAACATTGCCGTGGTATGAGAGTTTTCTGACATGTTTCTTGAAGAATTACCCGGTCTATCACTAGAAAGGGAGATCGAGCTCATGATTGAGTTGACCCCTAGGATGGAGCCAATCTCTAAGGCTCCTTACCGCATGGCATTGTCAGAGTTGTAGGAACTAAAAGTGCAAATGCAGGAGTTGTTAGACAAATGATTTATACGTCCTAGTGCATCATCTTAGGGAGCACCAGTTCTATTTGTAAGGAAAAAAGATGGTTCGTTGAGTCTTTGCATTGACTCTCGGCAACTCAACTAGGTGATGATCAAGAACAAGTACCCGCTACTGAGGATTGACAACTTGTTTGACTAGTTGCGGGGAGCGTCGGTATTTTCCAAGATTGACATGAGGACAGGTTACCATCAGCTGAGAATCAAGAAGGAAGACTTACCGAAGACGGTTTTTCGTATGCGTTATGACCATTATGAGCTTATTGTAATGTCGTTTGGTTTGACTAATGCCCTAGCTGCTTTCATAGATATAATGAACCGAGTGTTCAAAGAGTATCTGGACCAATTTGTGATAGTGTTTACCGACAACATCCTGGTCTACTCGAGAAGTCTAGAGGAGCATGAAAGACATCTGAGGACAATGCTTCTAACTCTGCGAGAACATGGACTGTACGCCAAGTTTAGTAAGTGTGAGTTTTGGCTAACTGTGTAGTAACATCCTGATTTTTAGGACTCTGTTTTTGATTGAATAAGTAAGGCTTTTCATCAACGTGCCTATAGTTCTTTTCTCTGAGTTGACCACTTATAAGATAACTAGTCTATCACAATAGATTTGAGAATTCGATCAGGAATCGACTGCTCGACCGTGCTAATTTGCAAGGGTCATTACGGTACCGTCAAAATAGATCAGAGACCGGAGATTAGTCGATTCAGTAGAGGTATGTGATTAGTGTGTGGGTGATTCCACCTAATTACAAAATTTTTGTCAAATGGCACTAGACCGATTTTTCTATCATTTCTATACTTATGCCCATATTTGAAATCTCAAGATTTTCACAACAACTGAAAATCGCCAATGTATCGAAAATGTACAATGTGGCCTGAAAATAGTCGACTATGGGTCAATTACACTAAAAATTCATAAAAGCTACTTGATAGGTTAGGTCACGCTAAAATCGCGCTAGATTGAATTAAACGAGAATTTGAACCCGATTTCAAAAATTGAAAGTTCTGTCATGTCACGATTCATTTTAGGAACGTCGACTCACCTTCCAAAAATTTTTCTGCAAACCAAGAATTTTGGCGAAAATTCAAAGCGGGGTCATTTTGGATTGAAAAGTTCAAGGGATTGTTTTTGGTCACATTTTTAGGATTCAAGTTGGTTCAATTGACAAGGAAAAATCATAAGAGGGACGATGGCGCCTTGGTTATTTTTATAGGGACCAAATTGAGTTCAATTGGAAAAGTCTTGAAGGGGAATTGAATCAATTTGAGGGGAGTTGGTCCAAAATTCGTAGCTAGGGGTGGTGTGCAACATTTTGACCCTTGGGAGGCTTGCCAAGGAAGCGTGAGGGCTACAATATGGCTAAGGATGATTGCCAAGGAGTGGTGGGCCAAAAACTCAAGTGTTTGACATTTGTGTGGCCTCTCCTTTTCCAACAGCCATCTTCTCCCTTCAACAGCTCCTCTCTCCATTGGTGTGAGTTTTGGAAGCTTGAGAGAAGTAGAAAATCCAGCTAATACCTCCCCTAGCCAGCCAACCACTATCGGAGCAGCTAGGACCATCGTCCAGCAATAAGTTGCAAGCCGCGCATCCCCGCACACGCCCGCCTCGTTGTCCCGCCTCCCTGCTCGACTTCTGCCTCTTGCCTGCTGTCCTGAGCTCGTCCAGCTGCCATACATCACCGTTCAGTCGTCTGCCACCACCGCCATCACCCCTGCTAGCCCATCTAGCCGTCGGTTCACCTCAGCCCGCGTTCCAGCCTTGGTTCCCTCTGGTTCGGCCTTGGACAGAACTGAACGTCTCAGCCCAGCTAAGAGCTTTGTGTGGCCTTGTCGGACTAGTTTGAACCCCGCTTGGTGTTGCCACAGGGTTGTTTGTTGCCCATCTCTGGGTTGCTGTTGTTGTGGACTCATCGGAACGCTAAACCGGTGAGTTTACTCGTTAAACTCTGCTTTGGGAGTTAATTATGCTTAGGGGGTGATTAGTTTAGGTTAATTAAGGTTTAGGTGATTAGTTAGAATGGATTAGTGATTTAATTATCCGTTTGTGCATGTTAGGTGGTTAGAATGGATAGATTAGGGACTAAAGTAGTCGCACTATTTGTCTAGATAGGTTTGGAAATTTTCTAGGCTCGTTTAGGTGGTTAGATTAGCATTTCCGACCTAAGTTGCTATTTATTGAATTCAAATTTATTTATTGAATAAAATTTGGTAATTATTTAATTTTAATATTTCTGGAAATTATACCGAGATAGCCGGTGATCGAAATTTTGTGGTGATTGTAATTTTGAGTATTTAATTAAAAATATGGAAATTTTGGTACTTATTTGGAAATTACCGAATATCGGGTTTTAACATCGAAAATGGTTTTATATACTATATAAAACAGTGGGATTTTAAATTAGAGGATATCACTTTTTCTGGGTCGATTTGACTGTGTACCCACATACGATTATTTTCATTGGGTGGTTTTAATACAAAGAAAGTGGGCCAACTGCATTATCTCAATTGAGATATATGAGTACAATGCACGGTGTCATTGGCCGTAATTAAGTGATCATGTGTTGCTTAAGAGAACCTGTCACGAGTGTTTAGGTCGAACATTGCCCCTCTATGGGATGCCTTTGGATAACGGAAGCCGATCGTAGTAGGTTATGGACCTATGCTCCTTCGGGAAAGTTGTCTAGTAGAGACATTGTTGTGCTCAATGGGGTGAACGACGCCTGGCTATGCCAGAAGACCGTCGAACGTCGAGTAGGCCATGCCCATGGGGCCGAGATCAAAACTACGAACGCATGACTGATTCATGCGTTCGAGTTAGATGCATCGGATTATATGACAAAATTGTATGGCACGATATGGGATGTGTCGTAATGATTTGGCCCTGTAATCAAGACCCCTGTGCTTGGTTGCAATTGAGTGTGGCATTCCAGTTGATCGGGCTTATTTGCTGCTTATGTTTGTGTGGCCGTCTGTGATGTGAATTGTATTGACCTGCAAGGTGGATCTGAAACGAGGTAAGTCTCTATGGTTGTGTGGTTGTGTGGTTAGGATGCCTCTAGGTGTATTACCATCCTAATCGAGGTTTAAAGTGTGCACTCGCTGAGATTTATATCTCACCTCGTCGTGGGCTCAATTATTTTCAGGACCATAGAATGGAGGACCTGGAGCTGAGGACTGGAGAGCTTGGAGTTTAAAGTCTCCATAGTCCTTTTTTGATCTAGACTACTAGGCATAGATCTTTTATAGACTTTTGTATATGACTTAGTGTGTATATAAAATAGTGTTTTGTTTGTGAATCTGTTTTCCTGCTTTTCTATCCCAAGCTATTTACTATCAGGAGGTATTTATTTGATTCCGATTGTGCAATAAAATGAATGGGTCGGTGATGTGTCTTAGGACGTCACAAATTTTATCGCCCACCGAGGGATGGGCACACACTGAAGGATTGGGACGTGACATGTGTAGCTTTCTTAGGTCATGTGATTTCTGGTGAAGGGATTTTCGTGTACTTGACTAAGACTGAAGTCGTGATCAATTGGCCAAGACTGGCAACAATGACATAGATCATAATTTTCTTGGGATTGGCAAGCTATTATATATGGTTCGTGGAAAGGTTTTCAGCAATAGCCATGCCTCTAACCCAATTGCTGAAGAAGGAAGAGAAGTTTGCATGGACGGATAAGTGTGAGCGTAGTTTTCAAGAGCTTAAGCAGAAGCTGACTACCGCACCCATATTGACAATTATGTCTGGTCCTAAAGGATATGAGATCTTTAGTGATGCATTGTAGTGAGGACTAGGTTACATTCTAATGCAACATGGAAGAGTTGTTGCATAAGTGTCCCATCAATTGAGACCTCATGAATTGAATTACCCGACGCATGACTTAGAACTCTTAGTGATTATCTTCGCTATGAAGATTTGGAGACACTACTTGTGTGGAGAAAAGTTCCAGATCTTTATAGACCATCAGACTCTTAAGTATTTATTCTCTTAGAAGGAGTTGAACATGAGATAGCGTCGTTGGATGTAATTTCTTAAGGACTATGATTGCGACATCCTGTATCATCTCGAAAAAGCCAACAAGGTTGTAGATGCATTGAGTTGGAAGTTTTTGATTGCGTAGATTGTGGCATCCTAGAATTTCTTGTCAATCCTTAGAGGTGCTTTAATTTATGTTTTGCATTGAAATTTTGGCCAAGCTTCTGGTGAGTAATTATTTGATAGGAAAATTCTATGTTTGGCCATGTGATTTATGGTTTGGAATTTATTAAATTAGGTCACAAATTTTTGTGAATTATAAATTTCAATTAGGTGATTATATAATTAAGGTTTAAGGTGGATTATTAGGATGAGGGTGGGCTGGACATTTAAAGACCAAACCAGCTCATAGCCCCGCCCCTTTCTCGACTGGCCCACGAAGCCCAAGGAGGAGAAGCTGCCGTTGACCCAAGGCTGGCCCAAGCCCATGAAGGGCTGTTGTCGCATGAAGGAGGGGGGAATCCGGTTTGCATGCCCTCCCCCATTTGTCTTATGGAGATGGCCAAGTGTCACCCATGCAAAAAGTGATGATGGCTAATGATGATGGGAAGGAAATTAGGGGAAAATGATGGCCGGTTTAAGCGACCGGTTTAAGCGAGAAAGAGAAAGAGAGAGAAGAGAGTTCGTCCGAGAGAGAAAGAGGAGAGAAAGAGAAGGAAGAAAGGAAGAAGGGAAGAAGGAAGGAGGCTGTGCGTGCGAGAGGAAGGAGAAGGGCAGTCCACTGTCGTCCGTTCGCCGCTGTCGAGTCCGCCTCGCCCTCTGTTCATGTTTGCTGTGTTCGCTTGGTCTAGAGGCAAGTGGGATCCCTTGATCTACTCTTGCATGCTGTGCTTAGTGTGTGTGATTGAATGATAAAAATTTTGGAGGTTTAGAATGTGAAAAATTGAAGTTATAAGGGTGGTGCTCTAGCCTAGTGTACTGTTCTTGAGAAAACAGCTCGACCTTGGATGTTCTAGTGACTTGCATGTGATGTTCGAGTTAGATTTTGGCTTTGAATTCTAAATGAAAGTTGTTAAGGACTTCTTGGAGTATACCATAATAAAATTTTGAACAAAAAAAACAAATATAAGTGGGTGAAATCGTTATTCTTTGGAAAGACTGGATCTGGAAATTTCGGTATTAGGAACAGGGGTTTCAACCGCCTATATTTCATTACCTAGGACGATTCTGACTTTGATGTCTTCATGAAGTATTTACCTTATGGTCTTATTTATCACATAGTCAAATTTCATAAGTTTTGAATGTCATTTGGGTATTTAATCGAAATTTTTTCTAAAACTGGGTAATCTGATTTGTTCGGACTTGGTAATGTTACAATGCGTAGTCTATACCGTTTTGTATGAGAGTCTTTTGGAAAATTGTTCTGCATGAATTATCTTTGCTTATGTCTTGATTACAACATATTCAAATTTCGTAATTTTTGAAGTTCATTTGCCTATTTAACCAAAAATATTTCAAAAACTGTGCAAGTGGAACGGACAGAATTAGTAATGCTGTGATGCATGTTCTGTATTAAACTATATGGGGATCTTTTGGTATACTTCTCTGCATGAAGTATCTGCCTTTATGTCTTGACTATCACATGTTCGAATTTCATAATGTTTGAATATCGTTTGGGTATTTAATGAAATTTTTTTCTAAAACTGTGCAATCTGGATTGTGCGAATTCCAAAAGCTGAAATTGACCTTATTGCCATTATATCATGTGCCATGTTGATATTGAGACACAAATGTGAATATGAATTATGATAAATGAGGATACCGTCGGAGGTGCGAGCCGACGATGCCCTGGGAGTGTCGGGATGCCCGGAGGTGGGTGCCGGATGCCCGGAGTGTGTGTGATGGATGCCCTCGGGAGTTTCGGGATGCCCGAAGGTGCGTGTCGGATGCCCAGAGGTGTGTGCCGGAGGTTCCTTGTGACGCCAGGTTAGGTGCGAGCGATAAAATGTGGGATGCAAATTATTGGTCCAGGGAAAGAAAAATGTGGTGACCCGATTGAAAGATAAAAAGTTAAAATTGAATCATGCATGGTATGGTGATATGTATGCATGGCTATATGATATAATATGAATAAGTGCATGGTGGTATGTGCACATAAGGCATGGATATGCATGAATGCTTGATGATGAGTGCATGGTTGTATATGCATCTATGGCATGATGGTATATGCATGAATGCTTGATGATTAGTGCGTGATGGTGTATGCACATATGGTATGATGACATATGCATAGCTGCAAGGTAAGTTATGCTAGGATGCATGAATGATATGTACTCTACTATGATGTTATGATTGTTCTGTTTGATGGATTGAGTAGCTTAATGGATCTTTTACCTGCTGAGTGGTTGTACTCACCCCTTTAGGGACCAACATTTCATATTAGAAAGATGCCTCTTTCTCTGGTCACGCGGGGTACCTTTTACGGCCTTTCATCTGACATGGAGGTTGATTGTATGGAGCTTGATTGTGTCACCATCCTTGGTTTGACGTTCGTACGGGTTCGGGTGCTGGTAATGTATGATGTGGGCTTGGCTAGGGGCCCTGTCATCCAGGAGTTCTTGTCTATCCACGTCCGTTGTGATGGAGTGATGCGGGGGATGTTGCTGCCGCCACCACCCAATGCACCTGGATGGGTGTGATGGCTCGCATGAGGAGGGGGAGCTGACTTTTTTGGGGATAGTCGACACTTGTAGATGGAGGGTTATACATGATCAATATAGGGGGTCAAGATCTCTCTTTTGAGCTGTAGCCAAGTTTAGCTACAAGTCTTGGCTTTTTGGTTGTACCGACCCAAGATGTCCATCCTAAAAATGTAAATAAAAGTGGCTCAACTTATGTTTTCCTTCAATGTGTAGTGGGTGTGCATTGTACCATCATTAAGAGAGTAGAGGGATGGTGAGACTCGTCTTTAATTTCGCTATGAGCTACGGTAAACTCTTTAAAAAAAAATGCCTGTGGACCTCGGTCCTTCTTTAAACCTCTTTAAATCAAAGATATGTAACTGGGATTCATTAGGTGGACCGATAGGTAGCTGTGGTGACCTTGCCGAATCGGGGGTGCCACAGCTGGTGTTGGTATCGGAGCAATGGTTATAGATTGGAGTGATAAGGAGCCTCATTTGGGAATTGAGGAACATGATGTCATTGCACACCATATGGTATTAAATGGAATAATTGGTTAACCTTGAATAACGGGTGATGAGTATTCACTCGTAGATCCCTAGTAGTTTATTTTGAGTTGTCTTTAGGTACCAGTAACATGTTTATGTTACTTATATAGTAGTAGTTGCTTTGAATGGAGACAGTGAGTCTCAAATTATTCTTGAGGCAATGCTTGGAAATTGTAGGAAAGTCATGGTGCGAGCTGGAAGTGCTCATCAATTGAGGGCTAAAGCCTCTACTGCAAGGGCTGAACCACGAATGGAAGACATCTTGCAGGCATTGGCCAATATTGGAAATCTGATGGTTAGGCAAGCGCAACAACAACCTAGAATGGAACATTGCCCTCAAGGACTAGTGGAACAATTTTTGAAGTTAAAGCCACTTAAGTTTAGTGGAATGGGAAGTCCTGAGGAGGCGGAACATTGGATTGATGGAATGGAGTGAATTTTCTAGTTGTTGGACTATAGTGAAGCTAAGAAAATAGTTTTGGCAGAGTACCAGCGGGAGGGAAATGCAAAGTTTTGGTGGAGAGCTTTGAAGGATACAATCTTTCCACCAGGTACTGATGTGAACTGGGAAGAGTTTGTGAGAGCTTTCAATAGGAAACATTTCTTTGATTGTGCTAAGGATAAGAAAATCACTAAATTTGTTCAATTGGAAATAGATTGAGCTGACAGTGGATCAGTATGAGGCAAAATTTTATGAATTGTCTAGGTATGCTCCTAGATTGATTGAGGATCGTGAGGAGAAAGCTAAGAGATTTTTGAAAGGATTGAGAACTGATATTAGGAAACAACTGGTGCCTTTGAGTATAAGGGATTATCATGAGATTTATGAAAGGGCACAGTTAGTGGAGCAAGAGCTGGTGAGAGTGATCAGAGTTTAAGAGACAGCCGAACTTTAGTGATGTGAGAAAGGGTAAGAGACCCTATCCTGGTCAAGGTCAGACTTGGAATGCAAAGAAAAAGAGCAATTTTGGAAATTTTGGAAGAGCACCTTATCGAAATGAAGAATATTAAAGGTGTGATGGGCAACATGGCCCAAGACCTTGCAATGGACGACTGAGATATTATGGTTGTGGACAAGTGGGTCACCTTAAGAGAGATTGCCCACAATAAAGGTCACAAATGAGTGTTGACTCGGTGTGACAGGTACAACAGAGTGCTGTTAGACCAAACCTACCAAGGAATCCTCAGAGGCCACCAGCATAAGGAAGGGTGTATGCGGTCACCCAAGAGGAAGCGGAAGCTTCCAAAAATGTTATCTCAAGTACGATCCTTATAAAAGATAAAAAGGCATATGCATTATTTGATACAAGTGCTACGCATTCATTTGTGTCTGAAAGATATAAACAGTTAAGTAAAATAGAAACTACGTCTCTTGAGACACCTCTCTTTGTTTTTATGCCTTTAAAGAATATGGTATTGTCTACGTTGGTATGTGGAAAATGTAAGATAACAATGGGAGGAAAGGATATGGAAATAGACTTAGTCATAATGGCTATGCATGACTTTGATGTTATCATAGGGATGGACTGGCTTCATAAGCTTAGGGCTAAGGTGGATTGCTATAGGAAAGTGATCCAGTTCATGTTGCTTGATCAGTCTAGTTGTGAATTTTTGGGGGGTTAGGCCAACCTATCTATAGCACTTATTTCAACAATAGAAGCCCGTGCGTTACTTGACAAAGGATGTTAAGAGTACCTAGCCATGGTTAAAGATTATACTAAGGAAAAGCCTAAGCTTGATGAGATTCAAGTGGTCAGGGAATTTCAGGATGTGTTTCCTGAGGAGTTGCCTGGATTACCACCAGAGCGGGAAATTGAGTTTGAAATTGAGCTAATGCCTGGAACAGGACCTATATCGAAAGCCTCGTATAGGATGGCCTTAGTCGAGTTGAAGGAATTGAAGGTGCAACTACAAGAGTTGCTTGATAAAGGATTCATTAGGCCAAGTGCTTCATCTTGGGGTGCACCAGTCTTGCTTGTGAAAAAGAAAGATGGGTCGATGCGCTTATGTATTGACTATAGGCAATTGAATCAAGTGACCATTAAAAATAAATATCCTTTGCCTAGAATTGATGACCTATTTGACCAACTCTAGGGAAGTTCGGTCTTTTCTAAGATTAACTTGAGATTGGGATACCATCAGTTAAGGATTAAGAAAAAAACATTCCTAAGATTGCATTTAGGACTCGTTATGGACATTATGAGATCTTAGTTATGCCATTTGGATTGACAAATGCACCAGCTGCATTCATGGATTTAATGAATAGGATATTTAAGCCTTATTTGGATCAGTTTGTGATTGTTTTCATTGATGATATCCTGGTATATTCTAGAGGACTTGAAGAGCATGAGCAACACTTGAGTATAGTTTTGCAAACTTTGAGGGATCATAAGTTGTATGCTAAATTCAACAAATGTGAATTTTGGTTGAATCGGATAGCATTTTTAGGACACGTGGTGTCAGGAGGAGGAATTTAAGTGGACCCGGTGAAGTTGAGATGGTAATAAATTGGCCAAGACCGACAACACTTACTGAAATATGGAGCTTCTTAGGACTAGCTAGTTATTATAGAAGGTTTATTGAAGGGTTTTCACGATTGGCAGGTCCTTTAACAAAATTGACTCAAAAGAACGCGAAGTTTGAATGGAGTGGGGAATGTGAAGGGAGCTTTTAGGAACTTAAAATAAAATTGACTTTAGCTCCAATCCTGACTATACCGTCTAGATCTAATGGTTTTACGGTATATAGTGATGCATCTCACAAAGGATTGGGATGTGTTTTGATGCAGCAAGGCAAGGTCATAGCCTATGCATCGAGGCAATTGAAACCTCATGAGTTGAATTACCCAACGCATGATTTAGAATTGGCGGCTATAGTGTTTGCTTTGAAGATATGGAGACACTATCAGTATGGAGAAAAGTTTGAAATCTATACAGATCGCAAGAGCTTAAAGTATCTATTTTTAGAAAAGGAATTGAACATGAGACAAAGGGGGTAGATGGAGTTGTTGAAAGATTATGACTGTGAGGTATGATACCATCCAAGAAAGGCAAATAAAGTGGTAGATGCCCTTAGTCAAAAGTCGGCTATGGATGTGGCTAGTCTAAGAATAACAGAGCGGAATCTGTTAAAGTCTATTGTGGATTCAGACTTTAAATTGGAAATGGATTGCCTTACTAGTATGCTTATTGCATTAAGGATTGAAACCAAAATTATTCAGAAAGTTAAGATCCTACAAGAATCTGACCTGGAGATTATGAAAATAAAAGATGTAGTGTCTTTAGGGAAAAGACCGGAATTTCAAGTCTATGAAGATGGTGTGATAAGATGCCAATGACGACTTTGTGTTCCCAATAATGAAGAAGTGAAGAAGGAAATTTTGTCGGAGGCACATAGAAGTAATTATAGTATTCATCCAGGAAGTGCAAAGATGTAAGGGAATCTGTGTCAGCAATTTTGGTGGAATGGCATGAAGAAGGATATAGCTAAGCATGTCTCTCAATGTTTAACGTGTCAGCAAGTAAAGGTGGAACACCACAAATCCACAGGACTATTGAGACCATTGGATATACCAAAGTGGAAGTGGGAACATGTAACGATGGACTTTGTGCAAGGACTGCCAAGGACATCAAATGGTCACGACTCTATTTAGGTAATAGTGGATCGTTTGACGAAGTCTGCTCATTTCCTAACTGTTCGTGTAGACTATTCAATGAGTAAACTTGCTGAGATGTATGTAAGCCAGGTAATACGCTTGCATGGTATTCCTGTAACGATCATTTTTGATCGAGACTCTAGGTTTACTTCAAATTTTTGGCGAAGTCTTCAAGATGCCTTAGGGACAAAGCTTCAATTTAGTATTGCTTTTCATCCTCAAACAGATTGACAAACAAAAAGAGTGATTCAGACTCTAGAAGATATGCTGAGAGCATGTGTCATTGACTTTAAAGGAAATTGGGATGAGAATTTACACTTGATAGAGTTCGCCTATGACAATAGTTTTCAGAATAGTATAGGCATGGCTCCGTATGAGGCATTATATGGAAGAAGATGCAGGACCTCTATCTGTTGGAATGAAGTAGGTGAAAGAAAATTGACAAGACCGGAGATAGTGCAAGTTACTATAGAAACGGTTGAAATAATCAGGAAAAGACTTAAGACAGCCCAGAATAGGCAGAGAGATTATGCTGATAGGCGTAGAAGGCCTTTAAAGTTTAATGGGAGATGACATATTTGTTAAGGTATCTCCTATGAAAGGAATATCTCGATTCGGAATGAAGGGTAAACTGAGCTATAGATTTGTTGGACCTTTTGAGATACTTGAAAGAATAGGAGATGTAGCTTATCATTTGGCGTTGCCTCATAAATTGGGAAATTTACATGATGTGTGTTTATGTGTCGATGTTGAGAAAGTACCAACCGGATCCTGGTTACATACTCGATCATGAAGCCATCAAAGTATATGAGAAAGTGAGGTACATCAAAGAGCTTGTGCAAGTACCGGATCGAAAGGAAAAAAGTTCTTATATGGCATCCCAAAAATTCAGAGCCAAGCCATAAGGTGTGTTAAAGTCTCTAATTAGGTGATAAAATTTTCCATGGCTTATGCTTTAGCCATTAGTCTTTTTAATTAGATGATTTGTGCATATGCTTGTGAAAATTTAAATTTGATAGATTAATAACCTATGCTTGGCCATGTACTTTATAAATTAAATTTCAATAAACAAGATGTCCCAAGACTTTGGCCAAGATGAAAATTGAAATTTGAAAATATTTATAGAAAGGAATTTCAAAAAAAAAAAAAAGGAAAAGGAAAAGGTCAATTTTTAGGATGGGCCTTAGGCCCATTAGCCTAAGCTTTTAGTGGGCCAAGCTAGTCGGCTCAATAGAAGCCCACGGAGGGGCTGTTGACCAGCCCAAGAGGGAGGCCCAATAGTGGCCAGCCTAAGCCCAAATTCAAAAGCCCATCAAGACAAGTGGCACAAGACTCTCATGTATTGGCTTAGGGAAGAAGGCCATGCATTGGCCAATTGAAAGGCAATCTCATGATTGCCAATGATGAGAGTTTGGGGGTATAAGAGGGAAGAGAGAGAGAGGGGTGGCCAATTCCCTCATTCTGCCAAGAGAGTGAGAGAGAGAGAGAGAGAGATTTCGAGAGAGAGGGAGAGGTTGAGAGAGAGAGAGGAGGAGGAGGAGCCGTCGTGTTCACTGCCCTACGCTGTCGACCGACCGGTCTAGAGGCAAGTGGAAGTCCTCTAGCTTCTCTTGCATGCTTGTATGTTTTTTACATGTTAAATTTTTGGGTGTTTAAGTGAGAAAAACCGAGGTGTGGTTGGCTTATTCTTGAATTGCATGACTGTTCTTGCTCGGATCATGTGAGTCAAGAAAGTTGTTTGAGCTTGCATGTGTGCTTAGAGTCCGATTTTGGCTTTGATTTCTTTATGAAAGTTGTAGCTGACATATTTTAATACAACATACTAAAATTTCGTGGAAAATGATAGAGATTTGAGGGGTTAAAGTCTCATGCTACGGAGACCTCAGATCTGGAGAGTTTTTACTGACATTTTGCTGGATTCATGATTGCATGTTGGTTTGTGATGAGAATCTCACTTCGATTTCTTCATGAAAGTTGTAGGGGATATCTTAAAATACAACATACTCAAATTTGAAGTGAAACGAACAAGTATAGCGATCTTGAAGACGATGATTCTGGTGATGTATTCCGAGACACCCGAGACTTCAAGGACCTAAATGATGATTATATTCTAGTTATTTGACCTAGATATCTTCATGAAACTTGTAAAGGACATCTTGATATATAACATATCCAAATTTCAGAGAAAAAAAAAAGAGAATAGGTAGGTGAAATCTCAATATTTCGGAGATGTGTACACTAGACGATGCAGTAATGGATCTAGAAGCTTCGTGAGACTGTATAAAATAATCTAAAAAGAATCTGGCTTGGAGTTCTGCATGAAAGTTGTACGAAAATGTCCTTTCTATAAGTCAGAAAAATTTCATAATTTTTGGAGGCCATATGGATATTTAATTGAATTTATTCGGAAACCATGCATTATGGTTTCATCCGAGAATCGTAGGATGTTTTGTGAAAATTGCGAGATTGTGTAAAATTCAATTTGGCCATGAATTTTGCATGTAATTATCATCCTATTGGTTTGTTTAATGATTTCTTGAATTTTTATAATCTTGGGAATTTATAGATATTAAAAATAAAATAATAATAATAATAATAATAATAATAATAATAATAATAATGATGATGATGATGATGATGATGATAATAATAAAAGTAAAATAAAATAAAATAAAATAAAATAGATTATTTTGGCCATAGATTCCATTTAATTAATTTATGTTGCATGTGTGATAAAGTCTTGGTATATGTATGACATTGAATCGAGATGCATGTGTGAATTTCATGCCAAATATGACTTGTTTGA
Organism: Eucalyptus albens; assembly: GCA_014182695.1. NCBI lineage: Eukaryota > Viridiplantae > Streptophyta > Magnoliopsida > Myrtales > Myrtaceae > Eucalyptus > Eucalyptus albens. The sequence continues at coordinate 53,939,412 of CM024648.1, read as the reverse complement.
TGTCATGCCATGTGCCATGTTAAATTGAGATCAAAATAATGGTAAATGTGGATAATGATAAGTGAGGAGGTGGTTGTAGTGGAGGTTAATGCCGGAATGTATAGAGATGTATTGCCGGATTACCCTGGGAGATTTAGGATGCTCGGAACGTGGGGGTGTCGGAAGCCCTGTCAGAGGTTTCTGCCCGAAGGGAATACCTCGCGATGCCAAGATTTGGGATGCGGGATGCCTAGCCAGGGAGTGTAAATGTTGAAAGCCCTATCGGTGGTCTCTGCTCGAAGGGAATGCCTCGTGATGCCAATTGGGATGCGAGATGCCCGGAATGTGGGGGGCCGGATGCCCGATGGCTTGGGAGGCTGAATGCCGAAAGCCTCGTAGGTCTTTGCCCGAGGGGATGATGAAATTGATGATTTGAGAAATGGGTGATGTGGTGATCAAATTGAAAGCAAAAAGTGGAAATTAAACTATGGCATGATATGCATGATGATATGCATGCTGATGATGGTGACGATGATCATATGTGATGTGAGATAATGATGATCACCCATGGCATGATATGCATGATGATATGCATGATGATGATGGTGACGATGATGATATGTGATGTGAGATAATGATGATCACTCATGGCATGATATGCATGATGATATGCACGATGATGATATATGATATGGCATGACGACATGTGTAATGTGATGATGTCATGATGATGATGACATGTATGATATAATGATGCCGTGATGATGATGACATGTGAGATGTCATGATGTCATGATGATGATGACATATATGATATAATGATGCCATGATGATGATGACATGTGTGATGTGATGATGTCATAATAATGATGACTTGTATGATGTAATGATGCCATGATGATGATGACATATATGATATGATGGTGCATGATAGTATGCGCATGGCTTCAAAGTAAGTAACGCGTGCAATGCATGTATGATTTGTATGATGCATTGAGTTGTTATTGGATTTCTTATTTACTGAGTGGTTGTACTCACCTCTTTTGGGGACCAACATTTCAGATTAGCAGTATGCCGCTTCCTGTCGTCGCGCGGGGTGCATTTTACGGGTTATCGTCCGACATCGAGGTAGAGTGTGAGGAGTTCAGTTGTCCTTCTGTGCCTGGACTCACCTATATACGTGTGCGCTGTTTTGTTACATACGACATAGGCCTGGCTGGGGGTCCAGTCGTTCAGGAGTTTGTCTCCTCCACGTTCGCCACGATGGGGTGATGGGAGGGATGCTACCACTGCCGCCGCCTAACGCACCGGACTAGGTGTGAGACCTGTGTGCGACGAGTAGGGGCTGTGTTTTTGGGAGTTAGTTAGCTGACACATATGATGGGAGTTGAGCACATGTGATGTAGAGGGTCGAGGATCCTTTTTGAGGTTTTAAGCTGGACATGGCAGAGTCCTAGCTTTTCCTTTTTGATGTACCGACCCAAAAGAAGTCCCATCTTGAAAATATATGTAAATAAAGTGTCGTGGCTCGTCTATAAAAATTATGGTGATTAGTGGTGTGTATTGGTATCATGGATTTGTAGGGGGATAGATGGTGATGCTTTATTTTGCTTCCGCTAATAAGTCGCGTTGGGACCGCTTTAAAAAAAAAATGCATGTGAACTACGACGCCTCTTCTAAGGGGAAAGGTAATAAGGAGTAACATTGGTGCTTGTGGCGACCTACGAAGGGTTCGGGGTGCTACATCTTAGGACTAAGAAGATTCCTTTAGTTAAGATATTATGGTGACATCATGATTTAGAGGAAGCCACATGGGAGAGTGAAGATCAGATGAAGGAAAAGTACCCTCATTTGTTTGAGGAGACATAAGTAATGGCTAATTTCGAGGACGAAATTCTCTAAGGAGGGGAGAATTGTGGCATCCTAGAATTTCTTGTCAATCCTTAGAGGTGCTTTAATTTATGTTTTGCATTGAGATTTTGGCCAAGCTTTTGGTGGGTAATTATTTGATAGGAAAATTCTATTTTTGGCCATGTGATTTATGGTTTGGAATTTATTAAATTAGGTCACAAAGTTTTGTGAATTATAAATTTTAATTAGGTGATTATATAATTAAGGTTTAAGGTGGATTATTACGATGAGGGTGGGCTGGACATTTAAAGACCAAACCAGCCCATAGCCCCACCCCTTTCTCGATGGGCCCACGAAGCCTAAGGAGGAGAAGTTGCCGTTGATCCAAGGTTGGCCCAAGCCCATGAAGGGCTGTTGTCACACGAAGGAGGGGGGAATCCGGTTTGCATGCCCTCCCCCATTTGTCCCATGGAGATGGCCAAGTGTCACCCATGCAAAAAGTGATGATGGCTAATGATGATGGGAAGGAAATTAGGGGAAAATGATGGCCGGTTTAAGCGAGAAAGAAAGAGAGAGAGGAGAGAAAGAGAAGGAAGAAAGGAAGAAGGGAAGAAGGAAGGAGGCTGTGCGTGCGAGAGGAAGGAGAAGGGCAGTCCACCGTCGTCTGTTCGCCGCCGTCGAGTCCGCCTCACCCTCCGTTCGTGTTTGCTGTGTTCGCTTGGTCTAGAGGCAAGTGGGATCCCTTGATCTACTCTTGCATGCTATGCTTAGTGTGTGTGATTGAATGATAAATTTTTTGGAGGTTTAGAATGTGAAAAATTGAAGTTATATGGGTGGTGCTCTAGCCTAGTGTACTGTTCATGAGAAAACAGCTCGACCTTGGATGTTCTAGTGACTTGCATGTGATGTTGGAGTTGAATTTTGAATTTGACTTCTAAATGAAAGTTTTTGAAGACTTCTTGGAGTATAACATACTCAAATTTGGGGCAAAAGAAAAAAAGTATAAGTGGGTGAAATCGTTATTCTTTGGAAAGACTGGATCTGGAAATTTCGGTACTAAGAACAGGGGTTTCAACCGCCTATATTTCATTACCTAGGACGAATCTGACTTTTATGTCTGCATGAAGTATTTACCTTATGGTCTTATCTATCACATAGTCAAATTTCATAAGTTGTGAATGTCATTTGGGTATTTAATCGAAAATGTTTCCAAAACTGGGTAATCTGATGTGTTCGGACTTGGTAATATTGCAATGCGTAGTCTATACCGTTTTGTATGAGATTCTTTTAGAAAAGTGTTCTGCATGAAATATCTTTTTTTATGTCTTGAATACAACATATTCAAATTTTATAATTTTTGAAGTTCATTTGCCTGTTTAACCAAAAATGTTTCAAAAACTGTGCAGGTGGAACAGACAGAATTAGTAATGCTGTGATGCATGTTCTGTATTAAACTATATGGGGATATTTTGGTGTAGTGTTCTTCAAGAAGTATCTGCCTTTATGTCTTGACTATTACATGTTCGAATTTCATAATTTTTTAATGTCATTTGGGTATTTAATGAAAATGTTTTTCTAAAACTATGCAAGCTGGATTGTGCGAATTCCAAAAGCTGAAATTAACCTTATTGCCATTACATCATGTGCCATGTTTATATTGAGACACAAATGTGAATATGAATTATGATAAATGAGGATACCGTCGGAGGTGTGAGCCGAAGATGCCCTAGGAGTGTCGGGATGCCCGGAGTGTGTGTGCCGGATGTCCTCGGGAGTTTCAGGATGCCCGGAGGTGTGTGCCGGAGGTTCCTCGTGACGCTAGGTTGGGTGCGAGCGATAAAATGTGGGATGCAAATTACTGGTCCCAAGAAAGAAAAATGCGGTGACTCAATTGAAAGATAAAAAGTCGAAATTGAATCATGCATGGTATGGTGATATGTATGCATGGCTGTATGATATAATATGGATAAGTGCATAGTGGTATGTGCACATAAGGCATGGATATGCATGAATGCTTGATGATGAGTGCATGGTTGTGTATGCACCTATGGCATGATGGTAAATGCATGAATGCTTGATGATGAGTGCATGATGGTGTATGCATGAATGCTTGATGATGAGTGCATGATGGTGTATGCACATATGGTATGACGACATATACATAGCTGCAAGGTAAGTTATGCTTGGATGCATGAATGCTATGTACTCTACTATGATGTTATGATTGTTCTGTTTGATGCATTGAGTAGCTTAATGGATCTTTTACTTGTTGAGTGGTTGTACTAACCCATTTGGGGACCAACATTTCAGATTAGAAAGATGCCTCTTTCTTCGGTCACACGGGGTACCTTTTACGGCCTTCCATCTGACGTGGAGGTCGATTGTATGGAGCTTGATTGTGTCACGATCCCTGGTTTGACATTCGTACGGGTTCGAGTACTGGTAATATATGATGTGGGCCTAGCTAGGGGCCCTGTCATCCAGGAGTTCTTGTCTATCCACGTTCGCTATGACGGAGTGATGCGGGGGATGTTGCCGCCGCCACCGCCCAATGCACCTGGATGGGTGTGATGGTCTGCATGAGGAGGGGGAGTTGACTTTTTTGGGGATAGCCGACACTTGTAGATGGAGGGTTATACATGATCGATATAGGGGGTCGAGATCTCTCTTTTGAGCTGTAGTCAAGTTTAGCTACAAGTCTTGGCTTTTTGGTTGTACCGACCCAAGATGTCCATCCTAAAAATGTAAATAAAAGTTGCTCGACTTATATTTTCCTTCAATGTGTAGTAGGTGTGCATTGTACCATCATTAAGAGAGTAGAGGGATGGTGATACTCGTCTTTAATTTTTTTATGAGCTGAGCTAAACTCTTTTTTAAAAAAATGCCTATGGACCTCGATCCTTCTTTAAACCTCTTTAAATCAAAGATATGTAACTGGTATTCATTAGGTGGAGCGATAGGTAGCTGTGGCGACGTTGCTGGATCGGGGGTGCCACATAGATGATGATTCAGGAGTGGATTCTACTAGAAGGAGCTCGAGATTTGGTTTTCAAATTTGAGGTGGGTCACCTTTCAAGTCTTATGTCCATGCTTAGAATTGAATCAAAAGTGCAAATAAGGATTAAGATGTTGCAGTTGACAGATCCTGAAATCCCAAAGATTCTGCAAGAGGATGCATAAAAGAGAAAGGTTGATTTTTAAGTTTCTGAGGACGGAACACTGAAGTTTAGTGAGCGATTATGCATACCTGACAATGCAGTGCTTAAGGAGGAGATCTTGTTAGAAGCTTATCGTAGCAGATACAACATTCATCCAAGCAGCACAAAGATGTATCAGAATCTGCATTAACATTATTGGTGGACTAGTATGAAAGCAGATATCGCCAGACATGTCACCAAGTGTCTGACGTGACAGCCAGTGAAATCACAGCATTGTAAGCCAAGAGGACTTTTGCAATCTCTCGAGATTCCTGAGTGGAAGTAAGAACATATCACAATGGACTTTGTGATGGGATTATCGAGAAGTCAGCGAGGTAATGATTCTATATGGGCTGTAGTTGATAGATTGATGAAGTCTACTTACTTCATCGCAGTATGAAAGGACTATGCATTGGACAGATATGCTGAGTTGTACGCGTAATAGATAGTTCGACTTCATGGAGTGCTAGTGACAATTACGTCATATTGAGACTCGAAGTTTACAGCTGCCTTTTGGAAAAGTTTAAACAGACTGCCTTGGGAACAAAGCTGCAGTACAGCATGACCTATCATTCATAGACAAATAGCTAGTCTGAGAGGATGATTCAAACCCTCAAAGACATGCTGCGAGCTTGCATGTTGGATTTCAAAGGAAGTTGGGAGGAACAGCTTTATTTAGTTAAGTTCGCCTACAACAACAGTTATCAACAGAGTATCCAGATGGCACCATTTGAATCGTTGTATGGTAGAGCTTGCGGAACTCTAATTTGTTGAGATGAAGTTGGAGAGTGTAAGATCACTGCCCTAAGTTGGTTCAGTAGTCAGTCGATGTTGTTAAGATCATTCAAGAATGACTAAAGACCGCTTAGAGTCATAAAAAAAAAATATGTCGATAAGCGGCAAAGACCATTGGAGTTCTAAGTTGGTGAACACGTATTCCTTAAGGTGTCACCATTGAGGGGTACTTCACGCTTCGGCAAGAAAGGAAAGTTGAGTTTGAGGTACATTGGTCCATTTGAGATTTTGGAGTGAATAGAGACTCTAGCCTATCGTCTTGTGTTGTCACCGAAACTTGTGCAAGTGCATGACGTCTTCCACGTGTCGATGTTGAGGAAGTATGAACCTGACTTGACCCACATGCTGAATTTTGAAGAATTAAACGTGGACGATAGAGTGTGGTATGTGGAGAGACCAGTTTAAATCGTGGATCGAAAACATCAAGTTTTGCACAATAAGATGATTTCTTTGGTCAAAGTAGTCGGGCAACACTACGGAATAGAAGGAGCTACGTGGGAAAGCGAAGAATCGATGAGACGTCAATACCCCCACTTTTTTGAAGAAGAATTATAACGGTTTAAATTTTGAGGATAAAATTTTTATAAGAGGAGAAAAGTTGTGACATCCTAAATTTCGACCTCGTCTCGAATATATGAAATGGCCATTTCGTCAATGTGTCGATGGTCCTTTTTCTCTGAGTTGGCCACTCACGAGTTAACTAATCTATCAGGTGAAACCATTAAGGGATATAAATGCGACAGACTTGAGAATTTGATAAGAAATCATCTGCTCGACCATGATGATTGGCAAGGGTCAATACGACACCATTATGATTGATTAGTGATTAGATATAGGTTGATTTGATGGAAAAATGTAATTGAATTGTGGGTGACTCTACTTGATTACGAAATTCACGTTGAACGGCACTAATTCGGCTTTTTGTTGATTTTGTACTCGATACACGTAATTGAAATCTTGTGATTTTTACGACAACCAAGAGTCATCAACGAGTCAAAGATGTACAAACGTGGATCGAAAATTATCCACCACGAGTCAAACGCACTAAAATCCCTAAAAGCTACCCGGTAGATTAGGTGGCGCTAAAATCATGTTTGGTCGATTTTAACCATGAAATTGGATTTGGTTTTGGGAATCGAACATTTGAGCATGTCACAATTTATTTTTAGGACCTCGTCTCATCTTTCAGGAATTTTTTGTCGAGCTCGGAAAATTGCAGAAAAATCAAATTTGGCAAATTAAAATCAAGGAAATTCGTATGGGCAGCTTCAAGGGGATAATTGGTCACCAAAATGAAGTCGTTTTGTGAAGAAATGAGAAGAAATCAACCATTGGATGATGCTTTGACATAGAGGGCTGAAGACTTTGGTGGCCAATGCACTCAAGTGCATAGATATTTACCTTGATCCCTGATTGGCTTAAGCTTTGACTTCCTTCTCCCCTTATTCCCCCTCCTTCATGCATGCGTACACCCCGAGCTGAACCCTTGCTTCTACTTTACTTCTTCTTCCTCTTCTTCTTCATCTTCACTTTCTCATTTCCAGCAACAACCACCCGGTGCGTTCACTAGCCGATCACCGCCCCGCCCGTCTGTCCAACACCACCACCGTGCCTCACCGTCTGTTGGTCTAGCCACCAACGCCATCGTCCCACCAGCCTCGACGCCACCAGTCCATCCGCCTTAGCCAACTGCTCGACCCGCTTCAGCTGGTCTGTTCCAGCTAGCGGCTATAGCCAGCAACCGGCCTACTTGACCAGCTACCTGTGTCTAGCTCAGGTTTGTCCGGCTTGCTGGTTCGGCCGTGCCACTTTAGACTCGCGGTCCAGCAACTAGAATTGAACCCCCTTCAGCCGTGAGCCTTGTGGGCGTTTTCAGCCTCAGTGGTCCTCCGTTGGAGGTGTCGTAGGCTCGGGTCTTCACCGTCTTCGCGCCACTATTGCCGTGAACCCGTTGCCGCCTTAATCTGGTGAGTTAACGCCCTAATATTAGATTAGGAAGTTAATTACACTTAGTGGATTGGTTTAGGCTTAATTATGGATTAGTGATTTAGTTAAGTTAGTGTAACTAAGTTAGTTAGGTTAGTTAGTTACCTAGACTAGTTTAGTTAGTGTGGTTAGTTAGGTTAGTTGGTTAGCTTAGTTAGGTTGATGTAGTTAGCCTAGCTAGATTAGTTTAGTTAGCTCGATTAGATTATTTAGATTAATTAAGCAAATTAGTTTAAATAATTTGCAATTTATTTAATTAATTATAATTAGTGTAAATTGTGCCGGAATAGCCGATTTGCAAAATTTTACACTAATCGTCGTTGATGTGTTTATATGTAAAATTGGTTGCGCATTTGTTTAATTGGGTGCTTAATTGTCGTTTTGGATTATTATTGCCAAAGATTGATGTTGCGACCTAATCTCGGGTGAACCACTTAAGGTTTGGGTGATGGATTACTAAGCCTAGACTTAGCTTGGGCTCTTCTAAGCCCATACCAATTCACGACTTAGGTTCAAATTCTTAACATGCAAATGTTTTTTTCAATTAGGAGTCGCCACTAATTTATTTTTGGTGGGTTGATTAGAAACCCAAATAAAGTGATGAGAGATTTATTTTTCTCCTATGAACCAGAGATTGTGAGTTCGAGGTTCGAAGATTTGGTTACACTAGATTTCTCTAATGTCATTTCGGTACCTTTCTCTTTTATTTAAAAAAAAATATATTTTGCAAGTAGTTTGAATTGAGTTTAATTTACCCCTCTAATATGTGAGGTGATCATGTGGGTATGCAAATCACTACCCAGATAAATGAGTGAAAAAATTGCAAAACTTACCTCATGGTATCGAAAGCATCTGCAATGTTAGATCATAATTCATATTGACAGTCCTAGATATGATTTTTAATTAACATGCAATTACTTTTTTTTTTTTTTCACTTATTTAATGAGAATCATGGTACTAATCTAACATGAAGTGATATGACATAGTAATATGACTTAAACTATATCACATAAGTATAATATTGTTTTTTGTATTTTCTTAATAAGCATGCAATCTGTCATAAAGAATGAAATTAATTGATTCTAAGATAATGCTTTTGGTATTTTACATGAAATTCGAAGCAAGAATTGTCTACCTAGATTAAGATATTATCCAACTTATATTAGGAATCAGATTAGGCCAAATCCTAATTTAAACTAGAATGTTCTCTTAACTAGATAATTCCTAACCTAAAACGCAATCTATCTAGGAAAAATTATCTAAACTTATAATTAATTAGAAAGATTATCTAGAATTAAACGTGCAATCTTATCATAATATGCAATGACATACAAAGAATGACTTAATTCAAAATTAAAATTCTCACATAATTAAACGTGCAACTTAATTTTTTTTTTTTTTAAAGAAAAACTAACATCCTAAATTAATGTTTTTTTTATTTGTATTTTTTAAAAATTCGAAATAAATAAAATTCCTATCCTAAATATGAAAACTACCCTAAAACAAACAATAAACCTAATCTAACTAAAACATATTTTTTTGGGTTTTCTTTTACGGAAACAAAATCGATTCGAGACAACACGACAGCAAATCAGGCAAGATAAGATTCATATCTATAAATTGACTAATCATATCTCGCGTATAAGATCGGATTGGCCAATTTTAAACAAAATCACGAATTGAATATCGAGCGTGAGATCAGATTGGCAATTTTTCCGTGCGGTTGCGAGTAAGATTTCAGGCGCAAACATCGTATTGTCAATCATATGCACATTATAAAATTAAGGATTAATCCCTAATTTATAATGCTGCTCAAGTCACGATTATCAATCGAGGACTTCAACCATACATCAGTGAATATTTCAAATACAAATAAAAGAAAAATCTACCTAATTTGAATTTCGTCCTCCAAACAAGGCTTAGCAAATGGTGGATCATGGCCAATGATGAAGACTCGGCTCACAGCCGGGGTGGCACGGGCGTTGGCTTGGCTGAATGTTGTTCACATGCTTGAGAGGGTGCGGGCGTTCGGAGCTCAGACGAAGGGGCAACAAGCGTGCAACGAAGGGGAAGCTACTGTGGTGCCATTGCTCGGAGGTGGGGCAGCGGTTTGGTGTTGCAAGGGATGGCGTTCGGACTCTAAATGGAGACGATGAGCAGCTAGCAGGGAAGGTTGACGTCGCAGGGGTTGTAGCAAGGTTTAAAGGGGCGACTACTGGCGTGGCGAGAGACGGGCCCGGGAGCTTGGTTGCTAGTTAGAGGAGTCGACGGGTAGTGGTTTGAAGCTGCAAAGGATGCGCGAGCAGTGGTGCGGGCTGTAGCAGGTGGCAAAACGGCGGGCTAGCGAGAGGTTGCGAGTGAGTCGAATGCATGGTGTCGATGTCGAGGTGAGGGGGACGCTCGTGAATGGTGGCATTGTTGATGGAGCTTGGGCAAAGCAGTGAGGTAACGGCAGCTTCGCAAGGGTGAATGAGCTGGTGCAGCGAGGTGGTGGTGGCACAAGCTTATGGGCGAGGCAGTGGCGCGAGCTCGCGAGTGTGGGGGGGGGAGCTCCGTCGCTTGGTGGAACGGCAACTGACTTGACTGAGCCAAAATAGTGGCGGTACTGCTCAGGGATTGGCAGTGTAAGGGATTGACCACAGTGGTGGAGGAACCAGTGAGGAAGAAGAACGGCACTTCTTCTTTCTGTTGTTTTTCTCCTTTGTTTTCTCTCCTCTGTTGGCCTCACGTCTCCCTCTAATCACCTCCCTCCCTCTGCTATTGTTTCTTCAGCAAAAAGGACCACTTTTTGTTGACTTTTGAACCAACCCCCAACGTAAAGAACTTTTTTTTTTTTTTTTTTTCGTGTTGTTTTCTTTGACCCCCAAAAGAAACGAAGAAAGGCCCCCCTCTCCCTATGCGAGCAACCCTTTTATTGGCCAAGAGTGTGATCTTTGTGGAATATTTTATCTCATTTTTTTCAATATGCACGAAGATCGCCTATAACTTCCCAAACGCAAAATCCTTTTATTTTCCTCATCTGTTTGAATAGTTTCCACCGATTTTATCACCTATTGCCAAAGATTCAAAATTATAATAGGATTTTCTAAAATTCCAAATCTTGTGAAGATGAGCTCGTAATCCACCGTCATATCACTGAAAATATCAAATCTCTATTTATTTTTAGTCATAAAAAAGGGACTCGGGCTTGCTCTCTCTGTGGGCTTAGTCCAACTTGTGAAATTAAAGTTTAGAACTACCAATTTAAACCCATTTGTCACTAGCCCAATGCAAATGCAATAATAATAAATAAATGCACCTAAAATTATATACTATGCAATTAATTAATTTTTTTAGGGGTTAAAAATCAATCCCTAATTTTTATGCAATAGATAAATAATTGGGTCGCCAAAATTTATGTGCCAACAATTAATTTTATGGTATTTAATTAGAAAAATACCGGGTGTCGATTTTGACACCAAAATTTTTTTATGTACTATATAAAATCGTGGAATTTTGAAATGAAAGAGTATCAAGTTTTATGGATCAATTTAAATGTGTGACCATACACAATTATTTTTCCGGGAATTTTTAATACGAAGAAAATTAGCCAAGTCTATTATTTGAAATTGAAGCATTTAAGTGCAAAGCACGATGTTCTTGGCTCAGTGCATGTGGTCATTATCGGAACCCGTCTTGATGTGTTCACGTGGGACGATGCTTGATTAAGTTTGGATGCCCCAAGTCGACGGATGACAAACGCAGTGGAGGCTGGGCCAATGCTCCTTTATGGAATACTGTCTAGATGTAAACGTTGTTGTGCCTGATGGAGTGGGACGATGCTCGGTTACGCCGAATGACCGCCGACTGTTGAGTTGGCTGTGGTCGATGGGCCATAATAACTGGGACATGCTTGAGTGATTGAGGTAGCTGCGCCTAAATTGTGTGGCACAAAATGGGACATGTCATAACAGTTTGGCTTTATAATTGGGGCCCTTGTGATTGTTTGAAAGATAAATTGAGGTGTTCCAGTTATTAAATACGTTTGTTGTATGAATATAATATATGTGATGAACTAATGTGTAGGGTTGTGCTGAGATGAGGTAAGTTGTTGTGTGATGCCTGTTTAGGCTGCCTTTGAGCTAAAAGTCCATTTTTATATGTTTCCATTTCCGCTTGGGAATCTCGAGAGGTTGTAGAAGTCCTCTCGGCTTACAGTGCTATGCCTTCACTTGTTGACATGTCAAACATTTGGCGACATGCTTGGTGATATTCGCCTTCATACCAGTCCACCAATAATGTTGATGCAGATTCTAATACATCATTGTACTGCCTGGATGGATGCTGTAATTGCTACGATGAGCTTCTGACAAAATTTCTTCCTTAGGCTCTATATCGTTAGGTACACACAATCATCCACGAAACTTTAGTGTTCCATCATCATAAATATGAAAATCAGCATTTCTCTTTTTGGTATCTTCTTGCAGGATCTTCTGGATCTCAAATTTGAAAACCCAATCTCGAGCTCCTTCGAGTAATACCCACTCCTTGATCACCATTTGCGCAATTGAAGACTTCCAACTCAACACATTTGCGACCTTATTAGCCTTTCTAGAGTGATATGGGATGTCGCAATCATAGTCTTTGAGAAGTTCCAACCAACAAGACTGTCTCATATTCAACTCCTTCTGAGAGAAAAAATACTTGAGACGTTGATGGTCTATGAAGATTTGGAACCTTTTTCCACACAAGTAGTGTCTCCAAATCTTCAGAGAAAAGATAATTGCTATGAGTTCTAAGTCACGCGTTAAGTAATTTAGCTGATGAGGTCTCAACTGATGGGACGCGTATGCAACAACCTTGCCATGTTGCACACAACCTAGTCCTCTAAACGATACATCATTATAGATCTTGTATCCTCTAGGACCAGATGGTATTGTCAGCACTGGTGCGATAGTTAGCTTCTGCTTAAGCTTTTGCAAACTACACTTGCACTTATCTGTCCACACAAACTTCTCTTCCTTATTCAATAATCGAGTCAAAGGCGAGGCTAATGTTAAGAATCCTTCCACAAACCGTCTGTAGTAACTTGCTAAACCCAAGAAGATTCTGATCTCTATCACTATCGTTGGTCTTGGCCAACTAATAACTACTTCAATCTTGGTCGGGTCCACGAAGATTCCTTCACAAGAAATCATGTGACCTAGGAAAGCTACACGAGTCAACCAAAACTCACATTTATTGAACTTAGCATACAATTCATGATTTCGCACATTTTGAAGCACTATCCTTGTCATGCCTTGAACCTTGAGCGCGTGCCATCCCTCTCTAGTTGATAATATTTTGCAACTTCCTAGGATGAGTCGTAGACCTTTTTCATTTTATTGCACATGCAGAAGTGAAAATAAATCCCCTGACAATAATCATCTTAGGATAGAAAAACAGGATAACAAATTCACAACAACACACTTTTATAAACAACGAGACTCAGGTAGAAAACGAGTCTAGTCGAAAACCTACAAAAATGTCGACTCTCAAAAGAGACTGTCCTACGACATATTAATAGAACACATTCGTTGATCCTCCATACTCTTCCTCCTCAGACTTCGGGGCCTTGGTCCTCCATGACCACCTTCTAAGGACCTGAAAATGGTTATTCAATAACCAGTGAGACAATTTATCAACAAGTCCATGCTCTAAACCCCGATTAGGAGGGTAATACACCTAGAAGCATTCTAACCACACAATTACATGTTTAGCATAGAGGACTTACCTCACCTCAGTTCCACCTTGCAGATCAACACAGTTCATTTCACAAAGCATATAAGTAATGCACATAATAACTGGAACACTTCAACAACTCATTTAATCACAATGGTCTTGATTATAAGGTCAAACAATTATGACACGTCTCATACTATGCCACACAGTTGTCTCATAATCAGGCACATCAAGCTCAGACAATCATGCGTTCCAATTATTAATTAAGCCACTCGAGGCATTGCCGACTTCCATGTTCGGCAGTCTATTGGCATAGCCAGGCATCGTCTCTTCCCCATAGAGCATGGCTACATCACATTGATGGCTATCTTGAAGGATCATACGTCCAGAATCTACTGCGACCCAATACCCTAATGCATAGGCAACCCGAAAAGGGATTTAGTAACGTCCGGCTTAATTGCTTGAGACAATTCTCTTATTCAACACACGACTAACCAATTTCGGCCCAGGACACCGTGCATTGCACTCAAATACCATAATTAAATTAGTGATCTTGGCATATTTTATTCGTATTAGAAATACATTATAAATTAATCGTGCGTGGGTACACAGTCAGAATGGACCCATGAAATTCATAATCCTCTCTTTAAATCCCACTTGTTTATATATTATATAAAACCATTTTCGGTGTTTAAAACCCGACACTCGAGATTTTCTAGATAAATGTCAAAATTCACAAATTTTTGAATAATTCACCCAATTTCCAATTAGCACTCAAATTTCACCATATAACACTTGATTGCAGAAATTAACCATATTATTGCAATCAGCACGAAATTCAATCACTCGCTACCCCGGCCTAATTTTTGAAAAAAATATTTAATAATTAAATAATTTCTAAAATTAATTAAATAAGTGCATTAAATATTAAAAATACTAACTTAGGCTAAATAAATTTAAACTAATTAACTCTTCTAAGCATCCTAGCTTTATACAATACACTAATCTAATTAACTATAAATTTCTAACCACCTAATAACTTAACCTAACTATCCTAATTTGACTAACTAACTTAATAATTAAACTAATTGCACTTAAATAAATCTAAACACCCCTTAAATGTTATTAGCCTACTAAGAAGAGTTTAGTGCATAAACTCATTGGTTAATTGTGGAAACCAGTTCACGACGACGACGAGGCGATGGTTGCCGAAATCTGAATTTTCGGTGGCGTCGGCATACACTCGGACCGGGCCTAAAACAGGCCCAACAAATCTTAGCCCAACCTGAGATTTGGATCGGGCCTAAAGTCGGCTGACTTTGCAGGCTTGGGCCGCTGAACTGGGCTTGGCTTCACGGGCTTCGAATGGGCTAGACCCAAAGTTGAAAATTGAACTGCGCTTGCTGCGGCTGGGCTTTAAGAATTCGCTGGATCCGTGGGCTTCAAAGGCTGAATTTCACATGGGCTGCATGCTAGGCCGTTAAGCTTGCTAGGTTGAGTGCGGCTGGCGTTGCGGATGAGATGCAATCAACTTTGGTGAAGGAGACACCGGTTGTTGACTCAATGGACATATGGCAGCAACTGGGAAAGATGGGTCGTTGATGCGGGCAAAGGGAAAAGTAGGAAAAGGGGACGTGTGGGCTGGCGTTAGATTGGAGTCCACCGCTTGAAGTTTGCTGGGTTGAAACGGTGGAATAAAACCACAAGAAAATCGAAGTGGGAAGGCAACAAGAGAGAGAAGAAGTGGAGAAGATGGGTTGCTTTGTTTCGCTGAACCCACGAACTAGCAAATGGAAGTAGGCTAGTAGCTAGCGTCAAAGAAGCAAAGGTGGAGATGAATGTGGCAGCGAGCGACTGGACTTCGGTCAACAATCTGGCTGGAGAAGACCACACGTTTGTCGTTGCTGCTGGGGAGACACGGAGGACGATGTGAGGCTTGCAGGCGTGCGCTGGGGTCATCGCTGGACGTCTGGCAGAAGAGAGAGATCTTCGTGTTGGGATTAATGGATTCCCAAAAACCAGATTCGACACTAAATCGAACCTCTAAAACGAATGCGGAAGACAAGCCCAGGAAAATCACGTATCACCGATCCTAAAGTACACCACGAATTCGAGCGTACCTTGTTAGCCACAGATTAAACACCGACGCTGATAAGAGGAAGAGAATTTGGCCCTGTTCGATCTGATGACACCAATTTGCCTTGAAGGGAAGAAAAACGTTGCCTTGTGCTTACTGTTTTTCCTTTTTTTTTTGTTGGAGAGAGAGAGAGAGAGAGAGAGGGACATACGTACGTTAATGATTCCAAGAGATACGTCCTCCCTATCTCTCCTCCCTTATATGCGTCCCCTCTAAAATACAAACGAATCCCTTCGTCCATGGGCCCTAATCCTGTGGGCCGGGCTTTTAAGCCCAACATGGGCGGACGGGCCTTAAGCCCATTACATCAAACCATTATCTCCCACTCGCACATGGTGGGCCGAACATGATTCTCTTTACCTTTCTTCAACATTCATACCGGTAAATAATCCGTGCGACCAGCATACTTTGAAAGCTCGTTGCTATACATCTGTTAGGAATATATAGCAGCTTATAATAGGCATCACACTCTGAGTAGATTTAGTATGCAGTACCTTAGATCGATCGATCGCATTTATATCTCTCTTGATCTCTTTTAAACAATGATATATATATATATATATATATATATATATATATATATATATTGTATTCACAATTATGATTATCCCAAAGATAGTCATAATTGGTCGACCAGTGAATACAAAACTACAATGTGATTCTCCAAATTTGATCTTCATTTTTCCTTCAAACTCTCAATTTCAGTCCAGCTTGCTTTTCTAGAAATGGCTCATTAGATCGAATCAACACATGACCATTGGCAACATCCTAATATAGCAAACACTAAATAGAAATTTTGAGAATAAGTAAGAGTCCTGAGGGCACTAAAATTGAGGAACTTTTTTCCTCAAGAGTCTCACACGGTATAAAAGTTGAGATCAAACTTTTGCCACTCTTATTGGTCGGCTCATGCATACGTAGTATGAAATACGTATTACGGTATTAACTCATTTCCCATGGAGCATATGTCTACACTTTCAATACCGTGCAGATGATAGTTCAGACATACCCAATGTCGAACTTGAGTTCACGTATCTACTCATTCATAAAATTCATTAGAACTCACATCTGGTATCTTAGAAAGATAAAGTAAAGTATGTGGGGTATTTTACTTTCGGACATCGTAAGTATTATGTCCTCATCTTAACATTTAGTTAAGGCGACATGCGTATTTTAAGCTTGAGCTCTTGATTATCACCTAGATAATAAGCTTAAAAATAATCTCATCTCTATTTATCACATAGTAAATAGAGGCGATTACCCATGTGAGTGGGCTAATCTTTTATCTGTCCGACATACTTCATTAATTTAAAGTAATGTACTGAGCATTCAGATGCATAAAGATCATACAAAGATTCATAGGCATTAACAATGAAAAAACACAAGTTCATTGATGTGAACAACTCAGGGAAATTACAATATCCAGTACATCAGACTTTACGCAATCCTAGAGATTTTACATGACCATAAAACACATCTCTAGGTATTGGCTTTGTCATAAGATCTGCTACCATTCTATGCATAGATATGTACTGTAAGTTCACATCCTTTCGTGCAACCATATCTTTGACAAAGTTATACTTGGTATCTATATATTTGGTCTTGCCATGATATTTTGGATCTTTGGTGTACGCTATAGCTGCTTGGCTATCTTAGTTAACCAATAATGGATTTGCAGCTTTCTCAATGACACCTAAATGATCCAAAAATCTCTTAAACCAAACTCCTTGTACTGCTGCTGATAATGCCACGAACTCAGCTTCCATCGTGGATAAGGCTATACACATTTGCTTCTTACTACTCCATGATATGGCGCCATTGTTCAGTAAGAAAGCAAATCCAGAGGTAGATTTCCTTTAATCTAAATCTCCTCCCCAATCAGCATCTGAATAGCATTTAAGTCGCAGATCCTTTCCTTGGTAATTCAACTTGTAATTAGCAGTTCCCTTCAAATACCTCAGTATTCTCTTAATGGCCTTCCAATGTTGGACTGGATTGGATTGGTATCTACTCACCATTCCAACGCAAAACATATGTTGGGTCTTGTACACATCATAGCGTACATCAAGCTCCCAACAGCACTAGCATAAGGAACATGTTTCATTTATTCCTTCTTTTGTGGAGTCCCTGGACACAGTCTATGGCTCAATCCTTCACCTTTTGCAATAAGAGTGTCTATGGGTTTACAATATTGCATACGAAATCGTTCAAGAACCTTATTTATATATGTTTCTTGCGAAAGAGACAATGATCTCTTCGAACGATCTCTCGAAATCTTAACTCCAAGAATGTATGCAGCCTTACCCATATCTTTCATCTTAAAGTTGGAAGACAACCAACTCTTGACAGTATTAACAAACTCCATATTGCTTCCGGCAATTAGTATATCATCAACATATAATAATATGATCACAAATTGATCCTTGGATCTTTTGATATATACACAACGATCTTCATCAATCATTGTAAAATCATATGCCATTATTGCATTATGAAAACGTATATACCATTGTCTCGATGACTGCTTGAGGCCATATATTGATCTCAAAAGTCGACATACCTTTTCTTGTTGGCCTTTCACTATGAAACCAGCAGGTTGTTCCATATATATTTCTTCCTCTAATTCTCCATTGAGGAAAGCAATATTTACATCCATCTGATGTAACTCAAGATCCATACTAACTACTATTGCCAGAATAATGCGAATCGAGGTAAATCTCATTACAAGAGAAAATTTATTTTCATAATCAATTCATTCCTGTTGATTATACCCCTTCGCCACAAGGCGAGCCTTATGCCTTTTTATCGAGCCATTAGCCTTTCGCTTTATTTTGAGAACCCACTTATTCCGAATAGCTCTGCGTCCTTTTGGAAGATCAACAAGTTCCTAGACTTGGTTTGATTTCATTGACTCCATTTCCTTTTCCATTGCATGAATCCCTTTTTCCTTACTAGAGCAATTCAGAGCCTCATTAATATTTCTTGGCTCATCCTCATCTTGTGGAGCAACCATAAAAGTTTCCCCTTCGATGTCAAAACGTCGATAGGGAATACTTTGGCGACTTGTTCGCCCTATGGGAGATTATACACTTTGCACATCATTCCCCATTATGCTCCCACTTGGATTAGATAATGATGATGTCGTCTCATCATGTATGTGTAATTGAGAATGAGTTGAATTCAATTCATCACTTCTCATATTACTCCCACTTGGACGAACTCCACTAATATCATTATCTTGATCCAAGGTTTCAAATAAGGAGTAATCTTCCCCTATTTCGCCCTTCTTAGGAAATTCATCCTCTAAGAATGTGACATCCCGCGATTCAAATTCAGTTATACTCCCACTTTCTTGCTCACCTATGAACACATACCCTTTCGAGTGTTCTAAGTATCTTATGAAAATACTCTTCTTTCCTCTAGGACCCAATTTCCCAAACTTGTGAGAGGACTCATGTGTATAGGTAGCACAACCCCATGGTTTAAGAAAACTTAAGTCTGGTTTTCTACTTGTCCATAACTCATATGGAGTGGAAGTAACTGATTTGGAAGGCACCCGGTTAAGTATATAAGCAGCAGTTAACAATGCATTACTCCAAAAAGTAATAGGTAAGTTAGCATGCGCCATCATGTACCTAACCATTTCCAATAGGGCTCTGTTTCTTCTCTCCGCAACACCATTTTGTTGAGGAGTATACGGAATAGACAATTGTCTTTCTATTCCTTTTTCATCATATAATTTTCTGAACTCATCAGATAAATATTCTCGACCTCGATCGGATCTCAATGTTTTTATTTTATTGTCTAATTGATTTTCTACCAGGTTCATAAACCTTTTGAAACAATTTATTGCTTCAAATTTATGAGAAATCAAATAGACATATCCGAATCGAGTATAATCATCTATAAAAGTGATGAACTAAACAGCCACATGCCTTCCTCTTACATTCATTGGACCACATATATCATAATGGATCAAATGCAGAGGAAATTCAGCTCTTTTACCTTTTCCAAATGGTTTCCTTATCATTTTCCCTTCTAGGCAATGCTTACATATGGGCAAATCGACTTTTTCAATGTTACCCAACAAGCCCTCTTTGGCTAGTCTATTCATACGTTGTTGGCCAATGTGACCAAGTCTAGCATGCCACACATTCACATCATTATCATATGTATTAGGAGACGTGAGAAGGGAATAACAAACATTTGCATTAACATAGTCAATATCTAATACAATGAAACCATCCAGAAAATAACAACAACCATAGTAATTTGTATTCAAAAACAAATCCACACTTGTATTATAGAAGTTCATATTAAAACCTAGTTTTACCAACACTAAAACAGACACTAAATTCCGACGAATCTCCGGAGCATACAATACATCATGTAGGAACAAAGTGCATCCACCACGCATATTCAGTTGGCATGTGCCAATTCCTTTCACTTTAGCTCTGGAGTTGTTTGCCACATAGACCCACTTAATTCCAGTTGGTACTCGTCGAAATTCCACGAAGGATCCTCTATCCTTCGCTACATGGTCTGTCGCTCTTGAATCTATAGTCCATAAAGGATTTGACTCAGTCAAGAATATAGAACTCGACATAAAAGTAAAGTTCTGAAAAGTACAAGGGGTGTTTATCTTCTTTGGCTCACGACAGTCGCGAGCATAGTGACCCTTTTGGTCACAGTTGTAATACTTCACCCTTGTAAGCTTCTTCATTCGAGGGCGCTTTCCTTTTTCATGTTGGTTAAGCTTGGGTTTATTCCCTAAAGGACCTGCTTCCTTGCCTTTCCCTTTATCAAAGCAGTTAGGACGTTTGCACTTGGAGCTCGAAGCTCCATATGAGCTAGAACTAGCATGATAGAGTTTAGCTTCTAGCTTAGCCGCTAAGAGGCGGTCCTCTTCTAGCTCAAGCTGACGCATAGCATCCTCAAAAGTTTTGATATTATCATTATGGGTCAGGTGCACCTTTATATGCTCCCAACTCTGAGGTAATGAACGAATCACTGCTTGCACTTGTTGCTCATCTGTCAGGACATGGCCAGCATCTTTAAGCTCATTTATCATGTTTGACATCTTTCTAAGATGTTGCTTCATAGTCTAACCATGAGGCTTCTTATAAGAGTCAAACCTAATAGTGAACTGCCTCAGTTTGGTCACCGAAGTATGATTAAATCTTGCTGCCAATGCTTCTCACATTTCCTTGGCATTGTTAAAACGCTTAAACTCTCACATGACGTCATTGTCCATTCTACTTAGCAACATAAATCGAGCAAGAGAGTTCTTTCTTTTCCATGCAGCAAAAGCTTCCTTATCTCTTTTGTGCTATGCAGTGTTTCCTTCTTCAGGTTCTACCATGGTCAGGTTAAGAGCTTCTAGTGCCTCTTGCTCTTCCATCATATATTGGATTTTCATGTGCCATATTTCATAGTTGTTACCATTGAGCTTCTCACCTTTGTTCAGCTCGGCAACTATGCTATTTGTGGCTGAAGCCATTGATCTGAACACATCAGACATATATGCACGAATTATTAATGCCTATCATTTATGCATCCCTTTTGCACAGACCCATCATATTCATGAACAATTTCAAGTAAGGTTTCAGAATTAAAAGGTCAATAAGTTTCCAATCATCCTCCAAAAATGCTAACTTAAAACCATCATTAATATAATTGTCTTATGCAAAATAAATTCTATGAAGCTACAAAAACTTCAGTAACTACCCACAAAGAACCAGCAAGAATAACAAAAAAGCAAATAATAATTGACATCCAATAAAACAATAATGCTTTCATATAATACAACTAACATATTGGTTGCTACATCAACAACAATCAGGTAGTAAACATTACAAAAGATGTCCACGAAGCACACTTAACAAAGATCAGCCAATACATCTAACACTAAATTAGCACACGAACTGGGAAAGATCCTCTTTTATTCAATTTCTTGATACTTTTCCCTTGTGACAATCCAATAATATTCATCTACAAAATCCATCACAATTTTCTTATATGAAGCAGCTCTGTTGACATCCCATATGCGATTCAACACTTATTGCCATTCAGGTGGAAGGGTGTTCATGAAAAATCGCACCATCTCTGACTGTGGCATAGGACGACCATTCCATACGACCTTTTGAATTTTCCCGTTGACTTCAAGGACGTGATCAATTAAGTCACTACTCTCCTATCGATGATTAGTAAGCTTAGCTATCAACTTAGAAAGCCTTTCTTTTTGTTCATCGGTAATTGCGCGAATAGGTGTGCACAACCTCAGGGGAGGCATCGTTACTGCAACAAATGCAGAATTGTTCCCGCAACAAATGCAAAACAAATAAGGGATTACATATAATCCACATAGACTTAATTGAAAAAGAAACACATTCTTTTCCTTTTTTTTTTCCAACGGTCAACGGTCAATGATCGGTGGTCAACGGTCAACGGTCAACGTGTCAACGGTCAGGTCGTCGGTCATCGGATCGAGTCCGACGAATTGACCCGGCGCATGCCTCGCACGTGCGAGCGACTGGTCGTAGCTTGGGTTGAGTTGTGTCTCGGGTCGGGTCGGGTCGCCGGCTGGCTAACGGTTGACAGCGATGACATCATTCCAGCGGTTACCGACCGTTGGGTGATGTCACGATGACATCAGCACGCGTCAATTTGTCGACCTGTGCATGTCGATTCGCCGGCCGACGATGCGCACGTGCCGGTTCGCCGACCAACGCGTGGCGCCCACGTGTAGCGGCTTCTGGCCGCACGTGTGGGCGCGTCCGGCGTCTCCTGGCAGTGCACGACCCATCGACAGACTCGTCTCGACGAGCTCTTTCACCCTGTGTCTTCAGAAATCGATTTCAACTTACAAAAACTCAAAAAAAATGGATGAACAGTGCTCGGGTGTCGGGATTTTGCGCCCCGATCCGTGTCGAACGATTATTTTCATGAAAAATCAATCAAAAACGTAAAAGGGGTTGGGAAAACATGAAATAGGGCTTTGATACCAATGTTGGGATTAACGAATTCCCAAAAATCGAATTCGACACTAAATCGAACCTCTAAAACGAATGCGGAAGACAAACCCAAGAAAATCACGTATCACCGATCCTAAAGCACACCACAGATTCGAGCGTACCTTGTTAGCCACAGATTAAACACCGACGCCGATAAGAGGAAGAGAATTTGGCCATGTTTGATCCGATGATGTCAATTCGCCTTAAAGGGAAAAAAAAAAGGTTGCCTTGTGCTTATTGTTTTTCCTTTTTTTTTTTGTTGGAGACAGAGAGAGGGACAGAGACGTATGTACGTTAATTATTCCAAGAGATACGTCCTCCCTCTCTCTCCTCCCTTATATACGTCCCCTCTAAAATACAAACGTACCCCTTCGTCCATGGGCCCTAATCCTGTGGGCCGGGCTTTTAGGCCCAACATGGGTGGATGGGCCTTAAGCCCATTACATCAAACCATCACTTCGAATGTGTGGGCATGCTGGCAAGACAACAACGAAGCCAGCAAATGTTGGCATGGAGTGGCAGGCAGCAGCACGTGAAGAGATGGGAGTAGGGGCGACTGTGAATTCCGTGGAGGGGCGTGAGAGAGGGCAGCAAATGGAGAGTTGTCGGTCACAAGAACAAAGAGAGGAAAACAAGAGTGGCTGCTTCATGGAGATGGCGTTCGATTGAAGAGGATGGGAAGAAATGGGAGAAAAGTCCATGGTTATCTCAAATTTCATCATTAGAGTGCCCAACTAGTACTTCAAGCTTATCCTCATGTCCCCTTAATTCTTTCTTGAGTTGGATTTTCCATTAAATCAAATTTTGATGAAAAAATTTCTAGCCCCTTGTCCAAAACCGAATTTCACTCAGTTAAATTCAATTTCCTTACTCAATTTCTCAAATTGAGGTCCGATTTCGATGAAGAAAAATCCCGAACAATTTTCTATAAGTCCACGACA
Organism: Eucalyptus albens; assembly: GCA_014182695.1. Classification (NCBI taxonomy): domain Eukaryota; kingdom Viridiplantae; phylum Streptophyta; class Magnoliopsida; order Myrtales; family Myrtaceae; genus Eucalyptus; species Eucalyptus albens. The sequence continues at coordinate 53,915,813 of CM024648.1, read as the reverse complement.
CTTAAAGGCTCAGCTTGAAAGTCCAATTTTCCTTTAATTTGGCTCATCCGAATTTCCACAAATTTTTTGCAACGTCCAAATGATTTTCCGTAAAATCCTAGAATCTCTAAAAATTCTTTAGAGGATGAATCGACGTTCCTAAAATAGCTCGTGACACCACAGAACTTTCAATTTCTAAAATCGGGTTCAAATTCACAGGTAATTTCACTCCAGCGCGCTTTTAGTGCGACCTAGTCCACTAGAATACTTTTAGTAATTTTTGGTGCAATTGACTCGTGATCGATTTATCTTAAGTCACAATGTACATCTCTGACACATTGGCGACTCTCGGTTGACATGAAAATCTCGATGTTTCAATTACGACACTTTGGGTACCCAAAATGTCAAAAAATCAATGTAGTGCCAATTGATGAAAATTTTGCAATCGAGTGAAATCACTCACACTTTGATCATACATCTCAATCTAATCGACCTATCTTTGATCTTTGATAGATTATGACAGTGTCGTAATGACCCTTATAGATCAACATGGTCGAGCAATTGATTTATGGTCGAATTCTCAAGTCTATTGCATTTAGACTCTTTAATTGCTTTCCCAGATAGTCTAGTTATCTCACGAGTGATTAGCTCAGAGAATTGCACTATTAGTGGATCAATGAAAAGCTCGATTTATTTAATTGAAAACAAAATCTGAAAATTTAGGTTGTTACAACTCTTTCTCTCTTATAAAAATTTTGCCTCGAAATTTAAACCTTACAAATCTTTAAACAAAAGGGTGGGGGTATGGTCGTCTCATTGACTTCTCAATTTCCCATGTTGCTTCTTCTGTACCATAGTGTTGCCAGACCACTTTGACCAAAGGGATGGTTTTGGTTCGCAGGACCTGCTCCTTACGATTCACAATCTGAACCGGGTTTTCAATGTACGACATTCTGTTGTCCACGTTCCATTCTTCAAAATTGAGTACATGGGTCAAGTCAGGCTCATACTTCCTCAACATCGACATGTGAAAGACGTCATGCACTTGCGTCAGTCTCGGTGGTAATGCAAGACGATATGCTAGGATCCCAATTCTTTCAAAATCGCAAATGGACCTACGTACCTTGGACTCAGTTTTCATTTCTTGCAAAAGTGCGAAGTTCTTATTGGCGATGCCTTTAGGAAAACGTGATCACCAACTTGGAATTCCAATGGCCTTTGACGCTTCTCGGTGTAGCTTTTATGGCAGCTCTAAGCGGTCTTTAAGCTGTCTTTGATAACGGCAACTACATCCATTGACTGTTAAACCAACTCTGGGCTTGTGATTTTTCGTTCCCCGACTTCATCCTAACATATTCGTGTTCTATATGCTTTGCCATACAACGCTTCAAAAGGAGTCATCTGGATGCTCTGCTGATAACTATTGTTGTAGGCAAACTCTACAAGGTGAAGCTGTTCCTCCCAGCTTCCCTTAAAATCCAGTACGAAAGATTGCAGCATGTCCTCAAGGGTTTGAATTGTCCTCTCAAACTGGCCATCCATCTAAGGATGATATGCCGTACTGTACTGTAGCTTTATACCTAGAGCACTTTGTAGACTTTTCCAAAATGTAGCTATGAATCTCAAGTCTCGGTCAGATGTAATTGTCACCGGCACTCCATGCAGACGAACTATCTCATGCACGTATAATTCTGCGTGCCTGTCTAAATCAAGGTCCTTTCGTACTGTAATGAAGTGAGATGACTTTGTTAGTCTGTCGACCACTACCCAAATAGAGTCATTACCTCTCTGACTCATTGGTAAGCCCATCACAAAATACATCGTAATATGTTCCCATTTCCATTCTGGGATCTCCAGAGGTTACAGAAATCCTCCCGACTTACAGTGCTATGCCTTTACTTGCTGACATGTCAGACACTTGGTGACATGCTTGGCGATATTCACCTTCATACCGGATCACTAATAGTGTTGACGCAATTCCGATACATTTTTGTACTGTCGGGATGAATGCTATAACTGCTATGATGAGCTTCTGATAACATCTCCTCCTTAAGCTCTGTATCGTTAGGTATACACAATTGTCCTTGGAATCTTAATGTTCCATCATCAAAAACCTGAAAGTAAGCTTTTCTCTTATTGATATCTTTTTGCAGGATCTTTTGAATATCTGGATTTGTTGGCTGAAGTGTTTTGATTCTGATTTGAACATTCAGCTCAATTTTGAGGGTGGTCGTAAGATTTGAAAGGTAGCCTACTTCAAATTTGAAAACTAAATCTCTAGCCTTCTTAATCAAAGTCCATTCCTTGAGTACCATATGTGCAACTGAGGACTCTCGACTCAGTGCATTTGCGACCTTATTCTCTTTTTCGGGGTGATACAAGATATCACAATCTTAGTCCTTCAAGAGTTCCATCTAGCGACGCTGTCTTATATTCAACTCCTTCTGAGAGAATAAATACTTGAGGCTTTGATGGTCAGTGAAGACCTAGAATCTTTCTCCACACAAATAATTTCTCCAAATCTTCAAAGCGAAAATAATAGTTGTGATTTCTAAGTCATGTTTTGGGTAGTTCATCTCATGAGGTCTTAACTGACGGGACGTGTATGCAACAACCCTACCATGTTGCATCAGCACGCGCCCCAATCCCTTAAACGACACATCACTGTAGATCTTATATCCTCTAGGACCATATGGTATGGTTAGCACAGGTGCGGTAGTCAGCTTTTCCTTAAGCTCTTGGAAACAACACTCACACTTGTCTGTCCATACGAAGTTTTCTTCATTCTTCAAGAGTCGAGTCAAAAGCGATGCCAACGCTAAAAACCCTTCCATGAACCTTGTAATATCCTGCTAAACCCAAAAAGCTTATGAACTCTGTCACTGTTGTCGGTCTTGGCCAATTGATCACTGCTTCAATCTTGCTTAGATCCACGGAGATTCCCTTTCCTGAAATCACGTGACCTAGGAAAGCAACACGAGTAAACTAAAACTCGCACTCGCTGAACTTGGTGTACAGCTCATGAGTCCTTAGAGTCTGCAGTACTAATCTCGAATGTCTTTCATATTCTTCTGGACTTCTTGAGTATCATAGGATATCATTAATGAACACAATCACAAACTGATCAAAATATTCCTTGAACACTTAGTTCATCGGATCCATGAAAGTAGCTAAGGCGTTCGTCAGTCCGAATGGCATTACAGTGAACTCATAATGGATGTATTGAGTACGAAATGCTAACTTAGGAATGTCCCCTTTCTTGATCCTCAGCTGATGATATCCCATCCTTAGGTCGATTTTTTAAAATATTGACGCTCCTTGCAGTTGGTCAAACAAGTCATCAATTCTCGGCAGTGGATATTTGTTCTTAATCATCACTTGATTGAGTTGTCGATAGTCGATGCACAGGCCCAACGAACCATTTTTCTTTTTCACAAACATAACTGGTGCTCCCCAAGGTGATGCACTGGGATGTATGAATCCCATATCCAACAATTCTTACATCTGCACCTTTAGTTCTTTCAACTCAAACAAAGCCATCTAGTAAGGAGCCTTAGAAATTGCTCTATCCCGGAGGCTAACTCAATTACAAACTCAATTTCCCTTTCTAGTGGCAAGCCTGGCAGTTTCTTTAGAAATACGTTTGGAAACTCTTGGACTACCACAATATCCACGATCTTCAACTCCTCAACTGTTGTATCCACAACAGTTGCTAGGTAACCTTGGCAACCCCCGTCTAACAAACAAGTTGTCTCAATAGACAAAATTAAAAGGGATAGAAGGTCCTCCTCAACTTTCAATAAATTCAAACTTTTATTCGTCAACAAGTCAAACTGTATTATATTACGACAATAAGTCATTACAACAAAAAGCTCCTCAAGTTAAACCTTTTCAAGGTTACACCTAAACAAGCTAGTCAAGTACAACTCTAGCCAACGATTCTTCTTTCTACAACTTTATTACAAAAAAAATAAAATAAAGTTCTCCATACTTAACCAAAATTTTGCTGTGCCGCTCTAATAAAATCACCCCAAAAAATTCTTCCTTTGATCGGGCACGCTTCAGTTCATTCCTTTCTTTTTCATCATCCTAATAGTATCCATTTGCAGTAAAGGTGCTTATGCTCTCCTAGACCTATGCGGACAGTTCCTCACCTGATGGCCAGGCTGGCCACATCCATAGCATGCTCCCGTTATTCTTGGACACTGGGTTGGTTCATGCTCCCTTTTACAACTTTAGCACCAATCTAGTGAGTTCTTTGCCTCCTGTCGGGTGATAGTATGCACATTTCTTGTGCTGGAGGCCTAATCCAAGTATCCCACAGTGTCTCTTGCGGCACGCACATCCTCTCTATTCTGTTCCATCGGTGGTGGTGGTAGCAGCTGTGGTCCTATTTGCCTGAGTAGACAATTTCTGGCTAAGTGACCCTATTGGTCACACACAAAACAAGCACTCGTCCTAAAATGACATGGGGCTAGTCCATCCCGTCTTCCGCGGAAGTGACACACTGCATTCTGGCTCCACGCTGACTTTCCGATCCCACCCTGCTTGCTGGGCGAAATAGGATACCTTTCTTCTGACATCGGTCTCTTCCTCAGTTGATTATCCCTTATGTTGGAATTGAATCTTGACTTAGATGCGATAGCTTGCTCCTCTATCACCACTCCAGATTAGGCCTCAGCAAGGGCAGTATCAACATTAGTTATTGCACTAGTAGTGGTAATGACGGCAGCAACAGCGACGGCTCGATCCTACGCTTGTTGGCCTAGCAAGTTCCCAAAAGTCACTAGTGCCTAAACGATCCTGTCGAACCTAGGATCGCTTGATGCTGCTACATTAGTATCGTCCTGCGATGGTACTCTCTCACTTACGCTAATTTGAATTGGTGCTCTACCTCGGCCACCTCAGGTGCTGACTCTTATCGGCGTCCACACCCGAGTCACTAAGGATAAGGTCCTTTGCCTAAGTGTTTTCAGCTCCTGATCACTCATCCTACAGGTTCTCATAGAAACCCGTTTTCGAATTCTAATTCCAAATTAGAATTTGAGTGACCACCAAACCAGCTACCAAACAGCTATCAATTACATGCGTCAACATAAAATCAAGGTCATTCCTACTAACTATCCCTTGAACCCATCGCACATTATCACTCCAAACACAAACTTCTCTCTGATACCACTAAACGGGTATGTCATGCCCCGAACCCCGAGCGCATGCCCATCCCTCTCTGGTTGATAATATTTTTCGACTTCTCAGGACGAGTCGCTGACCCATTTTATTTTATTGCACATGCAGAAGTGAAAATAAATCCCCTGACAATAATCATCTCGGGATAAAAACCAGGACAATAAATTCAAAATAGCACACTTTTATAAACAACGAGACTCAGGTACAAAAAGAGTCTAGTTGAAAACCTACAAAAAGGTCGACTCTTGAAAGAGGTTGTCTTATGACATACTAATAGGACACATCCGCCGATCCTCCATACTCCTCCTTGGACTTGAGGGCCTTGGTCCTCCACGACCACCTTCTAAGAACCTGAAAATGGTTATTCAATAACCAATGAGACAATGTCTCAGCAAGTCCACGCTCTAAACCCCGATTAGGAGGGTGACACGCTAGAAGCGTCCTAACCACACAATCACACATTTAGCATAGAAGACTTACCTTGCCTCAATTCCACCCTGTAGGTCAGCACGATTCATTTCACAAGGCATATAAGTAATGCACATAAAAACCAAAATACCTCAACAACTCATTTAATCACAAGGGTCTCGATTATAAGGCTAAACCATTATGACACGACCCATACCATACCACACAATTGTGTCTTATAATTAGGCACATCAAGTTTAGACAATCATGCTTTCCAATTGATAATTAAGCCACTTGAGGCACTGCCGATTTCCATGTTCGGCAGTCTAGTAGCATAGCCAGGCATTGTCTCTTCCCCAAAGAGCACGGCTATGTCACATTGATGGCTATCCCGAAGAGCATAAGTCCAGAATCTACCGTGACCTGATACCCTAATGCATGGGCAACTCGAAAGAGGGATTTAGTAACGTCCGGCATAATTGCTCGAGACAGTTTTCTTATCAAACACACGACCAATCAATTTCGGCCCAAGACACCATGCATTGTACTCAAATACCACAATTAATTAGTGATCCTAGCCTATTTTCTTCGTATTAGAAATACATTGTAAATTAATTGTGTGGGTACACGGTCAAATTGGACACAAAAAATTCATAATCCTTTCTTTAAAATCCCACTGGTGTATATATTATATAAAACCATTTTCGGTGTTTAAAACCCGATACTCGGGATTTTCTAGATAAATGTCAAAATTCACAAATTTTTTAATAATTTACCCAATTTCCAATTAGCACTCAAATTTCGCTATATAACACTTGATTGCAGAAATTAACCACACCATTACAATTAGCACGAAATTCCGGTCACTGGCTACCCTAACATAATTTTCGAAAAAATATTTAATAATTAAATAATTTCTAAAATTAATTAAATAAATGCATTAAATATTAAAAATACTAACTTAGGCTAAATAAATTTAATCTAACCACCTATTGAGCTAAATAAATTATTCTAAGCATCCTTGCTTTATACAATACACTAATCTAATTAACTATAAATTTCTAACCACCTAATTACTTAACCTAACTATCCAAACTTGACTAACTAACTTAATAATTAAACTAATTGCACTGAAATAAACCTAAACACCCCTTAAACGTTGTTATCCTAGTAAGAATAGTTTAGTGCATAAACTCACCGGTTAATTGTTGAAATCGGTTCACCGCGACGACGACGCGACGGCGGCCGAAATACAAATTTTCGGCAGCATCGGCGGACACTCAGACCAGGCCTAAAATGGGCTCGACAAATCTCAGCCCAACCTGAGATTTTCTTTTGAATTAGACTGAGCCCGAAGTAGGCTGACTTTGTGGACTTGGGTTGCTAAACTGGGCTTGACTTCACGGGCTTCAAATGGGCTAGACTTAAAGCTGAAAACTGAACTGGACTTGCTGCGGCTAGGCTTCAAGAATTCGTTGGATCCATGGGCTTCAAAGGCTGAATTTCAGATGGGCTGCATGCTGGGCCGTTAAGCTTGATGGGCTGAGTGCTAAAATTTTCGGTGGACTTCACACAGCAAAATGGAGATGGGCCCACGACGCTGGATTGAAGAAATCGGGCAATAGCTTTGACGAGTGGAGAATGCTTCGTGCGGGTGGCGTTGCGGATGAGATGCAGTCAACTTCGGTGAAGGAGACACCGGTTGTTGACTCAACGGACATATGGCAGCAGCTGGGAAAGATGGGCCGTTGATGCGGGCGAAGGGAAAAGCAGCAAAAGGGGATGCGTGGGCTGGCATTCGATTGGAGTCCACCGCTTGAAGTTTGCTGGGTTGAAACGGTGGAATAAAACCACAAGAAAATCGAAGTGGGACGACAGCAAGAGAGAGGAGAAGTGGAGAAGATGGGTTGCTTTCCGTTTCGCTAAACCCACGAACCAGCAAATGGAAGTAGGCTGGTAGCTAGCGTCGAAGAAGCAAAGGTGGAGATGAACATGGTAGCAAGTGGCTGGACTTTAATCAACAATTCGGCTGGAGAAGACCACGCGGGCGTCGTTGCTGCTGGGTTGACATGGAGGATGGTGGGAGGCTTGCAGGCGTGCGCTGGGGTCTTTGCTGGACGTCTGACAGAAGAGAGAGATCTTCAGATGTGTGGGCGTGCTGGCAAGACAGCAACGAAGCTAGCAAATGTTGGTGTGGAGTGGCAGGCAACAGCACGTGAAGAGATGGGAGCAGGGGCGGCTGTGAATTCCATGGAGGGGCGTGAGAGAGGGCGGCAAATGGAGAGTTGTCGGTCACAGGAGCAAAGAAAGGAAAGCAAGAGTGGCTGCTTCCTGGAGATAGCGTTCGATTGAAGAGGATGGGAAGAAATGGGAGAAAAGTCCATGGTTATCTCAAATTTCATCATTATAGTGCCCAACTAGTCTTTCAAGCTTATCCTCATGTCCCCTTAATTATTTCTTGAGTTGGATTTTCCATTAAATCAAATTTTGATGCAAAAATTTCCAGCCGCTTGTCCAAAACCGAATTTGACTCAATTAAATTCAATTTCCTTACTCAATTTCCCAAATTGAGATCCGATTCGATGACAATTTTCAATTAAATACTAGACAATTTTCTGCCAAGTCCTTGACACTCAGAGGCTTGGCTTGGAAGTCCATATTTCCTTTAATTTGGCCCATTTGAATTTCCACAAATTTTCCGCAACATCCGAACAATTTTCCATAAAAATCCCAGAATCTCTGAAAATTCGTTGGAGGATGAGTCAACGTTCAGAAAATAGCTTATGACACCACAGAACTTTCAATTTCTGAAATATGGTTTAAATTCATGGTTAATTTCACTCCGGCACGATCTTAGTGCAAACTAGTCCACTAGGTAACTTTTAGAAATTTTCGGTGCAATTGACCCGTGATCGATTTATCTCGAGTCACAATATACATTTTCGACACATTGGCGAGTCTCGGTTGTAGTAAAAATCTCGAGGTTTCAATTATAGACACAAGGTACCCAAAATGTCAGAAAATAAATTTATTGCCGATCGATGAGAATTTTGCAATCAAGTGGAATCATTCACACTTTGATCACACATCTCAGTCGAATCAACCTATCTCTAATCTCTGATCGATTCTGACAGTGTCGTAATGATCCTTGCAAATCAACATGGTCAAGCAGTCGATTCCTAGTCGAATTCTCAAGTTTATTGCATTTAGATTCTTTAATTGCTTCCACAGATAGTCAATTTATCTCGTGAGTGATCAACTCAAAGAATTGCATTATTGGCGCATCGATGAAAGGCCTGATTTATTTAATCGAAAATGAAAATTGAAAACTCAGGCTATGACAATCCTCAAATGTCTTTCGTGCTCCTCAGGACTTCTCGAGTACACTAGGATATCGTCGATGAAAACGATCACAAACGGTTTTAGATACTCCTTGAACACGCAATTCATTACAAGAAGAGGCTCCTTGAGCCAAACATTTTTATAGATGACATAAGAGTTATACATAGGCAAAATATTCTACTATATCTCGAGCCAGCGATTCTCCTTTCTATGACTTTATTACAACAAACTGAAGTTCTATAAGCTTAACCAAAATTTCGCTGCGCCACTTTAATAAAATTATCCCAGAACCATTCTTCTCTTAATTGATGCATGGCTCGATTTCTTCCTGTCTCCTTTGCCATCCTAGTAGCGCCCTATTTATGGTGCATTCTACAGCGCGTTCCCTCTGTTCCGTCCCATCGTTAGGGGCAGCGGCAGCTGAGATCCTATCGGCCTGTGCGGTCAATCTTTGACCAGGTGGCTGTGCTGGTGACGCCCGTAGCAAACTCTTGTCTTAGGAAAACATGAGGTTGATCCATATTGTCTCTCACATAAACAACATACTTTATTCTGATTTGATGCTCACTTGCCTATCCCACCATTCCTGTTGGGCGGAATAGAATACATTCCTCTGGTCATAGGCTCCTTCCCAAACCAATTTCCATCTCTGTTCGAACCGAATCTTGACCTAGATGCGATAGCTTGTTCACTGAAGTTCCTCTCTATCAACTTGGCCCATTCATACAAATTGTTATAGTCCTTCAGGTTGAAAGGTACCAGCAGATTCTTCAGCTTTGGTTTGAGGCCATTTTTAAACCTCCTAGCTCTATTTGTCGGATCCTCTATCAATCTTGGGGTGTATTGTGATAACTTTGCAAACATGGCCTCGTACCGGTTTACTGTCATTAGACCTTGACGAAGGTGCTAAAACTCCTCCATATTTTGTTTCCTAGCACTATTAGAAAAGTACTTGCCATTAAAAGCTTTAATGAAGGCATTCCAGTCAGGAATCACACCTTCAAGAAGTATCCTACCTCTGGTGGCTCTCCACCAGGTACTTGCGTTACCTTGCGGCTGATATACTGCAAGGACCATCTTTTCATCCTCTGTGCATCTCAGCAATGTAAAGGCCTTCTCCAAGTCTTGAATACAGAAGTTGCAACTTCGTGATCTCCTACACCTATGAAACTTGGCGGTTTCAACTTCAAGAACTATTCAACGAGCTTATGCATCAGCCTCTCGACAACCACATTCCCAGGTGGAACTTCAGTAGGTGTGGCAGCAGTGGCATTGGCGGCAGTAGTGGCGGCTGCGATACCGACGGCTATAGCAACGGTGACGGCAATTTGATTCTGGGCCTGTTGCCCTACCACATTCCCTAACATCTCTAGCATTTGTACGATCTCCTCAATTCTAGGATCACCAGGTGTTGCTACACCAGCACTGACTAGCGGCAGTACTACTCCACTTGCATTGGCCTGGGCCTGCGCTTTAGCTTGACCACCTCGGGTACCGACCCTTATCGGCATCTTACCTCGAGTCACAAAGGCTATTGCCCTCTTCCTAGGAGTCCTATACTCTTAATCACTCATAATACAAGATCCTTATAGAACCTGCTTTCCAATTCCATACAGAATTAGAAACTAAGTGACACACAAAAGAAGCTACCAATCAGCTATCAATCACATGTATAAGCATAATAAAAGGTCTTTCCTACTAACTATCCCATAACCCATCGCACCTTATCACTCCATACACTAACCAATTCTAATACCACTTCGGACGGGGATGTCACGCCTTGAACCCCGGGCATGCGCACATCCCTCGGCGGTCGACTAAAAATTTTGCGACGTTCCCAAGACGTGTCGCCAATCCTTTCTTTTTATGCACATGCGGAAGCGAATTGAACAAATTCCAAACAACAATCAAACATGGGATAGAAAAGCAGGACAACCAATTTTCACAAAACACACTTCATATACATGCCAAGTTAACCTAAGGGTTCATATAAACAAGTCTCTGTCTAAAAGAAAACCCTAGGCCACCTACACACTGGACCCTCCAACCTTGAGCTCCGAGTTCTCCATCTAAGGAACTGAAATTATTTAAACCACGATGGGGTGAGATAATGTCTCAGCAAGTTTACACCCTAAACCCCGATTAGGAAGAAAATACGCCTGGAGGTAGTCTAATCACACATCATACAAGAATCACCTCGCCTCAGTCCCTTTCTACACATTAGTACAATTCATATCACATATACTTGCAGCAAGTGCACTCATCAATTGGAAAATCTCAACTTATGTCTCAAACAATCACAGGGGGTCTCAATTATAAGGCTAAATCATTATTGTATGTCCCGTTCCGTGCCACATAATTTTGTTCCATAATTAGGCTAGTTTATCTCAATCATCCACACGTTCCAATTGATTACTACCCCCATAGGCACGGCCTACCTGATGCACATCAGTCTTCCAGCACAACCGGGCATCGTCTCATCCCTTGAGTACGGCAACGTCTACCTTTAGATGGCATTCCACACAAGAGCATCGGTCCACCCTCTATTGCAACTGACATTTGTTATTGGGGGCATTCCACATAGGAGTATCATCCACCCAACACACATCGAGTGACAGGTTCTCATAACCATCACACGTACACCCAATCCTAGCCAAGGACATCGTGCTTTGCATTCTGACGATGGCTATCCCGGTTTAATTTTCGAAAAATATTAAATAATTAAATAAATTACAAAATAATTAAATTAAACTACTAAAATAAATTAACGTAAGTTCAACTAATCACCTAAGTGCCTAACTAAATTAATCTACTAAGCTAACTCCTTAAACTAACCATTCTAGCTAATATAATGTAAATGACTAACTAAATAGTCTAACTAATTCACCTAACTAAATTAACCACCTAGTTCACTCAACTAAACTAACTAACTAATATTTACTCTAACTAAATTAACTACTTAACATGCTTAAGCCTAAACTAATCCTCAATAAGTGTAATTAACCCCTAAGTAAGGTTTAGGAGGCTAACTCACTCAATTAGTGAACTAAAGAGTTCACGGCAACGGTGACGCAACGACAAGCAAGTCTTAGGTCTACAATGACATCAAAGGGAGCTTGGACCGGTCTAAAAAGGGTCCAAAATGGCTCAGCTAGAGCTGAGCTTCGGCTTGGCTTCCCGCAGAGGGCCCTTTGGTTGGTCCGATGTGCTGGCTTTTGCTTGTTTTGCGGCTGAATTGCGTGTTGGACTAGAGGCGAGGAGAGTTGTTCAATGGTGGACACTAGACTGGGCTAGGCCGTGCATGAGGAGAACCGGTGAAGGAGTAGCTTCGGGTGGTGGCTTCATTGCTAGGATGGGGACAAAGTGGTAGAGTCAGCTTCGTGAGGCGCTTCTGGGTTTGACTCGGTGGAAATGATAATGTGAGGAGGAGAAAGGGCGGTCGGTGGAAGCTGAGGCAGGGAAATAGAGTTGGCATGCGGCAAGGGTAGAAGGGAAAATGGGCTGGCAATGGTGGCGCTGGCGTTGAAGGTTTACAGTCAACTGACCGTTGAAGGGAATTGGTGGGCTGGCTTTGGACATGTGGAAGCAGGATGGAGAAAATGGTGTAGATGGACGGCTGAGTCGGTGGCAGAAGTGGGCGGTTTGTTCGCTAGTGGGGTAGGGGAAATAATGTGAAAGGAAGAAAAATGAAAATGAGACAGAAGTAGCCGAGTTCGGTGAAGTAGACAAACTCACATGAAGAAGAAAGGGAGTAGCGGCTGGCGTGCGAGAGAAGTCGAACGAGGGGGGGGGGAGAAAGTCAATGAGAAATATCCATTTTCATCATTGTTGGTCCCACAAGCCTTCATGCACATCTCTTTGGTCCCCAACAATTCTTTTTAGCATAAAATCCCACAATTAGCTAAGTTAATGTCCCATTGCTGCAAACCCCCCACAAGCCTCCGAATTTCACCAAGTGAACTTCAATTTCTTCACCAATTTCCCCAATTTTGCTGAGGAGGAAGCCCACACAAATTCCACAATTTTCCTTCACCAATTACCTCACTTTGGAGGCCAAAAATACACTCACTTTGGCCCCTCCGAATTTCCTTTCTTTTTCGAAACGTCCGAAATTGATTTTCCGCAAAAATCCCGTGCTCGCCAAAATTCTTCAAATGATGAGTTGACATTCCAAAAATAAATTGTGACATAACAAAACTTTCAATTTCTGAAATTAGGTTTAATTTCATGGTTAATTTCAACCGGACGCGATTTTAGCACGACCTAACCTACCGGGTAGCTTTTAGGAATTTTTAACACATTTGACCTGTAGTTGATTATTTTCAATCCACGTTGTGCATCTCCAACTCATAGGCGACTCTCAGTTTTCGTGAAAATCTCAAGGTTTCAAATATGGGCACGGGGTATAGAAACGATATAAAAATCAGTTTAGTGTCGTTCGATGAGAATTTTGCAATTAGGTAGAATCACCCACACTTTAATTGCATACCTCTATCAAATCGACCTATCTCCGATCTCCGATTGATTTTGATGATGCCGTACTGACCCTTGTAGTTTAGCATAGTTGAGCAGTCGATTTCTGGTCGAATTGTCAAGTCTGTTGTGTTTTGATTCTTTAATGGCTCCACCTGATAGACTAGTTATCTCGTGAGTGGACAACTTAGAGAAAAAGGTCATAGGCGCGTCAATGAAAAGCCTATTTCATCTAGTCAAAAATAGAATCGAAAATCAAGATGTCACAGTGCCTAGTAAAAGCAAGGCCAATGCCCATAAATTGATTAAAGACTAAAGGCATGAAAAAGCAGTGTGCTTAATAAAAGCAAAGGCCGATACCCTTAAACAAAAACAAAAAAAAAAAAGAATTTTGGCCATTTGAATTCCCAAGCGAAGCTATTGTCATGTACAATTAATGGAGCCTCCACGAAGATAATATCCAGTTGTGAGAAGAAAGACTGGTGACAATGCCAAGATAATCACCAACTCTCACCATTTTACACATAAGCTAAGCCTACATTGCGTCCCATTGTAAAAGTCTCTTCAAACTAGGGAACTTCAATTAATGTAAGATTTCATATGTTTATAAGTATCGCTCGAAGAAGTATGAGCAAAATTATTTCTATCTCTTTTTGTAGAGTTCTTGACTTGTAAACCTAGAGATGATCGTGTGACATTTCTTTCATAAGTCTTGACCTTGATGGTCCCTTTTGTTAAGCCATTGACCAAACCTACATTACGCTCCCGATAAGGACCTCTCAGATTGGCAAAGTTGTATCGTTTGCGAGAGTACTCGGACCCTTGCCGACATGATGATAGTAAGGAGGTGTGATTCTTGTAAATATTACATTGATGGTTGGGATAAAATAGCCCTTTCTATGAGAGTGAGTGGAAAGCCCTTTTAGACTGAAAGTCCCTCATTTGACATGTTCAAGACATCCACATTTTGAATGGAGATTGTCTTTCTAAATTTTCCTTAATGGAACTTTGGTGATGCAAAACTGACAAAATTGTCATGCATGAACCCCATTTAAATTCATGAATTTACATCATGTACAATCATGTGTGCATATTGTGTGTTCTCTAATAGGAGGCATACTTTCAGAAATTAGAGATATAGCCAGGTAAGCATATCTCTACCTTTATTTCCAAAAAGACCTTACTTTTAAATTGCCCTTGAGTACCTGCCGCTGTTCAAGTACTCTGTCTTATTGATACTTGAGCTATTCATTTTGTCTTCATGGTTTGGATGCTTGGGACTGTCCAAGTATCCCATTGTCTTTGAGTACCTTCCTATATTTGGGTACTCTCTCTTATTGACACTCGATCTATTTGAGTTATCCTCAAAGTATAGATACTTGCGGTTGTCCAAATATCCCATTATCTTTGAGTACCTGCCACTATTTAGGTACTTTCTTATCAACACTCGACCTGTTCAAGTTGTCCTCAGAGTATGGATACTTGCAGGTGTCTAGGTATCCTATTATCTTCGAGAACTTGCCATCGTCTAAGTACTCTCTCTTATTGACATTCGACCTATTCGAGTTGTTCTTAGAGCATAAATACTTGTGTCTATTCATATATCCCATTGTCTTCGAGTACTTACCACCGTCTAGGTATTCTTTCTTATTGACACTTGACGTGTTCAAGTTGTCCTTAGAGCATGGATGCCAGTGATTGCCCAAGTCTCCCATTGTCTTTGAGTGCTTGTCACTGTCCAAGTACTTCCTTTCTTTGACACTCAACCCACCCGAGTTGTCTCCAAATTATATCATTGAATACTTGTAGCTTTTCAAGTATTCCACTGCTTTGTGTGCCTGTAGTTGCTCAGGTATTAGCCAAGTTTTATTGCCTTATGGTGCACTCGAGAAAAAGTCACTTGCTGAATAGACGGCTAGTTCCCCGCTTTATCAAATAAGCCTCGTGCCACATCGAAAATTTTTTATAGCAGGAGGTGGGAGACCTTCACTACCAGGAGGTAGGAGACTTCATGAATACTTGAGGGGTGACCTTAGATTCCAACTTCTTTTTCTAGGAGGTGGGATACCTTCACAGATATCTCATGTTCATCCTAGATATTGCCAAATTCATTTTATCAGAAAGTGAGAGACCTTCCTGAGTGCTTAGAGTGAGTAGTCATCCAAGTACTCCTTTAATGCATGCAAATGTCCAGGTATTCTCCAAGGTTAGTACTTGCAAATGTCCAAGTACTCTTTCAATGCCTACGAATGTCCAAGTATCCTCCAAGGTTAGTACTTGCGATTATCCAAGTACTCTTTTAACTCTTGTGAATGTCCAGGTATTCTCTAGGGCTAGTACTTATGATTATGCAAGTACTCTTTCGACGCTAGTGAATGTTCAGGTATCTTTCAAGGACTCTTTCGGCGCCCGCGAATGTCCAAATATATGCCCTGAGAAAGGTCAAGCACTCAACAAACAGATGTCTCGAGAAATGTCGGCACATCATCAAGAAAAGGTCGAGAAATCAATAAATTGGTGTCCTTCAAAAAGGTCAGGCACCCAACAAACAAATGTCTTGAGAGAGGTTGACGCATCCCTGAGAAAGGTTGGGTAACCAAAAAATTGCATTCATCGAAACGACGTGCTTTTATAGCTTGGAGTCCCCCTTCATCGACCCGGTGTGCTTCTGTAGCCCGGAGTCCATTTCTCGACACGATGTGCTTCCATAGCCTAGAGTCCCCCTACATCGATCTAGCGTGCTTCGATAGCCCGAAGTCCCTCTTTACTGACGCAGTGTGTTTCTGTAGCCTAAAGTCAAGTAAATAACTTGTTGCTTTAACAGACGACCGAAGAATGGTTTGAGTCATAGAAAAACAATTTTCCATCAAGACGACCAAAGAAAGATTCGGGTCCTAAACAAAAACAACTTGTTGCTTTAATAGGCAACCGAAGAAAGGTTCTTATCCTAGAAAAATAACTTGTTCATGTTGTTAAGTAAGATGATAACTTGATACTTATCAAAAGACTCGGGCTCACGTTCCGTATCAGTCATTCCCGATAAATAACTACAAGTATCTTCTTATCCGTGCTAGTATGTATTATGTTATGTTGCTTTTTTTTTTTTTTTTTTTTTTTTTTTTGCATAGGACACCTAGTCCTAAACAAGATATCATCTATTATTTATGCATGGAAAAAATTTAGATATTAGTTCCTCTTTGAATGCAACCTTTGCGAGCTTAACTTCAAAAAGATGTAGCTATTGACACCAAAATTTTGACTAAATGTTTAGATTAATTTGCATAGAAACTTAGGGACGAATTTAGCCTTACCAAAAATGATTTTTACATCACCTAGGTCTTAATTTTTATTTTTCTATTTTCCTTTTTCTTACCTTATTTCGGATAAATAGAATTATATTTTTTTTTTAAAAAAAAAGCCTACGGGGCTAGGCCTTCACACCTAGCTTCCCTTCTTTGTCTTCTTGCCTACATAGGCCCAGGGCCCAACCCTTTCTACACTCTCCTCCGGCCCAGCCTCTCTCTCTCCTTCTTCCTCCTTCCTCCTTCCTCCTTCCTTCTTCGTCCCTGAAACTCATGCTCACCGCCTACCACCAAGGCATAAAGTAGCGATGTCTTGTAAGCTTCATTAATGCCGTCAATTGGAGTAGCATGAAATTTGACAAGATACCCGGACGGAGGGGACGTCTTAGTGGACACCTTCAATGTCCACCCTCAATAACAAGAAGAGACGTCGGTTCGGCGAAGGGGGAGGTTGGTCGACACGCCAAGAACAGGTGGCTGAAGCTCCATCAACTAGTCCCCTATGCCTATAAATAAGGTAGTGGGTAGAGGATAGAGGGGACACATAGAGGCAGTGAGTTCAGAGGACCTCCCTAAGAGACATATGGTGTCATGCCCCGATCCTTGAGTGCGTACCCATCCCTTGGTGGTCGATTAAATTGCGACGTCCCAGGATGCATTGTCGACCCATTCATTTTAATGCGCATGTAGAAGTGAATAAATAAATCCCCAGACAACCTAAAGATGTGATAGAAAAGCAGGGCCACAATTTTGAAAACCGCAACACACCTTCATATATAGCAGACTAGGTCATTTACAATACTAATCTATATTCACAAGTGTACAAAAGCATAAGGGCTACAAGTCCTCTAAGCATTCGAACCCTCAACCGAAGACTCAGGGGTCTCTATCTCCTGGGGACTAGGGTCCACCATTGCACCATCGAAAGGGTTAGCCATACCCTCGCCAAAAGCAATCTCTAAAACTAATATAGGGATCTCAGATTTCGGTAGGGAACCTTCTCTAGGTCCATCTCACCCGCGACGATACCACAATCTGAATTGGTGGGGTAGCCTTCGGGGTAGACCGGCATCAACCAAGACGATGGATCTCATAAGTTCGTAGACCAAGGCTCCTTGGCACCCAGGAAGATGAATCAAAGAGACCTATTTGGCGACCTTCTTGGGGTGAACAAAATGTTCGAGAGGAACCGTCATCTAAGGACCTGAAAATGTTACCCTACGATGGGGTGAGACAACGTCTCAGCAAGTCCACCCCCTAAACTCCGAATAGGAAGGAAATATGCCTAAAGGCTGCCTATGCACACACAAGATAGAGGACTTACCTTTTCCTTAGTTCTTTTTTGCAAGTCAGTACAATTCATATACTCAACCAATCTACTCAATTCAAATCAAACCATCGATCAATCAATCCACACAAATCTATACCATCAGTAATATCTATCAATTCGATATGACCAATGCTCACATGAGCTAAAATAAACAATCAATGCTCTCACAAGCCACAATATATGGTCATACCTCTCACAAGCTGATATAGATAGATAGTAGCTCGCACAAGCTGATAATATAGATCGTGCTCCCACATGTTGATGTAACGATCTTAACTCACACAAGCTGATAAGGTATACTACTCTCACAAGCTGACATATCAAAGCACATAGGCTGATACAATATACTGCTCTCACAGGCTGATGTGCAAAGGGTCCCAAAAGGTGACGATAAATATGCTTGCACAAGCTGACATGCACGTATGCTCTCATAAGCTGATAAATCACTAAGTTAAAAATACCCGATAAAAATAATTTTGTGTGGGTACACGGTCGGCCTAGGCTAAAAATACAATATCTTTCTTTTAGAAAATCTCACTAATTATAATAGTCCATAAGGACATTTTTGGCATTGTAAACCGATGCTCGGTATTTTCGATTAAATACTGAAATTACTCAATCTTGGAATAAATATCCCAAATTACAATTTTCACTCAATTGCACAAATCAACACTCAATTAAATAAACCAAGCATACCATTTCGATCAATACAAAATTTTGATCACCGACTATCTCGGTATAATTTTCGGAAAATAATAAATAATTAAATGAACATCAAAATTAATAATATTATATGCCATAATAGAAACTTAGGCCAGAAATGCCTAATTAAATACCAAAACGAGTCGGAAAATTTCTGAACCTATCTAGATAGATAATACAGTCTATCTAATTGTTAATTAAGCCGATCTAACCTCCTAACATGCAATAACCAGTAATTAAATTGCTAATCCGTTCTAACTAACCACATAAACCATACTTAGTCTAAACTAATCAATCCTTAAGCATAATTAACTCAATAAGTAGAGTTTAGTCAGTAAGCTCACTGATTTTGAAATTCGATGAGTCCATGACAATGGCAATGCAGGAACAAGTGACAAACTCCGAAGCGGCGAAGCCAAGTGGGGTATGGAAGTGGTCTAAAACACGCCTAACATTGACGCTTCTCGGTTCTAATCCTTGGGCCAAAAGGCTGAGCTAGGCAACGGTTTGGGTTGGAATGGCGAAGCTAGGAAGTGTTAATCTAGGAGAGTAGTGGTGGAGCTTCACGGTGGCAAGACGGGCGGCCAGGCGGCTCAGCGGCTTGCAATGTGAGGGATAGGCTGGGGTCACGGCTAGAGCAGAATGATGCGCGGGATAGGCGCGACTCGCGCGGGGGACGCGACAAGATGCAAGCAGCAGTAGATGGTTCGACGGTGGCTTGCGACGAAAGGGTGGGCTGCTGGAGGTTTCTCTACAATTTTTGGAAGCTCAAAAGGCCAACAATGGAGAAAGTGAAGCTTAGGGAGGAAGAAGGGGTGACTGAAGGCTTGAAGGGTCCCTCCATGCCTCTAAAGTCTTCAATCCAACCCCTTTGTCCCTTGAAGAGGCACAGCCAGCTTTTGGCTGTCTTCCCTTGCAAGCTAATGAAGTGGTCCAAGAATGGTGGTGGCTATGGCACATGAATTTTGGGATAAATTCTCCAAAATTGAGTTCAATTCCTCTCCAATTAGATTCAATTTTGTCCCCATAAATTCCACCAAGGTGTTCTCAAGAAAATTGGCATTTTTCCTCACCAATAGAATCAACTTGTATCCCAAAAACGCGATAAAAAATGATCCCCTGAATTTTTGGTCAAAAACGCCTTCACTTTGAATTTTCACCAAATCTCTGTTTGCAAAAAAATCTTTGGAGGATGAGTCGACGTACCTAAAATGAATCGTGCCATGACAGCACTTTCAATTTCCGAAATCGGATTCAAATTTGCCGTTAATTTCAATTTTGTGCGATTTTAACGTGACTTAGCCTACCGGGTAGCTTTCAAGAATTTTTGGTGCAATTGACCCGTGGTCGATTTATTTCTTGCCACAAAGAACATTTTCAACACATTGGTGACTCTAAGTTGTTGCGAAAATCTTGGGATTTCAAATCCGGGCATAGGGTACCAAAACGATAGAAAAATCGATCTAGTGCCAATAGACGAGAATTTTGCAATCTAGTGGAATCACCCACATTTTGATCACATATCTCAGCCAAACCGACATATCTCTAATCTTCGATCGATTTTTAACTATGTCGTAATGATCTCTATATATGAGCATGGTCAAGTAGCCGATTCCTAGTCGAATTCTCAAGTCTATTGCGTTAAAATCCCTTAACGTCTTTATCTAATGGACTAGTTATCTCGTAAGTGATCATCTCAGAGAATAGAACTATAGGCACATGTGACCCCCGAACCCTTCTCGTTCGTCACCAGCGCCGATGTTACACTTTCTTTGCTCTTTCTCTCTTGTGCTTAAAACAAGTGTCGCTAATCACAGGCATTTTTTTTTAAAAACGAATCGGTCCCAATACGACTCATAGTGGAAGCAAATTAATCATCACCATCTATCCCCCTACCAATCCATGATACAAATACACACCACTAATCATTAGGATTTAAAAGATAAGCCATGCCACTTTTATTTACATATTATCGTGATGGGTTTTTCACGGGTCGATACAAGCTTGGCCCACCAAGCTTTAGGCCAATGGGTCCAAGGCCCATTCCAAAAATAACCCTCTTTTCCCCTTCTTTTTTTTTTTTGAATTCCTTTCTATAAATATTTCTAAATTTCAATTTTTAAATCTTGGCCAAAGTCTTAGGATATTTTTGCTCATTGAAATTTAAATCATATGGCCAAGCATAGATTATTAATCTATTAAATTTAAACTTCCACAATCATAAGCACAAATCATCAAATTTAAAAGACTAATGGCTAAAACATAAGCCATGGAAATTCTATCGCCTAATTAAAGACTTTAACACACCTTAAGGCTCGGCTTTGAATTTCTGGGATGCCACAGCACATCGATGAAAAGCCCAATTCATTCAATCAAAAACAAAATTGAAATTTTAGGATGTCACATCTAGGGCGTCCGAGAGTGAGGAAGCTAGAGAGGAGAGAGATCTGTGAGCGAGAAAGAGTTGAGCGAGCAAGAGAAAGATCTGAGTTTAAGAGAGTAGTGGACTAAGGCCAAGAGAGAGCAAGATTCAAGGGAGAGAGAGATTCCTCTCTCGGTCAAGTTGCGGAAACCCTCGTTATGCGAGACCTCCTCGGCATTGTTGCCGCTCGACGCCGCTTGTCGTTATTGTGGCATCGCTTGCTGTGCCCAAATCAAGTTGCATCGTTGCCGTCCCCAATGGTTGTTGCTCCCTGATCACTACACTCGAGCCTAATGTTTCCCTTGCCATTCAAGCCGAGTTGCTGCTCCTCACCGCTGGACTTCACTGCTTGTTGCTTCGCCGATCTGCCACTGTCCTTGTTGTTGCTTCCACCTCGTTGTTGCAGCTGCTAGTCCCTTGACGCAAGTCGCAGCTGACTCGCTATGCACGGCCATAGCGACGGGCGTCGCTTGCCGCAGCTAGCTCCATCAAGCTCGCGGTGAGGAGAGTAGAAGAGGCTATGAACTGGGTCGGGAGCGGGTCACATTCGGGTAGGGTTTCGTTTGCTCGGGCCTATGGTGGTGAGATTGCTAATTTTTTGGCTTAAGTGGACCAATTTTGTTAAACGTTAAAATCTATTTTGTCTCTTGGGCCGGACTAAAATTTAAAGTGTTAGGCTTGAAGTGTTTCTAAGAGAAGGAGGGATGCTCCAAATTGAGCCCGTGCTTCAAGCCTATTCGGGCTGGTGGTTGATGATCGGGTTGGTCTCAACTCGAGAATCCAACCCGAGTCGTTTTTTAATATACTATTAAAAATATTTTAATAAAAAAATCATAAATCAGAAAAAGTCAAAAATAATTTATATTTTCCAAAAAAAATTAGGAAAAGCCAAAAATATTTTTTTATCCCTTTTTTTTGCACAAGTGCATGAAAAAAAAAAAAACCTTAAAAACCAAAAAAATCGTGTTTCAATATTTGGAAACAAATAATGGCTTATTCCAATTATGCTCTTATGATGCATGGATTTCTATTTCTTCAGTCTAATTTGGAATTGAATCCTATAACTCATGATTGGTATAAAATACTGCATAAATGCTTTAAAATGCTTTACTTGATGTTTAAACAAGATTAGGTATAGGAAGGGCATTAGTGATTAACTAGTATAATCAAGTCCCCGATCCTAGTTTTTTTGGTTGCATAGGAGTGAAGTATTTCTCCCGATATTTCACTTGGGTTTCTAATTGACCCACCCCAAATCGATTAGTGGTGACTCATATTTGAAATTAACTTGTAGGTTGAAAACTCAAACCATAAGTCATGAATTGGTGGGCTTAGGAGAGCCCAAGCTAAGCCTAACACTTAGTCAAGCCATTAGCTTCCGCACGTGCCTGCGCATATGGGCGCTGAAAAGGAGGTCGCAACACAGGGCTCATGAAATTTTTACATCATTAGTTTGATGTCCATTCTTATTTTCATTCAATGAAGCGGTGGCAGAGTCATCTTTATAATGGGTCTGCTCTGCTCTTTTCAACTGTTCGCCCTGGGGATAATCCAGAATGTTCAGCAAGGTGATGACTGCACTCGTGATTTCCTTTATGGCATTGGAGAGGACAAACAACGATACGCCAGGCTGTGGAGGTTTTTCACAAGTTTATGGGATTGGAGAGGACAAACAACGATAACCCAGGTAGAAGTGTTTTAGACGCCCCGAGGTCATCCCCAGTATGTACCGGATTCGAACTGCTTTTACAACTTGCCTCTGTCATTCTTCCTCGCTGTCTTTTAGATTGCCTTGTGTTTTAGTGACCATTATCGTTGGAAGAGCTGTCATTTGTCAATAATTGCTCACGTCAACCCAAAGTGTCTGGCTGAATTAGTGGTGGTTGGCGACGCTCCTCTAATAACAAGGCCGGACATTTTTGGTTCCAGAATATCTGATGCAAGCTTCATGTTGCTAACATTGTCAATAACTTTTGTCTCGAATTTCCATTTTCTTGAAGTACATCTGATTTCCTAGTGTTAAATTAACTCCTTTACAATCTGAGTTATTAGTTGCAGCATTTGCCGATTCTTTTTCCCCATTATGTCTCCTCTTTAATCTTTATATATATATATATATATTATTTGCAACCTTGGACCTGAAGGTCACACATATCATCTGAACAAGTATGCAAGTCGATGACCAAATTGTTAATCACCTCCCTCATGAGTCTTCTAAGATGATGAAACACCATTTGGCTGAGAGACTAATGAAAAAGGTTAGAAAGATTCAGGCTTCTCGGGTTTCCCTTATGAGTCTTATGTGATGATGAAACATCAGTTTTTTTATTCGCAACCTAGGGCCTGTTGGGTAACATGTCAAGTAGTGTTCGATTCTATTCTTTTGTTCCTCGAAACCAAAAAGAACAGAAATCCGTTTTGTAATAATTTTGTTACCGGAAACAAATTTGTTCCCAATAATATTTGGAATAGAATCAAGAAGTAAAAAGAAGTTTCTTTATTACTGAGAACAACTTCAGAATTAAGCCTAAACCATTTTCTCTTTTTTTTCTTCATTTTTCTCTTCCTCTTCTTCTTTCTCTAGCTGGTCACCAGCTATGGCGATGGCCGGCAAGGTTCCCCGTGGCTGGCGGTCTTGCTGGCTCTCATCTAGCCAGAGAAAAATAAAAGAAAAATAAAGAAAAAGAATAAAGTTATTTAAAAATTAAAAAAATTTAAGTCAAAAAAAAAAATTGAGGGTTATACCAAATGCATTTCTATTCCAGGGATAGAAATTTTAGAAGTTATCAAACACCTTGAAATACTAAAAAACTCATCAAGGAAACAAAATTAGAAAAAACTATTTCCGAGTAGAAATTGTTTACGAGAACATAATGGTTACCAAATGCACCATAAGTTTCTAGAATGATTATTTACTTTTTGCATCATCCTGAAGTTTTTGGGTTCTTCCCGGAGTCAAAATTTAATTGATGTTACTAGCAAATTGACTTTGGAATTTTTTTCCTCTTCTACACCCATCAGGCATATGGATCTGGCAACAGCGCAACTTATAACTTGGAAGCTCGGTTGTCTCAACTTATTGGTGACTATTACAATTGTAAAAGAGATGAACTTAACAATCTGTGGATTATAAAGCCCTGGAACATGGCACTAACCATCGACTATACTTTCACGGATAGCATATCAGCCATCATCCTCCTGGTGGAGACTGGTCTCAAAATATGTGAGAAGTACATGGACCATCCTGCTTTGTTTCAAGGGAAAAAAATTGATCTCTGCACTATAGTTCTTGTCCACAGTATGAACCTCTTAGAGATATATACCTTTCCGTTGTACCGTGTTTAAGGTTATATTTTCCTAATTTGTCAATAGGATGTAAATCCAAGGGTTTTCTTCTCGATACTCTCGCTACATCAAACAGTTCTCGCTATTTTCTCTCTTTTCTCAAGATTCGAGTAGGGTTGGCAAACAACCCATAGTCTTTGGAGAAGTATAGGTTTTTTTTTTATGTTTTTTTTTTTCAGTAGGAAACTCACTTTACAGTAATGATACGTCTCATGCAGCACCTAATTCCATATGATTTTCTTAGTCTATTGGCAGTGGTCGCCGTTGCTATGACATCCTAGATTTTTCACTTCTGTTTTCAATTAAATTAATCGGGCATTTCATCGACGCGCCTATAGGGCTCTTAAGATAATTAGACTATCAGGGGAAGCCATTAAGAAATTTTAAGGCAATAGACTTGAGAATTCGACTAGGAATCGGTTACTCGACCATGCTCATCTTTAGAGGCCATTACAACACAGTTCAAAATCGATTTGAGATCAGAGATAGGTCGGCTTGACTAAGATGTGTGACTGATCGTGGGTGACTCCACTAAATTGGAAAATTCTCGTTGATTGGAACTAGTTTGCTTTTTCTGTCGTTTTGGTACCCTACGTCTATATTTGAATCCTCTAGATTTTCACGACAACTGAGAGTTGCCAATATGTCGAGTGGGTTCATTGTGGCTCGAAAAATCAACCACGGGTCATTTGCATTGTAAATTTCTGAAAGCTACCCTGTAACCTAGGTCACACTAAAAATGCGCTAGATTGAAATTAACCGTGAATTTGAGTCCGATTTAGAAATTGAAGGTCCTGTTATGTCACAATAAATTCTAGGAACATCGACTCAATCTCAGAAGATTTTTTTATAAACCGAGACTTTTTGGGGAAAAGTCAAGGTAGGGCCGTTTTGTTTAGAAAATGCCGGGTACTGTTTTTGGTCGCAAAATTGGGAAGCAAGTGAGATTAATTAGTCGGGAAAAATACCAATTTGACTATGGAGGTGTTAATTGAATTTATGAGGGTCAAATGGGATTGAATCAAGAATGAAACTAAGTCCAATTGAAGGAGAAATCTTGAAAATTCGTAGCTCCACCAGATGCCCATGATTTTGGACCATCTCAAAGGTTGTGGGATGAGCATTTTTGGATGAATTGCAGCCAAGGAAGAGTTGGTGGCTGAGGATGGTCAAGGGAGACCATTGAAGAGAAAAAAATGGCCAAGGTAGGGCCCTTGTCCCCCTCTCCTCGTTCCTCAAGCCAACCGGCCAGCTTTCCTTCCCCTCCACCCTGTTTTTGACTAGCCGCAAGTAGAGAAGGAGTAGAAGCCGCCAAAGCCACTCGCACGCCGCTACCGTCATTGGAACATCGTCCGCGTGCCACCACGACCGCCCAAGCAATTCCACCTCGGCCGCGTTTATCCCGCCTTGCAGTCATGTCTCCCTATCCAGCATGCATCCCAACCATTGGTCAAGCCAAAGCTGGAGCTCGTTCGGCCACCGTAGAACCCCATTCAGCCGCTGGTTGCCTCAATAAGCCATCCACCAGTCCACCTCCAGCTTTGCCTCACCAAAACAGTTTTGTTTCTTTGTTTTGTAGCTCAAAACGAAGAGGAAGTTTGTGGGTTTTCTAGCAACTTCAAGCCCATTTTGAGGTGGTTCACGGGCCTCGAAAGTTTGGCCCGCTTTGGAGAAGTTGGCCCCCGTCGCATCCCTATCGAATTGAACTGAGCGGTTCGATAGACGGGTGAGTTTAATTCATTAAACCTCACTTAGGAGGTTAATTACGCTTAGTGGTTAATTAGATTAGGCTAAGATTGTTTAGGTGGTTATTTAGATGTAATTAGTGAAATTAAATTAGTTACCAATGCATGTTAGGTGGTTAATTAATGCAATTAGCGAGTAAATAGACTCTAGTATTTATTTAACGAATCTTCGACTTTTTTTGAATCCGCTTCAGCATCCAATTAGGCCGTAACGGGCCTAAGTTGGATTTATTGCATTTATTTAATATTTTCTGTAATTAATTAATTAATTGATTATTTTCCAAAAATTAGACCGAAATGGCCGGTGACCGGAAAATTACGCTGATTGCAGCAGTGTGATCTGTTTATTTAATTGAGCTTCATATTGTGTTGATTTCGATTTAATTGTGAATTTAGGAATTTATTTTTTAATTAATTAATTTTAATAATTAATTGGGATTTTATCAAGTGTGGGTCTATAGTGCCAAAATTATATTTCTAGACTGCTAAAGCCAGTGGAAAGTTTAATTTTGAAATTATAATATTTTGACTAAGGTTGACCATGTACCCATACACGGCTATTTTTATCGGGTATGATAAAAATGATGATTTGGCTATATAATTGGAGTGGTATACTATTTTGGCCAGGGGGCCTTAACCTATCAACTTTGGGCAAGCATATTATATCAACTTTGGATGAGTAATAATTATCAGTTTTGGACGAGCATATATAGTATATTAAATTGGCTTGGGGGCCTTAATTTATTAGCTTCAGGTGAGTATATACAGTATACTATATTATCAGCTTTGGGTGAGTAATAATTATTAGCTTTGGGCGAGCATATATAGTATACTAAATTGGCTCGGGGGGCCCTAATTTATCAGCTTCGGGTGAGCATAAACAGTATACTATATTATCAGTTTTGGGTGAGCAGTCCTAGACTATGGTCAGACTTTATAGATAGTATTAAATATACCAATCATGGGAAAGTCGTGATGACATGTAATCGACTGAGTCGATTGATCGATGATTCGATCTGTGGTGATTGATTAGATGTTTATTTGAATTGTGCTGACTTGCAGGAAGGAGACGGAGGCCAAGGTAAGTCCTTTTACTCGTGTTGTGCTTAGGTAGCCTTTGGGGCATATTGGCTTTCTAATAGAGTCTTAGGGGGTAGAAGTCACTGAGACATTGTCTCATTGGTTATTATATAACCATTTTCAGGTCCGTAGATGGTGTTAGTAAAGGACCAAGAGCCTGGAGTTCATGAGGTGAAGCCCGAAGAATCGGTGACCTTATCCAACTAGCTAGTCATAGAATAATTCTCTTTAAAAGAGAGCTGATTCATTTTGTAAACTTTTGTATATAGACCTGTGTGTTTATAAAAAAAGTATTTTGCGAAAAATTGGTCATACTTTCCTATCCCATTGGTTTATTGTCTTGGGATTATTTATATGTTTCTGCATGCATATTAAAATGAATTGGTTGGTGATGCGTCCTGGGACATGGCAATTTAATTGACCAGGTAAGGGATGAGTGCGTGCCTGAGGATTGGGGCGTGACGGTTGCTCATGCTTAGAAAGTTCAAGTTCAACCCAGGATTTAGATGATATGCCCATGTTATGCAATTCTTTTATTTTTTTTTATTTTTTTCATGTAGAAGGAGTTATTGGTAGGGAGTCCATCTAGGAGCAGTGTTTACTGGGTGTTATCTTTATTGTCTAGCATCATCGATTAGATTCTGACATTGTGTTCTTGAACTTATTGGAAAGCAGTGCTTTCCGAATGCTTTTGTTGATATCTAGCATTGTCGAATCATCTTCGATATTCTATAAACCACCTTAACTTTAATGGGCTTTCAATATTACATTAAAGTGAGTTTAGATAGCATTGTTGATTAGATTTCAACATTGGTTATTATTGGTATTAAGCTTGTGTTAAGCATATTAAGTGACTTCTTTAGATTCGGGATTATATAATAGATATAGTTTTGCTCACATATGAACCTCTTTGTTCAAAACTAACACATAACCTGAATCTCCTTTAATAAAAAAACC
Source organism: Eucalyptus albens (assembly GCA_014182695.1). Taxonomy (NCBI): domain Eukaryota; kingdom Viridiplantae; phylum Streptophyta; class Magnoliopsida; order Myrtales; family Myrtaceae; genus Eucalyptus; species Eucalyptus albens. Next base: position 53,887,541 of record CM024648.1, on the reverse strand, counting down.
AAAATATAACACTTGGCAAAAGATATTTCGTTGTAGGATTCAAAACCAGCAAAACATCTTTTTAGCATGCCTAGTTGGACACAACGTTAGTCGACGAGAGTGCAATGCCACACAAAAGAAGTCGCAACAATATAGACAGTATCATAGACGAATCCTTGCCATCAATAAAGGAGATTCCATGTGCAAAGTCGTCATCTACACAACTTTCTTTGAATCAGGCTCAAGGTGACAATGTAGATATCCCAATGCAACATGTGGAGGAACCAAGAAGATTAGTGGAAATTACCTGTGTCATGTTTTCATCAATGAGACAAGCTATCGAAGAAGCTCAAAATGACTTCGCTGATTATATGGTGAGACAGATGATCGATGTGGTAAGGCCATTGATAATTAACACATATCATGATGTGCTCAAGGGCAACATGGGATTCCAGTAGGTTCAGCCCAGCCACAAATTAGGAGTGTTCTCACAACAACAAGGAGTATGGGCAACAACAAATTGGGACTCTAGTAGGGCAAAATGTACCACCCTTAACACCCATAAGGATTCTGCAAAGGGGAGAAGTAGCTTCGATGACCCAAGGAGTCTTTGATCCTAATGGTATAGTTAGGCAACAACCTTGTTAGGATGCACTACTTGCCATTATCGAAAATGCCCAGCATGCTACCAGTAACCCTCGTGTTATGTCTACAATTCAACCCAATGTCCCACTTATAAATGTAGTTGTCGATAATCTAGGAACAGTGTTAGCTCTAGCTAGGGTAGGAACAATTGCCTTTAACTAGGGGGTAGGATCAACTTGTTTAGCCAATGTTCCTAAATGCTGATCCACATGTTCTTAACTAAGAGTTTCAGCCCATACATCATAACCATAGCCAAGCAATCCATTAGCCAACCAAAACATCCCTTAGGTATACAATGGTCCACAGCAGCTAGTGTACCAAGTTCCACAGCAGCCAATATACCAGGTTTCACAATGATCGGCATATCAGCTCCCACAGCAGAATGTGAACCCAATGTTACATCCTAATTATAGCATCCAACAGATAGCAGGATTATCTATGGCCATCCTAGGATAGAATGAAATGGCTGCCAAACTTGCCTTAAAAAATTATTTTGGTGATCCTAGTTACATGGGAAATGTCTATAGAAAACCTTATCCAGATTGGATGGACATAGTCCCATATTCAAGAGGTTTCAATATGTCATAATTCACGTTATTCAATAGAGAATATGACCAATCAACTTTCGAAGTTACCCATTTCTTAGCCTTGTCTAGCAATGCCACTCACGGTGATCATTGGAAATTGCACTTGTTCCCATTTTAATTATCGAAAACAGCCTTCAAATGATATATGGCACTACCAACCAATTCAATTTTTTTATGGAAGTAAATGGAATGACTATTCCATACCTAGTTCCAGCGAGTTGTCCTAGATTTATTAGTTGCTGACTTGTCAACTGTGAGACAAATGGGAAATGAAACAATTGACCAATTCATAATAAGATACAAAAGTGCCAGGAACAAATGCTTGGTCCTTTTACTTGAGAAAACATTCGCAGATTTAGATTTCAATGGTTTGAAGTTTAAAAACCAAGAAAGAATGTTAGGCTACCCTTATTCAGACTTATTTCAATTGTCCACCAAAGAAATCAAACATGAAAGATTGCTTCGAGAAAAGGACAAAAGACATGGTCGAAGGGGAGATGTTAACTTCATTAAGACAAATGACTTTGATAAAGAACAAATAGAGCTAGCTGAAGTGGCTATTGCTAAGATGGTCATTGAAAAGCCATATACTTGCCCGGCGTTAGACTCAGCTAAAACAAAAGAGATGTCAAACATCATGGCTAAAGCCAAAGAATCGATCTACTACTCCTTCAATGTTAGTAGTACTAAACAAATCTTCAACATGTTGTTTGCGAACAGTCAAACAAAACTAATAGAGGGACAAAATATTCCTTCTAAAGATGAATTAGTGGGAAAGAAGTATTGCAAATGGCATCACTCATGGAATTATAACACTTCCGGTTGTGTGGTTTTGAAGAACGTCCAAGATGCAATTCAATAAAGGGAAAAAATAAAGTTTGCCTAGGACAAAGGGAAATCCCCAATGAAGGTGAATGTAGACCATAATCTTGTAATGACTAGTATGGTATCGATAAGATCTTGAGACAGAAAGTATAGATTGCAACATATTTGTGCTCATTGTAGATAGATAATTAAAGACAATAATCCTTAATACTGGAGAGGACATGAATACCTGTCAAGGGATCATATTGCTAACGAGTATCAAAATGTAAGAACTTCTAAACTCGACCATGGGACGTGTCGTTAAGGTGAAGTTGTTCATATAGGAGATCTTTCCTCTCATTGAAAGCCTTATAAGTCATTCAAACAAAGGTATGATGAAAGAAATCCTACCATAAACACATGGGGTGAACCCAATGGAAAGTTTGATTATTATGCGAGTTACACGCCTCCTTCCTCCTATCCTCATAAGTCCTTCCTTTTGGCTAAGGGGAAGAATTTCATGATGATAATACTAAGGAGTATGGCTCGGCGGTATAATCACATTATCAAAGGACTCCAAAAGTACCTCGTGATCCATCGGAAAGTCAATGGTGTGAATCTTGGGATATGGAAAATGGTAATATGACATGAACCCAAAAAAGAAGGGTCCAGAGGAAAAGAAGAATGCGTCAATTGTAGAAGCAAGTTAACCAAATCCATATCACTCAGGTTAAGCCAACAATAGTTGCGACAAACAAACCAAAACCCTATAAAGCAAAAAACCTAGTTTGGAAAAGGAAGCCAGATATAGACGCAGCGGTTAGGAAGGGATAGAATGACCATACAGGCTAGGGACAAAGATGAAAAACATAAACCAAGGGCATTGTCCAGGTCAATCTCTCCTTTAAGTTCATATATGGTACAAGTCAGGTTACTTAATGAATTTTGAATGGACCGGTCTATTCCTTGCGTGATTGAGGAAGATTTAGTTCATGAAAAAGAAGGATCACGGTTTTCCTTCAACAATGAAGAAGCAATGGAATTTAAGAAACTTCCTAGGAGCCTCTATAATCACTTAAGGGCTTTGAACATTAGCACCAAGGTGAATGGTCATCCGGTGACCGGAGTATTGGTTGATGGTGGATCCAATTTGAATCTTATTCCTTGTAGGTTCTTTAGGAAGTTGAGCAGAAAAGATTAAGAAATAATTCCATCGAATATTCAGTTCTCGGATTTTATTGGAGAATTCATTGAGGTCAAAGGAATCTATGTGGCTAGTCTAACTATACGATTTAAGACCTCAAGAACTTCCTTTTGCGTCGTTGATGCTAATGGATCCCACAATTTGTTACCGGGAAGACATTAGATCTATGGAAATCAATGTGTGCCATCAACATTACACCAAATGTTGGCATTCTGGAATGGAGACAAAGTCGAATATGTGTAGGCCAACACCAAGTCAAGTGTTTTATGGACACGAGCATTAGATGTTGTGAACGTTTGCTAGGGGGTATTGGATGACAACACGTGCGTTTGTAGACCCCTATAGATTGATCTTAGTAGCATTACGTTAAGTCATTTCAATAAAGGAAGTATCAAATGGGTCCCTAAAAAGGAACTAGCGGGATGTTTGGATAAGGTTATCCATGGAGAACCTTATATTATTGGAAGACTTTATTAGTGAAAGGGCTAGTAAATACACCTAGAGGGAGGTGAATATGTGTGTATAAAATTTTTTGTAGGACTTGGTAAAAGCAATTTTGTCTTTTAGAAAACAATAAACATGAAACGAGAATCAACTTGAGCTAATAAACACTCAATATATAAAAGTAAGAAGTTTAGGGAAAAGATAATATAAACACAGAGTTTATAGTGGTTCTGCTTAGGTTAAGCCTATGTCCATTCTCCTCACTGATAGCCTATTGGCTAGATTCCACTAAAGATCAAAAGAGATGTTACAGCTCGTGATCTCGACTATCACAGTGATGAGTCTCTGCTAAACTCTCACACAATCTTACAAAGAGTTTCTCTCATTTGTATACAATATTTTGCTCGATGAATGAAAAAACAAGAGACTAGAAAGCTGTAGACTTTGGAATTCTCTTTCAAGCAGTTCTACAAACAACTAAAGAGTCGATCCTTAAATACTCCTTCATGCCTTCTTGACCGTTGGCACTTTCCAAAGGAATTATTCCAATCTACCCGTTGGATATAATCAATTAAGGTGATCTCGAGTCGTTAGATGAATTGTGTTGAAAGCCCATTAATCCTATTCGCCCATACAAATTAGAATCTTGAGTTTCCATAAGTAGAGCCTTCCAAGTTTGTTCGCCTTTCAAAGATCTTCATATCGGAGTAATTTCCAATAAGAATAATCAATCAAGTATGTGTGAAATCCAGCTATAAGATCTTCCAATAATCATACAATTCGAAACTTTGAAGATAATCTTGCATCTGGATAATAATCCTGTATTTAAATAAGTCTTCATATTTAAGTCTGGAACTATCAGTGAGAATAGACTTTGAGACTAAAATCTGATGGTCTGATAGTCTTTAGACTTTGATGGTAAAGTTTTGAGATCTTCCAATATAGACTTGGAAATGTTTTGTCAACTTCAAAATAATAAATGAGTTTTCTCTAACAATCTCTCCCTTTTTTATGGTGACAAAATTTTCTTACAGATTTGGAAAACTTTCAACTTGCAAAATAGTACTTATGCAATACATAATATCTTACAAAAATAAGATAATTATGACCTGGAAATTCTGCAACTACTGAACACATGTTAATCCATTACAATCAAATAGTCCAGTCATAATCAATATTGCAAACATTAGTCACTGCAAGAAAGTTCAAAGTCAAATGTCGAAAGCAAACCACAATCAAAAAGTCAAAAAGTTCGCAAAGTCAAACCAATAAAACCAAAACAAAAGCAATATGCAAATCTGCACTCAAACTCTCCCCTTTTTGTCATAAGCAAAAAGTGGAGACAAAAGCAATTGAAAAGAGTTGGATTGAATTAGGGTTGTTTGGGGATGCGAATGAGCTGAAAATCCCCCATAGACTTTACAGTGTCTTCAAGCTTCTTCAAAGACTCCTTAAGATGTTAAATATCTGCATCCTTTGCTTGTTCTTGTGGTTGAAGCTTTAAGGCTTGAATCTGTTCTTGAAGAGAGTCTGTAGATGTCTTGAAGACAGTCATCATGTGCTTCATATCAAACTTATAGGCATATTGCTGTCCCTTTAATTCCAAAAGAAGCTCCATCACTCACTGAAAATGTGCAGAGTGATCTGTAGTAGTGCTGGGTCCAGCCGAATCAATTGCAAGAGTTTGAAAATGCGGGGGAACAACAGTTGTTCAATCACCATGACTAGGAGTGTATGCTTCAAAATCTGCCTCAGAGAATTGAGAGGCATAGACCACTTCTGGGTCTGGTGGAGATCTACTAACATCACTAGTAAAGAAGGGTGAAGAAGTACCTTGTTTTTCACCATCTCCCCTGGTCTTCATGGCTTCAGGTGGAGAGTTAGGTTCTTCTTTATGTTTTGCTTCAACACTGTAACGATGTTGTTCTCCAATCTTTCCACTCCTTGTCTTCTCCAAATTATTGAACAATGATGCAGCCAGTGTTGGTTCAAAAGAATCATCGCGACTCCTTTCTTCTTCGCTTCTTCTTCCTTCTTGTTCTTCTCTTCTTCTTTCTTCTCTTCTTTCATCTCTAGTCTCTATTCTTTCTCGACTCTGTTCTCTATATGGCTCACAAAACTCTGTAAATTTCGCAAGGCAAGAGCTGAGATAGTGAGATCATCATCATCATCATCTTCTTCTTCTTCCAAGATAAGAGATCTCCTTTTCTTCTCTGGTTCTGTTATGGGCACCTTCCCTTTCCTTTTCTTTGCCACTGAGTCTTGTTTCGCCTTCACAAGAGACTTTTCCTTGAAGTGCTCTAGCTCCTTGCTTAATTCTTTCAGCCTCATCTTAGAAACCATTTTGAGACCAATAACCATTGGAGGAATGGTCTACCACAAAGAGGAGCAGGGGGGTTGATCTTAAAATATTTGAAGAGCTGTGAGATAAGTGTAGAGTAAGGGAGTTGTCCCTTGTCTTTCACTACAATTGGAGTCTTAGGGGAACGAGAAACATCCGTCTTTGAGGTAGACTTTGGCTTGATGCAATTAATCACCACCTTGTTAAGAAGAATATTAGAGGCATTCATTCTTGAATAAGAAATCTTGCCTTAAACCATTCTGTCATTACCAATGGACAAGGTAGCATGAGCAAACGTCCAATTATGTTAGCCAAAATGTCTACATCAACTATGAACTCTTTGTCCCTTACAGTAAAACTGAATTTATTCGCATCCATATATGATAGATTTGAATAAAAGTAGGCAGTAAGTTTGGGATATGCAATAGTTGTCTCGATGCAAAAGCATTCAAGTTGAAGCAAACCAAGCTTCTCCCTCAAATTAACCTTCAAGGGGTCAAGAAAGTTAAAATCCACACTTCTAGGGCTCATAACCCCTCTTTTTAGCAAACTCAAGTAACACTTTTTGTGGTCCTCAAAACGGAATAGGTTTTTCCCTTCACCATGAACCTTGGTAGCAATGCCTATCTTAGGCTGAAAATGAGCAAACGTCCTTTCATTATCGTCCTTCTCCTCTGGCTAACCGAAACTCAAATCACTAGGAAAATTTTCAAATGTCCATTTTGCCATACCTTGAGGTGCAATTCCCAATCTTTCCATAGTGTTTAAGAAAAATGTCTCATTTTTGTAACTGTGTGCTTTTAAGAACTCATCGATCAAATTCATAGCAGAACCACCCTTTTTCAAGTTGGAATATAGTCTATGGATAAGTTGGGGTTTTTGAGTCCTTACAGGTTCAACGTCTTCAATAACCTCTTCTTGTTCTTGCTAAGGAGGAAGATTTTGTGCTGCTTGTTGACACTGTTGAGAATGTTGTCTTGGCTGTTGCTATTGTTGTCACTGAGGAGAATCTTCTTCCTTGGTCAAATCAAAATGTGTAGGTCCCTCACGCATATGTTATGGTCCCCGGCTTGCAACTCTCGAAGACTTTCTTTGGTAAGACATTGTAGTAGTTGAGGGGAGTTTCTCAAACTCGTTCATTGAAAAGGTGAAAATTTTTTGGATTAAACTCAAGCAAAAGTGAGAGAGAGAGCAAGATCATAGTATTTTAGGGTTTCAAGAAAGGTGTAAATGGAGAAGAATACTTTCAACATATATAAAGCAAGTATACGAACCGTCACAATGAAAAGGTAAAAACTGCCTTTTTGAAAATGAAAAACTACCTTTTTCGAAAAGACAATTGCCTTTTTGAAAATGGACAATCAATAATAAAGATAATTTCAAAAAACGAAATAGGCAAAAAACATTTAAAAGAATGATATACCTTTTTGAATTTTTTATTTACTTACAGCCGTAACATTTGGAAATTTTGAGTCTGAACACTTTTAGACTTCACTCGACAAAAGATCAAATGTTTAGTCTTGCACAAATAGACTAAAATAAGCTTTTCTCCAGTGGCTTTGTAAATATGTCCGCCAGTTGATTCTTCGAGTCAATGAATTGAATCAGAACTTCTCCATTCTGAACATGATCTCTAATAAAATGACAATGTATTTCCATATGCTTTGCCTTTGAGTGAAGAATTGGATTTTTTGTGAGATTGATAGCATTTGTGTTGTCGCATTTGATTTCAATGCATGAATCTTCAATTCCAAAGTGTCTTAATTGTTGTCTCATCCATAAGATTTGAGAACTGCAACTTCCAAGTGCTACATATTCTGTTTCAGCTATTGAAAGAGCTACGGTACTCTATTTTTTTGAAAACCAAGATACCAGCTTGTTGCCAAGTAATTAACATGTACCAGAAGTACTCTTTCTATCCACTTTGCATCCTGCAAGATCTGCGTCTGAATATCTAAGGAGAGTAAAGTCTTCTTCTTTGGGATACCACAGTCCTAGCTTTAGAGTACTTGCCACGTATTTGATGATTCACTTTGCTGCACTGAGATGAGATTCTTTGGGATTTGATTGGAATTTAGCACAGATACAAACACTAAACAAAATGTCAGGTTTAGATGCAGTAAGGTATAGAAGTGATCCAATAATACTCCTATATAGCTTTTAGTCCACGTTCTTTCCTTTTTCATCTTTATTTAGCTTTGAAGAACTTGACATAGGTGTCTCTGTCTTTTTTGCAATTTTCAAATCCAAACTTCTTTTTTGCAGTCTTTACCACCGCCTGTGGTGGCTCAGTTAGATAAGGCTCTCAAATGAAACTAACGAAAGTGGAGGGGGTCAAATCCCGCTGGCCGCATGGGATCTTAAGCGTGACGTCAGGGTGGTGGGTCCTCCACTAGCATCGCTCCAGGGTTTACCCGCCGACTACCGGCTGTACGGGGTTCCCTAGGTATTAAAAAAAAAAAATTATTGATGAGATCTTTTGCATACTTCTCTTGGTGATGAAAATTCATTCCTTTGACTGTTTTACTTGTAATCCCAGAAAGCAATTTAGCTCACCCACCATACTAATTTCAAATTAATCCTGCATACATCTAGAAAATATCTTGCATAGACTTTCATTAGGTGATCCAAAGATAATATCATCAACATAAATTTGAATGAGTAGAAAGTCTTTCCCTTCTCTTTTAGTAAACAATGTAGTATCTACTTTTCCTTTAACAAATCCATTTTGAGTTAAGAAATTACTTAACATTTCATACCTAGCTCGAAGAGCTTGCTTTAGTCCATACGAGCCTTTTTCAGTTTGTAGACTGAGTTTGGCTTTCATGGATCTTCAAAACCAGGCGATTGTTCCACATAAACTTCTTCTTGGATAAATCCATTTAGGAATGTGCTTTTTACATCCATTTGGAATAACATGAAACATTCACAGCAAACAAAAGCAAGCGGTAATCTACTTGCTTCTAACCTTGCTACTAGTGCACATGTCTCGTCATAGTCTATCCCTTCTTCTTGTGTATATCCTTTGGCCACGAGTCTTGCTTTATTCTTAATCACTTTTCCTTTTTCGTCCACTTTGTTCCTGAAAATCCATTTAGTTCCAATAATCAATTTACCTTTTGGTTTAGGAATTAGCTCCCAAACATCATTGATGCTGAACTGTTTAAGTTCTTCGGCATAGCTTCACTCTAGCTTTCATCAGCTAAGGCTTCTTCTATGCATTTGGGTTCAACTTTAGAAATGAGTGCCAAAGCACTAGATTCTTCTCGCCTTTTGGATTTGGTACGAATTTCTTCATCAATGTTGCCAATGATGAGTTCCTTGGGGTGACTAGACTTATGCTTCCAATTGCTGGTTGGTATGTGAGTTTGCTCATCCTCTGCTTCAGTTGAATCTTCAGGTTCTTTCTGTTGTTGGATTTCAGAAGTCTAAACTTCTGCAGGGGAAGTAGACTTTGTAGCATCTTGAGCAAGTTCAGTCTCTTCAAGTTGAGTCTCTACTACTTGATTCTGTGTAGAGTCTTGAAACTTGATATTCATAAATTTTTCCACATACTAGGTTTTTTTGTTGAATACTCTGTAAGCTTTGCTTGATATTGAGTAGCCAAATACATTTGTCTAACTTTTGTTCAAACTTACCAGTTCGATCATTTGCATTTTTTAAAACAAAACATTTACAGCCAAATACATGAAAATAAGAAACATTTGGTTTCTTTCCTTTAAAAACTTCATAAGGAGTTTTCTCTAGAATTGGCCTAAAAAATACTCTATTAATAATATAACAAGCTGTAAATACTTCTTCTGCCCAAAATCGAGAGGATGTGTTACTCTCAATGAAGAGAGTTCTTGCCATCTCTTGCAAAGATCTTTTTTTTTTTCTACAACCCCATTTTGCTCTGGAGTATATGGAGAAAACATGCTATAAACCAAATTCATCACAGAGATTTACAAAGTCTTGATTTTCAAACTCACCTCCATGGTATGTTCGTATGCTTGTAATAGCATACCCTTTCTCATTCTGAATTTTATTTGAAAAATAAGAATATGCTTTAGACTTACTTGCCAAAAAGAATACCCATGTAAAGCGAGAGTAATCATCCACAATTACTAAGCTATATTTCTTTCCACCAACACTTTGAGTTCTAGTTGGTCCAAAAAGATTCATATGTAGAAGCTGCAAAACTCGATTAGTAGAAACATGATTTATAGGTCTGAAAGAACTTCCAACCTGTTTACCCAAAACACATGGTGTGCATAATTAAGACTTTTGATAATTCAAATTAGGTAGTCCACGAACAAGTTTCTTTGAGGAAATTTTAGCAATTTGCTTCATGCTAACATGTCCAAGCTTTCTGTGCCAAAAGTTTTCTTCATCTTGAATAGAGATTAGACACTAAGAGCTTTCTGGTTTTATATCTAGTAGGTAGATATTTCCATGTCTTTGTCCAATAAAAGATTGAGATAGATCTTTACTAGTTCCTGAGCAAATGCCTTCTTGGAAATTGATTTTGAGTCTAGTATCGCATAGTTGACTTATGTTGAGCAGATTATAATTCAAGCCTTCCACCAAGGAGACGTTGTTGATTGTGAGACTTCCAATCTTTACAGTTCTACCTCCAACAATTCTTCCTTTGCTGTTACCACCAAAAGAAACTTTTCCTCCTTTTATTTGTACAAGCTTTATAAAACAACTTGAATCTTCTGTTATATGTCTCGAACAACCTTTATCCAAAAAACATTTCATTTTTTTTAATAGTGATCTGCAAACATATAAAGAATTCAAGCTTTCTTAGGTACCTAGATTTTCTTGGGTCCAGAAGAGTTAGTATCAAACATAGTATTTGCCCATTCTTTCTTAACAGGTCTCCAAGCCTTAGGACATTCCTTCTCAAAGTGTTTTGAGCCGTTACACTTTGAATATTTAAGAGCACTTCGACAAAAAGGTTTTTCAAAACCTTTTTGAAAATGATTTACGTAGAATTTTTTGTAGGTTTTTGTTTAATTCTTTCTTTCACTTTTGGAAAATCGATTAAAGGAATTATTTATGATGTCATTCTCAAACCAGATTTGTTGAAATATGATTTTTGGATTGAAAGAATAATTTCCAACTTCTTAGATCCTATTGAAAACCTCTTTGTGATATTTGAAATATCTTCTTTCAACAAGGTGTTTTCTTTTGAAAGAAAATCTGCATTTACTTTCAAATCAACAACACTTCTATCTAGATTTTCAAAATTTTCTTTTCAGGAAGTTTCCTATTGCTTCAGTTTGGAATTCTCCTTCTTTAGCTCGGAAATCCTCTTAAGAGAAGTCTTAAGACTAAGACAAATTTCATCTATATATTTTGAGACTTTAACAGGAATCTGTAAGTTACTAACCTCAACTTCTCTATCTAAGTCTAAGTTTGAGTCTGAGTCTGAGTCTGTCTCAAAATCTGAGTCTAAATCTAAATTTGCCATTTGACAAATATTGGCATATTCTTCATCACTTTATTCACATTCAGTATCACTCAATGTCTCTGCTTTAAGAGCCTTCTAGAATTTCTCTACTTTTCTTTTCTTTTGCTTCAGCAAAGGGCAGCTGGGTTTGATGTGCCCATTTTTCTTACATTTGAAACAGATCACGTATGTGTTGATCTCATTATTCTCATTTGATTTTTTTTCTGAAATCTTTGATTTCCCTGCTTCTTTCAGTTAAACCTTTTTTCTTTCCTATTCAACTTCCTGAACTTCCTTATCAAGAGTACAAGCTCTTCATTATTTAGGTAGTCTTCAGAATCTATATCATCAAAATCATCATTAGATTTTAAGGCAGTTGACTTCTTACCTTTGGGATCTTCATCCTTGTTGATTTGCTCTACTTCATATGATTGAAGTGTGCCAACCAATTCATCTATAGAAAGAGGCATGATCCTTTGAGTTTCTCTTATAGAGGTCTTCACGTGGTTCTAGTCTTTGGAGAGTCCTCTTAGCAATTTATTGACCTCCATTGGTCCTGAGATTGGCTATCCCTGATATGCTAGACTGTTTACTAATTCTGTAAAACGACTAAACATGTTAGTGATGGATTCTCCTGGCTTCATTTTGAAAGCTTCATATGTCCGAGTAAAATATTGATTTTTATTTCTTTAACTCGATCAGTTCCTTCATAGGTGATGTGCAATCTATCCCAGACTTCTTTGGCTATTTCACAAGATGAAATTCTGTAATACTCAGTACGAAATAAAGCATAATATAAAGAGTAGATGACTTTAGCATCAAAAGCTTGTCGCTTGGTTATTTCCGCTTGTGTCAGTTCTCCGGCATCTACAACTTCCTTCCCTGAGTTTGATGTAGCTTTAGGAATGATCCATTTTTCTACTACATCCCATTCCATGGGATCTTTTGATCTCATAAATGGCTTCATCTTGTTTTTTCCAAACATTATATTCCTTCCCATCAAAGTAGGGAGGTCTGGTGTTGCTTTGTCCTTCAACCAAACCTGGAGCCAAGATATTAGCCATAGATCTTTAACTCAGAAGTAAAAACACTTCAATAAAATGAGTATACAAGCTTTGATACCAATTGAAATGGCTAGTAAACACACTTAGAGGGAGGTGAATAGGTGTGTATACAAATTTTCGTAGGACTTGGTAAAAGTAATTTTCTCTTTTAGAAAACGATAAACATTAAACGAGATTCAACTTGAGCTAATAAACACTCAATAAATAAAAGTAAGAAGTTTAGGGAAAAGAGAATATAAACACATAGTTTATAGTGGTTTGGCTTAGGTTAAGCCTACGTCCACTCTCTCGCTGACAACCTATTCGCTAGATTCCACAAAAGATCGAAAGAGATGTTACAGCTCGTGATCTCGATTATCACAGTGATGAGTCTCTGCTGAACTCTCACATAGTCTAATAAAGAGTTTCTCTATTTTTTTTATACAATATTTTGCTCGATGGATGAAAAAACAAGAGACTAGAAAGCTTCAGGCTATGGAATTCTCTTTCAAGCACTTCTATGAACAACTAAAGAGTTAATCCTTAAATACTCCTTCATGCCTTCTTGACCATTGGCACTTTCCAAAGAAATTATTTCAATCTACCCGTTGGACATAATCAATCAAGGTGATCTCGAGTGGTTAGATGAATTGTGTTTAAAGCCCATCAATCCTATTCACCTATACAATTTAGAATCTTGAGTTTCCATAAGTAGAACCTTCCAAGTTTGTTCACCTTTCAAAGATCTTCATATCGGAGTAATTTCCAATAAGAATAATCAATCAAGTATATGTGAAATCCAGCTATAAGATCTTCAAATAATCATACGAATCGAGATTTTGAAGATAATCTTGCATTTGGATAATAATCTTGTATTTGGATAAGTCTTCATACTTAAGTTTGGAATTGTTAGTGATGATAGACTTTGAGACTAAAATCTGATGGTTTGTTGGTCTTTAGACTTTAATGGTAAAGTTTTGAGATCTTCCAATATTGACTTGGAAAGGTTTTGTCAACTTCAAAACAATAAAGAAGTTTTCTCTAATAATTAAGAGGTACACAACCTACAGGACCGAACAAGCTGAATAGCCAATGGATGTTATCAATGGCTTTTTGGATTTTCATGAATCACAAATTAAAGAGAATGACAATGTCACGTCCCGAACTTCAAGCGTATGCACATCTCTCGGTGGTCGATTGAATTGTGACGTTCCCAGGACGCGTCACCGACCCATTTATTTTATACATTGGCAAAAGCAAATAAAACAATCTCCAGACAACAAACAAACATGGGATAGAAAAACGAGACAATCAATTTAATCAAAACACATTTTATAAACAAACCTGGTTTATATGCACAAGAGTCTAAACCAAAAAGGAGCTACTAAGCTATCTAAACTTTGAGGTCTATAGCCATGGGCTCCGGGTCCACCATGACACCATCAGGAGTGTCAAGGTCCATAGAATGCCCTACTTCCTACCCCTTAGTCCCAATGAGGGGCCCGTCGAAACCTTATAAGGGACCCTCTCGACCTCCTTGAGGAAAGTTGATGAACCACACTACGTATCAGTGAGGTACCAATTATGGTCAGCCTTGCTCGACCCATACCGTGGACTCAATCAACTCATGGGTCAAACTAGTTCCGGGAATAGGGAAATCGGTGAACTAAAAGTCCATCACCTGTGGGACCCCATATTGTACCTGTCGTACCTCTATCTAGGGACCTGAAAAATTGTAAACCATGACGAGGTAAGACAATGTCTCAGTGAGTCTACACCCTGAACCTCGATTAGGAAGATAATACACCTAGAGGCAGCCTAAGCACACATCATAGAATACTTACCTCGCCTCAAATCCTCATTGCACGTTAGTACAATTCATATAACATATGCATACAGTTGATGCACTCAATAATTGGAACACATCCAGTTCAATTGTCAATCAATTACAGGAGTCTCGATTATATGGCCAAATCGTTACGACACATCCCATTCCGTGTCACACAATTTCATCCCATAATCAGGCATGATTATCTCACTCATACAAGCGTGTTCCAATTAGTTACGATCCAATGGCCATGGCCGACTCAACAGTTAGCAGTCATTCGGCATAACCGGGTGTCGTCTCGCCCCATTGAGCACAACAACATCTACATCTAAAAGACATTCCCAAAGAAGCATCGGCTTAGCCTTCACTGTGACCAACATCTGTTGACAAGGGGCATTCCTGAAAGAGCATCGGCCTAGCCTCCACGGTGACCAACATCCGTTGACAAGGGCATTCCTGAAGGAGTATCATCCAGCGTAAAAGCTCGTGACGAGTTCTCATAACGATCACACGCACATCTAATCCCGGCCAATGATATTGTGTTTTGCACTCAAATGTCTCTATTTAAATAATGTGATCGGCCTATTTTCTTCATATTAAAAACACCCGGTAAAATAATTGTGCATGGGCACATGATCAAATTGAACCATAAATGTGATATTCTCACTTTTAACAATCCCCCAATTTTATATAGTACCTAAAAACATTTTTGTGTCAAAACCTGACACCCGGTATTTTTCTAATTAAATACCAAAATTTCATATTTTTGAAATAATAATTCAAAATCATCAATCAACATTCAATTACATAATTTAACACTCAATCACACAAAACAACTACACCACGATGATCGGCATGAAATTCTAATGATTGGCTATCCCGATATAATTTACGGAAAATAATAAATAATTAAATAAATTACATTTAATTAAATAAATTGAAAAATAATTAAATTAAACCACTAGTTACTCTACTTACACTAAACTAATCACCTAATTGGGCTTAATTAAATAAGCTACTAAACCAACTAATCTAATCTAACCGCCTAATAGCTAATTAGACTAACTAACCAATCCTACTAACTTAGGCTTATAACTAATTACCAGTAATTACTACTAATCTCTAATTAAACCAACTAACCCCATAATCTCTAATTAAACTACTAACCCACCTTTAAGCATGATTAGCACCCTAATTAGAGTTTAGGACATAAACTCACCGGATTAGCGAATAAATTAGTTCACCGTGACGGCGATGCGAAGGCAAGCAAGACTCTAACCTACGGCGACACCCGAGGAGGCTTGAATCAGGTTGAAAATAGCCATAAGGCCCATGGCTTGGGGCTGGCCTTTGGTTCTGTGGGCTGAACCGAAGGGCTAGGCTTGGGCTAGCGACGAGCTGGTCGAGCGGTGGGACGGGCTAGGCAGTGAAAAGGACGAGTTGGAGTAGCGGACGAGTGGCTTGATCGATGGAGCTACGACGTGGGTGGACGGAGACGGTGAACCAAGCAGACGATCAGGGCATGCAAGCTAGGGACGCGGACAAGGATAGGATCACCGGTGGAGGCAAGCCGGCGCTCAGACGGGCAGTGAAGGGGCCTAGCGGTGGCTTGCAGGCTACTGGTTGGTTCGATAAGGGGCTGGGCTAGTTGCTTGGCTTTGGAAATGGAAGTTTAAGCTAGAGAAAATGAAGAAGAAGAAGCTGATGCAGGGGAATGAGGGGACAAAGGGCCTCAAAAGTCCACCAAAATATCCTAAACACTTGAGTGGAAGCCCCCAAAGTCTGCAGCCTTGATCCATAGCCATTTTCCCTCCTAAAGCTTCTGAAACAAGCCACAATTGATGCCCAAATGTTGTAGCCCCCATGGCCTACGAATTTCATGCAATTCCCTCACCAAAGCAACTCAATTCCACTCCAAATGGCTTCCAATTCATGGCCAAATTCATGAGGAGGAACCCACACCAAATTCCACAATTTCCCTTGCCAATTGATCAAACTTGAAGGCCAAAAATGCACACAAAATGACCCTCCGAATTTCCTAGTTTAAAATTGCCACATTTGATTTTTTGCCAACAATCCCAGGCTTGCCAAAAATCCTTTGAAGGATGAGTCGATGTTCCTAAAATAAATCATGACACACTAAAACTTTCGATTCCCGAAACCAAATTCAATTTCGTGGTTAATTTCAACCGGACGTGATTTTAGCGTGACCTAACCTACTGAGTAACTTTTAGGAATTTTTAGCGCTTTTGACTCATGGTCAATTATTTTCAATCTACATTGTGCATCTCTGACTCATAGGTGACTCTCAATTGTCGTGAAAATCTTGAGGTTTCAATTACGAGCCCTGGGTACAAAATCCACAGAAAAATCGATTTAGTGCCATTCAATATAAATTTTGCAATCAAATGGAAGCACCCACAATTTAATTACATGTCTCTGTCAAATCAACCTATCTCCGATCTCTAATCAATTTTAACGGGGCCATATTGACCTTTGTAGATTAGCACGGTCGAGCAGTTGATTTCTGATCGAATTCTCAAGTCCGTCGCATTTAATCGAAAACAAAATAAAAAATTAGGATGTCACAGACATGGTAATACAAGCCCAATACCTGTTGGAAGAAATTAACCACAAAGATGAATTCCACCCTAGTTTCCATTTATGTAAGCAAGCTACTCAATGCTAAGTTTAAAGTCTTGTTAAAAAATGTATTAAGAAAATACAAAGATTGTTTTGCTTTGGATTATCATGAAATGTCAAGTCTAGGAAGAGAAGTACTAGAACATCAATTGCTAATTAAGGAAGGGTTTAAATGAATAAATCGGGCCTTTCATCAGTGCACCTATAGTGTTATTCTCAAAGCTTATCACTCCTGAGATAACTAGACTATCTGGGGAAGTTATTAAGGAATTTTAATGCAACAAGACTTGGGAATTCAATTAGGAATCAGCTAGTCGACTGTGCTCATCTGCAGAGATCATTACGGCATAGTTAAAAATGTATTATAGATTAGGGATAGGTCGGTTCAATTGAGATGTGTGGCTAAACGTGGGTGATTCCACTAAATTGTAAAATTCTTATTGATCAGCACTATACTGATTTTTCTATCATTTTGGTGTCTTGTGTCCGTATTTGAAACCTCGAGATTTTCACAACCACTAAGAGTCACCAATATATCGAAGAGGTTCATTGTGGCTTGAAGAAAATCAACTACGGGTCATTTGCACTAAAAATTTCTGAAAACTACCCGACAGCCTAGGTCACTCTAAAATCGCGCTATATTAAAATTAACCGCGAATTTGAATCTGATTTTAGAAATTGAAAGTTTTTTCATCTCGCAAGTCTTTTTAGGAACGTCGACTTATTCTCCAAAGATTTTTCTGCAAACCGAGATTTTTGGCGAAAAGTCGGGATAGAGCTGTTTTCAATTGGGAAATTTAGATGACCGTTTATTATCGTGAAATTTGGATGTAAGTAGGTTCTATTAGTGAGGAAAAATATCAATTTGATTGAGGACCCGATGGTTGAATTTATAGAGGCAAAATTGCACCGATTCAAGAAGGAATTGAATCTAATTTGGGAGGAAATGGTTTCAAATTCGTGTGCCCCATGGTCCATGACTTTTGGACTCTTTCATTAGCCTCTTGGGGAAGATTTGAGGTTGGAAAATGTAGAGGAAACCAACTGGACATGGGTGGGGTCATTTAAGGGGCAAAGAGAGAGGAAGGGAAGCATGTGGCCCCCTCAAAGAAAATCGGTCCCTTTTTCCCCCTTCTTCTCCTTCTCTGCCCATCGACCACTCCATCCCAGCTCCTCAAAGCCTTTGAAAGACCCAGTGAACCGAGCTTAGCGTCTCCCAAAGCGGTCGACCGCCGCGTTCAAGTCGTCCATCCACCGGAGCTCCATTGCGATGCCGTCGCACCCTGCTCGCCAACCGCGCTAGACCCGCGCATCCTAGGCCACTATTCTGCCTTTGCCATGATGCCAGGCTGTCCCCCAAGCCGTTCGAACCAACCTCACTATCGCTAGAGCCACTTGGACGCCTGCCGAGCTTCGCCAAAGTCCTGCCACAGCCGGTCCTCCCCTTCCTTGGCTGTCTCCAGCCCAAGCCGTAGCTTAGCCACCTTTTTGGGCCAAGAACAAAAATCGAAGCTCTTAGGTCTCACCAGCACTAATTGGCCCGCTTTGGTGGCCTTCTGGACCTTGCTTGGTGGTGCAGCTTTGGAGTTTGTGGACTGCCTCCGCGTCCCCGTCGTTTAGATCCGAGCATATCGTTAATTAAGTGAATTTAACTCACTAATCCATGCTTAGTAAGTTAATGATGCTTAAGGGTTGATTAGTTTAGGTTAAGCTAGGATTAGGTGGTTAGTTAGAATGGATTAGTAATTTAGTTAATCATTGATGCATGCTAAGTGGTTAGATTAGTGTAATTAGCGACTAGATAAGTTGTAGTATTTATCTAGTGATGTTTGGGAATTTTCTGAACTCGAATCAATATTTAATTAGGCTTTACAGGACTAAGTGAGAATTTTTGTCATTTAATAATTATTTTCCATAATTAATTATTTATTTATTATTTTCTGGAAATTAGACCGGAATAACTGATAATTGAAATTTCATGTTGATTGCAATGGTGTGGTTGATTTATTTATTTGACTGCAATTTTGTGCAATTTGAGTGTTGATTGCAATTTTGGGGTATTTATCCCAAAATTTTGTATTTTTAGTATTTGATTGGAAAATAATCAAGCGTTGGTTTATAACGCCAAAAATATTTTGTGGATTATTGAAATTAATGAGATTTTTAAAAGGGAAAATATTATATTTTGGCTAAAGCCGACCATATATCATAGACGATTATTTTAATCATGAAGGATAAAAATGGTGGTATTCTCAGATGGTGGGAACAGTATACTATATCAGCCTATGGGCTTCGATATGTTAGCTTAGCACGAGCAGTATACTTTATTAGCTTAGAGTTAGCATCATGGGTATACTATATTAGCCTGATGGTTGGTATGTCAACTTAGCGAGAGCAGTATACCGATATACTATATCAGCCCGATGGTTTGATATGTCAACTTAGCAAGAGCAGTATACCTGAGTAGCTTCTAGTCGACATTAATAAGTGTACTATATCAGCCTGATGGCTTGGTATATCAGCTTAGCGAGAGCAATACACCTTAGCAGCTTCTAGAGAGCATTATTAGTGTACTATATCAGCCCGATGGCTTGGATATATCAGCTTAGCGAGAGTAGTACACTATTTATCAACTTAGTATGAGCTATACCATCTATTTTCAGCTTAGTATGAGCAGTCATGGATATGTTCAAACTTTATAGATAGTACTAAATGGCTGGACTAAGAGATGGTCTTGATGACATGGAATCGACTTAGTCGATTGATCGATAATTTGATTCGATGTGATGACTCGATTTATTGATGTGATTCAATGAATTTATGAATTGTGCTAACTTGTAGGAAAGATCGAAGGCAAAGGTAAGTCTTTTGACTCATGTTGTGCTTAGGCAACCCTTGGCGTGTATTTCCTTCCTAGTCGGGTCTTAAGAGGTGAATTTGTTGAGACGTCGTCTCATCCTGTTGTGGGATAACATTTTCAGGTCCTTAGATGGCAGCCTCTCCTGAACGTTTTGGTAGAACAAAGAATGTCACGGAGCAGAAGTGCTTTATCTCACTGCATGGGGACCCAAGGGGATGGGTGTATGAGTTGGTGAAGATCGTGGTCTGGGTGGATGAGGCCTTAGCCCATAAGGTATCTCATCAATACAGATCATGGTATTGTTAGGAGCGGAATGGACAGAGAGAGGGTCCCATACCTGAGTTTGAGGTCCCTAGGTATGTACAGAAGGTTGTTCTTGGGAAGGGCACAGTAGATGCTTCGAAGGGTTCGATGGTAGATCCGAATCTTTAAGATCCAGGGACTCCGGTGTACTTAGCTGAAGGCTCCAATGAGGATGAGAGCAAGGATGAGGATCCATAATTTTATGAAACCCCCTGTTCTGCATACCTTGTTTTATAAACTGGTATTGTATATAACATGGCTTGATATATATGTCTATATAAGTGTGTTGTGGTTTGAAAAATTTATGACCCTACTTTTCTATTCCATCTTGTTGTTGTCTGGGCATTTATTTATTCGCTTTCGCATGCGTATTAAAATGAATGGGTTGCAATGCGTCCTGAGATGTTATTGTTTATGTGGCACCCTCGAACGGCCCCCAATCCGTTAGGGTTGCCACAGTTCGCTTACCTTTCACTTGTCTTGATAATATATCATTTTGATACCATAGAATTATAATAGGTCCATAAGTCCTGAGGGTTTATATCATATAGATCGGTCCCTGTGTAGTTTATATAGCGGAAGCAAAATCAGCATCTCCCTATCCCAAAATTAGAAACGAGCACACCTACTAAACAATTTTATAGATAAGTCAAAGCCGAACACTTTTTATTTACATAGACTTGATAGACATCATCAGTCGGTACACCAAAATTTGTTGTGGTTTTCTATAACCAGCTACATACCAAAAGAAAACCGACTTCCCCTTTTCTTTTCTTTTTTAAATAGCCATATACATAAGTCTATCAATTAGTGCCGGCAATCCAAAAATGCTTCATCTACTAACTGTCACTCTCAATCACACCTAGCCCAGTCCATCAGCTAGCCGCGACAGCAACATCCTTAGCATGATCCCATCATGGCGAACAAACACAACCAAAAACTCCCGAATCACTGGGCCGATGGGTGAACCAATGTCATACAAGACCAGTACCCGCACTCGAACACAGACTAACCCTCGTATCTCAGGATGATGGTGCTCCATACACTCACACTCAAGGTCGACCGGTATACCGTAATGTGCCGGGGGCGATTGGTAGCAAACGCATATCTTCTAGTCCAAAATGTTAGTCCCCAAATGGGGTGAGTACAACTATTCAGCAGTAAAATATTCATTAAGCTATATCATGTAGTACCATCAATATCTAGATTCATACAAGATAGACAAAAATAGGTAATCAAAGGATAAGTATGCATCAAAATCACAAAATTCTTTAATGCAATGGCAAATACAATTTCGAAACCCTCAAGATGTATCATGTCCAGTCACACAAGTCCCAATCATAGGGCCAAACTATTATGACACGTTCCATTCCATGCCATACAATTTAGTCCCATAACCATACCACACGCACACTTAGTAGAATCATCAGCTTTAATATTCAAAAGGTTTCATCCCCCAAAGGACCAACGTTTGCATCATTCTGCGATTCCGCACCCAACCCTAGCGTTGCAGAAGCCTCCAACATTCAGCTACTTAGGGCCACCGGGCATCCAGAGCGTGTCTTGTCATACCTCTAGGCATCTCGTCATGAGGAACCTCTGGGGGTTTGCCATGGAAATGGTTACCCCAGCCCTCCGGATTTATGAACCGACAAGCACACAACCGGGCATCCCGAAGCTCCCAGTAAAAAACCTCCGGCATTCAACCACTAGGGCCACCAGGCATCCACAAGGCATCGACTCATTCAATCCTTTGGGCATCCCGACTCCCGGGGCATTGTTGACCCGAGGGTCCAACGACAACAATTAACATCTTAATTTCCAAAAACATGTTCAATGCTATGACATAGGTATTCACGTGAGTTTCACTGAAATCTTCATTGTTGAATGATATGTCAAATGCCAAACAAAACATCATGTCCAATAACATTCAAGATGCATTTACCTTTTGAAACGAGTTGAGCAAATTCGGAGTAAAACAGCTTAAAAATCAGAATGCACAGTTTTAATAAAATTTTTGGAATAAACCATAAATGAACTCGGAAAAATTCTAAAATTTTGGTATGCTATATATGAGATCTAAATGAAGAAATTTCGTGAAGGACACTAATTCATATTTGTTGTGTATAAAGAGTAATAGTTTCTTTGTTTCCTTCAAAAATTCTGCAGTAACTTTCAAATTTAGCACCTACAGAAGAAAATTCGTTTCACCACCTAAATATTGTCTTCTTGTTTTCAAATTTTGATATGTTATTTCTAAGGATGTTTCCTAAAAATTTTAATTAAGGGTTCAGAGTTCAATTCTATCTATAAAATTACAGAAAATTCGTGGAATCATCAAAGGTCATGCTGTCTCCTACAATACAGCTTGGTTCGAGGTAAATACTCTTACCAATTCTTACTAACCTTACTATAACTAGATGTCAAACTTGATGTAATGAATGTTCTCTCATGTAAACTTATTTTTTTCCTTATCTTCATCATTAGAAATCAAGGCGACACAAAATAAAAGGCTTTCTACCTATATTTCTCTAAAACAGAAACACCTTATACCATCTTCTTCGTTTCTAGCTAAATCAAACTGTTAGTTTCTCTACCAATTTCTTTTATAGCAACTTAAGACTCTTCCACATCATCTAAGGTTAATTATACTAGGTTTTTACTCTTATAAAAACCTTCCATAGTTCAATACAAAGCAAATATTCACACTTTGGCTCACCTACCGCAACATACCTCACTCTTCCTCACTCAACAACCACCACTACACCTTGCTCGACCAACACAGCCATCTTACACTGAATTTTCGAGACATGCAAGACCCTAATGCAACATGCAATGAATGGTAGGTTCAATCTAGTACTCATCTAGCTCAATCCAACACAAAATAGCAATATCGCATTTAATCCTCCACAGATCAGCATTCAATCTTCATCTCAACATTTCCTCAAATCTACTACACTACACTAGATAGCAATAGCACTACATCAGATAGACTAATGGACTTTCACTTGCCTCACGTCCTACGGTTCAGTAGCTAGGGGGTTCGGTTCGGCGAAGCAGCCCAACAGCGGGGAAGACTAGCGGCGGCAATGGCGGCAACTCGAGCACGACAGAAGGCAGTCTCTTCTGGCTCTTCACCGTTCACCCGCTCCGCTATTCACTCACGAATTCTCTCGCTCAAACTCTCTCTCTCTCTCTCTCTCTCTCTCTCTCTCTCTCTCTCTCTCTCTCTCTCTCTCTCTCTCTCTCTCTCTGCTCATGTTTTGCTTGGTACCTCACTCTCTCACTCACTGGTTTCGATTCATTCTCTCTCCCTCTCTCTCAATTCCAAACCCCTTTTGTTCCTTAAATTATTTCACTAACTAATCATTTGCATGTTGATCTTTGGGGGCTGCAGCAGCATTGGACAAGTGGAGAAAATGTGAAGATTTTCTCTTGCCACTTGGAGGCACAATCGGAGGTAGCTACATGAGGAGGCAACATGGCCATTGATGGTCTTCTTCTGGTCGAGCATCATCAAGCCCATAGACTCCATCATGTCGAAAATTAAAGGAGAAGGTAGTGTTGCATGGGCTTGTGGGCTTGTGGTCGCACGGCCCAATACCTCTAATGACGAGTTCTGAAATTTATGTAGAGTATCGGTCCAATGAGGAAAATAAAACAATGTTTGTTGTGGTATTGACAATATAGTTTGACGCTACTTCCGTCACTTAGTTATGGACCGTCGTATATCTAAGGGTCATCACAAAATTTCTCAGATGCCACAATTCTCCCCTCCTTAGAGAATTTTATCCTCGAAATTGGACGTTACTTATGTCTCTTTAAACAAATGAGGATACTTTTCCTTCATCTCTTTCTCACTTTCCTATGTGGCCTCTTCCATATCATGATGTCACCATAATATCTTAACTAGTGGGATTTTCTTTGTCTGAAGGACTTGTTCCTTTTGATCTAGTACTTGTATCGGTTCTTCCAAATGCCTCATTTTCTCATCCACTTTGATGGCTTCATGATCGAGTATGTGTTCAGGTTCAGGCTAATACCTTATGAGCATTGATACATGGAACACATCGTGCAAATTTTCCAACTTAGGAGGTAATGCTAACCGATAAGCTATGTCTCCTATTCTTTCAAGTATTTCAAAAGGTCCAACAAACCTAGGGCTCAACTTGCCTTTTATTCCAAACCGTGATATTCCTTTCATCGGAGATACTTTAAGGAATATGTGGTCTCCTACATTATACTCCAAAGGTCTTCTACGCTTATCTGCGTAGTCTTTCTATCGACTTTAGGCTGTTCTAAGTCTTTTCCTGATGATCTCCACGGCCTCTATAGAAATTTGCACCAGCTCAAGTCTTGTCAACTTCCTTTCACCTACTCCATTCCAACACACAGGGGTCCTACATCTTACATACAATGCTTCATAGGGAGCCATGCCCATACTTTTATGAAAACTATTGTTATAGGCGAATTCTATTAGGGTTAACTTTTCATCCCAACTTCCTTTAAAATCAAAGACACAAGCTCTTAACATATCTTCTAGTGTCTGGATAACTCTTTCTGTTTGTCCATTCGTCTGTGGGTGAAAAGCAATACTAAATTGGAGCTTAGTCCCTAATGCGGTTTGAAGACTTCACCAAAAATTTAAAGTAAATCTTGAATCTCGATCGGAAGTGATAGTCACAGGAATACCATGTAAGCGTACTATCTGGCTTACATATATCTCAACATATTTGTCCATCGAATAATCTATGTGGACTGCTAGGAAATGGGTAGACTTAGTCAAGCGATCCACTATCACCCAGATAGAGTCATGACCACCTGATGTCCTTGGTGATCCTTGCACAAAATGCATCGTCACATGCTCCCATTTCCACTCTGGTATATCTAATGGTCTCAAAAATCTTGCGAGTTTGCGGTGTTCTGCTCTCACTTGCTAACATGTTAAGCACTAGGAAACGTGCTTGGCTATATCTGCCTTCATGCCATTCCACCAGTATTGTGCATAAATTTCTGTACATCTTTGTACTACCCGAATGAATACTATAGTTACTCCTATGTGCTTCCGACAGGATTTCCCTTTTTACTTCTTCGTTATCGGGAACACAGAGCCATCCTTGGCATCTTACCACTCCATCTTCAAAGACTTGAAATTCTGGTCTTTTTCCTAAAGACACAACGTTTCGCACTTTCTTTATTTCTGGGTCAAATTCTTGCAAAATTTTAATTTTCTGGATAATCTCCGGTTCAATTCTCAATGCAGTAAGCATATTGGTAAGGTGATCTACTTCCAAATTAAACTCTGAGTCTGCTACTGGCTTTAACAAATTCCATTATGTTATTCTTATACTGGCCATATCCATAGTTGACTTACAACTAAGAGCATATGCCACCTTATTTGCCTTTCCAGGATGGTACCGTATTTCACAATCATAATCCTTTAACAACTCCATCCAGCTCTTCTGTCTCATGTTCAATTCTTTTTACGAAAACAAATATTTTAAACTCTTATGATCTGTATATATTTCAAACTTCTCTTCATACAGATAATGTCTTCATATTTTCAAAGCAAAAATTATAGCTGACAATTCTAAGTCATGGGTTGGGTAGTTCAATTCATGAGGTTTCAACTGTCTCGATGCATAGACTATGACCTTACCATGCTGCATCAAAACGTATCCCAATCCTTTGTGAGACACATCACTATATACCGTGAACCCATCAAATTTAGATGGTATAGTTAGGATTAGAGTCGTAGTCAATCTTCTTTTGAACTCCTAAAAACTTCTTCACATTCTCCACTCCACTCAAATCTTACGTTCTTTCGAGTCAATTTTGTCAAAGGTCCTACAAGTCGTGAGAATCCTTCAATAAACCTTCTATAATAGCTAGCCAATCCTAAGAAACTCCGTATTTCAGTGGGCATTGTCAGTCTCGGCCAATTTATTACCATCTCAACTTTCGCTGGGTCCACTTCAATTCCATCTCCTAACACCACGTGTCCCAAAAAAATTATTTTGTCCAGCCAAAATTTACACTTATTGAATTTGGCGTACAATTTATGGTCTCTAAGGATTTGCAACAGTATCTTCAGGTGTCGATCATGCTCTTCAAGTCCTTTAGAATATATTAGGATATCATCAATAAAGACAATCACAAATTGGTCCAAATAGGGCTTAAATATCATATTCATTAGATCCATGAATGCGGCTGGGGCATTCATCAATCCAAAAGGCATAACTAGGAACTCATAGTGTCCATAGCGAGTCCTAAATGCAGTCTTAGAAATGTCTTCTTTCTTAATCCTTAGCTGATGGTATCCTGACCTCAAGTCAATCTTATAAAAGAATGAACTTCCTTGTAGTTGGTCAAATAGGTCATCAATTCTAGGCAGGGGATATTTATTCTTAATGGTCACTTGATTCAGTTGTCTATAGTCAATATATAAATGCATTGACCCATCCTTCTTTTTCACAAACAAAACTGGTGCACCCCAAGGAGAAGCACTTAGCCTAATAGATCCTTTATTGAGCAACTCTTGTAGTTGCACTTTCAACTCTTTCAATTCTGTCAAGGCCATCCTATACGGGGCTTTCGATATCGGTCCTATTCTAGGCATTAGTTTGATCTCGAGCTCAATTTCTCATTCTAGTGGTAACCCCGATAGTTCCTCAGGAAATACGTCCTGAAATTCCCTAACCACTCGAATTTCATCAAGCTTAGCCTCTTCCTTAATATAGTTATTTACCACTGCTAGGTATCCTTGACATCCTTCATCAAGTAATGCATGGGCTTCCACTACTAAAATAAGTGCTATAGAGGGGTTGGTATGACCTCCAAAAAATTCAAAACTAGATTGGTCAGGTAAAACAAACTGGATCACTTTCCTATAACAATCCATCTTAGCTTGATACTTATGGAGCCAATCCATTCCAATGATAACATCAAAGTCATACATAGCCATCACGACTAGGTCTATTTCCATATCCCGTCCCCCTATAGTTATCTTACACTTTTCACATACCAACGTAGACAATACCACATTCTTTAGTGGTGTGGAAACACAAAGAGGCGCCTCAAGAGAGGTAGTTTCTAACTTACTTAATTGTCTATATCTTTCAGACACAAAAGAATGGGTAGCACCCGTATCAAACAATGCATATGTCTTCTTGCCATTTATAGAAATCGTTCCTGAGATGACATTTTTAGAAGCTTCTGCTTCCTCTTGGGTGACCGTATACACCCTTCCTTGTGCTGGTGGCCTCTGTGGATTCCTTGGTAGATTTGGTCTAGTAGTACGTTGTTCTACATGTCGCACCAAGTTGACATTTAGCTGCGACCTCTCTTCTAGACAATTTCTCTTAAAGTGCCCCATCTGCCCACAACCAACACATTTCGGTGGATTATTACAAAATTCTGGCCCATGCTATCCACCACACCTTTGGCAAATATTACCCTAGTAGGGTACTCTCCCTAGATCCGGGCCACTCTTTGCTTTTCCAAAATTCCAAAAATTACTCCTCTTCTTAGATTCCCAGGGCTGTCCTTGATTATGATAAGGTCTCTTACCCCTTCGAACATCACTAAAGGTCATCTGCCTCTTAGATTTTGATTGCTCTCTCACTAATTTTTGCTCCACCAATTGTGCCATCTCATAAATCTCATTATAATCCCTTATATTCAAAGGCACTAGTTGTTTCCCGATATTAGTCCTTAGTCCTTTTAGGAATCTCTTAGCCTTTTCCTCTCGATCTTCAACCAACCTAGGAGCATACTTAGACAATTCAGAAAATTTTGTTTCATACCGGTCCACTGTCAGCTCCCTTTGTTCTAACTGAACAAATTCTGTGATCTTCTTATCCTTGGCGTAATAAGAGAAATGCTTTCTATTGAAAGCTCGAACAAACTCATCCCAGTTTATGTCAGTACTTGGTGGAAAGATCGTGTCTCTTGAAGCTCTCTACCAAAACTTTGCATTTCCCTCCAATTGGTACTATGCCAAGATTATCTTTTTAGTATCACTATAGTCCAACAACTGGAAAATCTATTCCATTCCATCAATCCAATGTTCTGCCTCCTTAGGACTTCCCATTCCAGCAAACTTAGGTGGTTTCGACTTCAAGAATTGTTCCACTAGTCCTTGAGTACGACGTTCTGCTCTAGGTTGTTGCTGTGCTTGCCTTTCCATGAAATTTCCTATGTTGGCCAATGCCTGTAGGATATCTTCCATCCGGAAGCAAAGGCTTCAGCCCTCGATGGATGAGAACTCCTAATTCGTACCATATCTTCCTGCAGTTTACTAAGCATTCGCCTCAGGAATAATTTGTGGCTTGACATCATTGGTCAGATAGCAAAATATGGTTATTGCTAAAGTCACATAAGTAACATAGAAATGTTACTCACACACAAAAGTAACATTGCACTAGTCACCAGAGATCTACAAGTGAAATCAATCACCCGTTATTCAAAGTTAGTCAACTACTCTTGGTTACTATCCTATGGCGTGCATCATTCTATCCTCAATTTCATTTGAGGCACCTTATCACTCCAAGTAAACCTTTGCTCTGATACCAATCCCGCTGTGCCACCCCCGAACAGCCCCCAATCCGTTAAGGTCGCCATAGCTCGCTTACCTTTCACTTGTTCTGATAATATATCACTCCGATACCATAGAATTATAATAGGTCCATAAGTTTTGGGGGTTTATATCATATAGATCGGTCTTTGTGCAGTTTATATAGCAGAAGAACAATCAACATCTCCCTATCCCAAAATTAGAAACGATGCACACCTACTAAACATTTTAATAGATAAGTCAAAGCCGAACACTTTTTATTTACATAGACTTGATAGACATCATCAGTCAGTACACCAAAATTTGCCGTGGTTTTCTATACCTGGCTACATACTAAAAGACAACCAACTTCCCCTTTTCTTTTCTTTTTCAAACAGCCATATACATAAGTCTATTAGTTAGTGTCGATAATCCAACAATGCTTCATCTGCTAACCGTCACTCTTAGTCACACCTAGGCCGATCCATCAGCTGGCCGTGGCGGCAACATCCCTAGCATGATCCCATCATGTGTGGCATCCGAGAATTTCGACAACTCAAAATATCAATTTTAAGGAAAGGAGATTTGTCTTTGAATGGCCATATGGACAATTACATTATCGACCACTTTGTTTTATCTCTTGGACCAAACCCTTTATGTGAAATTTGTTATATAATATCGATTCCTATATAAAAATCAAATGCCATAAAGTGGTGTAGGAATTATGAGCTTATTATTGATATTTTCTATGGGCTATTTAAATTGGACATGGGACAACTTGGCCCAAAGTTTAGGCCCAAAGCCAACCCATGGAGGCCCACAAGACCGTCAACCGAAGGGAGGAGGAGCTGGATGAAGAAGCCCACACCACCTTCTCCATTTGCCCCATGAATGAAGCCATATGTCCTTCCTTTGAAGCCGAGTGTCCATTCCCATGCAAAACCTCATGATTACTAACTAATCATAAGGGTGAAAGAAAGAAAAAGACAGAGAGAGAGGGGCAGAATGGACGAGGCAGCAACCGAGAGAGAGAGAGAGAGAGAGAGAGAGAGAGAGAGAGGGAGACTGAGCGGGCGAGCGAGCAAGAGAGAGAAACAGAGAGAATCCGAGAGAAAGAGAGGGAGTTCGTGAGGGTGCTCCGGTGAGGGAAGAAGGAGACAAGCCCCTGCGTGCGTGCACCAACTGCCGCCATCGACGCCGCCTAGCTCTCCCGTCGATCGAGCCGTGCCTGAAGCCCCTAAGTCGCCGTTTACTTGCTGTGTTTGCGTGAACTTGAGGCAAGTGAGAGTCCATTCATCTACACTTTGCTTGCTGTGGTTGTGTGTGAATTGTAATAGATGTTGGAGATGCTTGAGTTTTGATGCTAGATGTTGAAATTTCGAAGGTATAGGTGTAGTTCTTCAAGCTAGCAAACTATTTCATGGAAAAATAGATTGACCTTTGGCGACTCCGTGAATTTTCTGTAATTATCTAGCCAAAATTTGATTTCGTGTCCTGGATAAAAGTTGTAGATGACATCTTAGGGAGTAACATACCAAAATTTAAGAAGAAATAGACAAGTATTGGTCAGTGAAATGATTTTGCTTTGAAAAGTGTTAAATCTGGAAATCGTTACCGAGGGTTAGGGGGAGTTATAGTGAATGTAGCTCATGATCTATAATGAATCTGACTTTAAGTTCTTCATGAAGCTTTTTTCTCCAGGTTTTTACTATAACATATCAAATTTTCAGAATTTTCTGAGTTGATTTAGGCTTTATACCGAATTTATGAATAAAACTGTGCAATGGTGATGTTCTAAAATTTTAAGGCTGTGATGCATGGACCTTAGCAACTCGTACGAAATTATTTTGACATGATGTTCTCCATGAAACCTTTTTTTCTAGATCTCGTTTATAACATGTTAAATTTTCAGAATTTATTAAGATCGTTTACTAATTTTTCCAGAATTTTAATTAAAGGAGTGCATTCTGTTTTATCCGAAGATTGTTTTATTTTCAAGAACTAATGAATTGCTCTATGAGATGTGATATCTTGGGTTGTTATTAATACTGCATATGTGGCAAAATTTAGCATATCATATGACATCAAAAAGCTGGTTTAAACCTTTGACATTATTGCATCAAATGCTAATTTGAAAATGAGACATATATGTGAATATACATAGTAATGTTCATGATACCGTCGGACCCTTGAGTCGACGATGCCCCACGAGTATCGAGATGCCTAGAGGTGTGTGCCGGATGCCCGGAGGTGTGTGCTGGAAGCCTCGTGACGCCAGTTGGGGTGCGGGATGCCCGGAAGTGTGTGTCGGAGGTCTCGCGATGCCAGGTTGGGTGCGAGAGTCACGAAAGATGATAGGATTGGTCCTTGAAAAAAAATGAGATCCTTGTGAATATCAAAATGAGAATATGGATCATGCGTGTGTGTGTCCATATGGCATGGTGCATGAATTGCCTATGAAATTGAGTTAGTACTATATGGCATTGAGAATGCAATCATCAAGGCATTGAATGGATCTCATGGGGATATATACATGATTGTGTAGATGATATGAATCATGTGCATGTATGTGCATATGGCATGGAACATAGATTGCCTTAATGAATGAATCTCATGGATGATATGTGCATTTCACATGAAATTTTGGTTGTCTTGCTTGTTGCATTGTGTAGTTTGATGGATCTTTTACTGCTGAGTGGTTGTACTTACCCCTTTGGGACTAACATTTCAGACTAAGAGATGCCTTTATTATTGGTCACGCGTGGTACTTTCTATGGCTTACTATCCGACGTTGAGGTTGAGTATTCGAAGCATTCCTGTGTGGGTGTTCGTGGTCTGGTGTTCCTCCGTGTTCGAGTTTTAGTTATGTATGATGTGGGTCTACCTGATGGCCAGAGTTCCTGTCTGTGCATGTTCGCTGCGACGGGGTTATGATGGGGATGCTACCACCACCGCCAGCCAATGCACCGGGCTGGGTGTGATTGAGTGTGTGATTGGTAGAGGATGACATTTTTTCAATAGCCGACACTGGATGATGGATTGGTGTACATGGCTGATGTGGAGCCAGGTACTTTGGGTTATAGTTGAGCTTAGTAAAACCTTGGCCTTTTGATGTACTGACTCTTGATGTCCATCAAAGTTATGTAAATAAAAGTGGTTTAGCTTTAATTTATATAAGATGTGTAGTTGGTGTGTATTGCATTGTATTACTTAGTTTGAGTATGGGTTAGGGACATGCCGAATATGCTTCTATTATATGAACCACGCTGGGACTGATTGTGATAATATAAACCCCCAGGACATATGGACCCACTATAATTAAATGGTATCAGACTGACATGTTATTAGGACAATTGATAAGTAAGTTAATTGTGGTGACCCTAACAGATCGGGGGCCGTTCAAGGGGTGTCGCATCCCTATTTTGGTATTAGAGCAATGGTTATATGTGGAGCGATAATGAGCCTCATTTTGAAATTAAGTAGTATGATGACAATGGACACCATAGGATACTAACTGAGATAGTTGAATAACTTTAAACAATGGGTGATGGGTATTCACTCGTAGATCCCTAATAATTTTATGAGTTGCTTCTTTTAGGTGCCATTAACATGTTTATGTTACTTATATATATATAGTTGTAGTTGCTTTTAAACGAAGACATTGAGTCACAGATTATTCCTGAGGCAAATGCTTGGAAACTGCAGGAAAATCATGGTATGAGATGGAAGTTCTCATCCATCGAGGGCTGAAGCTTCTGTTGCAAGGGCTGAACCCCAAATGGAAGATATCCTACGGGCATTAGCCAATATAGGAAATCTGATGGAAAGACAAGCGCAGCAACAACCCAGAGTGGAACGTCTCCCTCAAGGACTGGTGGAACAATTTTTGAAGCTAAAGCCACCTAAGTTTAGTGGAACAGGAAGTCCTAAGGAGGCGGAACAATGGATAGATGGAATGGAACGAATTTTCTAGTTGTTGGACTGCAATGATGCTGAGAAAATAACTTTGGCAAAGTACCAGCTGGAGGGAAATGCAAAATTTTGGTGGAGAGCTTCAAGAGATATGATCTTTCCACTAGGTATTGACATAAATTGGGACGAATTTGTTAGAGCTTTCAATAGAAAGCATTTTTCTAATTGCTCCAGGGATAAGATCACTGAATTTGTTCAGTTGGAACAAAGGGAGGTGACAGTAGACCAGAATAGGCAAAATTTTTTGAATTGTCTAGATATGCTCTTAGGCTGATTGAGGATCGAGAGGAAAAAGATAAGAGATTTCTAAAAGGGTTGTGGACCAATATCAAAAGCCCCGTATAGAATGGCCTTGGTGGAGCTAAAAGAATTGAAGGCACAACTACAAGAGTTGCTTGATAAGGGATTTATTAGGCCAAGTGCTTCACCTTAAGGTGCACCAGTTCTATTTGTGAAAAAGAATGGGTTGATGTGTTTATGTATTGACTATAGACAGCTAAACTAGGTGACTGTAAAGAACAAGTATCCCTTGCCTAGAATTGATGATTTATTTGATCAATTGCAAGGAAGGTTAGTCTTTTCAAAAATTGACTTAAGGTCAGGATACCATCAGTTAAGGATAAAGAAAGAAGACAATCCTAAGACTGCATTTAGGACTCGGTATGGACATTATGAGTTCCTAGTTATGCCTTTTGGATTAACGAATGCACCGGCCGCATTCATGGATTTAATGAATAGGATATTTAAGCCTTATCTAGACCAGTTTGTAATTGTCTTCATTGATGATATCCTAATATATTCTAAAGGACCTGAGGAACATGAATGACACCTAAGGATAGCATTGCAAACTTTAAGAGATCATAAGTTATATGCCAAATTCAATAAGTGCGAATTCTGGTCAGACCAGATAATATTTTTAGGACACGTGGTGTTGGGTAATGGAATTGCAGTAGACCCTGCAAATGTTGAGATGGTAGTGAATTGGCCGAGACCGATAACACCGACTAAGATACAGAGTTTCTTGGGATTGGCTGGCTATTATAGGAGATTTATCGAAGGATTTTCACATCTGGTAGGCCTTCTAATGAAATTGACTCGAAAGAACGTGAGGTTTGAATGGAGTGGAGAATGTGAAAGAAGTTTTCAAGAACTTAAAAGGTAGTTAACTACAACTTCAATTCTAACTATACCATACGGATCTGATGGATTCACGGTGTATAGTGATGCATCTCATAAAAGACTATGATGTGTTTTGATGTAGCATGGCAAGGTCATAACCTACGCATCGAGGCAGTTAAAACCTCATGAGTTAAATTACCCAACACATAATTTAGAATTGGCAGCTATAGAATTTGCTTTGAAAATATTGAGACATTATCTATATGGAGAGAAGTTTGAAATCTATATAGATCATAAAAGTTTGAAGTATTTGTTTTCGCAAAAGAAGTTGAACATGAGATAGAGAAGGTGGATGGAATTATTAAAAGAATATGACTGTGAAATACAATACCATCCAGGGAAGGCAAATAAGGTGGCAGATGCCCTTAGTCGAAAGTGGACTATAGACATGGCTAGTCTAAGAATAACAGAGTGGAATCTGTTAAAGTCAATTGTGGATTCAGACTTCAAGTTGGAAATAGACCACCTTACTGGTATGCTCACTACATTAAGGATTGAGCCTGAAATTATTTAGAAAGTTAAGATTCTACGAAATTCTGACCCGGAAATTGTGGAAATAAGAAATGCTATATCTTTAGAAAAAAGACGAGAGTTTCAAATCTCTGAGGATGGAGTAGTAAGATGCCAAGGACAGCTCTGTGTTCCCGACAATGAAGAAGTGAGAAGGGAAATCCTATCGGAAGCACATAAGAGTAATTATAATATTCATCCGGGTAGCACACAAATGTATATAGAAATTTACGCCAGCAATTCTAATGGAATGGCATGAAGAAGGATATAGCTAAACATGTTTCCTCGTGTTTAACATGCCAGCAAGTGAAAGCGAAACACCGCAAACCTGCAAGACTATTGAGACCATTGGATGTATCAGAATAGAAATGGGTGCATGTGACGATGGACTTTGTGCAAGGATTGCCAAGGACATCAAGTGGTCACGACTCTATTTGGGTGATAGTAGATCGTTTGACTAAGTCTGCTCATTTCCTAGCGGTCTGTGTAGACTACTCGATGAATAAAATTGCTGAGATATATGTAAGCCAAGTGATACGCTTACATGGTATTCTTGTAACAATCACATATGATCAACACTCTAGGTTTACTTCAAATTTTTGGCGAAGTCTCCAAAATGCTTTAGGGACAAAGCTTCAATTTAGTACTGCTTTTCATCCTCAAACGGATGGACAAACGGAAAGAGTGATCCAAACTTTGGAAGATATGCTGAGGGCTTGTATTATTGATTTTAGGGGAAGTTGGGATGAAAGTTGCACTTGATAGAGTTCGCCTATAACAATAGTTTTCAGAAAAGTATAAACATGGCTTCGTATGAAGCATTATATGGAAGAAGGTGCAGGACTCCTGTTTGTTGGAATGAAGTAGGTGAAAGGAAATTGACAGGACCTGAATTGGTACAAATTACTACTGAGGCTATTGAAATTATCAGGAAAAGGCTTAAAATAGCCCAGAGAAGGTAGAAAGACTACACTGATAAGCATAGAAGACATTTAGAGTTTAATGGGGGAGATCATGTGTTCCTTAAAGTATCTCCTATGAAAGGAATATCTCGATTTGGAATGAAGGGTAAGTTGAGCCATAGATTTGTTGGACCGTTTGAGGTATTAGAAAGAAGAGGTGATGTAGCCTATTGATTAGCTTTACCTCCTAAGCTAGAGAACTTGCATGGTGTATTCCATGTATCGATGATGAAAAAGGATCAGCCAAATCTTGGTCATATACTCGATCATGAAGCCATCAAAGTGGATGAGAAAATGAGGTACATTGAGGAGCCTGTGTAAGTACTGAATTAAAAGGAACAAATTCTCAAGACCAAGAAAATTCCATTGGTTAAGATGTTATGGTGACATCATGATGTGGAGGAAGCCACATGGGAGAGTGAAAATAAGATGAGGGAAAGGTACCCTCACTTGTTTGAAGAGACAAAAGTAATGCCTAATTTCGAGGACGAAATTCTCTAAGGAGGGGAGAATTGTGGCATCCGAGAATTTCGACAACTCAAAATATCAATTTTAAGGAAAGGAGATTTGTCTTTGAATAAATTACATTATCGGCCACTTTGTTTTATCTCTTGGACCATACCCTCTATGTGAAATTTGTTATATAATATTGATTCCTATATAAAAATTAAATGCCCCAAAGTGGTGTAGGAATTATGGGCTTATTATTGATATTTTCTATGGGCTATTTAAATTGGACATGGGACAACTTGGCCCAAATTTTTAGGCCCAAAGCCGGCCCATGGAGGCCCACAAGACCGTCGACCAAAGGGAGGAGGAGCTGGATGAAGAAGCCCACGCCACCCTCTCCATTTGTCCCATGAATGAAGCCACATGTCCTTCCTTTGAAGCCAAGTGTCCATTCCCATGCAAAACCTCATGATTACTAGCTAATCATGAGGGTGAATGGACAAGGCAGCAACCGAGAGAGAGAGTGTGTTCGCGAGAGAGAGGGAGACCAAACGGGCGAGCAAGTGAGAGAGAGAAAGAGAGAGAATCCAAGAGAAAGAGAAGGAGTTCATGAGTGTGCTTTGGCGAGGGAAGAAGGAGACCAGTCCCGCCATGTGTGTGCCAGCTGCCGCTGTCGACGCTGCTTAGCTCCACCATCGATCAAGTCACGCTCGAAGCCCCCAAGTCACCGTTTGCTTGCTGTGTTTGCATGAACTTGAGGCAAGTGAGAGTCCATTGATCTATACTTTGCTTGCTGTGGTTGTGTGTGAAGTGTAATGAATGTTGGAGATGCTTGAGTTTTGATGCTAGATGTTGAAATTTCGAAGGTGTAGGAGTAGTTCTTCAAGCTAGCAAACTGTTTCATGGAAAAACAGATTGACCTTTGGTGACTCCGTGAATTTTCTGTAATTATCTAGCCAAAATTTGACTTCATGTCCTTGATGAAAGTTGTATATGACATCTTGAGGAGTAACATACTAAAATTTTAGAAGAAACGGACAAGTATTGGTTGGTGAAATGATTTTTCTTTGAAAGTGTTAAATCTGGAAATCGTTACCGAGGGTTAGGGGGAGTTATAGTGAATGTAGCTCGTGATATATAACTAATCTGACTTCAAGTTTTGGACGAAATTTTTTCCTCTAGATTTTGACTATAATATATCAAATTTTCAGAATTTTCTGAGTTGATTTAGGTTTTATATTGAATTTATGAATAAAACTGTGCAACGGTGATGTTCTAAAATTTTAAGGCTGTGAAGCATGGACCGTAGCAACTCGTACGAAATTCTTTTGACATGGTGTTCTTCATGAAACCTTTTTCTCTAGATTCCATTTATAACGTGTTAAATGTTCAGAATTTATTTAGATTTTTTACTAATTTTTCCAGAATTTTAATTAAAGGAGTGCATTCTATTTTATTCGAAAATGATTTTATTTTCAAGAACAAATGAATTGCTCTATGAGATGTGATATCTTGGGTTCTTATTTATACTGCATATGTGATGACATTTAGCATATCATATGACATCAAAAAGCTGGTTTAAACTTTTGACATTATTGCATCAAATGCTAATTTGAAAACGAGACATATATGTGAATATACATTGTAACATTGATGATACCATCGGACCCTTGAGTCGACGATACCTTGGGAGTGTTGGGATGCCCGGAAGTGTGTGCCGGATGTCCTCGGGAGTTTCGAGATGTCTGGAGGTGTGTGTCAGAGGTCTCGTGATGCCAGGTTGGGTGCAAGAGTCATGAAAGATGAAAGGATTGGTCCTGGGAAAAAAATGAGATCCTTGTGAATATCAAAATGAGAATATGGATCATGCGTGTGTGTGTGTGTATATGGCATGGTGTATGAATTGCTTATGAAATTGAGTTAGTACTATATAGCATTGAGAATGCGATCATGAAAGCATTGAATGGATCTCATGGGGATATATACATGATTGTGTAGATGATATGAATCATGTGCATGTATATGCATATGGCATGGAACATAAATTGCCTTAATGAATGAATCTCATGGATGATATGTGCATTTCACATGAAATTTTGGTAGTTTTGCTTGTTGTATTGTGTAGTTTGATGGATCTTTTACTGCTGAGTGGTTGTACTCACCCTTATGGGGACTAACATTTTAGACTAAGAGATGCCTCTGTTACCGGTCACGCGTGGTACTTTCTATGGCTTACCATCTGACGTTGAGGTTGAATGTTCGGAGCATTCCTGTGTAGGTGTTCGTAGTATGGTGTTCCTCCGTGTTCGAGTTTTAGTTATGTATGATGTGGGTCTACCTGATGGCCCTATAGTCCAGGAGTTCCTATCCGTGCATGTTTGTCGCAATGGGGTTATGAAGGGGAAGCTACCGCCGCCGCCATCCGATGCACTGAGCTGGGTGTGATTGCACGTGTGGCTAGTAGAGGATGACACTTTTCCAATAGCCAATACTGGATAATGGATCAGGGTACATGATTGATGTGGAGTCGAGTACTTTTGGGTTATAACCGAGCTTAGTAAAGCCTTGGCCTTTTGATGTACCGGCTCTTGAGGTCCATCAAAGTTATGTAAATAAAAGTGGTTTGGCTGTAACTTATATAAGATGTGTAGTTGGTGTGTATTGCATTGTATTATTTAGTTTGAGTATTGGTTAGGGAGATGTTCAATATGCTTCCGTTATATGAACTGCGATGGGACTGATTGAGATAATATAAACCCCCAGGACATATGGACCCACTGTAATTAAATGGTATCAGAGTGACATGCTATTAGGACAATTGATAGGTAAGCAAACTGTGGCAACCCTAATGAATTGGGGGCAGTTCAAGGGGTGTCACATCATGGCGGACGAACACAGCCAAGAACTCCTGAATCACTAGGCCGGTGGGCGAACCAATGTCATACAAGATCAGTACCCGCACTCGAACAAAGACTAACCCTCGTATCTCGGGATGATGGTGCTCCGTACACTCACACTCAAGGTCAACCGGTATACCATAAAATGTGCCAAGGTTGATTGGTAGCAGAGGCATATCTTCTAGTTTAAAATGTTAGTCCCCAAACGAGATGAGTACAACCACTCAATAATAAAAGATTCATTAAGCTATATCACGCAGTACCATCAATATCTAGATTCACACAAGATAGAGAAAAAATGTAAACAAAGGATAACTTTGCATCAAAATCATGAAATTCTTTAATGCAATGGCAAGTACAATTTCGAAACCCTCAAGATGCATCATGTCCAGTTACACAAGTCTCGATCATAGGGCCAAACTAATATGACACGTTCCATTCCATGCCATACAATTTAGTCCCATAACTAGACCACACACACACTTAGCAGAATCATCAGCTTTAATATTTAGTTTCATCCCCCAGAGGACCAACGTTTGCATCCTTCTGGGATTCCGCACCCAACCCTGGCGTCGCGGAAGCCTCCGGTATTCGGCCACTTAGGGCCACCGGGCATCCAAAGCGTGTCTCATCACACCTCTAGGCATCTCGCCCCCCACCTAGCATCGCGAGGAACCTCCGGGGGTTTGCTATGGAAATGGTTGCCCCGGCCCTCCAAATTTACGTATTGACAAGCATACAACAGGGCATCCCGAAGCTCCTAGGGAAAAACCTCCGGCATTCAGCCACTAGGGCCACCGGGCATCCACAAGGCATTGACTCATTCGATCCTTTGGGCATCCTAACTCCCGAGGCATCGTTGACCCGAGGGTCCAACGACAACAATTAACATCTTGATTTCCAAAAACATGTTCAATGCTATGACATCAATATTCATGTGAGTTTCATTGAAATCTCCATTGTTGAATGATATGTCGAATGCCAAACAAAACAACATGTCCAATAACATTCAAGATGCATTTACCTTTTGAAACAAGTTGAGCAAATTCGAAGTAAAACAGCTTAAAAACCAGAATGCACAGTTTTAATAAAATTTTTGGAATAACCCATAGATGAACTCGGAAAATCCTAAAATTTTGGTATGTTATATATGAGATCTAAAGGAAGAAATTTTGTGAAGGACACTAAGTCAGATTCGTTGTGTATAAAGAGTAATAGTTTGCTGTTTCCTTCAAAAATTCTCATAAATTTTGGAATTTTGTCAATTTAAAATTCTGTTAAAAAATTGCCCTTAAAATGCTGAAAACTTCAAAAGAAAAAGAAGAACTAAGTTTAGAGCTCAACCACCAAAGACAAAAGCATAACCTGTTTGAGCTTCTGGTTTTTTTTTTTTTGGTAAGTAAGCTTATGGTTTTTACACGCTTGTAATAAAATAACTTTTGTTAATTTGGACAAAGGAAATTACGATTTGTTTTCCGCAAAGTATTGAGCAAGTAAAATCTTAAATACAAGCGAGGAACATTGTAACAAGCGTGTTTTTACCCCAATGAAAATAATGAGAGGCAAAATACAAGGACAAATTGCCAGCTCGGGTTCATATTATTGGGTCAACGGTGAATGTCAATAATTTTGGAACCTTTCTATACTAAAATGCTAGGGTGGGTCCGAGAAATTCTACAAATCAAATAATATTGAAAAATTACTCAATCAGTCATAAAGGTATTATGCATAAGCCAATTCAATCAGAAACTTTTCAATTTTGTAAATTTAAAATTCTGTTAAAAAATTGCCGATAAAATGCTGAAAAATTAAAAAGAAGAAAAAGGAACTAAGTTTAGAGCTCAGCCACCGAAGACAAAAGCATAACCTGTTTGAGCTTCTAGTATTCACACACTTGTAGGAAAATCACTTTTCTTAATTTGGACAAAGGAAATTGTGATTTGTTTTCCACAAACTTTTAAGCATGTAATCTGAAATACAAGCATGGAACATTGCAACAAGCGTGTTTTTATGCGAATGAAAATAATGAGAGGCAAAATACTGGGACAAATTGCCAGCTGGGGTTCATATTATTGGGTCAACGGTCAACATCAATAAATTTGGCAACTTTCCATCCGAAATTGCTTGAGTGGGTCCGAGAAACTATACAAATCAAATAACATAGAAAAAATTACTCAATCTGTCGTGAAGATATTATATAGATGTCATTTCAATCATAAATTTTCAATTTTGTCAATTTAACATCGTGTTAAAAAATTGCCGTTAAAATGCTGAAAAATTGAAAAGAAAAAAAAAAGAACTAAGTTTAGAGCTCAACCACCAAAGACAAAAGCATAACCTGTTTGAGCTTCTGGTTTTTACACACGTGTAATAAAATCACTTTTATTAATTTGAACTAAGGAAATTGCGATTTGTTTTCTGCAAGCTATTAAGCAAGTAAAATCTGAAATACAAGCATGGAACATTCTAACAAGCGTGTTTTTGCGCCAATGAAAATAATGAGAGGCAGAATACAGGGACAAATTGCCAGCTGGGGTTCATATTATTGGGTCAACGGTCAATGTCAATAAATTTGGCAACTTTCTATCCGAAAATGCTTGAGTGACTCTGACAAACTCTACAAATCAAATAACACTGAAAAAATTACTCAATCAGTCATAAAGATATTATATAGATGTCAATTCAATCATAAACATTTTAATTTTGTTAAAATTTGTTAAAATATTACATTAAAAATGCGGAAAAATTGAATAGAAACAACAAGAGCTAAGTTAAGAGCTCAACCACCAAATACAAAAGCATGACCTATTTGAGCTTCTGGTTTTTACGCACTTGCAATAAAATCACTTTTATTAGTTCGGACAAAGGAAATTGTGATTCGTTTTCCGCAAAGTATTAAGCAAGTAAAATTTCAAATACAAGCATGGAACATTCTAACAATCGCGTTCTCCAGCCAATGAAAATAATGAGAGGCAGAATATAGGGACAAATTGCCAGCCGAGGTTCATATTATTGGGTCGACGATCAACGTCAATAAATTTGGCAATTTTCAATCCGAAAATGCTTGACCGGGTCCGAGAAACTCTACAAATCAAATAACATTGAAAAAATTACTCAATCAGTCATAAATATATTATGCAGATGTTAATTCAATCATAAACTTTTCAATTTCATCAATTTAAAATTGTGTTAAAAAATTGCCGTTAAAATGCTGAAAAATAGAAAAGAAAAAAAAGAACTAAGTTTAGAGCAAAACCACCACAGACCAAAGCATAACCAATTTTAGCTTCTGGTTCTTACACACTTGTAATAAAATCACTTT
The DNA here is from genome assembly GCA_014182695.1 of Eucalyptus albens. Taxonomy (NCBI): domain Eukaryota; kingdom Viridiplantae; phylum Streptophyta; class Magnoliopsida; order Myrtales; family Myrtaceae; genus Eucalyptus; species Eucalyptus albens. The sequence goes on along the minus strand of CM024648.1, from coordinate 53,845,577 downwards.
TATTAATTTGGACAAAGGAAATTGCGATTTTGTTTTCCGCAGACTATTAAGCAAGTAAAATAAGAAATACAAGCATGGAACAATCTATCAAGCGTGTTTTTACGCAAATGAAAATAATGAGAGCCAGAATACAGGGACAAATTGCCAGCTAGGGTTCATATTATTGGGTCAATTGTGAACATCAATAAATTTGCCAACTTTCCATCCGAAAATGCGAGAAAGGGTCTGAGAAATTCTACAAATCAAATAATATTCAAAAAATTACTCAATCAGTCATAAAGATATTATATAAATGTATATTCAATCATAAAATTTTCAATTTTGTCAATTTAAAATTCTTTTAAAAAATTGCCCCTAAAATGCTGAAAGATTGAAAAGAATGAGAGGCAGAATACAAGCATAAATTGCTCGGGTTCATATTATTGGGTCAACGGTCAATGTCAATAATTTTGGAACCTTTCTATACGAAAATGCTTGAGTGGCTCCGAGAAACTCTCCAAATCAAATAACATTAAAAAAAATTACTCAATCAGTCACAAAGATATTATATAGATGTAAATTCAATCATAAACTTTTCAATATTGTCAATTCAAAATTTTGTTAAAAAATGTAGTTAAAATGACAAAAAATTCAAAAGGAAAAAAAAGAACTACGTTTAAAGCTTAAGCACCAAAGACAAAAGCATATCCTGTTTGAGCTTCTGGTTTTTACAAACTTGTAATAAAATCACTTTTATTTATTTGGACAAAGAAAATTGCGATTTGTTTTCCGCAAACTATTAAGCAAGTAAAATCTAAAATACAAGCAAGGAACATTCTAACAAGTGTGTTTTTACCCAGATGAAAACAATGAGAGGCAGAATACAAGGACAAATTGCCAGCTTGGGTTGATATTATTGGGTCAACGGTCAATGTCAATAATCTTGGAACCTTTCTATACGAAAAAGCTTGAGTGGCTCTGAGAAACTCTCCAAATCAAATAGCATTAAAAAAGTTATTCAATCATTCACAAACATATTATATAGATGTAAATTCAATCATAAACTTTTCAATTTTGTCAATTTAAAATTTTCTTAAAAAAATGTCGTTAAAATGCTGAAAGGTTCAAAAGGAAAAAAAAGAACTACGTTTAAAGCTCAAGCACCAAAGACAAAAGCATAACCTGTTTCAGCTACTGGTTTTTACACACTTGTAATAAAATCACTTTTATTAATTTGGACAAAGGAAATTGCGATTTCTTTTCCGCAAAGTAATAAGCAAGTAAAATCTGAAATACAAGCAAGGAACATTCTAACAAGCGTGTTTTTACCCCCCAATAAAAAGAATGAGAGGCATAATACAAGCACAAATTGCTCGGGTTCATATTATTGGGTCAACGGTCAATGTCAATAATTTTGGAACCTTTCTATGCGAAAATGCTTGAGTGGCTCCCAGAAACTCTCCAAATCAAATAACATTAAAAAAATTACTCAATCAGTCACAAAGATATTATATAGATGTAAATTCAATCATAAACTTTCAATTTTGTCAATTTAATATTTTGTTAAAAAAATGTAGTTAAAATGCTGAAAAGTTGAAAAGGAAAAAAAAGAACTACGTTTAAAGCTCAAGCACCAAAGACAAAAGCATATCCTGTTTGAGCTTCTGGTTTTTACACACTTGTAATAAAATCACTTTTATTTATTTGGACAAAGAAAATTGCGATTTGTTTTCCGCAAAGTATTGAGCAAGTAAAATCTAAAATACAAGCAAGGAACATTCTAACAAGCGTGTTTTTACCCAGATGAAAACAATGAGAGGCAAAATACAAGGACAAATTGCCAGCTTGGGTTGATATTATTGGGTCAACGGTCAATGTCAATAATTTTGGAACCTTTCTATACGAAAATGCTTGAGTGGCTATGAAAAACTCTCGAAATCAAATAGCATTAAAAAGTTAATCAATCATTCACAAACATATTATATAGATGTAAATTCTATCATAAACTTTTCAATTTTGTCAATTTAAAATTTTCTTAAAAAAATGTCGTTAAAATGCTGAAATTTTCAAAAGGAAAAAAAAAGAACTACGTTTAAAGCTCAAGCACCAAAGACAAAAGCATAACCTGTTTCAGCTACTGGTTTTTACACACTTGTAATAAAATCACTTTTATTAATTTGGACAAAGGAAATTGCGATTTCTTTTCCGCAAAGTAATAAGCAAGTAAAATCTGAAATACAAGCAAGGAACATTCTAACAAGCGTGTTTTTACCCCCAATAAAAAGAATGAGAGGCATAATACAAGCACAAATTGCTCGGGTTCATATTATTGGGTCAACGGTCAATGTCAATAATTTTGGAACCTTTCTATGCGAAAATGCTTGAGTGGCTCGCAGAAACTCTCCAAATCAAATAACATTAAAAAAATTACTCAATCCGTCACAAAGATATTATATAGATGTAAATTCAATCATAAACTTTCAATTTTGTCAATTTAATATTTTGTTAAAAAATGTAGTTAAAATGCTGAAAAGTTTAAAAGGAAAAAAAGAACTACGTTTAAAGCTCAAGCACCAAAGACAAAAGCATATCCTGTTTGAGCTTCTGGTTTTACACACTTGTAATAAAATCACTTTTATTTATTTGGACAAAGAAAATTGCGATTTGTTTTCCGCAAAGTATTGAGCAAGTAAAATCTAAAATACAAGCAAGGAACATTCTAACAAGCGTGTTTTGACAAGATGAAAACAATGAGAGGCAAAATACAAGGACAAATTGCCAGCTTGGGTTGATATTATTGGGTCAACGGTCAATGTCAATAATTTTGGAACCTTTCTATACGAAAATGCTTGAGTGGCTCTGAGAAACTCTCGAAATCAAGTAGCATTAAAAAAGTTATTCAATCATTCACAAACATATTATATAGAAGTAAATTCTATCATAAACTTTTCATTTTTTTCAATTTAAAATTTTCTTAAAAAATGTCGTTAAAATGCTGAAAAGTTCAAAAGGAAAAAAAAAGAACTACGTTTAAAGCTCAAGCACCAAAGACAAAAAGCATAACCTGTTTTAGCTTCTGGTTTTTACACACTTCTAATAAAATCACTTTTATTAATTTGGACAAAGGAAATTGCGATTTCTTTTCCCCAAAGTAATAAGCAAGTAAAATCTGAAATACAAGCAAGGAACATTCTAACCAGCGTGTTTCTAACCCCCAATAAAAACAATGAGACGCAGAATACAAGCACAAATTGCTCGGGTTCATATTATTGGGTCAACGGTCAATGTCAATAATTTTGGAACCTTTCTATGCGAAATTGCTTGAGTGGCTCCCAGAAACTCTCCAAATCAAATAACATTAAAAAAATTACTCAATCAGTCACAAAGATATTATATAGTTGTAAATTCAATCATAAACTTTCAATTTTGTCAATTTAATATCTTGTTAAAAAAATGTAGTTAAAATGCGGAAAAGTTGAAAAGGAAAAAAAAAGAACTACGTTTAAAGCTCAAGCACCAAAGACAAAAGCATATCCTGTTTGAGCTTCTGGTTTTTACACACTTGTAATAAAGCCCATTTTATTTATTTGGACAAAGAAAATTGCGATTTGTTTTCCGCAAACTATTAAGCAAGTAAAATCTAAAATACAAGCAAGGAACATTCTAACAAGCGTGTTTTTACCCAGATGAAAACAATGAGAGGCAAAATACAAGGACAAATTGCCAGCTTGGGTTGATATTATTGGGTCAACGGTCAATGTCAATAATTTTGGAACCTTTCTATACGAAAATGCTTGAGTGGCTCTGAGAAACTCTCCAAATCAAATAACAATAAAAAAGTTACTCAATCATTCACAAACATATTATATAGATGTAAATTCAATCATAAACTTTTCAATTTTGTCAATTTAAAATTTTCTTTAAAAATGTCGTTAAAAAGCTGAAAAGTCCAAAAGGAAAAAAAAGAACTACGTTTAAAGCTCAAGCACCAAAGACAAAAGCATAACCTGTTTGAGCTACTGGTTTTTACACGCTTGTAATAAAATCACTTTTGTTAATTTGGACAAAGGAAATTGCGATTTGTTTTCCGCAAAGCATTGAGCAAGTAAAATCTTAAATACAAGCAAGGAACATTCTAACAAGCGTGTTATTACCCCAATGAAAATAATGAGAGGCAGAATACAAGGACAAATTGCCAGCGCGGGTTGATATTATTGGGTCAACGGTCAATGTCAAGAATTTGGGAACCTTTCTATACGAAAATGCTCGAGTGGCTCCGAGAAACTCTCCAAATCAAATAACATAAAAAAGTTACTCAATCATTCACAAACATATTATATAGATGTAAATACAATCATAAACTTTTCAATTTTGTCAATTTAAAATTTTCATAAAAAAATGCCGTTAAAATGCTGAAAAGTTCAAAAGGAAAAAAAAGAACTACGTTTAAAGCTCAAGCACCAAAGACAAAAGCAAAACCTGTTTGAGCTACTGGTTTTTACACGCTTGTAATAAAATCACTTTTGTTAATTTGGACAAAGGAAATTGCGATTTGTTTTCCGCAAAGTATTGAGCAAGTAAAATCTTAAATACAAGCAAGGAACATTCTAACAAGCGTGTTTTTACCCCAATGAAAATAATGAGAGGCAGAATACAAGGACAAATTGCCAGCTCGGGTTGATATTATTGGGTCAACGGTCAATGTCAAGAATTTCGGAACCTTTCTATACGAAAATGATTGAGTGGCTCCGAGAAACTCTCCAAATCAAATAACATTAAAAAAGTTACTCAATCATTCACAAACATATTATATAGATGTAAATTCAATCATAAACCTTTCAATTGTGTCAATTTAAAATTTTCTTAAAAAATGTCATTAAAATGCTGAAAAGTTCAAAAGGAAAAAAAGAACTACGTATAAAGCTCAAGCACCAAAGACAAAAGCATAACCTGTTTGAGCTACTGGTTTTTACACGCTTGTAATAAAATCGCTTTTGTTAATTTGGACAAAGGAAATTGCGATTTGTTTTCCGCAAAGTATTGAGCAAGTAAAATCTTAAATACAAGCAAGGAACATTCTAACAAGCGTGTTTTTACCCCAATGAAAATAATGAGAGGCAGAATACACGGACAAATTGCTAGCTCGGGTTGATATTATTGGGTAAACGGTCAATCTCAATAATTTTGGAACCTTTGTATACGAAAATGATGGAGGGGCTCTGAGAAACTCTCCAAATCAAATAACATCAAAAAGTTCCTCAATCATTCACAAACATATTATATAGATGTAAATTCAATCATAAACTCTTCAATTTTGTCAATTTAAAATTTTCTTATAAAAATGTTGTTAAAATGCTGAAAAGTTCAAAAGGAAAAAAAAAAGAACTACATTTAAAGCTCAAGCACCAAAGACAAAAGCATAACCTGTTTGAGCTACTGGTTTTTACACGCTTGTAATAAAATCACTTTTGTTAATTTGGACAAAGGAAATTGCGATTTGTTTTCCGCAAAGCATTGAGCAAGTAAAATCTTAAATACAAGCAAGGAACATTCTAACAAGCGTGTTATTACCCCAATGAAAATAATGAGAGGCAGAATACAAGGACAAATTCCCAGCTCGGGTTGATATTATTGGGTCAACGGTCAATGTCAAGAATTTTGGAACGTTTCTATACGAAAATGATTGAGTGGCTCCGAGAAACTCTCCAAATCAAATAACATTAAAAAGTTACTCAATCATTCACAAACATATTATATAGATGTAAATTCAATCAAAAACTTTTCAATTTTGTCAATTTAAAATTTTCATAAAAAAATGTCGTTAAAATGCTGAAATGTTCAAAAGGAAAAAAAAAAGAACTACATTTAAAGCTCAAGCACCAAAGACAAAAGCATAACCTGTTTGAGCTACTGGTTTGTACACGCTAGTAATAAAATCACTTTTGTTAATTTGGACAAAGGAAATTGCGATTTGTTTTCCGCAAAGTATTGAGCAAGTAAAATCTTAAATACAAGCAAGGAACATTCTAACAAGCGTGTTTTTACCCCAATGAAAATAATGAGAGGCAGAATACAAGGACAAATTGGCAGCTCGGGTTCATATTATTGGGTCAACGGTCAATGTCAAGAACTTTGGAACCTTTCTATACGAAAATGATTGAGTGGCTCCGAGAAACTCTCCAAACCAAATAACATTAAAAAAGTTACTCAATCATTCACAAACATATTATATAGATGTAAATTCAATCATAAACTTTTCAATTTTGTCAATTTAAAATTTTCTTAAAAAAATGTCGTTCAAATGCTGAAAAGTTCAAAAGGAAAAAAAAGAACTACGTATAAAGCTCAAGCACCAAAGACAAAAGCATAACCTGTTTGAGCTACTGGTTTTTACACGCTTGTAATAAAATCGCTTTTGTTAATTTGGACTAAGGAAATTGCGATTTGTTTTCCGCAAAGTATTGAGCAAGTAAAATCTTAAATACAAGCAAGGAACATTCTAACAAGCGTGTTTTTACCCCAATGAAAATAATGAGAGGCAGAATACACGGACAAATTGCTAGCTCGGGTTGATATTATTGGGTAAACGGTCAATCTCAATAATTTTGGAACCTTTGTATACGAAAATGATTGAGGGGCTCTGAGAAACTCTCCAAATCAAATAACATCAAAAAAGTTACTCAATCATTCACAAACATATTATATAGATGTAAATTCAATCATAAACTCTTCAATTTTGTCAATTTAAAATTTTCTTATAAAAATGTCGTTAAAATGCTGAAAAGTTCAAAAGGAAAAAAAAGAACTACATTTAAAGCTCAAGCACCAAAGACAAAAGCATAACCTGTTTGAGCTACTGGTTTTTACACGCTTGTAATAAAATCACTTTTGTTAATTTGGACAAAGGAAATTGCGATTTGTTTTCCGCAAAGCATTGAGCAAGTAAAATCTTAAATACAAGCAAGGAACATTCTAACAAGCGTGTTATTACCCCAATGAAAATAATGAGAGGCAGAATACAAGGACAAATTCCCAGCTCGGGTTGATATTATTGGGTCAACGGTCAATGTCAAGAATTTTAGAACGTTTCTATACGAAAATGATTGAGTGGCTCCGAGAAACTCTCCAAATCAAATAACATTAAAAAAGTTACTCAATCATTCACAAACATATTATATAGATGTAAATTCAATCAAAAACTTTTCAATTTTGTCAATTTAAAATTTTCATAAAAAAATGTCGTTAAAATGCTGAAATGTTCAAAAGGAAAAAAAAGAACTACATTTAAAGCTCAAGCACCAAAGACAAAAGCATAACCTGTTTGAGCTACTGGTTTGTACACGCTAGTAATAAAATCACTTTTGTTAATTTGGACAAAGGAAATTGCGATTTGTTTTCCGCAAAGTATTGAGCAAGTAAAATCTTAAATACAAGCAAGGAACATTCTAACAAGCGTGTTTTTACCCCAATGAAAATAATGAGAGGCAGAATACAAGGACAAATTGGCAGCTCGGGTTCATGTTATTGGGTCAACGGTCAATGTCAAGAATTTTGGAACCTTTCTATACGAAAATGATTGAGTGGCTCCGAGAAACTCTCCAAATCAAATAACATTAAAAAAGTTACTCAATCATTGACAAACATATTATATAGAAGTAAATTCAATCATAAACTTTTCAATTTTGTCAATTTAAAATTTTCTTAAAAAATGTCGTTCAAATGCTGAAAAGTTCAAAAGGAAAAAAAGAACTACGTTTAAAGCTCAAGCACCAAAGACAAAAGCATAACCTGTTTGAGCTACTGGTTTTTACACGCTTGTAATAAAATCACTTTTGTTAATTTGGACAAAGGAAATTGCGATTTGTTTTCCGCAAAGCATTGAGCAAGTAAAATCTTAAATACAAGCAAGGAACATTCTAACAAGCGTGTTTTTACCCCAATGAAAATAATGAGAGGCAAAATACAAGGACAAATTGCGAGCTCGGGTTGATATTATTGGGTCAACGGTCAATGTCAAGAATTTTGGAACCTTTCTATACGAAAATGATTGAGTGGCTCCGAGAAACTCTCCAAATCAAATAACATTAAAAAGTTACTCAATCATTCACAAACATATTATATAGATGTAAATTCAATCATAAACATTTCAATTTTGTCAATTTAAAATTTTCATAAAAAAATGTCGTTAAAATGTTGAAATGTTCAAAAGGAAAAAAAAAAGAACTACGTTTAAAGCTCAAGCACCAAAGTCAAAAGCATAACCTGTTTGAGCTACTGGTTTGTACACGCTTGTAATAAAATCACTTTTGTTAATTTGGACAAAGGAAATTGCGATTTGTTTTCCGCAAAGTATTGTGCAAGTAAAATCCTATATACAAGCAAGGAACATTCTAACAAGCGTGTTTTTACCCCAATGAAAATAATGAGAGGCAGAATAAAAGGACAAATTGCCAGGTCGGGTTGATATTATTGGGTCAACGGTCAATGTCAAGAATTTTGGAACCTTTCTATACGAAAATGATTGAGGGGCTCCGAGAAACTCTCCAAATCAAATAACATTAAAAAGTTACTCAATCATTCACAAACATATTATATAGATGTAAATTCAATCATAAACTTTTCAACTTTGTCAATTGAAAATTTTCTTTAAAAAACGTCGTTAAAATGCTGAAAAGTTCAAAAGGAAAAAAAAAAAAACTACGTTTAAAGCTCAAGCACCAAAGACAAAAGCATAACCTGTTTGAGCTACTGGTTTTTACACGCTTGTAATAAAATCACTTTTGTTAATTTGGACAAAGGAAATTGCGATTTGTTATCCGCAAAGTATTGAGCAAGTAAAATCTTAAATACAAGCAAGGAACATTCTAACAAGCGTGTTTTTACCCCAATGAAAATAATGAGAGGCAGAATACAAGGACAAATTGCGAGCTCGGGTTGATATTATTGGGTCAACGGTCAATGTCAAGAATTTTGGAACCTTTCTATACGAAAATGATTGAGTGGCTCGAGAAACTCTCCAAATCAAATAACATTAAAAGAGTTGCTCCATCATTCACAAACATATTATATAGATGTAAATTCAATCATAAACTTTTCAATTTTGTCAATTTAAGATTTTCATAAAAAAATGTCGTTAAAATGCTGGAATGTTCAAAAGGAAAAAAAAGAACTACGTTTAAAGCTCAAGCACCAAAGACAAAAGCATAACCTGTTTGAGCTACTGGTTTGTACACGCTTGTAATAAAATCACTTTTGTTAATTTGGACAAAGGAAATTGCGATTTGTTTTCCGCAAAGTACTGAGCAAGTAAAATCTTAAATACAAGCAAGGAACATTCTAACAAGCGTGTTTTTACCACAATGAAAATAATGAGAGGCAGAATACAAGGACAAATTGCGAGCTCGGGTTGATATTATTGGGTCAACGGTCAATGTCAAGAAGTTTGGAACCTTTCCATACGAAAATGATTGAGTGGCTCGAGAAACTCTCCAAATCAAATAACATTAAAAAGTTACTCAATCATTCACAAACATATTATATAGATGTAAATTCAATCATAAAATTTTCAATTTTGTCAATTGAAAATTTTCTTAAAAACATGTCGTTAAAATGCTTAAAAGTTCAAAAGGAAAAAAAAGAACTACGTTTAAAGCTCAAGCACCAAAGACAAAAGCATAACCTGTTTGAGCTACTGGTTTTTACACGCTTGTAATAAAATCACTTTTGTTAATTTGGACAAAGGAAATTGCGATTTGTTTTCCGCAAAGTATTGAGCAAGTAAAATCTTAAATACAAGCAAGGAACATTCTAACAAGCGTGTTTTTACCCCAATGAAAATAATGAGAGGCAGAATACAAGGACAAATTGGCAGCTCGGGTTCATGTTATTGGGTCAACGGTCAATGTCAAGAATTTTGGAACCTTTCTATACGAAAATGATTGAGTGGCTCCGAGAAACTCTCCAAATCAAATAACATTAAAAAAGTTACTCAATCATTGACAAACATATTATATAGAAGTAAATTCAATCATAAACTTTTCAATTTTGTCAATTTAAAATTTTCTTAAAAAAATGTCGTTCAAATGCTGAAAAGTTCAAAAGGAAAAAAAAGAACTACGTTTAAAGCTCAAGCACCAAAGACAAAAGCATAACCTGTTTGAGCTACTGGTTTTTACACGCTTGTAATAAAATCACTTTTGTTAATTTGGACAAAGGAAATTGCGATTTGTTTTCCGCAAAGCATTGAGCAAGTAAAATCTTAAATACAAGCAAGGAACATTCTAACAAGCGTGTTTTTACCCCAATGAAAATAATGAGAGGCAAAATACAAGGACAAATTGCCAGCTCGGGTTGATATTATTGGGTCAACGGTCAATGTCAAGAATTTTGGAACCTTTCTATACGAAAATGATTGAGTGGCTCCGAGAAACTCTCCAAATCAAATAACATTAAAAAAGTTACTCAATCATTGACAAACATATTATATAGAAGTAAATTCAATCATAAACTTTTCAATTTTGTCAATTTAAAATTTTCTTAAAAAATGTCGTTCAAATGCTGAAAAGTTCAAAAGGAAAAAAAGAACTACGTTTAAAGCTCAAGCACCAAAGACAAAAGCATAACCTGTTTGAGCTACTGGTTTTTACACGCTTGTAATAAAATCACTTTTGTTAATTTGGACAAAGGAAATTGCGATTTGTTTTCCGCAAAGCATTGAGCAAGTAAAATCTTAAATACAAGCAAGGAACATTCTAACAAGCGTGTTTTTACCCCAATGAAAATAATGAGAGGCAAAATACAAGGACAAATTGCCAGCTCGGGTTGATATTATTGGGTCAACGGTCAATGTCAAGAATTTTGGAACCTTTCTATACGAAAATGATTGAGTGGCTCCGAGAAACTCTCCAAATCAAATAACATTAAAAAAGTTACTCAATCATTCACAAACATATTATATAGATGTAAATTCAATCATAAACATTTCAATTTTGTCAATTTAAAATTTTCATAAAAAAATGTCGTTAAAATGCTGAAATGTTCAAAAGGAAAAAAAAGAACTACGTTTAAAGCTCAAGCACCAAAGTCAAAAGCATAACCTGTTTGAGCTACTGGTTTGTACACGCTTGTAATAAAATCACTTTTGTTAATTTGGACAAAGGAAATTGCGATTTGTTTTCCGCAAAGTATTGTGCAAGTAAAATCCTATATACAAGCAAGGAACATTCTAACAAGCGTGTTTTTACCCCAATGAAAATAATGAGAGGCGGAATAAAAGGACAAATTGCCAGGTCGGGTTGATATTATTGGGTCAACGGTCAATGTCAAGAATTTTGGAACCTTTCTATACGAAAATGATTGAGTGGCTCCGAGAAACTCTCCAAATCAAATAACATTAAAAAGTTACTCAATCATTCACAAACATATTATATAGGTGTAAATTCAATCATAAACTTTTCAACTTTGTCAATTGAAAATTTTCTTTAAAAACGTCGTTAAAATGCTGAAAAGTTCAAAAGGAAAAAAAAAAAAAAAACTACGTTTAAAGCTCAAGCACCAAAGACAAAAGCATAACCTGTTTGAGCTACTGGTTTTTACACGCTTGTAATAAAATCACTTTTGTTAATTTGGACAAAGGAAATTGCGATTTGTTTTCCGCAAAGTATTGAGCAAGTAAAATCTTAAATAAAAGCAAGGAACATTCTAACAAGCGTGTTTTTACCCCAATGAAAATAATGAGAGGCAGAATACAAGGACAAATTGCGAGCTCGGGTTGATATTATTGGGTCAACGGTCAATGTCAAGAATTTTGGAACCTTTCTATACGAAAATGATTGAGTGGCTCCGAGAAACTCTCCAAATCAAATAACATTAAAAGAGTTCCTCCATCATTCACAAACATATTATATAGATGTAAATTCAATCATAAACTTTTCAATTTTGTCAATTTAAGATTTTCATAAAAAAATGTCGTTAAAATGCTGGAATGTTCAAAAGGAAAAAAAAGAACTACGTTTAAAGCTCAAGCACCAAAGACAAAAGCATAACCTGTTTGAGCTACTGGTTTGTACACGCTTGTAATAAAATCACTTTTGTTAATTTGGACAAAGGAAATTGCGATTTGTTTTCCGCAAAGTACTGAGCAAGTAAAATCTTAAATACAAGCAAGGAACATTCTAACAAGCGTGTTTTTACCACAATGAAAATAATGAGAGGCAGAATACAAGGACAAATTGCGAGCTCGGGTTGATATTATTGGGTCAACGGTCAATGTCAAGAAGTTTGGAACCTTTCCATACGAAAATGATTGAGTGGCTCCGACAAACTCTCCAAATCAAATAACATTAAAAAAGTTACTCAATCATTCACAAACATATTATATAGATGTAAATTCAATCATAAAATTTTCAATTTTGTCAATTTAAAATTTTCTTAAAAACATGTCGTTAAAATGCTTAAAAGTTCAAATGGAAAAAAAAGAACTACGTTTAAAGCTCAAGCACCAAAGACAAAAGCATAACCTGTTTGAGCTACTGGTTTTTACACGCTTGTAATAAAATCACTTTTGTTAATTTGGACAAAGGAAATTGCGATTTGTTTTCCGCAAAGTATTGAGCAAGTAAAATCTTAAATACAAGCAAGGAACATTCTAACAAGCGTGTTTTTACCTAGATGAAAACAATGAGAGGCAAAATACAAGGTCAAATTGCCAGCTGGGGTTGATATTTTTGGGTCAACGGTCAATGTCAATAATTTTGGAACCTTTCTATACGAAAATGCTTGAGTGGCTCCGAGAAACTCTCCAAATCAAATAACATTAAAAAGTTACTCAATCATTCACAAACATATTATATAGATGTAAATTCAATCATAAAATTTTCAATTTTGTCAATTTAAAATTTGCTTAAAAAATGTCGTTAAAAAGCTTAAAAGTTCAAAAGGAAAAAAAAGAACTACGTTTAAAGCTCAAGCACCAAAGACAGAAGCATAACCTGTTTGAGCTACTGGTTTTTACACGCTTGTAATAAAATCACTTTTGTTAATTTGGACAAAGGAAATTGCGATTTGTTTTCCGCAAAGTATTGAGCAAGTAAAATCTTAAATACAAGCAAGGAACATTCTAACAAGCGTGTTTTTACCCCAATGAAAATAATGAGAGGCAGAATACAAGGACAAATTGCGAGCTCGGGTTGATATTATTGGGTCAACGGTCAATGTCAAGAATTTTGGAACCTTTCTATACGAAAATGATTGAGGGGCTCCCAGAAACTCTCCAAATCAAATAACATTAAAAAAGTTACTCAATCATTCACAAACATATTATATAGATGTAAATTCAATCATAAAATTTTCAATTTTGTCAATTTAAAATTTTCATAATAAAATGTCGTTAAAATGCTGAAATGTTCAAAAGGAAAAAAAGAACTACGTTTAAAGCTCAAGCACCAAAGTCAAAAGCATAACCTGTTTGAGCTACTGGTTTGTACACGCTTGTAATAAAATCACTTTTGTTAATTTGGACAAAGGAAATTGCGATTTGTTTTCCGCAAAGTATTGTGCAAGTAAAATCCTATATACAAGCAAGGAACATTCTAACAAGCGTGTTTTTACCCCAATGAAAATAATGAGAGGCAGAATAAAAGGACAAATTGCCAGCTCGGGTTGATATTATTGGGTCAACGGTCAATGTCAAGAATTTTGGAACCTTTCTATACGAAAATGATTGAGTGGCTCCGAGAAACTCTCCAAATCAAATAACATTAAAAAGTTACTCAATCATTCACAAACATATTATATAGATGTAAATTCAATCATAAAATTTTCAATTTTGTCAATTTAAAATTTTCATAATAAAATGTCGTTAAAATGCTGAAATGTTCAAAAGGAAAAAAAAGAACTACGTTTAAAGCTCAAGCACCAAAGTCAAAAGCATAACCTGTTTGAGCTACTGGTTTTTACACGCTTGTAATAAAATCACTTTTGTTAATTTGGACAAAGGAAATTGCGATTTGTTTTCCGCAAAGTATTGTGCAAGTAAAATCCTATATACAAGCAAGGAACATTCTAACAAGCGTGTTTTTACCCCAATGAAAATAATGAGAGGCAGAATAATCGGACAAATTGCCAGCTCGGGTTGATATTATTGGGTCAACGGTCAATGTCAAGAATTTTGGAACCTTTCTATACGAAAATGATTGAGTGGCTCCGAGAAACTCTCCAAATCAAATAACATTAAAAAAGTTACTCAATCATTCACAAACATATTATATAGATGTAAATTCAATCATAAACCTTTCAATTGTGTCAATTTAAAATTTTCTTAAAAAAATGTCGTTAAAATGCTGAAAAGTTCAAAAGGAAAAAAAAGAACTACGTATAAAGCTCAAGCACCAAAGACAAAAGCATAACCTGTTTGAGCTACTGGTTTTTACACGCTTGTAATAAAATCGCTTTTGTTAATTTGGACAAAGGAAATTGCGATTTGTTTTCCGCAAAGTATTGAGCAAGTAAAATCTTAAATACAAGCAAGGAACATTCTAACAAGCGTGTTTTTACCCCAATGAAAATAATGAGAGGCAGAATACACGGACAAATTGCCAGCTTGGGTTGATATTATTGGGTAAACGGTCAATCTCAATAATTTTGGAACCTTTCTATACGAAAATGATTGAGGGGCTCCGAGAAACTCTCCAAATCAAATAACGTCAAAAAGTTACTCAATCATTCACAAACATATTATATAGATGTAAATTCAATCATAAACTCTTCAATTTTGTCAATTTAAAATTTTCTTATAAAAATGTCGTTAAAATGCTGAAAAGTTCAAAAGGAAAAAAGAACTACATTTAAAGCTCAAGCACCAAAGACAAAAGCATAACCTGTTTGAGCTACTGGTTTTTACACGCTTGTAATAAAATCACTTTTGTTAATTTGGACAAAGGAAATTGCGATTTGTTTTCCGTAAAGCATTGAGCAAGTAAAATCTTAAAAACAAGCAAGGAACATTGTAACAAGCGTGTTATTACCCCAATGAAAATAATGAGAGGCAGAATACAAGGACAAATTGCCAGCTCGGGTTGATATTATTGGGTCAACGGTCAATGTCAAGAATTTTGGAACCTTTCTATACGAAAATGATTGAGTGGCTCCGAGAAACTCTCCAAATCAAATAACATTAAAAGAGTTACTCCATCATTCACAAACATATTATATAGATGTAAATTCAATCATAAACTTTTCAATTTTGTCAATTTAAGATTTTCAAAAAAATGTCGTTAAAATGCTGGAATGTTCAAAAGGAAAAAAAAAGAACTACGTTTAAAGCTCAAGCACCAAAGACAAAAGCATAACCTGTTTGAGCTACTGGTTTGTACACGCTTGTAATAAAATCACTTTTGTTAATTTGGACAAAGGAAATTGCGATTTGTTTTCCGCAAAGTACTGAGCAAGTAAAATCTTAAATACAAGCAAGGAACATTCTAACAAGCGTGTTTTTACCCTAATGAAAATAATGAGAGGCAGAATACAAGGACAAATTGCCAGCTCGGGTTGATATTATTGGGTCAACGGTCAATGTCAAGAATTTTGGAACCTTTCTATACGAAAATGATTGAGTGGCTCCGAGAAACACTCCAAATCAAATAACATTAAAAAAGTTACTCAATCATTCACAAACATATTATATAGATGTAAATTCAATCATAAAATTTTCAATTTTGTCAATTTAAAATTTTCTCAAAAACATGTCGTTAAAATGCTTAAAAGTTCAAAAGGAAAAAAAAAGAACTACGTTTAAAGCTCAAGCACCAAAGACAAAAGCATAACCTGTTTGAGCTACTGGTTTTTACACGCTTGTAATAAAATCACTTTTGTTAATTTGGACAAAGGAAATTGCGATTTGTTTTCCGCAAAGTATTGAGCAAGTAAAATCTTAAATACAAGCAAGGAACATTCTAACAAGCGTGTTTTTACCTAGATGAAAACAATGAGAGGCAAAATACAAGGTCAAATTGCCAGCTGGGGTTGATATTTTGGGTCAACGGTCAATGTCAATAATTTTGGAACCTTTCTATACGAAAATGCTTGAGTTGCTCCGAGAAACTCTCCAAATCAAATAACATTAAAAAAGTTACTCAATCATTCACAAACATATTATATAGATGTAAATTCAATCATAAAATTTTCAATTTTGTAAATTTAAAATTTTCTTAAAAAATGTCGTTAAAATGCTTAAAAGTTCAAAAGGAAAAAAAAAGAACTACGTTTAAAGCTCAAGCACCAAAGACAAAAGCATAACCTGTTTGAGCTACTGGTTTTTACACGCTTGTAATAAAATCACTTTTGTTAATTTGGACAAAGGAAATTGCGATTTGTTTTCCGCAAAGTATTGAGCAAGTAAAATCTTAAATACAAGCAAGGAACATTCTAACAAGCGTGTTTTTACCCCAATGAAAATAATGAGAGGCAGAATACAAGGACAAATTGGGAGCTCGGGTTGATATTATTGGGTCAACGGTCAATGTCAAGAATTTTGGAACCTTTCTATACGAAAATGATTGAGGGGCTCCCAGAAACTCTCCAAATCAAATAACATTAAAAAGTTACTCAATCATTCACAAACATATTATATAGATGTAAATTCAATCATAATATTTTCAATTTTGTCAATTTAAAATTTTCATAATAAAATGTCGTTAAAATGCTGAAATGTTCAAAAGGAAAAAAAGAACTACGTTTAAAGCTCAAGCACCAAAGACAAAAGCATAACCTGTTTGAGCTACTGGTTTTTACACGCTTGTAATAAAATCACTTTTGTTAATTTGGACAAAGGAAATTGCGATTTGTTTTCCGCAAAGTATTGAGCAAGTAAAATCTAAAATACAAGCAAGGAATATTCTAACAAGCTTGTTTTTACCCCAATGAAAATAATGAGAGGCAGAATACAAGGACAAATTGCCAGCTCGGGTTGATATTATTGGGTCAACGGTCAATGTCAAGAATTTTGGAACCTTTCTATACGAAAATGATTGAGTGGCTCCGAGAAATTCTCCAAATCAAATAACATTAAAAAAGTTACTCAATCATTCACAAACATATTATATAGATGTAAATTCAATCATAAACTTTTCAATTTTGTCAATTTAAAATTTTCATAATAAAATGTCGTTAAAATGCTGAAATGTTCAAAAGGAAAAAAAAAAGAACTACGTTTAAAGCTCAAGCACCAAAGACAAAAGCATAACCTGTTTGAGCTACTGGTTTTTACACGCTTGTAATAAAATCACTTTTGTTAATTTGGACAAAGGAAATTGCGATTTGTTTTCCGCAAAGTATTGAGCAAGTAAAATCTTTAATACAAGCAAGGAATATTCTAACAAGCTTGTTTTTACCCCAATGAAAATAATTAGAGGCAGAATACAAGGACAAATTGCCAGCTCGGGTTGATATTATTGGGTCAACGGTCAATGTCAAGAATTTTGGAACGTTTCTATACGAAAATGATTGAGTGGCTCCGAGAAACTCTCCAAATCAAAAAACATTAAAAAAGTTACTCAATCATTCACAAAAATATTATATAGATGTAAATTCAATCATAAACTTTTCAATATTGTCAATTTAAAATTTTGTTAAAAAATGTAGTTAAAATGCCAAAAAATTCAAAAGGAAAAAAAAGAACTACATTTAAAGCTCAAGCACCAAAGACAAAAGCATATCCTATTTGAGCTTCTGGTTTTTACACACTTGTAATAAAATCACTTTTATTTATTTGGACAAAGAAAGTTGCGATTTGTTTTCCGCAAACTTTAAGCAAGTAAAATCTAAAATACAAGCAAGGAACATTCTAACAATCGTGTTTTTACCCAGATGAAAACAATGAGAGGCAGAATACAAGAACAAATTGCCAGCTGGGGTTGATATTATTGGGTCAACGGTCAATGTCAATAATTTTGGAACCTTTCTATACGAAAATGATTGAGTGGCTCCGAGAAACTCTCCAAATCAAATAACATTAAAAAAGTTGCTCAATCATTCACAAACATATTATATAGATGTAAATTCAATCATAAAATTTTCAATTTTTTCAATTTAAAATTTTCATAATAAAATGTCGTTAAAATGCTGAAATGTTCAAAAGGAAAAAAAGAACTACGTTTAAAGCTCAAGCACCAAAGACAAAAGCATAACCTGTTTGAGCTACTGGTTTTTACACGCTTGTAATAAAATCACTTTTGTTAATTTGGACAAAGGAAATTGCGATTTGTTTTCCGCAAAGTATTGAGCAAGTAAAATCTAAAATACAAGCAAGGAATATTCTAACAAGCTTGTTTTTACCCCAATGAAAATAATGAGAGGCAGAATACAAGGACAAATTGCGAGCTCGGGTTGATATTATTGGGTCAACGGTCAATGTCAAGAATTTTGGAACCTTTCTATACGAAAATGATTGAGTGGCTCCAAGAAATTCTCCAAATCAAATAACATTAAAAAGTTACTCAATCATTCACAAACATATTATTTAGATGTAAATTCAATCATAAACTTTTCAATTTTTGTCAATTTAAAATTTTCATAATAAAATGTCGTTAAAATGCTGAAATGTTCAAAAGGAAAAAAAAGAACTACGTTTAAAGCTCAAGCACCAAAGACAAAAGCATAACCTGTTTGAGCTACTGGTTTTTACACGCTTGTAATAAAATCACTTTTGTTAATTTGGACAAAGGAAATTGCGATTTGTTTTCCGCAAAGTATTGAGCAAGTAAAATCTAAAATACAAGCAAGGAATATTCTAACAAGCTTGTTTTTACCCCAATGAAAATAATGAGAGGCAGAATACAAGGACAAATTGCGAGCTCGGGTTGATATTATTGGGTCAACGGTCAATGTCAAGAATTTTGGAACGTTTCTATACGAAAATGATTGAGTGGCTCCGAGAAACTCTCCAAATCAAAAAACATTAAAAAAGTTACTCAATCATTCACAAAAATATTATATAGATGTAAATTCAATCATAAACTTTTCAATATTGTCAATTTAAAATTTTGTTAAAAAATGTAGTTAAAATGCCAAAAAATTCAAAAGGAAAAAAAGAACTACATTTAAAGCTCAAGCACCAAAGACAAAAGCATATCCTATTTGAGCTTCTGGTTTTTACACACTTGTAATAAAATCACTTTTATTTATTTGGACAAAGAAAGTTGCGATTTGTTTTCCGCAAACTTTAAGCAAGTAAAATCTAAAATACAAGCAAGGAACATTCTAACAATCGTGTTTTTACCCAGATGAAAACAATGAGAGGCAGAATACAAGAACAAATTGCCAGCTTGGGTTGATATTATTGGGTCAACGGTCAATGTCAATAATTTTGGAACCTTTCTATACGAAAATGCTTGAGTGGCTCCGAGAAACTCTCCAAATCAAATAACATTAAAAAAGTTGCTCAATCATTCACAAACATATTATATAGATGTAAATTCAATGATAAAATTTTCAATTTTGTCAATTTAAAATTTTCTTTAAAAAATGTCGTTAAAATGCTGAAAAGTTCAAAAGGAAAAAAAGAACTACGTTTAAAGCTCAAGCACCAAAGACAAAAGCATAACCTGTTTGAGCTACTGGTTTTACACACTTGTAATAAAATCACTTTTATTAATTTGGACAAAGGAAATTGCGATTTCTTTTCCGCAAAGTAATAAGCAGGTAAAATCAGAAATACAAGCAAGGAACATTCTAACACGCGTGTTTTTACCCCCCAATAAAAAGAATGAGAGGCAGAATACAAGCACAAATTGCTTGGGTTCATATTATTGGGACAACGGTCAATGCCAATAATTTTTGAACCTTTCTATACGAAAATGCTTGAGTGGCTCCCAGAAACTCTCCAAATCAAATAACATTAAAAAAAATTACTCAATTAGTCACAAAGATATTGTATAGATGTAAATTCAATCATAAACCTTTCAATTTTGTCAATTTGATATTTTGTTAAAAAAATGCAGTTAAAATGCTGAAAAGTTCAAAAGGAAAAAAAAGAACTACGTTTAAAGCTCAAGCACCAAAGACTAAAGCATAACCTGTTTGAGCTGCTGGTTTTTACACACTTGTAATAAAATCTCTTTTATTAATTTGGACAAAGGAAATTCCGATTTCTTTTTCGCAAAGTAATAAGCAAGTAAAATCTGAAATACAAGCAAGGAACATTCTAACAAGCGTGTTTGTACCCCCAATGAAAAGAATGAGAGGCAGAATACAAGCACAAATTGCTTGGGTTCATATTATTCGGTCAACGGTCAGTGTCAATAATTTTGGAACCTTTCTATACGAAAATGCTTGAGTGGCTCCGAGAAACTCTCCAAATCAAATAACATTAAAAAAGTTGCTCAATCATTCACAAACATATTGTATAGATGTAAATTCAATCATAAAATTTTCAATTTTGTCAATTTAAAATTTTCTTTAAAAAATGTCGTTAAAATGCTGAAAAGTTCAAAAGGAAAAAAAAGAACTACGTTTAAAGCTCAAGCACCAAAGACAAAAGCATAACCTGTTTCAGCTATTGGTTTTTACACACTTGTAATAAAATCACTTTTATTAATTTGGACAAAGGAAATTGCGATTTCTTTTCCGCAAAGTAATAAGCAGGTAAAATCAGAAATACAAGCAAGGAACATTCTAACAAGCGTGTTTTTACCCCCCAATAAAAAGAATGAGAGGCAGAATACAAGCACAAATTGCTTGGGTTCATATTATTGGGACAACGGTCAATGTCAATAATTTTTGAACCTTTCTATACGAAAATGCTTGAGTGGCTCCCAGAAACTCTCCAAATCAAATAACATTAAAAAAAATTACTCAATTAGTCACAAAGATATTGTATAGATGTAAATTCAATCATAAACCTTTCAATTTTGTCAATTTGATATTTTGTTAAAAAAATGCAGTTAAAATGCTGAAAAGTTCAAAAGGAAAAAAAAGAACTACGTTTAAAGCTCAAGCACCAAAGACTAAAGCATAACCTGTTTGAGCTGCTGGTTTTACACACTTGTAATAAAATCTCTTTTATTAATTTGGACAAAGGAAATTCCGATTTCTTTTTCGCAAAGTAATAAGCAAGTAAAATCTGAAATACAAGCAAGGAACATTCTAACAAGCGTGTTTCTACCCCCAATGAAAAGAATGAGAGGCAGAATACAAGCACAAATTGCTTGGGTTCATATTATTCGGTCAACGGTCAATGTCAATAATTTTGGAACCTTTCTATACAAAAATGCTTGAGTGGCTCCGAGAAACTCTCCAAATCAAATAATATTAAAATAGTTACTCAATCAGTCACAAAGATATTATATAGATGTAAATTCAATCATAAACTTTTCAATTTTGTCAATTTAAAATTTTCATAAAAAATGTCGTTAAAATGCTGAAAAGTTCAAAAGGAAGAAAAAGAACTACGTTTAAAGCTCAAGCACCAAAGACAAAAGCATAACCTGTTTGAGCTACTGGTTTTTACACACTTGTAATAAAATCACTTTTATTAATTTGGACAAAGGAAATTGCGATTTCTTCTACGCAAAGTAATAAGCAAGTAAAATCTGAAATACAAGCAAGGAACATTCTAACAAGCGTGTTTTTACCCCCCAATGAAAAGAATGAGAGGCAGAATACAAGCACAAATTGCTCGGGTTCATATTATTGGGTCAACGGTCAATGCTAATAATTTTTGAACCTTTCTATACGAAAATGCTTGAGTGGCTCGAGAAACTCTCCCAATCAAATAACATTAAAAAAATTACTCAATCAGTCACAAAGATATTATATAGATGTAAATTCAATCATAAACTTTTCAATATTGTCAATTTAAAATTTTGTTAAAAAATGTAGTTAAAATGCCGAAAAATTCAAAAGGAAAAAAAAGAACTACGTTTAAAGCTCAAGCACCAAAGACAAAAGCATATCCTGTTTGAGCTTCTGGTTTTTACAAACTTGTAATAAAATCACTTTTATTAATTTGGACAAAGAAAATTGCGATTTGTTTTCCGCAAACTATTAAGCAAGTAAAATCTAAAATACAAGCAAGGAACTTTCTAGCAAGCGTGTTTTTACCCAGATGAAAACAATGAGAGGCAGAATACAAGGACAAATTGCTAGCTTGGGCTGATATTATTGGGTCAACGGTCAATCTCAATAATTTTGGAACCTTTCTATACGAAAATGCTCTAGTGGCTCCGAGAAACTCTCCGAATCAACTACCATTAAAATAATTACTCAATCAGTCATAAAGATATTATAAAGATATCTATTCAATCATAAAATTTTCAATTTTGTCAATTTAAAATTCTGTTAATAAATTGTTGTGAAAATTCTGAAAAATTGAAAGAAGAAAAAAAAGAACTAAGTTTAGAGCTCAACCACCAAAGACAAAAGCATAACCTGTTTTAGCTTCTGGTTTTTACACACTTCTAATAAAATCACTTTTATTAATTTCGACAATGGAAATTGCCACTTTGTTTTCCGCAAACTATTAAGTAAGTAAAATAAGAAATACAACCATGGAACATTCTAACAAGCGTGTTTTTACGCCAATGAAAATAATGCGAGGTAGAATATAGGGACAAATTGCCAGCCAGGGTTCATATTATTGGGTCAACGGTCAACGTCAATAAATTTGGCAACTTTTGATCTGATAATGCTAGAGTGGGTTCAAGAAATTCTACAAATCATATAACATTCAAAAAATTACTCAACCATTCATAAAGATATTATGTAGATGTCCATTCAATCATAAAATTTTCAATTTTGTCAATTTAAAATTGTGTTAAAAAATTGCCGTTAAAATGCTGAAAAATTAAAAAGAAAAAAAAAAGAACTAAGTTTAGAGCTCAACCATTGAAGACAAAAGCATAACCTGTTTGAGCTTCTGGTTTGTACACACTTGTAAGAAAATCACTTTTGTTAATTTGGACAAAGGAAATTGTCATTTGTTTTCCACAAACTTTTAAGCATGTAAAATGTGAAATACAAGCATGGAACATTCTAACAAGTGTGTTTTTACGCCAATAATAATAATGAGAGGTAGAATACATGGACATATTGCCAGCTGGGGATCATATTATTGGGTCAACAGTCAACGTCAATAAATTTGGCAACTTTCGATCCGAAATTGCTTGAGTGGGTCCGAGAAACTCTACAAATCAAATAACATTGAAAAAATTACTCAATCAGTCATAAATAAATTATGCAGATGTCAATTCAATCATAAACTTTTCAATTTTATCAATTTAAAGTTGTGTTAAAAAATTGCTGTTAAAAT
Organism: Eucalyptus albens; assembly: GCA_014182695.1. Lineage (NCBI taxonomy): Eukaryota > Viridiplantae > Streptophyta > Magnoliopsida > Myrtales > Myrtaceae > Eucalyptus > Eucalyptus albens. Next base: position 53,822,296 of record CM024648.1, on the reverse strand, counting down.
GCTGAAAATTTGAAACGAAAAAAGAAAAAAAGAACTAACTGTAGAGCTCAACCACCAAAGACAAAAGCATAACCTGTTTGAGCTTTTGGTTTTACATACTTGTAATAAAATCGCTTTTATTAATTTGGACAAAGGAAATTGCGATTTTTTTTCCTCAATCTATTAAGCAAGTAAAATCTGAAATACAAACATGGAACATTCTGACATGCGTGTTTTTATGCCAATGAAAATAATGAGAGCTAGAATAAAGGGACAAAGTGCCAGCTGGGGTTCATATTATTGGGTCAACGGTCAATGTCAATAAATTTGGAACCTTTTGAGCCGAAAATGCTTGAGTGGGTCCGAGAATCTCTACATATCAAAAAAACATTGAAAAAATTACTCAATCATTCATAAAGATGTTATATAGATGTCAATTTGATTATAAACTTTTCAACTCATCAATGAAAATTCTATAAAAAAATTTCTGTTAAAATGCTGCAAAATTTAAAAAAAAAAAAAGAACTAATTTTAGAGCTCAAACACCAAAGACAAGAGCATAACATGTTTGAGCTTCTAGTTTTTACACACTTGTAAGAAAATCACTTTTATTAATTTGGACGAAGAAAATTGCAATTTGTTTTCCGCAAACTATTAAGCAAGTAAAATCTAAAATACAAGCATGGAACATTCTAACAAGCGTGTTTTTACGCCATTGAAAATAAAGAGAGGCAGAATACAGGGACAAATTGCCAGCTCGGGTTCAAGTTTTTGGGTCAACGGTCAACGTCAATAAATTTGGCAACTTTCGATCCAAAAATGCTTGAGTGGGTCCGGGAAACTCTACAAATCAAATACAATGAAAAAATTACTCAATCAATCATAAATATCTTATACATATGTCAATTCAATCATAAAATTTTCAAGTTTATCAATTTAAAATTTTGTTAAAATATTGCCGTTAAAATGCTGAAAAATTGAAAAGAAAAAAAAAAAAGAACTAAGTGTACAGCTCAGCCACCAAAGACAAAAGCATAACCTGTTTGAGCTTCTGGTTTTTACATACTTGTAATAACATCACTTTTATTAATTTGGACAAAGGAAATTGCGATTTGCTTTCCGCAAACTATTAAGCAAGTAAAATCCAAAATACAAAGATGGAACATTCTGACAAGCGTGTTTTTACGCCAATGAAAATAATGAGAGGCAAAATATAGGGACAAATTGCCAGTTGGGGTTCATATTCTTGGGTCAACGGTCACGTCAATAAATTTGGCAACTTTTGATCCAAAAATGCTTGAGTGGGTCCGAGTATCTCTACAAATATAAAAAAATAAAAAAAACGTTGCAAAAATTACTCAATCATTCATAAAGATATTATCTAGATGTCAATTTAATCATAAAATTTTCAATTTTGTCAATTTAAAATTCGGTTAAAAAATTTCCGTTAAAATGCTGAAACATTGAAAAGAAAAAGAAAGAACTAAGTTTAGAGCTAGAGCTCAACCCCAAAGACAAAAGCATAACCTGCTTGAGCTTCTGGTTTTTACAGACTTGTAAGAAAATCACTTTTATTAATTTGGACAAAGGAAACTGCGATTTGTTTTCCGCAAAGTATTAAGCAAGTAAAATCTAAAATACAAGCTTGGAACAATCTAAAAAGCGTGTTTTTACGCTAATGAAAATAATGAGAGGCAGAATACAGGGACAAATTGCCAGCTGGGGTTCATATTATTGGGTCAACGATCAACGTCAATAAATTTGGCAACTTTCGATTCGAAAGTGCTTGAGTGGGTTTGAGAAATTATACAGATCAAATAACATTCAAAAAATTTCACAATCACTCATATATATCTTATACAGATGTCAGTTTAATTATAAACTTTTCAGTTTTGTCAATTTAAAATTCGGTTAAAAAATTCCAGTTAAAATGCTGAAAAATTGAAAAGGAAAAAAGAAAAAAAAGAACTAAGTATAGAGCTCAACCACCAAAGACAAAAGCATAACCTGTTTGAGCTTTGGTTTTTACACACTTGTAAGAAAATCACTTTTATTAATTTGGACAAAGGAAACTGCGATTTGTTTTCCGCAAAGTATTAAGCAAGTAAAATCTAAAATACAAGCATGGAACATTCTAAAAAGCGTGTTTTTACGCCAATGAAAATAATGAGAGGCAGAATACAGGGACAAATTGCCAGCTGGGGTTCATATTATTGGGTCAACGATCAAGGTCAATAAATTTGGCAACTTTCGATCCAAAAGTGCTTGAGTGGGTTTGAGAAATTCTACAAATCAAATAACATTCAAAAAATTACACAATCACTCATAAATATCTTATACAGATGTCAATTCAATCATAAACTTGTGGCAGAGGCATTTTCGGCGACTTACCTGGTGCACGTGTGTGGTGGCTAGCACGTGTACCCCCAGGGTTTACTCTCCGGCTGCCGGCCGAGCGGGGGTTTCCTGGGTCATCAAAAAAAAAAAAAATTCAATCATAAACTTTTCAGTTTTGTCAATTTAAAATTTTGTTAAAAAATTACAGTTAAAATGCTGAAAAATTGAAAAGGAAAAAAAAAAGAACTAAGTATAGAGCTCAACCACCAAAGACAAAAGCATAACCTATTTGAGCTTCTAGTTTTTACACAGAATTACTTTTATTAATTTGGACAAAGGAAATTGCAATTTGTTTTCCACAAACTATTAAGAGAGTAAAATCTGAAATAGAAACATGGAACATTCTAACGATCGTATTTTTACGCCAATGAAAATAATGAGAGGCAGAATACAGGGACAAATTGCTAGTTGGGGTTCATATTCTTGGGTCAACGGTCACGTCAATAATTTTGGCAACTTTAGATCTGAAAATGCTTGAGTGGGTCCGAGAAATTCTACAAATCAAATAACATTGAAAAAATTACTCAATCAGTCATGAAGATATTATATAGATGTCAATTCATCATAAACTTTTCATTTTTGTCAATTTTAAAATGTGTTAAAAAATTGCTGTTAAAATGCTGAAAAATTGAAAAGAAAAAAAAAGAACTAAGTTTAGAGCTCAACCACCAATGACAAAAGCATAACCTGTTTGAGCTTCTAGTTTTTACACACGTGTAATAAAATCACTTTTATTATTTTGGACCAAGGAAATTGCCATTTCTTTTCCGCGAACTATTAAGCAAGTAAAATCTGGAATACAAACATGGAACATTCTAACAAGAGTGTTTTTACACCAATGAAAATAATGAGAGGCAGAATACAAGGAAAAATTGCCAAGTGGGGTTCATATTATTGGGTCAACAGTCAATGTCAATAATTTTGGCAACTTTCTATCCAAAAATGCTTGAGTGGGTCCGAGAAACTCTACAAAATCAAATAACATTCAAAAAATTACTCGATCAATCATAAAGTTATTATATAGATGTCAATTCAATCATAAACTTTCAATTTTGTCAATTTAAAATTCGGTTAAAAAATTGCCGTTAAAATGCCGAAAAATTAAAAAGAAAAAAAAAAGTAAGTTTAGAGCTCAACCCCAAAGACAAAAGCATAACTTGTTTGAACTTCTGGTTTTTACACACTTGTAAGAAAATCACTTTTATTAATTTGCACAAAGGAAACTGCAATTTGTTTTCCGCAAAGTATTAAGCTAGTAAAATCTGAAATACAAGCATCGAACATTCTAACAAGCATGTTTTTACGCCAATGAAAATAATGAGAGGTAGAATACAGGGACAAATTGCCAGCTGGGGTTCATATGATTGGGTCAACGATCAACGTCAATAAATTTGGCAACTTTCGATCCGAAAGTGCTTGAGTGGGTCCGAGAAACTCTACAAATCAAATAACATTCAAAAAATTACTCAATCAGTCATAAATATGTTATATAGATGTCAATTCAATCGCAAATTTTTAAATTTTGTCAATTTAAAATTGTGTTAAAAAATTACCATTAATATGCTGAAAATTGAAAAGAAAAAAAAAAGAACTAAGTGTAGAGCTCAACCACCAAAGACAAAAGCATAACCTGTTTGAGCTTCTGGTTTTTACATACTTGTAATAAAATCACTTTTATTAATTTGGACAAAGGAAATTGCGATTTGTTTTTCACAAACTATTAAGCAAGTAAAATTTGAAATACAAACATGGAACATTCTAACGAGCGTGTTTTTACGCCAATGAAAATAATGAGAGGCAGATACAGGGACAAATTGCTAGCTGGGATTCATATTATTGGGTCAACTTTCAACGTCAATAAATTTGGCAACTTTTGATCCGAAAGTGCTTGAGTGGGTCTGAGAAACTCTACAAATCAAATAACATTAAAAAAATTACTGAATCGGTCATAAAGATATTATATAGATGTCAGTTTAATCATAAACTTTTTCATTTTTGTCAATTTAAAATTCTGTTAAAAAATTGGCGTTAAAATGCTGAAAATTTGAATAGAAAAAAAAAAACTAAGTTTAGAGCTCAACCACCAAAGACAAAAGCATAACCTGTTTGAGCTTGTAGTTTTTACACACTTGTAATAAAATCACTTTTATTAATTTGGATAAAGGAAATTGTGATTTGTTTTCCACAAACTATTAAGCAAGTAAAATCTGAAATACAAGCACGGAACATTCTAACAAGCATGTTTTTATGCCGATGAAAATAATGAGAGGCAGAATACAAGGACAAATTGCTGGCTGGGGTTCATATTATTGGGTCTACGTTCAATGTCAATAAATTTGGCAACTTTTTATCCAGAAATGCTTGGGTGGGTCCGAGAAACTCTACAAATCAAATAACTCTAAAAAAATTACTCAATCAGTCATAAAGATATTATATAAATGTCAATTCAATCATTAACTTTTCAATTTTGTTAATTTAAAATTCCGTTAAAGAATTGACGTTAAAATGCTGAAAAATTGAATAGAAAAAAGAGAGCTAAGTTTAGACCTCTACCACCAAAGACAAAAGCATAACCTATTTGAGCTTCTGGTTTTTACACACTTGTAATAAAATCATTTTTATTAATTTGGACAAGGGAAATTGTGATTTGTTTTCCGCAAAGTATTAAACAAGTAAAATCTGAAATACAAGCATGGAACATTCTAACAAGCGAGTTTTTAGGCCAAAAAAAAAAAATAATCAGAGGCAAAATACAGGGACACATTGCCAACTGGGGTTCATATTATTGGGTCAACGGTCAACGTCAACAAATTTGGCAACTTTCGATCTGAAAATGCTAGAGTTGGTCCGAGAAACTCTACAAATCAAATAATATTGAAAAAATTACTTAATCAGTCATAAATATATTATATAGATGTCAATTCAATCATAAACATTTTCAATTTTGTCATTTTAAAATTGTGTTAAAAAATGCCGTTAAAATGCTGAAAAATTTAAAAGAAAAAAAAAGAACTAAGTTTAGAGCTTAAACACCAAAGACAAGAGCATAACCTGTTTGAGCTTCTGGTTTTACTCACTTGTAATAAAATCGCTTTTATTAATTTGGACAAAGGAAATTGCGATTTGTTTTCTTCAAACTTTTAAGCTAGTAAAATCTGAAATACAAGCAAGGAACATTCTAACAATCGTGTTTTTACGCCAATGAAAATAATGAGAGGCAGAATATAAGGACAAATTTCCAGCTGGGGTTCATATTATTGGGTCAACGATCTACGTCAATAAATTTGGCAACTTTGGATCCGAAAATGCTTGAGTGGGTCCGAGAAACTCTACAAATCAAATAAATTGAAAAAATTACTCAATCAGTCATAAAGATATTATATAGATGTCAATTCAATTATAAATTTTTCAATTTTGTCAATTTAATCGTAAATCTTAACACGAAATTCTAACGCAATGCTTTTGATAGATTTTTGCCAACTTGAGTTTGAAAGAGTTGTCGAGCATGACATCCACTCCATATTATGGCCTTACAGATTGGACTATGCATGTTAGGATGCACAATCGCAACCGCCTCAGATATCGACCTGAGCATCTTTTTAGCCCCCTCATGCACATCGAACCGCTTGACTGCAATTAAGAGAATCCCCAGTTAAAGTTGAGCGCAAGAGAGGAACACTCTTTGTCAGGCAATGAAAGCCAAGAATTGACTACTTCTACGTTGCTCTTCGATCTCCCGATAATCCTGAAAAAGTGTATAAATATTGAATCAATGATTCTTTCTAACTACACATCCCTAATTCATATCAACCCACTACCAATAAAACCATCAAATGCATAGCAGGGAGCATATCATCTAAGTACTGGCTTGAACCCTCTAAAGCGTGAGAAATAGTGCACCACTGCCAAAAAACTTAGGTAAAAAAATACGTAATTAGATGCTGCATGAGACATATCATTACTGTGAAGTTAGTTTTGTTATAAAAAGTCTGTACTTCTCCAATGAGTATGGGTACGCTACAAGAAATTTGAGAAATGAGAGAAAATGAGAAATGTTCAATGCAGTGAGTAGCCAGACGAGACAACCATTGGATTATAAAAGTTTGATTGATTTACGCCCTATTGACAGATTAAAAAAACAAAAAAGAAACCTCAAACAGAATCCATCAGAAAGGAGTATCTGCAAGAGGTTCAAACTGCAGATGAGTGCTATACAGCGAAGATCAAACTTTTTCCCTTGTAATAAAGCAGGATGGTCGATGTGCCTCTTAACAAATTTAGCACCAATCTCCATGAGAAGGATGATGGTATGCTATCGGTGAAAGTAGTGTCAATACTCAGTGCCATGCTCCGGGGCTTTAAAATCCACATATTGTTACGTCCACATATTTACGAACGTAATAGTAGTCTATAAGTTGAGATAACTGAGCTTCCAAGTTGGCTGTAGCCAGTGAGGAGATCCATATGCCTGACGAATCTGTGGTAGCAAACAAATTCCGAGGTTAATTTTTACGACTTCAGGAAGAACCCAAAAACTTCGGGATGATGGAAAAATGAATAATTATTTGAGAAACTTTCTGACCTTTTGAACAGTCTCTCAGCCAAATGGCATTTCATCACGAAACAAGCCTCGTAAGGGAAGCGGTTAATAATTTGGTCATCAACCTGCATGCTTGTCCAGACGATATGTGCATCCTTCTGGTCAGAGGCTGCAAATCAAAGAAAATATAAAGATTAATGAGGAGACATAAGGGTGAAAAAATAATCAGCAAATGCGGAAATGAGTAACTTGGATCGTAAAGAAGTTAACTAAACACTAAGCAATCAGATGTACTTCAAGAAATTGGAAACTCAGAGACAAGAATTATGGACAATGTTAGCAACGTGAAGCCTGCATCAAATTATATGGAGACAAAATTGTCTTGTCTTCTTATTAGAGGTGTGTCGCCAACCTCCACTAATATGACCAGACACATTAAGTTGATGTGGGCAATCATCAAGAAATGACAGCTCTTCCAAGAATAATAGTTACTAATGTAAGAGTTTTCATAATATGGACTAGATTAATTGATATTGTAATTTACTGTGTTTACGGCTACCGTAAAACAGGGCTGGTCTAAAGTGAGATAGAAGGTTTCTTAATTAGTCTAATTGGGCTAGTCTAAAGTGAGATATAAGGTTTCTTAATTAGTCTAATATGGGGTTGGCTAGTGTGGGCCGAGTTGAGCCTGGCCCGTAATGAGGGAGACTAGCTGGAAACTCTATAAATAGTGCTCAAGTCTCTCCTCTAACCCTAATTCTCACACGTATCCTCACCTAAGGGCGTTTACCTAACACTACACATGAGGGAGTCGCCTCATTGAGCCAGTGATACGGAGGGCAATAGAGGAGAATGACTTGATGCGTGGATCCCCTTTATATGTGGGTAATTCCTTTTTCTGCTTCCGCTTTATGTTCGATGGATCTAGGTGCGTTAATCTTTCTACTCAATTATGCATGTTCTTGTTCTGATTATGGAGATCCTGGGGTTGCGTAATTTGCGTCCAACATGAGGTATCAGAGCAACCATAACCCTAGAACTTGAAAGCATAAAGTTTTTGCCCTAATTTGTACGGATTAGCCCTAATTAGTACATATCTTGCCCTAATTTGTGATTTTCGAGACTTTTTGTTCAATAAAAATTATATTAAATCACAAATTTGGACTGGGCTCGACGAGACGAGCAAGACGGTTGGTGGCACGTTGCCGGAGGAGACCGCACGCGCCCTCACACGTGGACACGTGCCGCCTGGGCGTCGAACGAGCGCCGCGCGTGAGCTCCACGCGCCGTGCACTCAGGTGGCGCGTGTGGGTGCGTGGAGACTCGGATCGACGCATGGCTGGCGGCGTTGGACTCGTATGGTGATTTCTTATCTTGTGGTATATTTATTTTAAATGTTTGATGGTTTTATTGATGTGAAATTGCATATGAAACCCTAAATATGTGTATTTTAAATGAATTTTTGCGTATTTTTCCTTATATTTTTCTGTGATTTTGAAAATACAAGTGTTGGGTTATAGGTATATTATCACATAATTATTATAAAGGTGTGATTCATCAATAAAAATCAAACTTTATTGTGAACTGAAGCTGGCTTAATGAGATACAACCATTATGGAATAGTAATTGAGCTATGTATTGAGCTTATGAGAAATAGTAAAGGTTATGAAACTTTTGTTGCTCAAGCATACTCTTTGACATGTTGGTAATCTTTGAATGATGGATGTCTTAAGAACTCGTGACCAAACCGATTATACTGATTAATATATCTGCTGTATATGGGTAATGCATGTCGATTAAGTTATTGCATATTGTACATGAACTCATCTGGTCACTTGTTAATTTCTATCAAGTTGAATATTTTTATGGTTAAGGAGTATGACAATATTTATGCAGAGCAATAGTATCTACTGTTATAATTTAGATATTTAGTTATGTGGTTTAACTCAATTTATAGGCCACAGGTTGAAGCAATGATATTTGTTACTTAAAAATTGGCTAATAAGTCAATTGTTGGCCTTGGAGTCATGTTTTGCCATATGAAACTCATGAGCAATAGTTGATTAGTTATCAAGCTTATCAATCTAGAGTACCTTGTATTGCTATTGATGTTAACTTGTGAGGGATCCTTTGGATCGGCATTTTTTTAATGTTGTTTTAGTAATCAGTAATCGGGGTACACAAGATGCTTGCTTTTATAAGAATTCTCTTGTGTTACTGTAATCAGTGATCTCATTGGAATCTGTCTTTCAGGTTCACTGTATATATATTTATATATATATATATATATATATATATATATATGTATGTATGATTAATTTTTATTAATTAATAAAGCAATGTAATTAGTATGATATGTGATTTTTGTAATATGCTGCCCCTATCACTAAAGTTAAAATCACATGTATATGATGTATGTGAGGAGTAAAATTTATATCCCTAGTATGAGAGAATTTCAATGATTCAATTGAGTAGTGACCGCCAAAGTGGCACGCTTGATTGGATTTGAGAAATTTCAGTTTCATATGATGATTGGGATGTCTCCTGGTCTAATGCGTAGTCATACTCCCAAAGGAGGTGATTGTGTATTAGTTCATGGAGGGAAACATGATAATGTGGTGGAGGAGTGACTAATTCTAGTTATTCATATGCCTAAAGGTGATGAATTCAAGAAAAATTGGAATATATTATCATAACTGCTATCATGTGAGGAGTGTACAACTGTATGCCATGTATTCTGCCCAAAGGTGATTATATGATTATGCGTATAACTCTCCGGATGTGTATTTGTACGTCAAGTTACACGGTACTCACATGATGCTAATTATATACATTGCTTGTTTTTTCAGTCACATTTTATGTAATTAATAACTCCAATATTATTGAGGTTTTTACCGTTTCAAATTTTAAGTTATGGACATATAATTTGTTGCTTGAGAAAAGAGCAATTGAATTTTGCTTATTATCCATGAAGCGTTCCATTCTGGAACACTTGAAAAGAGGTTTGCCTGCGGACTGCACTGCTATAAGATGATGGAAGCCTTAGTTGCTTGAAATTATGTCTTGTTTGATATTGAAATTAGGACACATCTGTAAAGATTGTGTTTAAGTCCTAATGACATATACATCTCGTATATGATTAAAAGGTTGTTTCCAAAAGTTTTTTATTTAAGGAAAATGACCGAGATAAATGTCTTAAAAGGTTGTCACGCTTAACAGTGGCCGTGAGTATTTTGACAAATATAACAATGCAAAATAGGTTAAAGGGTCATTTGTCAAATACTTGATAGATTTTTAGGTGGTAACTTAATTACTATGCCTAAAAATCCCGACAAAAGATTACTCGAAATTATTTTGTATATTGCCTAGATTGTTCAAAAGGGTATTTATTTTATGACCCTAAATAAGGTATAAGAATTATGGAATCACATACTATAAAGTTTCTACAATTCGACGTAATTGTAGAAGATAGCTACTCTTAGACTATTAAGGATAATAGTGCGATAGAAGATCACTGTGTCTTTGTCTTTGCCTATATAGACAATTGTGGTACAGAGAATTGTAGAATCTCCTATACCATAAACTAAACTTGTTGAGCTTAAAGGTATTATTCTTGATATAGTTATGATGGACACATCTGCAAAAATTTTGTTTAAGTCCTAATGACATATACATCTCATATATGATTAAAAGGTTGTTTCCAAAAGTTTTTTATTTAAGGAAAATGACCGAGATAAATGTCTTAAAAGGTTGTCAGGCTTAACAGTGGCTGTGAGTATTTTGACAAGTATGACAATGCAAAATAGCTTAAAGGGTCATTTGTCAAATACTTGATAGATTTTGAGGTGGTAACTTAATTACTATGCCTGTAAATTTTGACAAAAGATTCACTCGAAATTATTTTGTATATTGCATAGATTGTTCAAAATGGTATTGATTTTATGACCCTAAATAAGGTATAAGAATTATGGAATCACATACTATAAAGTTTATACAGTTCGACGTAATTGTAGAAGATAGCTACTTTTAGACTATTAAGAATAATAGTGCGATGGAAGATCACTGTGTCTTTGTCTTTGCCTAAATAGACAATTGTGGTATAGAAAATTGTAGAATCTCATATAACATAAACTAAACTTGTTGAGGTTCAAGGTACTATTCTTGATATAGTTATGATGATATTTTTTTCAAACCTCTCAAGTATAGAATGAAGTGGTGGTAACTTTATTAAGGAGATTTGTTAGGAAAAGACGATCAGTTATTCCATTAGATTATATAGTTTATTTGTGAGAGCATGACTATAATATCCATTGCATGGTTGATTTAGCGACATAAATAAATGTTGTTTCTTATCCTCAATCAAGTCTGTGATTAGATGCCATAAAAGGCGATATACAATCTATGAAACATGTTTGGAAACTTATTAACTTGTCTAAAGATCACAAGTTTATTAGTTGCAAATTGGTGTACAAAACTAAAAGAATTTCAAAGAAAGATTGTGGAATTTAAAGCCAAATTGGTAACTAAAGTTTTCACTCTAAAAGAGGGGTGGATTGTTTATAGTGAAGAAATAACTATTTCTTTAAAAAAAAATTCTTTTAGAGTGAATGTGGCATTAATAGTTTATTTATTTATTTATTTATTTATTTATTTATTTATGGAGTTACGCCAAATAGATACAAAATCTATATTGTGCAATTTGAGGACATCAATAAATGTTTCGAGTAAACTTGTGTGTAGACTGAAAAAGTCTTATTTATAGTCTTAAGCAAGTTTCCAGACAATATTATTAAAGTTTCATAGTGTTGTTATTTTTTGTTCAATTGGGAACAAAGTAATTCAATATACTGTAAGGTCAGTGGGAGGAAATTTATTTTTTCTCATACTCTATGTACATGATTTTTATTTACAAGTAGTGACCTTGAGGCATCTTTTGCACTAAGGTCTGTAAGAATTGTTCTTGTCATATAATATTAGATTTTATATTAAATTTTCTTGGAGGACATTTGTTGATCGTATTTTGGAAATATTCAATATACATCATTGCAAGCCAGGAATTGCTCTTGTTGTTGAGGGTGATGGATTGAATCTATCATATTATCCTTATTTAGATATTGAGAAAATCTAATTAAAGGGAGTAACTTGTGTTAGTGCACTTAAAAGTATAATGTATGCTCGAATTTGCACTAGACTAAATGTTGTCTTTGTGACGGGACTTCTAGGCAGATATCGGTCAAATCCAGGACATGATCACTGGGTTGCTGTCAAGAAGGTTTTAAGGTACTTAAAGAAGACAAGAGATTATATTCTAATTTATAAACATGTTCAATTTTTGCAGTTAGTAGAGTATTTAGATGTAAACTTTGCTGGCTGTTCTAATGACATGCAATTAATAATGGAATACATATTTATGTTAGCAGTAAGTGCAATAAATAAAGTTTTATGTCATCTTCTACTATGTAAGCAGTATTAGTAACATTCTTTTAGGCTGTTACTTGGGCTTTTAGGCTCTAGAACCTCATTAAGGAGTTGATCGTTTTAACTTTATGGATAAATCCATACAGTTGTATTGAGATAACAAATTTGTAATATTATTTTTTACTATAGAGGTCTCAATGGGTCTAAATATATGGTAATCAAAATTTTTGACCAAAAGCAAATGGTGCAGAAAGGTGACATTTTAATATAATATATTTTCACAGATGATGTGATTGCAGATCCACTAACTAAAGACCTACGCCCATCTATATTTGAGTGACATGTCATTAGCATGGGCCTAGGAGTATCTTCGGATACTGTTGTTTAGTGGCACCTATTTTGGCTTTACTCTGATAAATGTTTCATTTGTGTTCGTTACACTTTGTAACGGTTTGATATGTATGAACTTTTGCATTCAATAAAATATTTTTGAATGTATTGTTATTATGTTGAATACATATTGATAAAGTCTCAAGGGATTGTATAAACCTTGAGTGAAGGCTAGGGGCATCCGGGCATCTGGTTGTTAGCCTTGTGCATATGTCTTGTGATACATAAAGAAATGTTAACCATAAGGACAAGACATATGTAGGTTCATTGGAATCATAAAGCATTCTCTAGTGGCACAAGTTTTTTGTGACACCTGAGGCAAGAGAATGATGACTGACAAATTGGATCTCTCTATGAAAGATGTTATCCATTTGACACACTACCATATTGAATCAATATCAATAAAGTTGTGAACATTCGTGACCATGGAAGGCTTTGTGTGTATACATGCAGTTACCGCCATGATTCGGTGTTTAAGACTTTATGGGATATGATTGATTATTAAGAATTATCTCTGGACCAATGTGCGCGCATAAGGTACGATTTCAATTAATATAGTCCAAGTGGGATAATGTAAGAGTTTTCCTAATATGGACTATATTAATTGATATCGTAATTTACTATTTTTACGGCTACCGTAAAATAGGGCTGGTCTAAAGTGAGATAGAAGGTTTCTTAATTAGTCTAATATGGGGTTGGCTAGTGTGGGCCGAGTTGAGCTTGGCCCGTAATGAGGGGGACAAGCTGGAAAATCTATAAATAGTGCACAAATCTCTCTTCTAACCCTAATTCTCACACGTATCCTCACCTAAGGGCGTTTACCTAATGTTACACGTGAGGGGGCCGCCTTATTGAGCCAGTGATACGAAGGGCAATAGAGGAGAAAGACTTGATGCGTGGATCCCCTTTATATGTGGGTAATCCCTTTTTCTGCTTCCGCTTTATGTTCGATGGATCCAAGTGCATTAATCTTTCTACTCAATTATACATGTTCTTGTTCTGGTTATGGAGATCCTAGGGTTACGCAATTTGCGTCCAACAACTAAAACACAAGCCAAACTAAAAGACAGCGAGGAAGAATGACAGAGGCAAGTTGTAAAAGCAGTTCCAATCCAGTACGTACTGAGGATGACCTCAAGACGTCTCAAAAACACTTCTACTTGGGTATGTCGGTCTATACATGTAAAGGACCTCCGTAGCCTTCAGGCAAGCTTTTAGTCACCGAAGACATCATAGATGGCAGAGTTAAACTTCTAGATTCCAATTCATTACGGTATCTCTCGTATTCTTGGATGAACAAAGGAAAAATAGTAATAGAGATTTATGTAGCTATTAGCAATTGCTACTCAATAAATAGGATGCTTTTACTTTAATAGAGTAATTTTTAGGGGTATGAAACCAAGCAGTAAGTCTGGCGTGTTGCTGTTTTGTCCTCTCCAATCCCATAAAGTGTTACAAAATCGCATGTCAATTCTAGAAAAAGTAACACTTGCAAAGAATTCACCAAACATAATATAATAATAAAATAACAGAATCAGAAGAACATGCCAGAAAATTTGGTAACGAAGTTCACCCAAACCTGGGCTACGTCTCCATGTAGAGACACTCTGCGAATCCACTAGATTTCGAAAAAAGGTTGGAATACAACGATGATCTTCTCTTAAGATCAGGGCACAAAGAGATTGAGAACCCCCATAATTAAAAAAACTCACTTTTTCTTCTCTCTTTTTCTTGCCTCTATATTTTTCTTTTTCATGGTCTTGACGGCCGTATCTTGCTATCGCCGATATAAAGGTATCATTTTTAACTTAAAAGCAAATCTGATAGAAAAGACAAAAGAGCCCCTAAAAATATTTTACTTCATCTATAACAATCTCTCACTTGAAGACAAATATTCCCAAATACCAAGCAACTTTGCATCCATCTTCTTCAAAAACTAGTAGTTGAAAAATTTGTGCCTCTGTGATACTCCTCATCAATCAACATGGAGTAATACCAATAGTAGTAGTATAGAAAATATTCTTCTCTCTATCTACTACCTTGGTCAACATGTTAGCTAGATTCTTTGAGCCATCAATTTTCTGTAACTTTAACTCATTATCTTTCAATGCTGATCTAATAAAGTGATAACGCTTCTTAATATGTCTAGTCCTTGAGTGATAAGCTGCATTCTTTGCTAAGGGTACTACACTTTAACTATCACTCCATAGTGTACTGACAGGCTATTTTCGATGTAACTCCTCCATATAATCTTGTAGCCACATGATTTCCTTGGAAGCTTCTGTGATCGCCACATAATCTGCCTCTGTCGTCAATAAAGCCACTACTTTTTGTAGTTGAGATACCCAACTCACTGCTATACCTGTAACTATAAAGACATATCCAGTAGTACTCTTACCACTATCTCAATCACCCAAATGATTTGCATCTACATAACCTTGTAACTCTTGAGATGTACCACCATAAAAAAGTGAGTAATTTGAAGTACATACTAGATATCTCAATATCAATTTCACTGCATTCCAATGCTCTTTGCATGGGTTCTGCATATATCAATTCACAACTCACATTGCCTGTGCAATGTCTGGTCTCGTGCTCACCATGGCATACATCAAACTCCCAACTACTGATGCATATGGAACTATCGCCATCTCATCTTTCAAAGCCTGAGTGCTCGAACACATATCCTTAGAAAGTTTGAAGTGACTTGTTAGAGGAATTGCAACCGGTTTTACCTTGTCTATGTTAATCCTCTTTAACACCTTATTCACATAATCTTCCTGCGACAGCCACAATTTCTTAATTTGCCTATTCTTGACGATTTTCATGCCTAAAATATTCTTGGCCTCTCTCAAGTCTTTCACAGCAAATTGTGATGATAGCATCTTCTTCACTTTTACGATTCTCTTCATATTAGAACTGGCCACAAGCATGTCATTCACATATAAAGAGAGATACACAATGTCACCATTATCATACTTGCAAAAATAAACACAATGATCAAACTCACAGTATTCAAATTCTTTTTCTTTCATGAAACCATCAAATTTTAGGTATCATTGCCACGAAGCTTGTTTCAAGCCACGAAGCTTGTTTCAAGCCATACAAGCTTTTCTTCAAGCGACATACCATGTGCTCCTTATCTTTGACTTCAAAACTCTTAAGTTGTGCCATGTATAGTTTTTCATCTAAGTCACTATGTAAAAACATTATTTTTATGTCTAACTACTCAAGATGAAGATCCTCCACTGCAACTATACTTAGCAAAACTCTAATTGATGTCATTTTCACTACAGGTGAAAATATCTTGAAGTAGTCGATTCCTTCTTTTTGAGAAAAGCCCTTGACTACAAGTCTTGCCTTATATCTAATACTACAATTTGCTTCATTCTTAATCCTGTACACCCATTTGTTTAATAAATCTTTTTTAACTATGGGCAACTTGTTCAACTCTCAAGTTTTGTTCTAAAGTAACGAGCTCATATCGTCTTTCATAGCATACTCTCACTGCAAGTGAGACGTGTCTACCTTTGCCTCATCATAAGTCTCCAGTTCCCCTGAATCTGTATATAAGACGTGGTTCATAACAATATTAGCTGATGGATCAAACATTACATTTGGCTTTCTCACACGTGCAGACCTCCTCAATACAGGTACTTCAGGGTCATTCGTTTGCTCCGAATCATTGCATTCCTCTTGAACTACCTCTTCACTGATAATAGGCTCATTTTGAACCTCTCTTTCAAGTGCAATTTGATCTACTGAAAACATCTTCACGAGCCTTGTGTCTAGTTCAACATTTTCTAGTTCTACTACCTTCTCATGCTTTGTCTGATGATCCTTGTATATATTTTTATCATGGAATACTACATTCCGACTGCGGATGACTTTGTTATTCTCATAATCCCAAAGCCTATAGCCATACTCGTCGCCACCGTATCCGATAAAGACACACTTCTTGGACTTATCATCAAGCTTTTTCCTATCCTCCCCGTCAATCAAAACATATGCAATACAACCAAACACTTTTAGATGTGAATAATTAATATTTTTACCTAACCACCGTTCTTGTGGTATTTCTCCATCCAATGCACTAGATGAACTTCTATTGATAAGATAAACAACTACATCAACTGTGGTAGCCCATAAGTGTAATGGGAGACCCGCGTGTAGCTTCATACATCTCACATGTTCGAGAATAGTCATGTTTATCCTTTTAGCTACACCGTTCTCTTGAGGAGTTCTAAGAACAGTTTTTAATTTGAACAAGAAGAAGAGTTCTTGAGCTGGTCCCCATACATCAGTATGAACCAACTCTAGCTTCTAGCCTTTATTTTGTTGCCCATTCAATTGAAAACTAAAAACTTTTTGTTTTCCATAAATGCAACTCTCACAAAAATCTAACTCGATTTTTTGCAAATCTGGAAGTAATTTCCTCAAGTGTAACTGCTTTACACCTTTTTAACCAAGATATCCCAAACGATAATGCCAAAGAGTAGACAAATTACCTGTAGCCATTGTAGTTGCAACAATATCACTAATATTGTCTCCTTGGAGAAGATAAAGTATACCAGTATGCTTTCCCTTTACTACTACTCTTGCCCCTGAGGTTATCTTCCACTCTCCATGTGACATCCCAATTTTCCAATTCTATTTTCAATAAATTGAGACGGGCATTTCGTTGGCACGCATATAGCTCTTTTCCTTGAGTCAGCCACTCATGTGAAAACTAGTCTATTAGGTGAAGCCGTTAAAACAATTCTAATGCATCAGACTCGAGAATTTGACCAGGAAGCAATCTTTCGACCAAGCTAATCTGCAAGGGTCATTACGGCATAATTAAAAATTGATTAGAGATCGGAGATAGGTCGACTCGACAGAGGCATGTGATCAGGTGTGAGTGATTCCACCAGATCGCACAATTTTTGTCGATCAGCACTAGACCGACTTTTCTGTCGATTGGGTATCTTGTGTCCGTATTTGAAACCTTGAGATTACCCCGACAATAGAAAATCACAAATGTTTCAAAGATGTACATTGTGGCTTGAGATGATCAACCACAAGTCAAATGCATAAAAATTTCTAAAGGTTACCCTGTAGGTTGTGCCGTGCTAATATCGTGCCAAAGTGAAATTAACCGTGGAATTGAGATCGAATTCAGAAATTGGAAGTCTGGGTGTGTCACAAATTATTTTAGGAATATTAACTCATCTTCGGAAGATTTTTCGTGCAAGCGGAGCTTTCAGCAAAATAATTAGAGAATGGCTAATTTGGCTCGAGAAATTAGTAGGCCCGTCTTTGGTCGCGCTTTTGGGACTTGAGTTGGTTCTATGGATAAGTGAAGATGTAAATTGAAGTGTGAAGACATTGGATTAATTTTATGGAGTTCAATTTGACTCAATTGGAAGAGAATCGATTAGAATTGAAGAATTTAATGTACGAGAATTTAGGCCTCGGCGGAAAAAGAAATTGAACCTATTGGAGAAAGGTTGTGGGAGATAGTGGAGTGTGACATCATCCATGAGGTCATGGTGGGCTAATTTTGTTGGGTTAAAGAAAAAGAAAAAGAAAAGGGAATGGTCCCATCTCTCTCTCTCATTCTTCTCTCTTCTTCCTCTCTCCCGTCGAGCCTCTCTCCTCCATGTTCTTCATCTTCTTCTTGTTCATAAAAAAACCCAGCAACGGGAGAAGCTGATGATCGCTCGACGCTTGTAGCTGCTCGCCGTTCATCACGGTCGCCGCCCGTCTGCGCGTGAAGACCCGCGCGTGCTCGCCGGCCCGCCGTCGCGCCGTCTCCGCCTCCCACTCGCCTGCCCTTGCGTCGCAGCTACTGCATCAGCCCGTGCCGGAGCCATTCAGCCACCTCCGGCCACCGTTCGGGTCCCACCTTGGTCCTGTTCGACCCCTCAACCTTCCCCGGTCCTTCTCCATCTCATCCAAGCTTCGGATCTACCCTTCCTCAGCCTCAAACCGCAGTGGACAGCAGCCAAGAAAATGGGTATGGCAGCCCATGTTTGGTCCGTTTTGGCCGGCTTCCCGACGCCAGATGCTTGGCCCACTTTGGAGAAAGTCGATCCCCTCGTCGTCCTCGTCATTTTGGTCTGCTCGGTTCGTTAATCGGGTGAGTTTAACTCACTAAATCTCGATTAGAGGGTTAATTATGCTTTAGGTGTGCTTAGCTTAAGTTAATTAAGCTTAGGTGGTTAGTTTAGTTTATTTAATTGTGAATTAGATTAAGAGGTTGGTTTAACTTAAAGTATGTTTAGTTAATGTTAAATTGATGTTTATATTAATATAATGGTGATTTGACATAAATGAATTACTTTTGGGATTAAATAAATATTTCGAAATTGTTTCATAATTTAATAATATTTTATTATTCGAAATTATTAAAATATTATTATTTAATTATTTTCGGAATAAATTTAATTATTTATTAAATTCGAAAATTTTGTCGGACCCTAAATTCTCAGAATTTTGTGCCAGTCATTACTGTGTAGTCAGATTTTGAAATTGATGATTGGATATTATAAATTGAGAGTGGATTGTGAAAATATGGATATTATTATTTAATTAATTTTCGGAATAAATTTAATTATTTAATAAATTCCGAAAATTTATTTTGGGATCCTAAATTCTCAGAATTTCGTGCTGATCGCTATTGTGTATTTAGAATTTGAATTTGATGAATGGATGTGGCAAATTGTGTGTTGATTGTGATAAATAGATATTTTATTCTTAAAAACCCAAGTGTCGGGTTTTAATGCAAAAATTGGATTTTCAATATTATATTAAATAGTGGGGTTTGAAAAAGTGAGATATTGGCTTTTCGGTTCGAAATTAGCGTGCCCCCACACATGTGAGTAATTTCTGGAATATTTTTAATATGAAGAAAAATGGCTAGGATCACTATCTTAAGTGGAAGCGTTGAGTGAAATGCAAAGTGTCCTAGGGCCGAGTATGATTTGGCTGTGTGATAATTAAGAGGAATCGTCCTAGGCTGTTGAGCCGGACTTGCCCCTATATGGGATGCCCACGCAGTGGTTGCGGGTCGCAGTAGATTCTGGAACCATGCTCCTTCGGGAATGTCGTCGACATACTGACGAAGCCACGCTCCAAGGTGGGGAGGCAATGCCTGGCTATATGCCAGTAGATAGCCGAACTGCGAGTAGGTTATGCCCTTGTGTGGCAGTGAATAATAATTGGAATGCATGTTGAGTGTTGTTGATGTGTCGGATTATGGGACGGAATTGTGTGGCATGGAATGTGACGTGTCATAACGATTTAGTCTTATAATCAAGACCCCTGCGGTTGTTAATTATATGAAAGTGAATGCGTTCCGGTTGTTTAAGTTCCTATTACTATTTGTGATTGAGTTATTTGAATTGTGCTAATCTACATGAAGGAACTGAGGCAAGGTAAGTCTTTTGTGTGATGTGGCTAGGCCACCCGGGGCGTATTTTCTTTCTAATAAGGGTTTAGGGGGTTGAATTTGCTGAGACATTTTCTCATCCCGGTTTAGGGATTACAATTTCAGGTCCCTGGTGGACGGAGCGGCTAGATAGCTTTGGTTGACCTTGAGGAGTTGCAGAGGTGAAGTCAAGAGGATTGGAGAACGTGTCCGACTTGTAGGTCGTAGGACAGTTCATTTTTAAGAGTCAGTCTTCTGTAGACTTTTGACTATAGACCTCTGTTTGTAATTCTGTTGAATTATGAACGTGTGATGTTGTGGTTTTGCTTCCTGCTTTTCTATCCCGTATTTCATTGTTAGGGGTTTTATAATACGTTCCGCTTGCACAATAATAAATGAATGGGGTCGGCGACACTACTTGGGAATGTCGCATTTGCATGACCATGGTGAGATGTTGGCGCGCTCGAGGTTCGGGGCGTGACACTCCGCATCCAAAGGTTATTACCAAACCTTCTTGGTCAAGTTTACTGGTTGAAATTGTTAGGGAAATCCCTTATAATGTTTTGAAGATGACAAAATAAATCAAAGGCTACTAACATGTTTAATTGTTGAGTAACATGCTATGCAAATGATAAAACATGTAAAGGAAATTATTAAAGTCTATACTTGGAAGAACTAGAAGACAGACTCTATGTTGGAGCTGAACTTATTCAGACTGTGTCCATACCTTAAGGTTAAATATGTTCAGAAGCAGAATATGTTCAAATTTACGTCTAAATTTTAAAGTTTATCGCACTCAGACTCTACTTCAGACGGAAGACACTCAGACTTTACATCTAGAACGAGGCACGAGTTCAAAACATAACAGATTCAGAACGAAGCATGTTCAAAATGAAACAACTTGACAAAACGTAACACAGGTCCTATATGTATAACAGCTAGTGATCTGGTTTGGATTCTACATCAAAATTGATTTGATTGACTAAATTTAATTGATTGACAATTGGATCTTGAAGACAAGAACTTTCTATATGAAGAAGCTCTACTTATGGAAACCAAGATTTTGTTTGTATGGGTGATCAGAATCAATTTGGGATTCTACTTTTATCACTCAATGACTACTAAATCTTCTAAATATAGATCTGTCCAATGGGTAGATTGGAAGATGATTCTCTAAGATATTGTCCAACGGCTAGTTTGGAAGTGAAGGAGTATTTAAGGAGATGAAGGACCGATGAGCAAGTAAGAGACGGAGCATAGAATTTATAATTCCAAAATCTGAGCGAACTTCTTTCATACACTTGTCTCTTGTGAGCTTAAATGTTTGTAATCGTGAGAAAAATACCAAAAGATTGACTTAGTGAGATAGTGTGATCTACCACTAAGTGTTTGTACTCAAAGTTGTAATCTCTTGTTGATTGCTTAGTGGAATCTAACAGAAGGTTGTTAGCGTGAGAGAGTGAACGTAGATTTGATCTAAGCCAAACCATTATAAATTTTGTGTGTAACATTCTCTTTCCTTAACTCCTTTACTTTATTTGTTGCGATATACTTCTATGGTTTGAAATAGTTGTTAAAGTTTGATTCTTTCTGCAAAGTCTGTGGTCAACCAGACTCAGGTTAAAAGTAAAGTTTTTAACTGCATTTTACAAAATCTATTTTCACACCTATATACCCCCATCTAGGTGTTCGTACTAGCACTTTCAATTGGTATCAAAGCCAAGTGCTCGTTTTATTAAAGTATTTTTACTTTTGAGCTAAAGATCTTCTATGACTAATCTCTAGGCACCAGGACTTATGGAAGGGCAAAGCAACACTAGGCCACCATATTTTGATGAAAAGAATACAATGTGTGGAAGAACAAAATGAAGGCATTCCTAAGATCCAAAGATCCCTTGCAATGGGATGTTGTGGAAAAAGGAATCAATCCCACCATTGTATCTACATCAAATAAGAATGGCAAAGACAAATAAATCAAACCCACCCTACTCCTATGTCTCATATGGAGATATCCAAAACAGAAGCTCTTGATGCAAAATTCATTTATTCTTTATATTGCACATTGTCTCCTACTGAAGATAACAAAATTTCTTCATGTGAAACAGCAAAGGAAGTCTAGATAGGCTTCATGTTACTTATAAAGGGACTGAACATGTAAAAGAGACAAAAGTAAACTTCTTACTTTGTCAAAATGAATCATTCAAGATGAAGCCAGGAGAGTCAATTGGAGATATGTTCAGCCGTTTTACAGAGATTATAAATGGTTTAGCATATCAAAGTCATCAAATTTCTTCCCTAATGAAGGTCAACAAACTTTTGCAAGGTCTCTCAAAAGATTGAAATCATGTCAAGACCTCAATCCGAGAGATTCAGAGGATTATGCCACTCTCCGTTGATGAATTGATTGGCACTCTTCAATCCTATGAGGTGGAACAAATCAACGATGAAGATCCCAAAGGTAAGAAGTCCATCGCTTTAATATCTAACGTTGATTCGATGATACAGACTCAGAAAATGACATGGATGATGAAGAACTTGCTTTTATGATTAAGAAATTCAAAAAGCTAAGTAGAAAATGAAGGAAATTCAATGGAAAAATACAATACAAGCAGAATAGCCAGAAAAGAACAATGAAAGAAGATGATGAGCAAGAAACTATATGCTTGATGGTGTTGACGCCTAAATTTTGATTAGGCTTTAGTTTCTATGTTTATGTATTTTCCTTTTTAGGATAAATAAATAATAAAAACAGCAAAAAAAAATATAGTAAAAACAAAAGAAAACAAAAATTGGCAGCCCATCGGGGCTGGGCCTTCGTGCCCAACCCCTCTCCTTTTTCTCTCTCCCTCGCATGGGCCCTTATGGCCCAACCTCTTTCTCCTCTAACCCGGCCCCCTCTCTCTTCTTCTTCTTCCTTCTTCCCTCTTCTTCCCCTCCGCCTCTACAACTCACGCGCGCAAAGGACAACCTATGGCCGAGGAGTGTAGGCTGACGTCGGCCGAGAGGGACAAATCTCAAGCACCATTATTGGCTTCCTTCAATGCTGAGCACGCTTGTTGGAGGAGCTTGGATGGGACACCGGTTCAGCCGCAAGGGTCCGGTCGACGTGCGAGGGCCGACGGCCGAACCTCTATCGACCGGCCTCCTCCTCGCCTATAAATAGCGGAGCACCTCCGTCAACACGAAGACACAACGAACTCCGAGAGCTTCCCCTTGAGAGACTTCAGGGGGAAATCGAAGAACGAGCAAAGGGGCGAAGGATTGGGTCGCAAGCTAAACGACCTCCCACCGAGAGACATCGGGGGAGGCTGGTGGCAAGCGAATCCAGATCTGCTAGCAGGTGAGCCTAAGGGGGAGAGATCCGAGCGTGAGGGGACAAATTTGAGCGTGAGGAGGGCTGAACGAGGTCAACCAAAGGAGAGAGAGCCGTCGTCTTGAGCCGTGCCGTCGCCGTCTGCTTCAAACATTGGGTCAGCTGTCGTCCGCCACCTGATCCCGTCCGTCTCTATGTTGTCCCCAACGCTGCCCGATTCCGCTCGTCTCTGCGTCGTCCTCGATGCTTTGCTCGATTCCGTCGCCTCGCCTCGCGTCGTCCCCCGACGCTGCCTCCTTCTTTGACGCCTCCGTCGTTCCCTCCATCGGCGTCGCGATTAGGTGAGAGGGAGGAAGCATTGCGCTTGGTCGGACTCGGATCGAAGTTGGTCGCGATTGGGTAGGGCTCACGAATCCGGGTAGGGTTTCGGAATCGGGTTGCGGCTTGTAATCCGAGCCGGCGGCTGAAGGATGGGTTGGGCATGGGTTTGAACTGGGTAGGGTTCCGCCTGGGTTGGGTTGTGCGTGTGGGCCGGGTAGTCTTTGGGCTAAATTTCTTTTAATGAAAAAGGGTCAAAGTAGGTTTGAGCTTTTAGGTTTTTTAAAAAAAAATCCGGGCTAGGCCCGCAATGCGGGCCCGTCCAAGTCTCGCGGGTTGTGAATCGGGTCGGTCCCAACCCGGGAACCCGACCCGGTTCGTTGTTATATTATTATAATAATAAATATAATATTTTAATTTCAAAAAATAAAAAAATATTTTATTTTCCCAAAAAATCAAAAATATAAAAAATATTCCATATTTTCCAAAAAATGCCAAAAAAAGCCAAAAATTCATGAAAAAACCAAAAATTCAGAAACAGCCAAAAAGACTTGTATTTTTCCAAAAAATCCAAAAAATCCAAAAAAATCCCTTTTATGTCCAAAAATTAGAAAAGACTAAAAAAAAAGTTTTTCCTCCAAAAAATGCATGGAAAATCCCTCGCACATCCAAAAACCTGAATGTTTAAATAAGATGAGGTACCGAAAGGGTATTAGTGATTAACTAGTGTAATCAAGTCCCCGATCCTAATTTCTCTGATTGCGCAAGAGTGAGTATTTCTCCTGATACTTCGCTTGGGTTTCTAATTAACCCACCCCAAATCGATTAGTGGCGACTCCGTTTTAAAATTAATTTACAGGTTAAAAAACTTGAACCATTAAGTTTTGAATTGGTGGACTTGGGAGAGTCCGGGCATAACTAATTTTTGCCGAGCCATTAGCCTCCTTAGGCGCTCGTACCTGATTGCGGGTTCAAAAAAAAAGAGGTCGCGATAGCTTGGCAACTCCACTAGGGAGTTTGAAGACTTAGGCCATTCTATCTTGTTTAAATACTTTACTGACTTGTTTTTGTTTTTTATGCAGATCAATAGCTTAGAAGTTTATTTTAATTTCACTTTAAAATAGATTATCTTGTGATTAGAAACTGTTGTGCATGATTTACTGTTTTAAACACTACACATGGCACACACAACCCGGCCGCCGACCTAGGCGCCATAGGATTTCTAGGATGGTGTTGAGAAAGATACGACCTCGAACGCGAGACTGCGATATAGAGGTTGCCTTTCTTTTCCCCATATTTCTTAGCCGAGGTTAGGAGGGTATATTGCTAACACGAGACTATGACAGGTAGATATCCTTTTAATTTCAACAAGCCTTCTGAGTTAGAAATCGAGCCGCACGTCTCATGCACATGTCTTTGTGCTTGCCATTTTTATTTAAAAGCAAAGTGATTTCTTTACTTTTACTCAGTCTTTTATTGGCCCATGGCAATTTAGGATAAGCTTTTCAAAGTCCCAGTCTATATACGATGGGGAAAGATGATATCCAGTTCATTCCTGCTCCCAAAGCGGAACTCTTCAGATGGTGGGGCCGATTGGATCAGTTTGCCCAAGAGCCCGTGAAAGCCAAAATCGGTCATCTCCTATCATTGATTCAAATCACTGTTTGTCCCAAAGTCATACAGGCCATGGCACATTTCTGGTGCCCGAAGACGATTACTTTTATGTTTGGTGGGTTTGAGCTAACCCCAACTCTGGAAGAATACAACATCATCACTGGAATGCCTCTCGAGAAAAAGCTTGTTAGGCCATCAACAGGCATTATCCCGTTGGGTGGGTTAGCACGACTTTTAGGAACTGAAATCCACGTTATGAGGCAAATTCATAAAAACAACCATAATACTGCCCATTAGAATTCATGAATGCCTATTTTCAAAATCAGCTTATGACTCAAAAAAGCGAGATTTTTCTCCAGGCCTTTTTTGGGTTCATCATTTTCCCCCATCAAAGAAATGTCATAAGTCCTAAGATGGCATGGATAGTTGATTAGATCTCGAGGGGGCAAAATTATGTCAACATGATTTTAACTGAAACATTTTTGTCCTTTAATCGTTTTAAAGAAAACACGGAAAAAATCATGCGGGTCTCTCCGGAAATTTTACAGGTCTGGTTCTTTTCTCACCTAAGTGAATTTCGAGGCTTCATGCGATGGTTTGAAATGAATGATTTCAAAAATCCATTACAAAAATTTATGGTTTTAGGACCATACATTCCTAATCAAAGCTATTTAAATTGGATAAACTTCCTAAGAGACCCAGCTCCTGAGGCATTCCAATGGTGTGCTAGTTGGTTCTATGAAAAGAGAGCTCGCTTTATTTTCAAGCGTCGCTATTTAATTCTGTTACTCAGCCTCACCAGTGCCATTTCCTATTTCCCATATAGGGTGGCACGACAGTATGGAGCCCTTCAAGAGATCCCGCCATCTTTCAAGAAGAGGGTCCTTCCACTCCTTTTCACCCATCAAAGTTTTGAATACACGTTCGAGATTGACATTATCGAGGAAGCATGGAGCAGGTGCCATTGCAAAAGGATCGTGGTACCTAAAGGGCTTGAGGGAGAAGAAAAAGCCCACCATGCCTCCATGTCCTACATCCACAACCATCGTATCCCAACAAAATGGAAGCCGTCAGTCTCTCACTCAATCAGTGAGAATAGCCAACACGAGCAAGCAGAGCTCATGGAGAGGGATTTGGGAATGGACTGGATACACACCTCAGAGCCAGTTCAAGGAAGCAGGCATCCTCGCAAAAACAAGGCTCCTCATCGCATATAAATTGGCAATCATGTGCCCCTTAGTGTTAATATAGTTAAAATTCTATCCCATTGTTTAGGGACTTTTGTTTAATATCTAGTGTTTCATTCTGTCATTTCAATTTTAAGTTTTAGATGTCGAAGTTTGCGGTCTATAAAATCCTCTTTTGATCAATAAAAAAGCAGTTAGACCATTGCCATGGGTCAATCTCTGTTTGCTTTCGTGCTCATTTATTGTTTTCACAACGACAGGTAATTATGAATCGTCGACCACCAATCGCCCGTGAATGGCCTCATGCAATAGGGGCCAATCAGAATGATGTACAAAATCGCCTCACCAACATTGAAGACAGCGTAGGACAGATGTCCATTGTCCTTTAACAACTCTCAAGACAAATGAAATCTTCTCATGCTGAACCCAACTCCGTAGTTGCTTTAAGTACTATCATGACACCTGCGAATTTGCCGGAAAATAGCGAGCACCATAGACAGTTTGAAAAGATCATGAAAAAGTTAAACCAGCTGCAGGGGCAAAATCCCATGGACATGTCCAATTATGCCAGCATTGAGATCCCTAAAGAGTTCAAAGCACCTAAATGTGAAAGGTATGCTGATACCTCCCGCCTAGAGACCTACTTGTAGGCCTACCTGGTCCGAAGGATGATCTAATCGTACCAATCGAGCTTGAATAGCCCTGCCTTGCGATGGTACATTGTCAGGAAGATTAATCCTTTTAAAACCTAGAGGGAACTAATTCATATTTTTCACCAAGAGTATAATATTAACATCACCCCTGACATCACCTTACCCTATGAAGAGCCGATGATCGCGAAGCATGAGGAGCCGTTAGTTGCTGAGATAGGAGAGGAACATGTCAATGAAGCCTTGCATAATAAATGGGCAATTGAGTAGCATCTTATTACAGAGAAGTTTCCCACTAAGAAAGGCAAGGAGCCTTTGTACGAGATCAAAGACACAGAGCCTGTTCAAGACCAGGGCACGACAGGATAGCTCCCAAGCTTACTCCAAGAACTAAGGTCCAAAAAATACCAACCCCCATCAACCTAGAAAGTGAATCAAACATTGAAACTCTAATGTCTCTCACTTCCCTTGACAGAATCGAGCTAGCAAAATGAAGGGCCTTACTCAAAAGGTCTGGACCAAAAGCCAAGAAAAGAAAGCCTAAGCAGATCAATGCAGCATTTGCCGACGAGCCACCGCACCAAAGCTTCGAGCATTCCCAAGAATACAACTTTAAAGGTTACCATCCCCTAGAATACAATTCCAAGGACTTCTAGCGTTATTTCGACAATGAAACTGACGATTCATCGTATAACTATTTCCTACTCTCACCCGAGGATGAAGGCCCATCAGAAGAGGAAGCATACATCTTTATCCGATACAATCCTAACGAAGTACTAAGCTTGTCCTCTGACCATGAGGATAGTTTCAATACTTTATCCTCATTCGGAAATTTTGATCAAGAAGAAAACAATGGGGTAATCTCGGTAGAGTCCAACTTCCCTGAAACAGAAAAATTCACCGCTACAACGAATATGCAGTGGGAAAACCAGTGGCCTAACCAAGACATACCAGGCTCGTCTTGCCTCATAGGATCATGACCCCCATAGAAACGTGGATACCCAATCTCCGCAAGTATAACGGCATGACTTGCCCCGTGGCCCATTTGCAGTACCCCCATGCTGAAATGGGTCGGTACTATGGCTCGATATCATTCACAACTCAGGCCTTCCAAGAAAGTCTTACGGGGTCTGCATTACAATGGTTCATCACAGCAGATATCTACCTCATGAGAGATTGGAACGAGCTGTCTTCTGCATTCCTACTTCAGTATCAAGGCCAGATTGGGATTGAAGTGCCTTGTCAGAACTTGATTCACTTCAGAAGAAGACCAATGGAGGATTTCCGAGCATATGCAAGGAGGTGGGAGGCTTTTATGATGCAAACTTACCCTCAACTGGCCGAAGAAGAAATGATAAAGCTGTTCATAGGGGCTTTACCTAGCAAGCATCATTGTTGGTTGCATGGGTTGCACTTCCATAGCTTCAATGAAGTGGTCCTCTCATGCGAATACTTTGAGTCTACTAGAGGCGAGGAACTCAAAGGCGCTTGATTTCGGAACCAACACTATCAAAACACTCCTTTATATAGGAGTTTTCATGGGTTTTACTTGTTTTTATAATTTCATGTTTCTTATCTTGTCTAGTGTGCTACTGTTGTATTTTCCATTCCAAGTACTCTATTGTACAGTTCTAATATTTTGTTTTAAGAGCATGAGGTGGTACTCCAAACTAGCCCAGTGATATTATCCAACCATGAAAAGAAATATCATCCAAGGAGAATCGATTTGGGCTTCCTCATGCTTTTTCTCCCCAAAGACGTATTTTGAAAATAAAAAATATTTCATCACCCAAAAGCTTTTGTCAAAACAAGATGATAAATTTAAGCACGTTTGTCTTTCTAACCCTCTCACTTTATGTTTCAGAACATCATCCCCTTTGATTTTGTGTGACAAAAGGTATTTGAAACTAGCACATTGTGTGAACAGACCAAACTCGAGAACACATTTTCAAGAAAGCGGGGGCAAACATAAAGGAGCATCCCGTTTCAAAAAAGGGTAAGTCTTATTCCCTTAACATAATATTGAGAATGACAACCCCTCTTTTCTATTTACAGGATACCAAAGGTGAGACGTAATAGGTACAGGCATACAGTTGAAATCGAAACATCCATGACATGCCTCACTCCTGCCCAGCTCCATCTTAAGCCAAAGGACTATCTTGTCGCACAACGCGCCCAAACAGCTAGATGTT
Organism: Eucalyptus albens; assembly: GCA_014182695.1. Taxonomy (NCBI): domain Eukaryota; kingdom Viridiplantae; phylum Streptophyta; class Magnoliopsida; order Myrtales; family Myrtaceae; genus Eucalyptus; species Eucalyptus albens. The sequence goes on along the minus strand of CM024648.1, from coordinate 53,792,887 downwards.
ACAATTTCAATTTCAACATAAGGAAGGAGTTTCTTCTCTTCCTTTAAAGTGATTTCTGTCAACAGGGAGAAAATCCAGACAGTTAAGGCGATCTATAGCCCCACACCCTGGACAATGACTTTGGAATCTAGAAGCTTCATTCCAGATGCATATTCTTCCAAGGAGTAATTGCCATCAGAAAGCTTGAGATTTTTTTATCTCAGATTCCATAGAAGCTTGAGGTACATCACTTTTGCCCAATGATGCTATAGTTAAAGACAAAAGGAGAAATTCCATAGAAGGAAGGCGTTGAAGATGAATCAACGACTAGCAATCATGCATACATGGTCACAAATGAGAAAGGCCAATTGAAGGAAACATTGAACTATGCCAGGATAAAGAGGCCATCATTGAAATTCAAATATCTTTAGGAGCTAGCACATACAAACTCTGGGGAAGGGTAATTTGGTATCATTTCCAATACTCACATTATTTGAACCCGCTTTTGACGTATTTTCCCTATTTAACAGGGAGCATCACAACTCAAGAACCAAACTCAATGGTTAGGTTTGACAAATCAATACTAGCCAAGCTAGTACGTGGGAATGACCCACATCAAATTCACCTGGCTTCGTGTAAAAAGACATGTCATCCGGGAGCCAATTCAGAGAATAATTGACCTAACGAAGCAAGGGACATAGGACTTCGCGTCCCTCTCTCACTTCAGGTTCACCCAATCATCTGCAAACCAGTGAAGGGTAAAGTTGTATCGATTCTAGTTATTCGACTCTTGAAAGAGTTCATGACTAACACATTCGCCCTTGTTTGTTGCAGGATCACTTGACTGTCAAAAGCAAGGATAACAAATCAATGAGAAGCATGTCTTGTTGCAGAATTACTTGACTGTCAAAAACAAGGATAACAAATCAATGAGAAGCATGACAAACTCTCCTATACGAAATGGCATCCTGAGTAATCGCCAAAGCAAACGACAGAAAATCTTCAAGCCTCAACTCACATTTGATTTTGGCCAGACTAATTGATTTACTTGCACATCTTCTCTTCTATAGGGGCAAAAGCAGAGATGCCCAATCAAATTCCCAATCCTTGGTTGATCATTCATGTATCATATCCCTAATCAATAGGGACAACCATCGACACCCCTTTGTGAATAACCCTTTTGATGTTCAAAATTTAACAATATTATTTTGTTGACCCTTAAAGCTACCAAGAAGGTCTTTTTGAGCCAAAATCATTCATTTATTCTGAGAGTATAAACTCCATCACATTTAAAATGTTGCATGCCTTTTCCAAATGGATTTTGCATGATAATTTTGTTTGTCTAAATCACTGATTCCTTTGAGAATTATTAGAATAGACAGCTAAATGAAGAATACAAGATTATTCGAGCATGCTGGATGAGGCGCATCAGAATGACGAAAGGCAAGCCATATCCTACACACAATCCCCCCCATCTATACACTTATGAGATGAGTGCAAAAGATTCCATGGCCGCAGGGTAAAAAGTTCTCTCGCGAATGGTACGATAACCAAAATAGTGAGAGGCATTCCATTGCTCACCCCATTGAGCCCCATACACTAGTGAAGCTTCTCTCATACCCCCGTCAAGAACCACCCCACATTGGGGCAAAGCGGAGGCAAAGCAACATCACAAGGTGAGAAGAGAGATAGAAATTTTCTTGCTCGCACTTGCATCAATCTTCGGGTGTCTTTATTGCATATGAACACTCGCGTTAATTTAAGTGCCCTAGAATGACGAAGAGCAATTCTTTATGCACTTGTATTTATTGTACAACCCAATTGAGTCTGTACACCATCACATGGAAGCAAAATAGAAGTTACTGCCATTTAAGCAGCATAGCCTAGAGCGCTAGCTGAAGATGAAAACTCAAGAGTCTAACAATAGTGTCGTGATTGAACTTGCCTAGGCTAGTTCCTTTAATGACAAGAATGAAAAACAAGGGCATAAAAAAGCAGTGTACTTAGTAAAAGCAAGGTCAATGCCCATGAATGAAGAAATGGAATAAAAAAATAGGGGCATGAAAAAAGCAGTGTGCCTGGTAAAAGCAAGGCCAATGCCCCCAGGTCAAAAATACAGCCAAGAAAAAGTTGATGTTGTGGTCCATAGAGCCTCTATCTAACAATGCGAAGAAAGACCAGTGACAAACGCCGAGACAGTCACAAACTCTCACCCTTTTGCATGTGAGCCAAGTCTATGTTACATTCCCATTGTAAAAGTCTCTTTAGACTATGGGCACTTCAATTAACGTAGGATTTCATATGTGCATAAGTATCACTCGAAGAAGTACGAGCAAGATTATTCTATCTCTTTTCGCAGGATTTTTGACTGATAAACCCGGAGATGATCATGCAACATTTCATCCATCGGCTTCGACCTTGATGGTCCCCTTTGATGAGCCGCTAACCAAGACTTCATGACAGTTTCAACAAAGACCTCTCACATTGGTAAATTCGTACCATTTGCAAGAATACTCGAACCCCTGTTGACATGATGACAGTGAGATAGTGTGATTCTTATAAATCATGCATCCATGGTCAGGATAAAATAGCCTTTCCCATGAGAGTGAGTGAAAAGTCCTTTTAGACTAAAAGTCCCTCATCGGGTATGCTCAAGACATCTACATTCTAAATAAATGTTGTCTTTCAAAATCTTCCCCAGTGGAATTCAGATAATGCAAAATTGACAAAACTGTCATGCATGAATCACATTTAAATTCATGAATTTACAGCATATACAATCATGTGTGCATATTGTGCAAATAGCATACATACTCTTAGAGATAGGAGATATTGCCAAGTAAGCATATCTCTATCCCCATTTGTCTTAAAGTACCTATCACTGTCCAGGTACTCTCTTATTGACACTCAACCTATTTGAGTCATCCTTTGAGTTTGGGTGCTTACTGCTGTCTAGGTATTCCAATTGTCTTTGAGTACCAACCACTGTTCGGATACTCCCTTTTCCTGATACTCAACCTATTCGAGTTGTCCCCAGAGTATTGATACTTGTGACTGATCAAGTATCCATTTATCGTTGAATACCTACTACTATCTAGGTATCCCTATTGTCTTTGAGTACCGGCCATCGTTCGGATACTCCATTTTCCTAATACTCGACCTGTTCGAGTTGTCCCAAGAGTATTGATACTTGTGACTGACCAAGCATCTCATGGAATACCTACTGCTGTCTAGTTTCCCCATATCGTCAAGTACCCACCGTTGACTAGGTACTTCCTTTTCATGACACTCAACCTGCCTGAGTTGTCCCCAAATAAATACTTGTGTTCATCCAGCCATCCAAGTATGCTTTCTTACATATAGACCATCTGAGTGGTCCCAGGTCGTATCATTAAATATTTGTGTTCATCCAAGTATTCCAGTACTTTGTACACCTGTGTCTACCCATGTGTTCCACCCCTTTAAGTGCCTACGGCAATCCAGGTAAGCCTCATTCCATATTCAAGTTTATGTTGCCGGGAAGTGGGAGACCTTCATGAATATGCGGGGCACGTCCTCGATATTCCCCTTTACCAAGAGGTGAGAGAACTTCATGAATAACCGAGGCACGTCCTCGATATTCCAACTACTAGGAGGCAAGAGATCTTCAAGAATATCTCAGGCACATCCTTGATATTCCAACTACCAGGAGGTGAGAGATCTTCACGAATATCTCAAGTACGTCCTTGATATTCCCAATTACTATGAGGTGAGAGACCTTCACAAATATCTCAGGTATGCCTTCGATATTTCCAATTACCAGGAGGTGAGAGACCTTCATGAATATCCAAGGTATGTCCTCGATATTCCCATTACTAGGAGGTGAGAGACCTTCATGAATATTCGGGGCAGGTCCTCGATATTCCCATTACCAGGAGGTGAGAGACCTTCATGAATATTCTGGGCACGTCCTTGATATTCCCCATACCAGGAGATGAGAGACCTTCACGAATATCTCAGGTACGCCCTCAAGATTCCTAATTACCAGGAGGTGAGAGACCTTCATGAATATCTGAGGTACGTCCTCAATATTCCCCATTCCCTAGGAGGTGAGAGAGCTTCACGAATATGCGAGGTACGTCCTCAATATTCCCATACTAGGAGGTGGGAGACCTTCATGAATATCCAAGATACGTCTTCGATATTCCAACTACCAGGAGGTAAGGGACCTTCACGAATATGCGAGACCCATCCTCGATATTTCCCAATTGCCAGGAGGTGGGACACCTTCATGAATATCCAAGGTATGTCCTCGATATTCCCAATTACCAGGAGGTGAGAGACCTTCATGAATATCCAAGGTACATCCTCGATATTCCAACTACCAGGAGGTGAGAGACCTTCACGAATATGCGAGACCCATCCTCGATATTCCTACTACTAGGAGGTGAGAGACCTTTACGAATATCCCAGGTATCTTCCAAAATCAATGCCTTGACAAAGGTCGGGGCATCCTTCTGAGAAAAGTCAGGTACCAGCTGTTGTCTTTGATAGATGTTAGACACCCCCACAAAACAGATGCCCTGAGAAAGGTTGGCACACCTCCCGAGAAAAGTCGGGTACCAGCTATTGTCTTTGACAGAGGTCAGACACCCCCACAAAATAGATGCCATGAGAAAGGTGGGCGCATCTCCTGAGAAAGGTCAGGTACCAACTGGTGTCCTCGATACAAATTAGGCACCCACAAATGAGATGCCCTGAGAAAGGTCGGTGCATCTCCTGTCAAGGTGATCGAAAAAAGGTTCGGGTCCTAGACAAATCATTGATTGTTTTAATAGGCGAAAGAAGACTGGTTCGGGTCCGAGACAAACCACTAATTGCTCCAACAGGCGACCGAAGAATGGTTCGGGTCCTGGAGGAGCAATTTCCCGTCAAGGCGACCGAAGAAAGGTTCGGGTCCTAGACAAATCATTGATTGTTTTAATAGGCGATCGAAGAATGGTTCGGGTCCTGGAGAAGCAATTTCCAGTCACGGCGACCGAAGAATAGTTTGGGTCCGAGACAAACCACTGATTGCTCTAATAGGCGACCGAAGAAAGGTTCAGGTCCTGGGAAGGCAATTCCCCATCAAGGCGACCGAAGAAAGGTTCAGGTCCTAGACAAACAACTTATTGCTTTAACAGGCGATCAAAGAAAGGTTCGAGTCTTGGGAAGGCAATTCCCCGTCAAGGCGATCGAAGAAAGGTTCAAGTCCTAGACAAACCACTTATTGCTCCAATAGGCGACCGAAGAATGGTTCGGGTCCTAGAGAAGCAACCTCATCATATCACCAGGTAAGATGATGCCTTGATATTTGCCAAAACTCAAGGTTCACACTCTATCTCACTCACTCCCGATAAGTAACTACAGGTATCTTCTTATCTGTCTTAATATGTGTAATGTTATATTGCTTATTTTCTGCATAGGACATAAGGTCCCAAATAAAATATAATCTGCTGCACATGCATGGATAAAATTTAGGCATTGGTTTGTCTTTGAATGCAACCTCTGCGAGCCCACCTTCAAAGAGAGGCAGCTGTTGACGCCTAAATTTTGATTAGGCTTTAGTTTCTATGTTTATGTATTTTTCCTTTTTTCGGATAAATAAATAATAAAAACAGCAAAAAAAATAGTAAAAACAAAAGAAAACAAAAATTGGCAGCCCATCGGGCCGGGCCTTCACACCCAGCCCCCTCCTTTTTCTCTCCCCGCATGGGCCCTTATGGCCCAACCTCTTTCTCCTTCAGCCCGGCCCCCTCTCTCTTCTTCTTCTTCCTTCTTCCCTCTTCTTCCCCTCCGCCTCTGCAACTCACGCGCGCGAAGGACAACCTATGGCCGAGGAGTGTAGGCCGACGTCGGCCGAGAGGGACAGATCTCAAGCGCCATTATTGGCTTCCTTCAATGCCGAGCACGCTTGTTGGAGGAGCTTGGATGGGATGCCGGTTCAGCCGCAAGGGTCTGGTCGGTGTACAAGGGCCGATGGCCGAACCTCTATCGACCGGCCTCCTCCTCGCCTATAAATAACGAAGCACCTCCATCGAAACGAAGACACAGCGAACTCCGAGAGCTTCCTCTTGAGAGACTTTAGGGGGAAATTGAAGAACGAGCAAAGGGGGCGAAGGATCGGGTCGCAAGCTAAATGACCTCCCACCGAGAGACATCGGGGGAGATCGGCGGCAAGCGAACCCAGATCTGTGAGCAAGTGAGCCTGAGGGGGAGAGATCCGAGCGTGAGGGCGCAAATCTGAGCATGAGGAGGGATGAACGAGGTCAACCGGAGGAGAGAGAGCCATCGTCTTGAGCCATGCCGTCGCTGTCCGCTTCAAACATCAGGTCAGTTGTCGTCCGCCGCCTGATCCCATCCATCTCTATGTCATCCCCAATGCCGCCCAATTCCACTCGTCTCCCCGTCGTCCTTGAAGCTGCCCAATTCCGTCCGCCTTAGCGTCGTCCCCCGACACTACCTCCTTCTTCGACGCCTCCATTGTTCCCTCCATCGGCGCCGCGATTAGGTGAGAGGGAGGAAGCATCACGCCTAGTCGGACTCGGATCGAAGTTGGTCGCGGCCGGGTAGGGCTCCACAAATCCAGGTAGGGTTTCTAGAATCGGGCCGCGGCTTGTAATCCGGGTCGGCGGCTGAAGGATGGGTTGGGCGTGGGTTTGAACCGGGTAGGGTTCCACCTGGACCGGGTTGTGCGCGTGGGCCAGTGTGACACCCCGAACCCTTCCTTGGTCGTCACCAGCGCCAATGTTACTCCTTATTACATTTTCTCCTTAGAAGATGCGTTGTAATTTATGGACACATTAGCGGAAGCAGATTGAATATCACGTCTCTCCCCCTACCAACCATGGTACAAATACACACCACTAAACATCAAGATTTTATAAACAAGCGGCGACACTTTATTTACATATTCTTTCAGGATGGGACTTCTTTCCGGGTCGATACATAACAAGGAAAAGCTAGGACTCTGCCATGTCCAGCCTAAAACCTCAAAAAGATTCCTCGACCCTCTACATCACGCGTGTACAATCCCCTATCATATGTGTCGGCTAACTAACTCCAAAAAGGATCCAGCTCCTACTCGTCGCGCACGGTCTCATACCCAACCCGGTGCATCAGGCGGTGGCGGTGGCAACATCCCTCGCATCGCTCCATCCCGATGAACATGTACGGATATAAACTCCTGAATAACAGGGCCCCCAGCCAGGCCCACATCGTACATCACTAGACAACGTACTCGAATAAAAGTCAGTCCGGGAACAGAGGGACAATCTATCTCAGCACACTCGACCTCTACATTGGATGGTATCCCGTAAAATGTACCTCGCGTGACGGCAGGAATCGGCATATTGCTAATCTGAAATGTTATCCCCAAAAGGGGTGAGTATAACCACTCAGCAGATAGGGAAATCCAATAACAACTCAATGCATCAGGCAAATCATAAATGCATTGTAAGCGTTACTTACCTTGAAGCCATGCGCATACTATTACGCATCATCATATCATACATGTCATCATCAATCATGACATCATCACATTATCATCCTCACTATCATCATCATGCATATCATCGTGATCAATCATGGCATTATCACATTATCATCCTCACTATCATCATCATGCATATCATCATGCATATCATTGTCATCAATCATGACATTATCACATTATCATCCTCACTATCATCATCATGCATATCATAATGCATATCATCATCATCATCATCATCATCATCAATCGTCATCATCATCATGCATATCATCATACATCATCTTCATCATCATCATCATGCATATCATTATCATCAGTCATCATCACCATCATGCATATATTGTCATGCATATATCATTATTACCATGCATATATTGTCATGCATATATCATCATGCATCATGTCACACATATATCGCCATGCATGATTTAGTTCCCATTTCATCTTGGACAGCCACGTTTTTCATTCCCGGGACCAATGTTTGCGTCCCACATGTATCCAAGATACAATTATAGATCATCCGGCTCCCCCACTCTCTGGGCATCTCGTACCCCAACTGGCATCATGAGAACCCTCCGGGCATGCATCATGATACAACCGGGCATCCAACACAAACCTCCGGGCATGTATCATGACACAACCGGGCAACCGGCCGCACCCTTCAGGCCAGGCATCTCGCACCCAATCCGGCCTCACGAGGTATCCCTCGACATAATTACCATGTTGAGCTTCCGGCTCCCCCACCCTCCGGGCATCTCGATACCACTCGGTCTCCCAAGGACCCTCCGGCATTCGGCCATTCATGACCACCGGGCAACCGGCCGTACCCTTCTAGCCAGGCATCCCGACACTCCGGGGCATCGTCGGCTCACCTCCGACGGCTTCCTCATTTATCTCAATTCACATCATTATGATTCAATTTATCATGGCATGGGAGGTGATGACAAATCAAGATCATACTCATCATTAAATTCATGCATGCATCTCAATTCCATGGCATATATATACCAAGACTTTATCACAAATGCATCTCGATTCAATGTCATACACATACCAAGACTCTATCATACATGCAACTCAATTCAATAGCATACACATACCAAGACTTTATCACACATGCAACATGAGTTACTTAAATGGAATTTATGGCCAATAAAATAATTCATTTAATTTATTTATTTATTTATTTATTTATTTATTTATTTATTATTATTATTTATTATAACTATAAATTCCCAAAATTATCAAAATTCAAGAAATTTTTAATCAAACCCATAGGATGATGTTTACTTGCAAAATTCATGGCCAAATTGGATTTTTGACAAAATCTCATAATTTTCCCAAAACATCCTATGCTTCTCGGATGAAACCAGAATGCACGGTTTCCGAATAATTTCAATTAAAATATCCATATGGCCTCCAAAAATTATAAAATTTTACTGGATTATAGCCAATACATTTTCGTACAACTTTCATGCAGAACTCCAAGCCATATTTCTTATATATTATTTTATTCAATCTCACGAAGCTTCTGGATCTATTACCGCATCGTCCAGTGTACACATCTCCGAAATACTGAGATTTAACCCATCTATTCTCTTTCGTTTTCTCTGAAATTTGCACATGTTATGTATCAAGGTGTCCTTTACAAGTTTCTTGAAGATATCTAGGTCAAATAACCAGTTTATAGTCATCATTTAGGTCCTTGAAGTCTCGGGTGTCTCGGAACACATCACCAGAATCATCATCTTCAAGATCTAGTCGATTAACCAAGCTATACTTGTTCTTTTCACCTCAAATTTGAGTATGTTGTATTCTAAGATGTTCCCTACAACTTTCATGAAGAAACCAAAGTAAGATTCTCAACAAAAACCAACATGCAACCATGAATCCAGCGAAAGGTCAGTAAAAACTCTCCAGATCTGAGGTCTCCGTAAGATGAGACTTTAACCCCTCAAATCTCCATCATTTTCCACGAAATTTTAGTATGTTATATTACACGATTTTATCTACAACTTTCATGCAGACATCAAAGCCAAAATCGGACTCCAAACACACATGCAAGCTCAAACAAGTTACTGACTCACACGATCCGAGCAAGAACAGTCACACGACTTAAGAACAAGCCAACCATACCTCGGTTTTTCTCACTTAAAACACCCAAAATCTAGCATGCAAACAACATACAAGCATGCAAGAGAAGCTAGAGGACTCCCACTTGCCTCTAGGATGGACGAACGACGGCGTACAGCGGCGAACACGGCGGCTCCTCCTCGGCTCCGCCTCCTCTCTCTCTCGGCCGCTCCCCCCTTTCTCTCGAAATCTCTCTCTCTCTCTCTCTCTCTCTCTCTCTCTCACTCTCTTGGCCGAATGAAGGAAATCCGGCCACCTTCTCCCTCTCTTCCCTCTTATACCCCCAAATTCTCATGATTACTTGCCTATAAACCAACCAATGCATGGCCTTCCCTTTTTGCCACTTGTCTTATTGAATTTTTTAATTTGATTGGGCTTCTTGGGCTTGGGCTTTTGGGCCATCCGGCCACTTCTTCTTGGGCCTCTTCTTGGCTGGTCGATAGCCCACTTGTGGGTCTAATTGGGCCGACTAACTTGGCCCATTACAAGCTTAGGCCAATGGGCCTAAGGCCCATCCTAAAAATTGACTTTTCCTCTTCTTTTTTTTTTTTTTTTGAAATTCCTTTCTATAAATATTTTTAAATTTCAATTTTTCATCTTGGCCAAAATCTTATAACATTTTATTTATTGAAATTTAATTTATAAAGTACATGGCCAAGCATAGATTATTAATCTATCAAATTTACATTCTCACAAGCACATGCACAAATCATCTATTTAAAAAGACTAATAGCTAAAGCATAAGCCATGAGAAATTTATCACCTAATTAGAGACTTTAACACACCTTATGGCTTGGCTTTGAATTTTGGGATGCCACAGCCGGGTAGTCTTTGGGCTGAATTTCTTTTAATGAAAAAGGGTCAAAGTAGGTTTGGGCTTTTAGGTTAAAAAAAAAAAAAAATCCGGGCCGGGCCCGCAATGCAGGCCCTGTCCAGGTCTCGCGGTCGTGAATCGGGTCGGTCCCAACTTGGGAACCCGACCTGGTTCGTTGTTATATTATTATAATAATAAATATAATATTTTAATTGCAAAAAATAAAAAATGTATTTTATTTTCCTAAAAATCAAAAAAATCAAAAATATTCCATATTTTCCAAAAATGCCAAAAAAAAAGCCAAAAATTCATGAAAAGCCAAAAAAAAAAATTAGAAACAACCAAAAAGACTTGTATTTTTCCAAAAATACCAAAAAAATCCAAAAAATCCCTTTTAATGTCCAAAAAATTAGAAAAGACTCAAAAAAATGTTTTTCCTCCCAAAAATGCATGGAAAATCCCTCGAACATCCAAAAAACCTCAAGGTTTAAACAAGATTAGGTACCGAAAAGGCATTAGTGATTAACTAGTGTAATCAAGTCCCCGATCTTAATTTCTCTGGTTGCGCGGGAGTGAGTATTTCTCTCGATACTTCGCTTGGGTTTTCAATCAACCCACCCCAAATCGATTAGTGGCGACTCAATTTTAAAATTAATTTATAGGTTAAAAAACTTAGACCATTAAGTCGTGAATTTGTGGACTTGGGAGAGTCCGGACATAACTAATTTCAGCCGAGCCATTAGCCTCATTAGGCGCTAGTACCGATTGTGGGCGCCGAAAAAAAGAGGTCGCGATAGATGGCACGTTCAGACTCAGATTCGAAATCAAAATCGGACTAAGGATTAAAGTCGACTTAGACACGACTCGGAATCAAAGTTTGACTCGATACGAGACTCAAAATCAAAGTCTGACTCAGACGCAGACTCAGAATCCGATGAGGAAATCGAGGTAAGTCATTCAGAATTTCCTACTAAAGTTCTTAAGTATATAAATGAGTTTTGCTTAAATCTCAAATCTTCTCTTAAAAGGATCTCCAAACTAAAAAATGAGAATTCATGGTTTAGGCAACAGGATCTTTCTCGAAAAGAAAAGTTTGAAATTTTGCAAAAAGATTTTCAACAAACAAAAGAAAGTCAAGATTTACTTCTTAAAGAAAATGATTTTTTTAAAAATGAATTTTCAAATATTTCGACAAAATTTTCAAATGGTTCAAAAACATTAGAGCATATCATTTACATACAAGTACCTTACTATAATAAGTTAGGAATTAGTTTCAAAAAGGAAAGTGATTCTCTAATAGATTTTCCAAAAGTCAATGAGAGATTTAGACAAAGACCTCCTAAACTTGCATACAAGAAGCATTTTCAAAAGATCTTTACAAAACCTGTTGGTCGAAATAACCTTAAGTGTTCAAATTGTGAAGATTCAGAACACTTTGAGAAAGAATGTCCTAAAGTCTAAAAATCTGTTAAGAAAGATTGGGTAAAAGCAACATACTCTACTAACTCTCATGGACCCAAGAAAAATAGGTACCAAAAAAAATATGAGTTATTTTTGCAGGAAATAAAAGAAAAGAATAAAGAGAATTTGGTAAGGAATGTTTTTTTTTTTTTTTTTTTTCAATTTGATTTGGGCACATAATTCTCAATATACTTGATATTCGATATATTATCTTTGTGCCATGATTGATTTAGATTTTATTATGACCGTATTCAATGATTTGTTTTATTGAAAAAAAAAATAATGTGATTTGTGTTGCGATTTGATCTAATATGTGGGATTGATTTGATATCTTTCTTAGAGATAATGCAATTTATTTTGTCTAATTTTATGCTCTCTAATTTTGTCATATTTTGCAAAATGAAAATATGTTTTATGTGATATTAATTTTTGTGCAAAGATATTCTTTCCTTAAAATACTTTGTTATGATGAATTAAGAAAGAATATTTGTTTATCTATGGAGAATCTCTATTTTTCTCTAACAAAATGGATGGATCCAAATTGATGGATACCAAAAAGGAAATGAGTTGATTGTAGGAAATTTTATAAGGGAAAAGTGATCGCAAATCTACACAGATTTTGGTACAATCAGAAAAGTATCTCCTGCGAAGATTGGTAATGATTTTTTTTTTTTTATCAATGATATATTTCAAACATATACCTTGGGTAAGAGAATATTTTTTATCATCCCGCCTTACAAACTTCTACATGCATTTATGATGATTTTGGATGATTGCTTGTCATTTATATTGCAAATATCTCTTATCACAAATATAAGGCATTGCAATTTTTTACTTGATTTGGCACGTGATAGAAATATCATCTTTCTTTTTGCGAATTGCATTAATAATATGTTTTTGAGATTTATATTTAAGGAAATCCCCTTTGATCTTGAAAGATATTATTGTATATTCATGGATATTCTTGCTATATTATTAGAAGATATCTTATATCTAGCAAGTTTGATTATGACAAGTAAAAATATCATGTAATGATTATCACTTGTTATCTAATTTGCGGATTTCTTATTTACATTACTGTTTTATTATGACAAAAGCGGTAAGTAAATTTTATAATGCATCCGTGATTTTTATTGGATATTTGCTGATATATATGATCGAAGTGAACCAAATTACATATCTTTGATATTCGACTTACTTTGTAAAGGCTGATTTTTTAAAAATTGTGTTTCATGCAAGATATATTTGTTATCGCTTTATATGCTCTACGTGATACTTTTTATCACTTTTTGATTATGACAAAAAGGGGGAGAGAATATAAATATGCATATATGTTGATTGGTTGATATTATTTATTGTATAATATTGAGCTGCGATTATTTTTCTATATTTTGTTATGCTCAATCTATTTACTATCTTCTGCTATCTTTTGATTTGAATTACATTGCTATGATTTATTAAAATTTTTAGAAAGTATGATTACACATCTACATATATAGAGACTGTTTTGTCATCATCAAAAATGGGGAGATTGTTAGGAAAATCACTTATGATGTTTTGAAGATGACAAAATAAATCAAAGGCTACTAATGTGTTTAATGGTTAAGTAACATACTATGCAGATGATAGAACATGTAAAGGAAATTATCAAAGTCTATACTTGGAAGAACCAGAAGACAGACTCTATGCTGGAGCTGAACTTATTCAGACTATGTCCAGACCTTAAGGCTAAATATGTTCAAACTTACGTCCAGATTGTAAAGTCTATCACACTCAAACTTTACATCCAGAATGAGACATAAGTTCAAAACGTAACAGATTCAGAATGAATCATGATCAGAGTGAAACAACTTGATAGAATGTAACACAAGCCTTAAATGTATAATGGCTAGTGATCTGGTTTGGATTATACACCAAGATTGATTTGATTGACTTAATTTAATTGATTGACAATTGGATCTTGAAGACAAGAACTTTCTATATGAAGAAGCTCTACTTATGGAAACCAAAATTCTGTTTATATGGGCGATTGGAATTAATTTGGTATTCTACTTCTATCACTTAACGGCTACCAAATCTTCTAAATACAGATCTGTCCAATGGGTAGATTGGAAGATAATCCTCTAAGATACTATCCAACGGCTAGTTTGGAAGTGAATGGGTATTTAAGGAGAAGAAGGACTGATGAGCAAGCAAGAGATGAAACATAGAATTTATAATTCCAAAGTCTTAGCGAACTTCTTTCATACACTTGTCTCTTGTGAGCTTAAATGTATATGATCGCGAGAGAAATATCAAAAGAGTAATTTAGCGAGATAGTGTGATTTACCATTAAGTGTTTACACTCAAAGTTGTAATCTCTTGTTGATTGAATAGTGGAATTCAACAAAAGGCTGTTAACATGGAAGAGTAGACATAGGCTTGTTCTAAGTCGAATCACTATAAATTTTGTGTGCAACATTCTCTTTCCTTAACTCATTTACTTTATTTGCTGCAATATATTTCTGTGGTTTGAAATAGCTGTTAAAGTCTAATTCCTTCTGCAAAGTCTATAATCAACCAGACTCAGGTTTAAAGTAAAGTTTTTCACTGCATTTTGCAAAATATGTTTTCACACCTATTCACCCTCTCTAGGTGTCATACTAGCACTTTCAGAAATCAATTTTTTCTTTAATTCCGGAATATGCATAGTTTCACACAAAACTAGACGTCATCCACCTGAGATGTTCACAGTCACGGTTCTTTTCCCAATAATGGGACACATGTGGTCGTTTCCCACAATCACTTGTCCGAAATCTCCACTAGCATAATCATCAAATATGTCTCTTTGCAAGGTGCAATGAAAGAAGCACCGGAATCAATAAACCATTTATCTGTCATTAAATCAAACCCTGCAGACAAACACAAATTATCCAACAAAGATTTATCACTAACCACATTAGCTCCTTGATTCTCATATTGCTACTTCTTTTTGTAGGCTTCACACTAAAACCTCCAGTGTCTGGTTTTGTCACACACTCATCTTTTGCAACCTATCTCTTACCCCTTGATTGTGATCTGCCACGACCGCTGAATTTTCATCTACTTTTACTTCTTCCATGGTACTCCACTGCGAGTGCCGTTGAAGATGTAGATGCAGAAAAATTATCTCCACCTGAGACTTTCCTTCACATCTCTTCATCCATGATACTACTCATAACATCATCAAGAGTTAAATCACCCTTTATGGTGCTCGAAATTCCCTACACTGCGGTATTGTAGCTTTCTAGAAGAGAACATAAAAATAATAAAGTTTGAAGCTTTTTATCTAAATGTATGCCTGCAGATTCCAATTGACTCATAACCTGTGTGAAACTATTAATATGCTCTACCATAGAACCTCTATCGATAACTTCATATTAACCAGTTTCCTCAACAAAAATACATGATTTGATGTGGACGGCTTCTCATAAATATTCATTAGAATATCCATGGCTTCTTTTGCAGTTTTTGTTTTCGCAATGTGGTACTCCATCTTTTTCGTCAACCCTAGACACATCGCACCTAATGCCTTCCGATCAAGAATTTTCCATTCGGCTTCTGCTGTCAAATCCACTTCCGCCAGCTCGGGTTTCCAACCCTCAAGTGGTGCATATAGATATTTTTTATAAAGATAATCCTCAATTTGTAGTTTCCACCATCCAAAATCCTGCCCATCGAACTTATCAATTCTAATTTTATCTTTTGCCATATTGTTTGCTTTCAATCTGTTGGAGAAATCTTTCCAGAATATTTTGAAGCTGACAAAACGTTTCTATCAGTCTAGTCGGATAATTGCAGACCTTCTGTTTAGAGTCTGGAGACTTTTAGATCACCAGACTCAGCACTCAAGACTCAAGACTTAAGACCATTCTCATTGACAGTTTTTCTAATCCAGTGACGAAGGCAATCTAGAGCCAAAGTATCTGGTTGATGATTTAGTCCTATCCTATAGAGGGGATCTCTTGGCTGGATAAATATAACGGATTCTTTTATTCGTAATCAAGATCGCTTGAAGATTCGATGGTCGACGAAATATTCTTGGAAGGTTTCTTGGAAACCAAGATCCTGATTGTATGGGCGAACAGGATTGATGGGCTATCGTCAGGTTCCTTTAATAGCTCGAATGATCTTCTTGATTAATTCCGTCCAACGGGTAGATTGGAGGAATTCCTTTGGTAAGTGCCAACGGGTATGATGGCATAAAGGAGTATAAAAGAAAGACGTTCTAGTTGCTTTAGTGCATGATCAATAGAGAAATTCAGTCGAAGCACCTTGATTATTAGTCGATACATTTTGAGCGAAATTGTATACACAAAGAGTGTCTATACTTAGTGATACCTTGAGCGAGTGTGGTAGATCATCTACACCGAGAAATCAAGGGAGAACAACGCTGTAACATCTCTTTGTTTATAGTGGAATCCAGCCAATAGGCTGTCAATGCAAAAGAGTGGACATAGGCTTGAAATAAGCCGAACCACTATAAACCGCGTGTTCAATTCTCTCTTCCCTTCTCTCAATCTTACTTTAATTATTGTTTGTCTCAAATCTATTAACCGTCTAGTATTGTGCAATTATCGAGAAAAATCTTTTATATACCTATTCACCCCCCTTTAGGTACTTATACTAGTTATATCACAATCAAACGTCACCGAAAATCCCTCAATGTCTCGATTAGCCAACCCATGCTCGATACCAATTGTTACAAAATCACACATCGATTCAAAAAAAAAAGAAAAATAACGCTTGCAAATAATTCACCAGGCAAAATATAATAATAAAATAACAGAATCAAAAGAACATGACAAAAAATTTGGTAACAAAGTTCACCCAAACTTAGGCTATGTCTCCGTGTAAAAGCACTCTGCGAATCCACTAGACTTTAAAAAAAGTTGGAATACAACGATAATCTTCTCTCAAGATTAAGGCACAAAGAGATTGAGAACCCCCATAAAGAAAAAAAAAAACACACTTTTTCTTCTCTTTTTTTCTTGCCTCTATTTTTCTTTTTCAAAGTGGCTTGACGGCCAGCGTCTTGCTATCGCTAATATAAAGGTATCACTTTTAACCTAAAAGCAAATCTAATAGAAAAGACAAAAAAAGCCCCTAAAAATATTTGGCTTCATCTATAATAATAAAGAAATCACAGGCGCACTCATCGCCTCGCTAAACATTTTGGATCGGCCATCCGAGAGAATAGTTGGAAAGAACAAAGCAGGCCCATTATAAAGATGACTCTGCCACCACTTCACTACATAAAAATAAAGAGTGGACATCAAATTGATGGTATAAAGATTGGACCAGCCCAACCACAATTGATCAATCAACGATCAAAAGCACGAGTTTGTTTAACTAGATGAGAAAGCATGGATAAGTCACCAAGAAGAGTAAGCTGATTGAGGCACTGACCTCAATAACAAGATTGGGAATGCCTCTGTTAGAAATATTTAAGAGATGTCACTTCATGCAACTTAGGGTCGCTTCCACAATGCTAGTCTGGGTTATTCTTCCCATAAACTCCAAAACAAAATCCCAATGCCCACTCTACAATTACAGGTAAAAGATGAGTTACGGATCTCAAGCCCAGGACAAGCCTGAAGAATTTTACCTGCCAGTGCTAGATGGCCATCACTATAGGTATAATAGTTTAACCTTTCCCTCCTCTAAAAGCCTGCTCAAAGTTACTTAGGCACACAAGCATACCATTTCTCCATAACAAGATTATTGTTGAGCCACAGAGCTTTTCAATGCTTGAATTTGGTAACATCCTGATAAATGAAATCTGCACTCCTGAGCTTGTTTTCACGCAGGCTAAGAGAAAGTAAATACTAGATAAAGAAAAAAGTAGCAAGTAAACCACAATTTCATCACATCACAAAAAGCTCAAAAAAAGTGATACCGGATATAATTTTCAGAGCAAGTATGTTGTGAGGTGATGAATGATGATGGTTGCTTGTGCAACTCAGCAATGTTAAACTTTTGTTAATAAAAAAACATGATAGAGTTTTTCTATCTATCGTTATCATGGAAGATCATATGGTACAATATACATGCAATCATGCATGAATTTAGCGCATTTGATAACTCTCAAAAGTTCCAACTGAAAATACTAGTACGAACACCTTGATGAAGGTGAATAGGTGTTTAAAAGAAGTCTTGACAAATAAATGCGGAAAAAAACAAGTTGCGAGCAAAGTCTGAATAAGAATCAGAGTCTGACAAACGAGCCACCAAACTTCTAGTAGATGTCCAAAATATGTTATACGATTGAACAAACTTCTGAAATAACCTATAAGTATGCAACAGACTTAAATATGAAAAGTTAAGAGAAGAGAATGTTGCACACATTATAATAGTTTGGCTTAAATCAAGCTTATGTCCACTCTCCCACCCTAACAGCCTTCTGACTGGATCAACAAGAGATTACAACTTTCAATGCAAACACTCAACGGTTGATCACACTATTTCACTAAGTCACTCTTTTAGTATTTATCTAATGATCACAAACATTTAAGCTCACGAAAGATAAGTGTATGATCAAAGTTCGCTCAGACTTTGGAATTATAAATTCTAATCTCAGCATGCATTACTGTTTTCTTTCCTTTATTATCCGGGGGCAATCGGAGCACCAAAACAAAAATCTGTTAGCGGTTATTCTGAGTGGAGACAAATTATTGATACTTGAGCCTAATCATTAGTTACCAAATATACATAACTAGCCCCATGTTGACTTTATCTCTCACTCAATATGAGAACATGTTGGGTGATTGAATAGTGCCATGTACGCCATACACCAATCCCTTCAGCACTCGCCATGTGTATTCTATGAAGCCCAAACACGTCGCCGGAGCTTCCATGTCGTGTCTAACACGTGTCGAACACTACGACACACTCGGACACAGTGTCGGATTTTTTGACATGTGGTCAACTTTTCTTGACACATTCCAATGCGCGTGTCCAAGGGAGAGGATCATTGAAGAAGACGATGGAGGGTGGAGGCATGTCACGACCAAATTTCAGGTGCACCACCTAAAATTAGGCTAATGAACTACTAAGTTTAACTTAGCTCGGGCTCTCCCAAGCCCATACCAATTTGTGACTTAGATTTAAATATCTAACATGCAAAAGGGAGTCGCCACTAATCAGTTTACGGTAGGTCGATTAGACACCTAAGTAAAATAATTATAGAACTATTCTACCTACGAACTAGATACTTTGGGTACGGGGACTTGATTACGCTAGATTTCTCTAACACCCTTTCCGTACCTTTCTCTTTTATTTTGAAAAATATTTGGCAAGCAGCTTGAATTGATTTTAATTTACCTCCCTAACATGTGAGGTGACCATGCGGGTGCGCAAACCACCAATTTAACACCCAAAATTCACATCAACAGTCCTTGATTTTAAATTGCAAGACTCACCTCATAACAACAAAAGCATCTACATTGTTAGATCAAAATTTACATCAACGATCCTAAATATGATTTCTAATTAACACCCAATCACTCAATTTTTATTTTCACTTTATTTAATGAGAATCATGCAATGCATACTACTAATTTAACATGAAGCAATATGGCCAAAACTACATGACATGAATAAGGTAATGCAATAATTAAATATGCAATCTAAATTAACCAAAATGACCTAATCATGATGACGGGTAATTTCTAATTAAATGAACCTAACAACAATAACTAAATGACATGCATTTCATGATCCTAATTCTATATGACGCGCACATGATTCCTATTTTTTTTTAGTAAGCATGCAATCTACCCTAATATGCTATGACGTGCAAAGAATGGCCTAATTCTAACTTTTTTCTTTTTCTTTTATAAAATTCGAAATTAAAATTGCCACATAATTAAACATGCAATTTAAATTATAAAAAAAAAAAAAACTAACATCCTAAATGAATGCATTTTTTTTAAATCAAAATAAAATCCCTATTATGGATAACCCTAAAACAAGAAATATTCTAAAACAAACCTAATCCTAACTCAAATATTTTATTTTTTTTTTTGGATTTTTTTCTCTTACTAAAATAAGATTGATCAACCAACACAACGACAAATTAGTTAAGATAGGATTGATATCCATAAATTGGTGAATCATATCTCGCGCATGAGATCAAATTGGCCAATTTTAAACTAAATCACTAATCAAATCTCGGGCATGAGATTGGATTGTCGATTTTGCAAGAGATTGTGAGTCGGATTTTAAGTGGGAAAATCAGACTGTCAATCCCTAATTTGAGGGCTTATTTCATGTCAAAATCTCAATCATTCATTCAAGAATAATTCTACTACAAAAACAAAGTAAATAAATAAAATAAAATAAAATAACAAAATAGAATAAAGAAAATAAAACAAACTACCTAAATTGATTTTCTCTTTTTCCTTTTTTTTTTTCACACAAGGCTTGGCGGGTGGTTTGCCGGGGGCGATGGGCACGGTCGTCAAAGCTCCAATGAGGGTGGAAACCAGCGCACCAACAATGGCAGAGGGTAGAATAGCAAGTGTCAACAGCGTTGATGGGTCAGCGGGCCACTGTAAGAGTCGCTCAGGTTGAAGCGAAGCTGGGTCGCAGTTGCCAACATCGAGTCTGGCTGCAGGAACATGAGTGAAATAGGAGCGGCTACACACAGTGTGGTGCGGTGACCAGCACGGAGGGCTGCTAGCAAGGGGGCTCGGTTGCTAGGCCACAAAGGTAGCGGAGCGGCGGTGCAGCGCATAGATTTGCGATTTTAGGTCGTGTTCGGGGCTAGTTGCAAGATCAACAAAGACTAGCAAAACAGGGCTATCGATAGCGAGACGCGGACGCGGCTGATCGTGAGTCAGGCAGGAGCAGCGACGTCGGATCGCAAGGGCGGAGCTCCAAAATAAGGGTAGAGGCGGACGCAGATATGATGGGCGTCGGAGTAGATTTGCACGGCGATGACTTCGTCCGGCTGGTGGAGTGGCTTGGCAGCAATGTTTGGGCCGTCGCACAATGAAGACAGGATCAGTGGAGGTCGCGAGTGTGGGGGAGAAGCCGACGGAGGAAGTGCAGTGGCATAGCTGGGTCACGGCTATGGCGGCGGAGGCGTAGAATTGGCGACTGTGGAGGCAGATGCGGCGATGTGGGCGCGAAGCTCCAGCGAAGGGTGTTCACGAAGAAGTTGAACAGTCTTTTCTTTTCTTTTTTTTCTCTTTTTCTTTCTACTACCCTCTCTCACGTCTCCCTCTACTGTACTGTCATGACCTAAATTCCAGGTGCACCACCTAGAGTTTAGGCTAATGGACTACTAAGTTTAGACTTAGCTCGGGCTCTCCCAAGCCCATACCAATTCGTGACTTAGGTTTGAGTTTTTTAACATGCAAATGGATTTTAACTATGAGTCGCCACTAATCGGTTTATGGTAGGTCGATTAGACACTTAAGTGAAATAATGAGAGAATTATTTTACTCTTATGAACCAGAGACTAAGGGTACGGGGACTTGGTTACACTAGACTTTTCTAATGTCCTTTCGGTACCATTTCTTTTTTATTTTCAAAAATGTTTTTGTATGCGGCTAGGATTTAATTTAAATTACTATTATGCAAATATGGTGACCACGGGGATGCTCATCTACTACTAAACATTCAAATAAAATAAGAAATAAATAAATTGCATCACACAAAGCAAGCACTCATTTTTTTTTTTTTTGGGGTTTTCTTGAAATTGGAATAAAACATGCATTTTAACTACATGACCTAATTTTACTAATAAAAAGTTCTAATTAAATGATCCTATTATGCAAACTAGTTAACATGCACCTAGTATTTTTGTACTTTTTTTATTGAAATTCGGAATTAATAAAAACCCTAATTAAACTATCCAAAGAAAATAATTTTCTAATTTATTTTAGGGATTAATTTGACTTAAACGCTATCCTATCTTAGAAAAATATTTTTTTGGAAAAATGAGATAATTAAAATGTGCGAACATTATCTAAAACCCTATTTAAAAAAAAAACAAAGTTATTTAGGTCCAACCCTAACTTATTTAAAAAGAATTATCTAAAAATGCAATCCTAAAAATATAATCCTAAAAAAAATGATTTACTAAATATATATGCTCATGCAAGATTATGATTTTTTTTTTTTTAATTTGAAGTTTCAAAAACTAATCAAACAACAAATAAAGGATTAAAATAATCGAAAAAATAACCTCTTGTCTCACGAGTCGATTAACAATTACTCTAACCCTAAACATCACGACAAATAAATTCAAAATAATTAAAAATCTTATCCGAAATCTTACGGATGAAATTAATAATTCTATTGATTAAACAATTAAAATGCTATTAAATACCCAAAATTTAATATAATTAAAAAAATGATCCGACGTCTTACGGATCAAATTAATAATTACGATAATTTTGGGTAAAACCCTAAAGATAATGCCTATAATATTTATAAAATGAAAACCACATTACAATAATAACAAAACTTTAAAAATAATAAAATAACATAAAATAAAAATAAACTAAACTACCTAAGGAGGAGAACAACAATGTTGATGGGACGACCCAGAGAGGGGGTGGCCGACGTCGAAACTTCGGTGAGGGCTTGGCGTGAGTGGTCGGGCAGCGACATCGAAACGGTGCGAGGCTCGGCTAGCGTCGGGCGTCGCGGACTGTTGGGCGGCAATGAAGTCGAGCTTCGGTGCAAGGGTACGGTGAATCGAGCGACACTCGACGTAGTGACAAGTGAGCAAGAGATCTATAGGTGTCAAGGCACTCAAGCAGTGAGATCAAGAAGGCAACAGTCGGGTGGTGAGGGCCTCAGGCGCTGGGTCGCGGGCTACTGAGCAACGATGGGGTGCTGCTATGAATTTGCCGAAGGAAGCGCAAGAGTGGGTGTCGGGCGCGACTAAGGCGAGCAAGCAGCAGGTCACTAGTGGAGAGGACTCTAGCACGGTGGCAAGCAACACCGAGCGGAGGGGTGACGCGATGCAGGAGAGTGCTTGTCGAAGGGTGGTGCTCGAGACGTCAGGTGCTAGTAACGACAAGCTACTCGTGGAGGTCCTACAGGCGGCGGTGGCACGATGAGCAAAAGGGGGGTCGAGCGCCAGAGGGCAGAAGTGGTGAGCAGTGGTGTCGCCAAGAACCGATCTACTGGTGTGGTTAGCGGTGCTGTGTGTCAGGGGCGAGTCCGATGAAAGTGATGCAAATGCGGCGACGGCCGGTGTAGAGGAAGGCAAGCGAAGGTTCGGCTGCTGCGGGCTAGCACTGGGTGCAATTATCAAGTCTTTATTGGGGAGGCTTGATCCAAAAATCTTTGTGGTTATGGAACACTGAGGAAAAAATTGGACAGTGACTGGTGCGGTTCTGACATTTGTGGAGAAAGTATCTCCTGAAGTAGAATTGAAGTATCGAATGTAAGGAGTCCAGAATTCTTCAGGTAGTACTTTTGTATCGAGAATGGAACAACTTGCTCCTGTGTCAATAAGAGCAATGACGTTGATAGGCTTGGCAAACTTCGAGGTGAGAATTTTAACAGGAAAATGAGGGCAGTGAGTTTGACTTGAGAATATGTCAGGATTTATCTCTGAAGATGTAGGAGATATGTGAAAGATGTCTTCAGATTCTGAGTCAGACTCAGTTTCACTGGAAGTTTGGTAGAATGGAATGACACAAAGTGTTTGTTCAGTTGGTTCATCATCAGCAGAGAATAAAGATTCAATATCATCATTTTCAAGTGAAAACCCTGTTTCATTCTCTATTAGATGATTCGACCTTTTTTGCACGGGGACAATTTTTGGCGAAGTGTCCTTTCTTGTTGCAAATGTAGCAACGGCTTGACTTCTTATGGCCGTGCGATCCTTCCTTTTGCGTAGGTATCGCCATTTCTTCTTTTTCCGGAAATGCTTGGAGCCATGTCTGGATTTCTTTATGGAATACTTTTTGTAGTGCTTTTTCTTTCGGGAATACGGCCACAAGTACCATCACAATCTTGCCTGGAGCATTTGATTTTTAGTTTCGATGGGAACAGCTGCTTCAAGCCGCTTGTCATCTGTGATGTATGTTTGGACCATTCGGCGCTTTAAGCATAATTCTTCAAGGCATAGATGGACTTCTTGCTGGATTTCTCCCATGGGAACGTCTTGTATCCTTCTTTGTTTTCCAAAGAAAGATCTTTCAACCATCCGTGATAGCTCCTTGGGAATAGAGGTGAGGAAGACATGCTTTAAATTTGGATCTCGCGCCAACGGTAGAAAAGTGAAGCATTAATCGATAATGCTTATCAAGATGCTTTTTTCGAAGGGAGCAGCATCTTCTTTCAAAGAATTCTCTTCTTTTCAGTTCTTTGAGATCTCCAGGAGTTCCCACAAAAGTATGATATAGAAAATTAAGGGCATGGTAGAAACGGGTGATAACAAGAACGTAAGCGGGTCCTGTTTAGTGAGTGATTGCCACCAAAATTTAAGGCTCCCTGTGAACCTTGTAACAAAATTGTAAAGGACATCATTCATATCATGGTTGGTGATGGACTGTGTACTCAACCACGTATGAAATTCTTCAAGTCTGTGTGGCCATTTTGAATAGGGAATATCATCAATGGAGAAGAATTGTTTTGATGCCATGGACATATGACTAGCGTAATTGGTTCGATGGGATTACTTGTCGTCCCTAACTGGATCGAATAGTTTGATTCCATTTCATAGTCATAGTCCTGGAGGAGTGTCGGCCATGAATATTTGTGAAGTTGGTGAGACAACGGGGAGAGAAATTGGTGAGACAACAGGGGAGAGTCATCCGAAAAGGATGAGAAAGAGGAAAGGGATCGAGTCCGATGTGGTTGAAGAAATTTGTTCAGCAGATAGAATCGCTTTTTTGGGATAACGAGAATCGGGCTCAAGCTATTGGATAGGATCTTGAGTAGCCAAATCCTTCAAGAAGGATTCTAATGGATTTGATAACATCATCCGGTCCGGCATTTCTCTTATAACAATTGAACTTGATTCGTAGGTGGTGTCTTTTCTTTTCCCTTTTCCTTCTTCAAGGCTTTGAGACGACTTCGCAAATCTGTTTCTTTTTAGAGAGATCTTCTGGGATATTGGCAAAAACAGACACTTGAGGTGTTGGGGATACATACCCGGTCCCGAACGGGGAGGTGCCAATGGATCGAAAGGTCGAAACCTTCCTTCTTCAAGAAGTTGCAAGAAGTTGAATTTGCTTCTTGAGTTTCTCTATTTCGGCTTTGGACTTTCAAGGTAATGGTACCCAAGATGTTGTCCCGATTCCAAAGCATGAAGCCTTTTTTGGAATTGAAAGTATCTTCTTGGTACTCGATTATACCTTTGGAGATCTTGTTGCACATTTCCGATTTTGGAATCAATAGCCTTAAAGGCATTGTTTTGTGCCAACAAAGTCTCTGATTGCCAGTTTAAAACGGCTTCAGCAGCAGGAGTTTTCTTCTGCCTTCCATGTTCGTCCACATCAGTGGGGGTAGGTATTTTGGGAACATGGCGGTACCTGCCATGTGGATCAATAAACTCTTCGCAGCGAGGAACGAGAGTTTAGAACTTTCCTTGACAAGAGGAGGAAAGTCAGTATCTTGGAACATGGCAATGGAAGAAGTGGGTGGTGTTTCTGCTGGGACTTCGAGGGGGTAAGAATGTTTCTTAGCCCATTTGAGGATTGGTTTATAGAATGGGGAGAGAGCTTGTTTTTTCTGGGGAGGAGAAGGTGGAGGTGATTTTGGTGGATCTGGTGAGACTTGGGATGTGGTACTAAACTTTGGTGGTGGAGGTGGTGAATAAGATACCATGAACTGGGTATTTATCACACTCACCAAGAGTATCGACGGAGGAGTCTCCGTCCAAGTACCTTTGGTACACCTTATCCTTTGACTTCTTTCTTCGAGGTGGAGATTTTGCATGAGGATTTACCTCGTCTGGAGAGTTTAGACAGTAGGAACATTGGCAAAAAGGATCCCAAAAACAATGACCATGATTGTCTTTATAGTAATGAACTGGATGTCCATCACTGTTGAAGTGTCTAACATGGTTTTTTGGGTCTGGTTCAGAAATAGATTCTGGAACACATGGTTCAATCATGAAGAGGGTCTGGAAGATAGAAGGATTTTCTTCCTTTTCCTTGCCAAATTTGATGGAAACAGTTCCATCTTTTTTCCTTACAAACTCTGAGTCTGTAGACCGGAAAGGCTTGTTATCTTTGGTGTAGCTTTTCGTAGTTGGTGATCCAAGTCTCTGGAAGGAGCTTGGACAGTGTGTCCTTCGGGATCTGTCTAGGGACATGAATGCAGGACGCCTGATCATTTTGCATAGAGATGAACAACGCATCTTCGTTTCCATTGTTGAAGTTGAGGTCGAGAGCATGATTCTGCACTCGATAAACCATCTGATAATGCAGGGTTGCAGCTACAGATTCAGCAGTTTGGGGGGCTCCAGTGAGCTGTACTTGAACTTTCAAAAAAGAAAGTAACTGGGGGTCTGATAGAGCGATGTTGAAGTTTGGATACAAAGTTACAAAAACTGTTCCAGCATTCAAAGTGGTTTGAACAGTACCGATGCAAGCATGCTGGTATTGTAAAAACCTGGTATCTAACAACGCGATTCTGGCTACTACTGGCAAGCCTTTGCGACCATGGAAAGTGAGAGCAAGACGAACAGCTCCATAGTGAACATGAGAATATCCCTGTTGTACCCTAGACTTAGAACCAGGGAAGGAGAGTAAATTTTTTGCAAGTATGCATCCCACATTGGGCGAACAACTCCCGTTCAAGCCCTTCAGGGACAGCCTTTTAGCAGAAAACCACTCAGCCCTTTAGTTCAGAGCCTAGAGACACTCAGAGGATGCCAGGACAGAAACGTTTCTAATCTACCCAAGCTGCATTTCTCGAAGGATCATACCAGGCTGGAGAAGAAGAGGGATTTTAGAAAGCCATAGAGAGAGTTTGACAAAGCACACACTTTACTTCAAGGGACTCGCCCCAAACGATACAACAACCAAGCCTTATATAGGCAAATAAAGAAAGACAAGGACACACAGGGGACCAACTCACGGGTCCGAAACAAACGAGACGCCGAAAGCCTTCGGAAGGGAATTATTTGCACACTATGAACAAGAATCGTATCGTGAACAAGACTTTCCCTAGCCTAGTGCTACAAGTAAAAGTGAAAAAGTACTTTGCTACGGTGAAAATGTACGGACTCAACGGTCTCGTCCGTCACGGGCATTGTAGCTACATACTGCATCGTCGTCTGAGCTGTCTTCTAGGAGGTGTGCTTCATACTTCTGCTGGAGAGCTTCAAGATCTTGAGGCGAAAGGATCTGATCCAGCCTTTGGGATGAGGATGCTTCATGAGCCTAATGGGAAGAATGGGATGCCTCTTCGCCGCCCCGTGTTTTCGTCAGCAGTGTTGTTAGGAAAGCTTGGCTGCGGCCAGTTTGAGGGTTGTGCATAGTAGGATGTATCCATATGTTGGGATGAAGACGAAGGTTCTTGGTCGTAGGGATTTTGGGACAGAGGTCCTCCAAATCGTGCATAGGGGTCTTGAGTAGACTGGACAATGTCATATTCGCTTGTCATTTCATGTTCTTGGGTCGATGCAGCTTGTCTGTACTGGCCGAGTGCTTCCTTAGCCTTTGGTGCTAGGTCATAATGATCCCACGTAGTGGGTGCATTATTCCAGACATCTTCGGGAATGGTCTTGTTTTCTTGGCATAGGATTCTCTAGAGCTCTCGGTATTCATGTTCGCAAAATCTAACAGATCTTGGATAAGATCTATGAATCCTAGCTTCTCGACTGTTCAAATGGGGCTTATAGGCTGTGGTTCCTATTTCGAGTGGTGCATCGAGAATACGTCATTATTTCGAAGAAATTCCATGGACGTCCGAAAAACAGGATGGTGTGAACTTCGGGGTTTGGTGTCATGGTTCTCGTTCTCTTTCCAAGTCTTGTTTCCAACATGTAGGATGATAGAACCGGTTTAGAAATTCTAAAAGATTCTTATCACATTCTTTTTCGACATTTCTTCCGAGCATGAATATCCCGGTGAGATTGGCAATGAATCTTCTGGTAGGAATTTCAATGGCTATTAAGTACTTATTGGTTAAGTACCATAATAACGTTTTGAGCTGATCAGAAAATCATCTTCCTTCCAGATAAGAGGATGAATAAAAGGATAATTGTAATTGAGCCCATTGAGAATCTGAGAAATTTCAATAAGGCCTTGCTTTGTAATAATTCGAGCATTCCCTTTGAGCTAGAGCCAAATGTTCGGGTTCATTCCCGTATGACTTGCCCTGGTCGGATTGATATCTTCGTTCTTCTTGAAGGGAAGACGAACAAAGAACTCAGGATTTTTCCATAAAGGATGAGAACATTTCTGGGCAAATTCTGAATGGGATTCTGAACAAGACTCTAGCAACTTTTGCATGATTGGATCTAATAGACTCATCTCAATGGAAAAGAGTCTCTGAATATTAACGAATTCAGAGAATCGGTCTTTGAATTTAAGACCCTTTCCGGGAATGATTCGAAGTTGAGAGATTTGAGTCATGATATCCCACCCAATTATCAAGTCTTTATTGGGGAGGCTTGATCCAAAAATCTTTGTGGTTATGGAACACCGAGGAAAAACTGGACAAAGGATGTGCGGTGCGGTTCGACATTTGTGGAGAAAGTATCTCCTGAAGCGAATTGAAGTATCGAATGTAAGGAGTCAGAATTCTTCAGGTAGTACTTTTGTATCGAGAATGGAACAACTTGCTCCTGTGTCAATAAGAGCAATGACGTTGATAGGCTTGGCAAACTTCGAGGTGAGAATTTTAACAGGAAAATGAGGGCAGTGAGTTTGACTTGAGAATATGTCAGGATTTATCTCTGAAGATGATGGAGATATGTGAAAGATGTCTTGATTTCGAGTCGACTCGTTTCACCGGAAGTTTGGTAGAATGGAATGACACAAAGTGTTTGTTCGGTTGGTTCATCATCGCAGAGAATAAAGATTCAATATCATCATTTTCAAGTGAAAACCCTGTTTCATTCTCTATTAGATGATTCGACCTTTTTTTGCACGGGGACAATTTTTGGCGAAGTGTCCTTTCTTGTTGCAAATGTAGCAACGGCTTGACTTCTTATGGCCTGTGCGATCCTTCCTTTTGCGTAGGTATCGCCATTTCTTCTTTTTCAGAAATGCTTGGAGCCATGTCTGGATTTCTTTATGGAATACTTTTTGTAGTGCTTTTTCTTTCGGGAATACGGCCACAAGTACCATCACAATCTTGCCGGAGCATTTGATTTTTAGTTTCGATGGGAACAGCTGCTTCAAGCCACTTGTCATCTGTGATGTATGTTTGGACCATTCGGCGCTTTAAGCATAATTCTTCAAGGCATAGATGGACTTCTTGCTGGATTTCTCCCATGGGAACGTCTTGTATCCTTCTTTGTTTTCCAAAGAAAGATCTTTCAACCATCGTGATAGCTCCTTGGGAATAGAGGTGAGGAAGACATGCTTTAAATTTGGATCCGCGCCAATCTGGTAGAAAAGCTGAAGCATTAATCGATAATGCTTATCAAGATGCTTTTTCTGAAGGGAGCAGCATCTTCTTTCAAAGAATTCTCTTCTTTTCAGTTCTTTGAGATCTCCAGGAGTTCCCACAAAAGTATGATATAGAAAATTAAGGGCATGGTAGAAACTGGGTGATAACAAGAACGTAAGCTGGTCTGTTACGTGAGTGATTGCCACCAAAATTTAAGGCTCCCCGTGAACCTTGTAACAAAATTGTAAAGGACATCATTCATATCATGGTTGGTGATGGACTGTGTACTCAACCACGTATGAAATTCTTCAAGTCTGTGTGGCCATTTTGAATAAGGAATATCATCAATGGAGAAGAATTGTTTTGATGCCATGGACATATGACTAGCAGAATTGGTTCTGATGGGATTACTTGTCTGTCCTAATTCTGGATCAGAATAGTTTGATTCCATTTCATAGTCATAGTCTGGAGGAGTGTCAGCCATGAATATTTGTGAAGTTGGTGAGACAACAGGGAGAGAAATTGGTGAGACAACAATTTGTGAAACTCTCTCTATGGCTTTCTAAAATCCCTCTTCTTCTCCAGCCTGGTATGATCCTTCGAGAAATGCAGCTTGGGTAGATTAGAAACGTTTCTGTCCTGGCATCCTCTGAGTGTCTCTAGGCTCTGAACTAAAGGGCTGAGTGGTTTTCTGCTAAAAGGCTGTCCCTGAAGTGCTTGAACGGGAGTTGTTCGCCCAATGTGGGATGCATACTTGCAAAAAATTTACTCTCCTTCCTGATCATTTTGCATAGAGATGAACAACGCATCTTCGTTTCCATTGTTGAAGTTGAGGTCGAGAGCATGATTCTGCACTCGATAAACCATCTGATAATGCGGGGTTGCGGCTACGAGATTCAGCGGTTTGGGGGCTCCAGTGAGCTGTACTTGAACTTTCAAAAAAGAAAGTAACTGGGGGTCTGATAGAGCGATGTTGAAGTTTGGATACAAAGTTACAAAAACTGTTCCAGCATTCAAAGTGGTTTGAACAGTACCGATGCAAGCATGCTGGTATTGTAAAAACCTGGTATCTAACAACGCGATTCTGGCTACTACTGGCAAGCCTTTGCGACCATGGAAAGTGAGAGCAAGACGAACAGCTCCATAGTGAGCATGAGAATATCCCTGTTGTACCCATTGTCTGGGAAAGTCTGGAGGGATCTGAAGAGTAACGAAGTACTCCTTCTCGCAGCGGAATAGGATCTTTGGTCGAACTTGGAGGATTTGGACATACTCCTTTACTTGCTTTGGGGTTTGGTGGATGAGTTGGCGAATAGAGCGGATAGGTGAAAATGATGAGGTGGGTTTAGCGAAAGCTGAATAAGGGTTCATAAGAGGAAGCTGAGTTTCGGAGATCTTGGTTTCATCGCTAAGAGAGACTTCATAGAGATAGTCTATCTTGGAAGCATTTGAAACACGAAATTCTGATAGAGCAGAGGAAGAAGAAGAAGAAGAAGCAAGAGAAATGGGTGCTTCGAGTATTTCTGGATCTGTCATGGTGTGTGAGGATCTTCTCAGCACTGGATTCACCTATCAAGCGCATGGAATGGATAATATTAAAAACGAAACCGTTGCTCTGATACCATGAATGGGCCTAGACTTATCCCGAAGGACACACTGTCCAAGCTCCTTCCAGAGACTTGGATCACCAACTACGAAAAGCTACACCAGCATAACAAGCCTTTCCAGTCTAC
This sequence comes from Eucalyptus albens, assembly GCA_014182695.1. Lineage (NCBI taxonomy): Eukaryota > Viridiplantae > Streptophyta > Magnoliopsida > Myrtales > Myrtaceae > Eucalyptus > Eucalyptus albens. The sequence goes on along the minus strand of CM024648.1, from coordinate 53,761,695 downwards.
AGACTCAGAGTTTGTAAGGAAAAAAGATGGAACTGTTTCCATCAAATTTGGCAAGGAAAAGGAAGAAAATCCTTCTATCTTCCAGACCCTCTTCATGATTGAACCATGTGTTCCAGAATCTATTTCTGAACCAGACCCAAAAAACCATGTTAGACACTTCAACAAATGTGATGGACATCCAGTTCATTACTATAAAGACAATCATGGTCATTGTTTTGGGATCCTTTTTGCCAATGTTCCTACTGTCTAAACTCTCCAGACGAGGTAAATCCTCATGCAAAATCTCCACCTCGAAGAAAGAAGTCAAAGGATAAGGTGTACCAAAGGTACTTGGACGGAGACTCCTCCGTCGATACTCTTGGTGAGTGTGATAAATACCAGTTCATGGTATCTTATTCACCACCTCCACCACCAAAGTTTAGTACCACATCCCAAGTCTCACCAGATCCACCAAAATCACCTCCACCTTCTCCTCCCCAGAAAAAACAAGCTCTCTCCCCATTCTATAAACCAATCCTCAAATGGGCTAAGAAACATTCTTACCCCTCGAAGTCCCAGCAGAAACACCACCCACTTCTTCCATTGCCATGTTCCAAGATACTGACTTTCCTCCTCTTGTCAAGGAAAGTTCTAAACTCTCGTTCCCCGCTGCAGAAGAGTTTATTGATCCACATGGCAGGTACCGCCATGTTCCCAAAATACCTACCCCCACTGATGTGGACGAACATGGAAGGCGAAGAAAACTCCCGCTTTGAAGCCGTTTTAAATCGGCAATCGAGACTTTGTTGGCACAAAACAATGCCTTTAAGGCTATTGATTCCAAAATCGGAAATGTGCAACAAGATCTCCAAAGGTATAATCAGAGTACCAAGAAGATACTTTCTGAATTCCAAAAAAGGCTTCATGCTTTGGAATCAGGACAACATCTTGGGTACCATTACCTTGAAAGTCCAAAGCCAGAAATAGAGAAACTCAAGAAGCAAATTCAACTTCTTGCAACTTCTTGAAGAAGGAAGGTTTCGACCTTTCGATCCATTGGCACCTCCTGTTCAGACCGGGTATGTATCCCCAACACCTCAAGTGTCTGTTTTTGCCAATATCCCAGAAGATCTCTCTAAAAAAGAAACAGATTTGCGAAGTCGTCTCAAAGCCTTGAAGAAGGAAAAGGGAAAAGAAAAGACACCACCTACAGAATCAAGTTCAATTGTTATAAGAGAAATGCCAGACCAGATGATGTTATCAAATCCATTAGAATCCTTCTTGAAGGATTTGGCTACTCAAGATCCTATCCAACAGCTTGAGCCTGATTCTGTTATCCCAAAAAAGCAGATTCTATCTGCTGAACAAATTTCTTCAACCACATCAGACTCAGCATCCCTTTCCTCTTTCTCATCCTTTTCAGATGACTCTCCCCCTGTTGTCTCACCAATTTCTCTCCCTGTTGTCTCACCAACTTCACAAATATTCATGGTCGACACTCCTCCGGACTATGACTATGAAATGGAATCAAACTATTCGATCCGAATTAGGACAGACAAGTAATCCCATCAGAACCAATTCTGCTAGTCATATGTCCATGGCATCAAAACAATTCTTCTCCATTGATGATATTCCCTATTCAAAATGGCCACACAGACTTGAAGAATTTCATACGTGGTTGAGTACACAGTCCATCACCAACCATGATATGAATGATGTCCTTTACAATTTTGTTACAAGGTTCACAGGGAGCCTTAAATTTTGGTGGCAATCACTCACAGAACAGGACCAGCTTACGTTCTTGTTATCACCCAGTTTCTACCATGCCCTTAATTTTCTATATCATACTTTTGTGGGAACTCCTGGAGATCTCAAAGAACTGAAAAGAAGAGAATTCTTTGAAAGAAGATGCTGCTCCCTTCAGAAAAAGCATCTTGATAAGCATTATCGATTAATGCTTCAGCTTTTCTACCAGATTGGCGCAGATCCAAATTTAAAGCATGTCTTCCTCACCTCTATTCCCAAGGAGCTATCACAGATGGTTGAAAGATCTTTCTTTGGAAAACAAAGAAGGATACAAGACGTTCCCATGGGAGAAATCCAGCAAGAAGTCCATCTATGCCTTGAAGAATTATGCTTAAAGCGCCGAATGGTCCAAACATACATCACAGATGACAAGCGGCTTGAAGCAGCCTGTTCCCATCAGAAACTAAAAATCAAATGCTCCAGGCAAGATTGTGATGGTACTTGTGGCCAGTATTCCCGAAAGAAAAAGCACTACAAAAAGTATTCCATAAAGAAATCCAGACATGGCTCCAAGCATTTCTGGAAAAAGAAGAAATGGCGATACCTACGCAAAAGGAAGGATCGCACAGGCCATAAGAAGTCAAGCCGTTGCTACATTTGCAACAAGAAAGGACACTTCGCCAAAAATTGTCCCCGTGCAAAAAAAGGTCGAATCATCTAATAGAGAATGAAACAGGTTTTCACTTGAAAATGATGATATTGAATCTTTATTCTCTGGCGATGATGAACCAACCGAACAAACACTTTGTGTCATTCCATTCTACCAAACTTCCGGTGGCGAGTCGACTCGAGAATCAAGACATCTTTCACATATCTCCATCATCTTCGAGAGATAAATCCCGACATATTCTCAAGTCAAACTCACTTTGCCCTCATTTTCTGTTAAAATTCTCACCTCGAAGTTTGCCAAGCCTATCAACGTCATTGCTCTTATTGACACAGGAGCAAGTTGTTCCATTCTCGATACAAAAGTACTACCTGAAGAATTCTGGACTCCTTACATTCGATACTTCATTGCGCTTCGGGAGATACTTTCTCCACAAATGTCGAACCGCACACCGCCACCTTTGTCCAGTTTTTCCTCGGTGTTCCATAACCACAAAGATTTTTGGATCAAGCCTCCCCAATAAAGACTTGATAATTGGGTGGGATATCATGACTCAAATCTCTCAACTTCGAATCATTCCGGAAAGGGTCTTAAATTCAAAGACCGATTCTCTCGAATTCGTTAATATTCGAGACTCTTTTCCATTGAGATGAGTCTATTAGATCCAATCATGCAAAAGTTGCTAGAGTCTTGTTCAGAATCCCATTCAGAATTTGCCCGAAATGTTCTCATCCTTTATGGAAAAATCCTGAGTTCTTTGTTCGTCTTCCCTTCAAGAAGAACGAAGATATCAATCCGACCAGGGCAAGTCATACGGGAATGAACCCAGAACATTTGGCTCTAGCTCAAAGGGAATGCTCAGAATTATTACAACAAGGCCTTATTGAAATTTCAGATTCTCAATGGGCTTGTGAAGCTTTTTATGTCAATAAGCGTCTTTGAGCAAAACGAGAGGAAAAATGAGATTGGTAATTAACTATCAGCCTCTCAACCTTTTTCTCCAAGATGACAAATTCCCCTTACCATCTAGAGATTCTCTCTTTGCTGGTTTAACCAAAGCCCACATTTATTCCAAGTTCGACCTCAAAGTCGGATTTTGGCAACGGGTATTCATCCGAAGACGGATCCAAGACGGGATTACGTATTCCGAATCGGCACTTCCGGTGGAAAGTTCTTCCTTTTGGTCTAAAGGTAGCACCATCCCTTTTCCAAAAGGCTATGTGTCGTATTTTCCAGCCAATCTTGGCAAGTGCGGCCATATACATCGACGATATTCTACTCTATAGCCCGATGAACAAAGCCATTGTCAACTCCTTGAGAAATTTGCGGAAATTGTAAAGCAACATGGAATTATGCTTTCTCAAAGGAAAATGAATATCGCCAGACAGAAATTGAATTTCTTGGTATGCACCTCAACAAGGGTACATACTATCCAGGGCCACATATTGCTCAAGAATTATTGAAGTTTCTGGAGATAACTTCACAACAAAACAAGTTCAGCAATTTCTGGGGATAATCAACTATCTCAGAGATTTTGTCCCCAACATTGCAAAGCTTTTGAGTCCTTTGCAATCCATGCTGAAAAAGAATTCCCCACCTTGGGGAAAAACTCAAACTAAAGCAGTTGCTGAGCTTAAGGAGATTATGCAGAATCTCCCACCACTTCAAATACCATCAACAGGTAAAAGAATTCTTCAAGGCGCGCCGGTGATGAATCTTGGGCAGCTGTTCTATTTGAAGAAATTGATGGTAAGAGACTCCTTTGTGCTCATAAAAGTGGAAAGTTTTCCCAAGCCGAAATGCATTACCATTCTACTTTCAAAGAGATCCTAGCAGTAAAAAATGGAATCAAGAAGTTTGAATTTCATCTCATCGGCCATCACTTCTTGGTAGAATTAGACATGGCATCTTTTCCTCAGATGACCAAGTTTAAACAGAAACAGATTCCTACCCCTCAGCGCTTCGATGGTCGAATGGTTTTCAAAATATTCTTTTGAAACCAAACACATTCTGGAAAAAAGAATGTGCTTTGCTGACTTTTGTCAAGACCTAAGGCACCAGCCGAGATCAACATGTACATCAAGAGACCTGCATTCCATATGCTCCATCATGGTGTCAAGTACAAGATTGAGAAGATCAAAGACTTGCCAAGCTGGAAATTTCCTCTTACCATCTATTCAGCAAATCCAGAATGACAGTCTTACTGAAAACATGGAAAGCCTCATGTGGCAATGCCACACAGATCTTTTCAGGTTCAACGGAGGTTCAATTCTTTATCCTTTCGGGCTCAATTACAATTATCCTTTTATTCATCCTCTTATCTGGAAGGAAGATGATTTTCTGATCAGCTCAAAACGTTATTATGGTACTTAACCAATAAGTACTTAATAGCCATTGAAATTCCTACCGAAGATTCATTGCCAATCTCACCGGGATATTCATGCTCGGAAGAAATGTCGAAAAAGAATGTGATAAGAATCTTTTAGAATTTCTAAACTGGTTCTATCATCCTACATGTTGGAAACAAGACTTGGAAAGAGAAGCGAGAACCATGACACCAAACCCTGAAGTTCACACCATCCTGTTTTTCAGACGTCCATGGAATTTCTTCAGAAATAATGACAGTATTCTCGATGCACCACTCGAAATAGGAACCACAGCCTATAAGCCCCATTTGAACAGTCGAGAAGCTAGGATTCACAGATCTTATCCAAGATCTGTTAGATTTTGCGAACATGAATACCGAGAGCTCCAGAGAATCCTATGCCAAGAAAACAAGACCATTCCCGAAGATGTCTGGAATAATGCACCCACTACGTGGGATCATTATGACCTAGCACCAGAGGCTAAGGAAGCACTCGGCCAGTACAGACAAGCTGCATCGACCCAAGAACATGAAATGACAAGCGAAGATGACATTGTCTAGTCTACTCAAGACCCCTATGCACGATTTGGAGGACCTCTGTCCCAAAATCCCTACGACCAAGAACCTTCGTCTTCATCCCCACATATGGATACATCCTACTATGCACAACCCTCAAACTGGCCGCAGCCAAGCTTTCCTAACAACACTGCTGACGAAAACACAGACTGGGCAGCAGAAGAGGCATCCCATTCTTCCCATTGGGCTCATGAAGCATCCTCATCCCAAAGGCTGGATCAGATCCTTTCGCCTCAAGATCTTGAAGCTCTCCAGCAGAAGTATGAAGCACACCTCCTAGAAGACAGCTCAGACGACGATTCAGTATGTAGCTACAATGCCCGTGACGGACGAGACCGTTGAGTCCGTACATTTTCACTGTAGCAAAGTACTGTTCACTTTTACTGTAGCACTAGGCTAGGGAAAGTATTGTTCACAGTACAGTTACTGTTCATAGTGTGCAAATAATTCCCTTCCGAAGGCTTTCGGCGTCTCTGTTTGTTTCTGGACCCGTGAGTTGGTCCCTGTGTGTCCTTGTCTTTCTTTATTTGCCTATATAAGGCTTGGTTGTTGTATCGTTTGGGGCAGAGTCCCTTGAAGTAAAGTGTGTGCTTTGTCAAACTCTCTCTATGGCTTTCTAAAATCCCTCTTCTTCTCCGGCTGGTATGATCCTTCGAGAAATGCAGCTTGGGTAGATTAGAAACGTTTCGTCCCGGCATCCTCTCGAGTGTCTCTAGGCTCGAACTAAAGGGCTGAGTGGTTTTCGCTAAAAGGCTGTCCCTGAAGGGCTTGAACGGGAGTTGTTCGACCAATGTGGGATGCATACTTGCAAAAAATTTACTCTGCTGCCCTGGTTCTAAGTCTAGGCCCATTCATGTGAGGATCTTCTCAGCACTGGATTCACCTATCAAGCGCATGGAATGGATAATATTAAAAACGAAACCGTGGCTCTGATACCATGAATGGGCCTAGACTTAGAACCGGGGAAGGAGAGTAAATTTTTGCAAGTATGCATCCCACATTGGGCGAACAACTCCCGTTCAAGCCCTTCGGGGACAGCTTTTAGCGAAAAACCACTCAGCCCTTTAGTTCAGAGCCTAGAGACACTCAGAGGATGCCAGGACAGAAACGTTTCTAATCTACCCAAGCTGCATTTCTCGAAGGATCATACCAGGCTGGAGAAGAAGAGGGATTTTAGAAAGCCATAGAGAGAGTTTGACAAAGCTCACACTTTACTTCAAGGGTCTCTGCCCCAAACGATATAACAACCAAGCCTTATATAGGCAAATAAAGAAAGACAAGGACACACAGGGACCAACTCACGGGTCCAGAAACAAACAGAGACGCCGAAAGCCTTCGGAAGGGAATTATTTGCACACTATGAACGATGAATCGTATCGTGAATGTACTTTCCCTAGCCTAGTGCTACGGTAAAAGTGAAAAGATTTTGCTACGGTGAAAATGTACGGACTCAACGGGCCTCGTCCGTCACGGGCATTGTAGCTACATACCGAATCGTCGTCCGAGCTGTCTTCTAGGAGGTGTGCTTCATACTTCTGCTGGAGAGCTTCAAGATCTTGAGGCGAAAGGATCTGATCCAGCCTTTGGGATGAGGATGCTTCATGAGCCCAATGGGAAGAATAGGATGCCTCTTCCTTGATGTTTTTTTTTTTTTTTTTTTTTTCTGTGTTTTCGTCGCAGTGTTGTTAGGAAAGCTTGGCCGCGCGGTTTGAGGGTTGTGGATAGTAGGATGTATCCATATGTTGGGATGAAGACGAAGGTTCTTGGTCGTAGGGATTTCGGGGGACGAGGTCCTCCAAATCGTGCATAGGGGTCTTGAGTAGACCGGACAATGTCATCTTCGCTTGTCATTTCATGTTCTTGGGTCGATGCGGCTTGTCCGTACCGGCCGAGTGCTTCCTTAGCCTCGGTGCTAGGTCATAATGATCCCACGTAGTGGGTGCATTATTCGGACATCTTCGGGAATGGTCTTGTTTTCTTGGCATAGGATTCTCTCGGGAGCTCTCGGTATTCATGTTCGCAAAATCTAACAGATCTTGGATAAGATCCGTGAATCCTAGCTTCTCGATTGTTCAAATGGGGCTTATAGGCTGTGGTTCCTATTTCGAGTGGTGCATCGAGAATACTGTCATTATTTCTGAAGAAATTCCATGGACGTCTGAAAAACAGGATGGTGTGAACTTCAGGGTTTGGTGTCATGGTTCTCAGTTCTCTTTCCAAGTCTTGTTTCCAACATGTAGGATGATAGAACCAATTTAGAAATTCTAAAAGATTCTTATCACATTCTTTTTCGACATTTCTTCCGAGCATGAATATCCTGGTGAGATTGGCAATGAATCTTCTGGTAGGAATTTCAATGGCTATTAAGTACTTATTGGTTAAGTACCATAATAACGTTTTGAGCTGATCAGGAAAATCATCTTCCTTCCAGATAAGAGGATGAATAAAAGGATAATTGTAATTGAGCCCGAAAGGATAAAGAATTGAACCTCCGTTGAACCCGAAAAGATCGTGTGGCATTGCCACATGAGGCTTTCCATGTTTTCGTAAGACTGTCATTCTCGGGATTTGCTTTGAATAGATGGTAAGAGGAAATTTCCAGCTTGGCAAGTCTTTGATCTTCTCAATCTTGTACTTGACACCATGATGGAGCATATGGAATGCGGGTCTCTTGATGTACATGTTGATCTCGGCTGGTGCCTTAGGTCTTGACAAAAAGTCGGCAAGCACATTCTTTTTCCAGAATGTGTTTGGTTTCAAAAGAATATTTTGAAAACCATTCAGACCATCGAAGCAAGTTGAGGGTTAGGAATCTGTTTCTGTTTAAACTTGGTCATCGAGGAAAAGATGCCATGTCTAATTCTACCAAGAAGTGATGGCCGATGAGATGAAATTCAAACTTCTTGATTCCATTTTTTACGCTAGGATCTCTTTGAAAGTAGAATGGTAATGCATTTCGGCTTGGGAAAACTTTCCACTTTTATGAGCACAAAGGAGTCTCTTACCATCAATTTCTTCAAATAGAACAGCTGCCCAAGTATTCATCACCGGCGTCGGTTTGAAGAATTCTTTACCCTGTTGATGGTATTTGAAGTGGTGGGAGATTCCGCATAATCTCCTTAAGCTCAAAGAATCTGCTTTAGTTTGAGTTTTTCCCCAAGGTGGGGAATTCTTTTTCAGCATGGATTGCAAAGGACTCAAAAGCTTTGCAATGTTGGGGACAAAATCTCTGAGATAGTTGATTATCCCCAGAAATTGCTGAACTTGTTTTGTTGTGAAGTTATCTCCAGGAAACTTCAATAATTCTTGAGCAATATGTGGCCCTGGATAGTATGTACCCTTGTTGAGGTGCATACCAAGAAATTCAATTTCTGTCTGGGCGATATTCATTTTCCTTTGAGAAAGCATAATTCCATGTTGCTTTACAATTTCCGCAAATTTCTCAAGGAGTTGACAATGGCTTTGTTCATCAGGGCTATAGAGTAGAATATCGTCGATGTATATGGCCGCACTTGCCAAGATTGGCTGGAAAATACGACACATAGCCTTTTGGAAAAGGGATGGTGCTACCTTTAGACCAAAAGGAAGAACTTTCCACTGGAAGTGCTGATTCGGAATACAGAATCCTGTCTTGGATCTGTCTTCAGGATGAATACCCAGTTGCCAAAATCCGGCTTTGAGGTCGAACTTGGAATAAATGTGGGCTTTGGTTAAACCAGCAAAGAGAGAATCTCTAGATGGTAAGGGAATTTGTCATCTTGGAGAAAAAGGTTGAGAGGCTGATAGTTAATTACCAATCTCATTTTTCCTCTGTTTTGCTCAAAGACGCTTATTGACATAAAAAGCTTCACAAGCCCATTGAGAATCTGAAATTTCAATAAGGCCTTGCTGTAATAATTCTGAGCATTCCCTTTGAGCATCGGTACTGTTCAAACCACTTTGAATGCTGGAACAGTTTTTGTAACTTTGTATCCAAACTTCAACATCGCTCGGTCCCTGTGTGTCCTTGTCTTTCTTTATTTGCCTATATAAGGCTTGGTTGTTGTATCGTTTGGGGCAGAGTCCCTTGAAGTAAAGTGTGTGCTTTGTCAAACTCTCTCTATGGCTTTCTAAAATCCCTCTTCTTCTCCAGCCTGGTATGATCCTTCGAGAAATGCAGCTTGGGTAGATTAGAAACGTTTACGTCGGCATCCTCCGAGTGTCTCTAGGCTCGAACTAAAGGGCCGAGTGGTTTTACGCTAAAAGGCTGTCCCTGAAGGGCTTGAACGGGAGTTGTTCGCCCAATGTGGGATGCATACTTGCAAAAAATTTACTCTCCTTCCCTGGTTCTAAGTCTAGGCCCATTCATGGTATCAGAGCATCGCAGAGCAAGTGGTGATCGGTGCAGCGGTCAACACGAACGGGGAAACCGGCGAACGCCGACGAGGAGTCTACGATGAAGAGGAACAGTCCTCTTTTTTTCTCTCTTCACTGTTTTCTCACATCCACTCTCTGGTCACGAAAATTGTGACTCTTTTATAGTGATTCCGAACGGTCACTTTGTATGGTGTTTTCCGAGTTTCCATATTCTATCACATTAAATCGAAACTATAAATCATAGCATGATTTTGCAATTAACTTGATTTTGCTTAGATTTCTTCCATTTTCTAAAAATTCTTGCACTTTATTCACTTGATTTTTAAATTGCTTCTGCATTTAACAAAATCCAAATACTCATCAGAATTTCAAATTTCGATGCATAATCAATCAAATCAATTTCCCCAATTTTTTTTTCATTTTTTTCCTTTTATTTGTTCCAATGTAATTTTTATTTTCTTTATTTTCCTAGATTTGCTAAAATTAGGTGTCAACAGCTGCCCATCTTTAAAGATGAGCTCATAGAGGTTGCCTTCAAAGACAAGTTGAGACCTAAATTTTGATCATGCACATGTACGGAATGACCCTTTGATTTTTTTATTTTTTTTGGAAAATGAATTCCATTTTGAAATGAAATTTATATGATGCATGGAAATGCTAATGCAAATGATAAAGGAACTTACCTGGAATTACTTACCTTCGAGGATGGTAAAGTAACTCAAGATAGATTGGTTTTACATGTCTAAGACCCGTACCATTCTACAGTCCCCCAAAATAGTAACATGACTTCGCAAAGAGACTGCTTTCCTAGCACCCTATCATTCTACGGTCGCCCAGTATGGCATTGTTTGGTTGTGTCTAGGACCGGTACCATTCTATAGTCACCTAAACAGGGATTCATTTTTCAGGACTCGTACCATTCTACGATCGCCTGAATATTGTTTAAGACTCGTACCATTCTACAGTCGCCTTGACGGAAAAAATATTTTCTAGGACCCGTACCATTCTACGGTCGCCTTGACGAAAAAAAATGATTTTCCAAAACCCGTACCATTCTACAATCGCCTGAACTGAGGTTGTTTAGGACCCATACCATTCTATGGTCGCCTGAATATTTTCTAGGACCCGTACCATTCTACGGTCGCCTTGACAAAAAAATGATTTTCCAGGACCCGTACCATTCTACTGTTGCCTGAATGCTGCCTTGACAAAAAAAAAATGATTTTCCAAGACCCATACCATTCTACGGTCGCCTGCACTGAGGTTGTCTAGGACTTGTACCATTCTACGGTCTCTTAAATGGGGTTGTCTAGGCCCCGTACCATTCTACGGTCGTCTAAACTGGGATTCATTTTCCAGGTGCCATACCATTCTACGATCGCCTAATCAGGATGAATCTGGGAAAAATCTTTTTGGGGGGGGCAACTCCATCGAGTGTCAGTGCTTGAAAAGGAATACCTGTACAATGTCAAGTATTTAAAGTATGCATAGAGATATACTTACCTGGTGACATCTTTTTTCCTTGGGGAATATGTCTCCTGCAAAACACAGTTGTAGGAGAGACAACATGCATTCACAGACATGCATTAATTCAAGTGAGGTTCATGCGTGATGATTTCTATTAATCTTGCATCACCTAATTTACATTGGGAAAGATTTCAAAAGAATATTTCAATCTGAACACATGAGTGTCATGGATGTGTCAAATGAGGGATCTCCCGGTCTGAAAAGGACTTTTCTCTCATCCTTATCAAAAGGGCCATTTCATCCTAATCTTTGATGCGGGATTTTGACAATCACTCTATCTCACTATCATCATGCCAAACAAGGGTCTGGCAATCTCACAAGTGGTATGACCTTACCAATCTAAGAGGTCTTTAATAGGGACCGTAATTTGGGCTTGGTCAATGACTTAACAAATGGGACTCTTTGAGTCGAGGCTATTGAAAAAAAGAGTGATATTCCTCAATCATCTCTGCGTATACAAGTCAAGAAGCATACGAAATGAGGTAAAAATTGTCTTACTCACACTTCTTCGAGTGATGCTTTTGAACATTATGAACTTTTACGTTAATTTAAGTGACCTAATCTGAAGAGACTTTGCAAGGAACGTAACGTATGCTTGGTTCATGAAAGGATTCTCAGGCTCAAAAGTGTTTAGGGGGGATCAAAGTTGGTGATCATCTTGACATTTCCACTAATTTTCTCCTCCACTGTCAATGATTTTCTTCATATCACAACTCTATTGATTGCAACGGCTTTTGAGAATTTTTTTTTTTTTTTGGTACCACCTTGTTGGGGATACAACTCAAGTGTTTGATTTTTCTTTTTAGGCATTGGCCTTGCTTTTACCAGGCACACTGCTTTTTCATGCCCCTATTTTGTACTTCTTTTCTCTGGACTTACACGGTCTTCTTTTAAGAGCATTTTACACCATGCTACTTGAATGATTGTCTTTCATCTTGCCCCAATGTAGGGGATGATCACCAACTGGGTTTGACATGAAATGAAATTATAGGCTTAAGTGGGCTATGCAATAGTCAAAAGTGTGTAGGATAAAGAAAGAACTTCTCTTTGTCATCCTAAGACACTTGAATTACCGCGTAAGTTGCATTGTAAAAGCGATGCTCGAAGATTGATGCAAGTGTGAGAAAAAAGATTCCTGCCATTCATTTTAAATTTGCCCCGGTATGGGATGATCCTTGACAGGGGTAATTTTAAAAGAATCTCCATAAGTGTATGGGGCTCAAAGGGGTTGAGCAATGGATCACCTGTAGTGTTTGGGATAGAGAAAATAATACCTCCCATCACCTTGGTTGACATACCCTTTGCGAGATAGCCCTATTCCTTGCGGGCATGGAATTTTTCACACCACTCATTGGGGGTTAGTGTATGAAACAATGTATGGAACAAGGCTTGCGTTTCGTCATTCCAAAGTACCCCATTTGACACATTCAATTCCTCTCACATAATTCATCAGGGAAAATATGTAAAATTTGCAACAAATTTGAACAATTCAACTCATTGTAGCAATTTACTCATCATAGAAATGCTTGTAGTTCAAAACATGACATGGCAAATTCTATCATGGATAATACTTCTTGACAACATCAGAATTAACTAGAGTGGAAAACTTATGACCATGCATTTCTGCCAAGATCAAGGCACCTTAAAGAAGTATCTTCTTTACCACATACGGGCCACTGTAATTCGAAGCAAACTTGCCCCTAGGATTCGGAATTGGATTGGACCATTTCCACACCATTACATGCTATAAGACCGTCTCTAAAACAAAAAGTAGATGGGTCAAAAAGACAAACAGAGTAAATGAAGTTTTATTTTTTTGAAATTTTTTTTTTCTGAAAGGCATTTGGAAAAGCGTTTTTTGAAACATTTTGACATGAGAACGCATAATGAAGCCCAGGCATCAGATTCTCCTTGGATTTTTCTTTTCTTTTATCGGCTGGATATCATCACCGGGTTGGTTTGGTGTATCTCATCATGCCCTCAAAATAAAACTTGTAATTTCACTGAAATTCATCAATCAATTACATTTATTGGATGGAAGAAATGCAACACTTAATCACTGAAAACATCTCTAAAAAAATAATAGAAATTCCCATCCAAGGGAATGTGCAAAAGCAATAAAAAAGTTACTCTTGTGGGCCAAGGCCCATCTCTTCAAGGGGTCCTTCATCAATAGCTCCTATGATGAGGTTGTCGAACAAGTTCGTAACCCCTTCTAGCACATCATCAGGGTTTCCCATCTCCAGGGGTGTCGGCTCGTCCATGCCACCCCATCCATCATTTGGTTGCCCTAGGGTGTCCATCACATGCACCTTTAAGCTCTTGATTCGACTGGCGTCATGTTCCAGGATAGCATTCACCATACCCTCATGCTTCGATAGCGGATTTTTCTGGACGTTCAGCCGAGCAATTTGAAACGAAAAAGACCTTCGTGTCCAAGAGGTTTTGGATCTTGTGCTTGAGGGTGAAACATTCATCAGTTGAATGCTCCAGTTCACCGCTATGTTAGTCACACTTCTTCATCGGGTTGTAACCTCAATTGCTTTTTCGGTTAGGATGCTTTGGTTCATTATAAAGCAAACCTTTCTTTTGGAGAATCGCCAACACCTGGGATGGAGATCCAAGGAGGGGAGTGAATTTCTTTCTATTATTTACTTGGGCAAATGATTGACAACCAGTAGTTTGTTGTTGCCTCGCATTCATTGGGGCACGGTTGGAACTTTCTTGGCTATAAGCCACATTCACATCCACTGGAGCTTCTTTCTCCTTCGTGGTAGAAAATCTTTTACTTGATGGCTCAGTAAACCATCCTTCCCCTATCCCCATCTCGATTTATTCTCCCACAGGAATCAGCTGATTGAAGTTCTCGACATATGTGCTGGCCATCTGGTTACTGAACTCAAACGGAAGGGTCTTCACAAACAACTTCATTAACTCCTTGTTAGTAGTCTCAAGAGTGATTTGAGCTGCCAGATTTCTCCACCTCACAGCGTATTCTTTAAATGACTCGCTCCTCTTCTTTTCCATCCGCTCAAGGTCTTCTTGAGAAGGTGCGATGTCCATGTTAAACTTATACTATTTGAGGAACGTGTCAGCCACTTCGTTCCAAGCGTCAAGGAGGTTCACATTCTTCATCACATACCAGTTTAATGTGGGTCCGGTCAAACTCGCATGAAATGATTGGATCATGATAGGCTCATTTTTTACGTGCTGGGCCATACGTATGTGGTACATCTGCAAATGAGATTTTGGGCAAGATGTACCATCGTACTTCTTAAACTTTGGCATCTTGAACTTGCTAGGCATCTTGACATTCTCATAAATCGAAAGATCAAACGGGAGTGAGCTCTGCGACTCCTGTAGTTATTTCACTTTTTCTTCCAGCTTCGCAAAGCGCTCATCCTGTTCTGTCTTGGGAATGCTAATAGGTTTGGCCTTTCCAATAGGGGCTAGCAGTAGGTCTTCTTCTAGCTCTGGCATGTCATCATTACTCATTTGGGCCTTGTTTGCCTGCCTCGGGATTACTATCTCGGGGAGAGCGGGTGGAGGATATGGATTCACCTGGAGGGATTGAAATTAAGCTATTATAAGCTGCATAGAGGCAGCCAATTGTCAGAGTTCATTCTCCATGGTGGACATACGATCACACACTTCATTTTGGAAAGCCATTTTAGCTTTTGATCGCGTAACAATAGGCGAATGTGGCAGATCCGTTATCACCTAGGGGAAAGAGATAATGTAAGAACCAATTGCGAGATAGGAAAATGGCCCATACAATGGTCTAATCACCTCATTTTATTCAAAATTTATTTGAAATTTGAACCAGGTTCCCTTACTAAGAATTGAAATGAAAATCCCTAAATATTGAATCTAAAAAACTGAAAACATTGAACTAGAATTTG
This sequence comes from Eucalyptus albens, assembly GCA_014182695.1. Lineage (NCBI taxonomy): Eukaryota > Viridiplantae > Streptophyta > Magnoliopsida > Myrtales > Myrtaceae > Eucalyptus > Eucalyptus albens. The sequence goes on along the minus strand of CM024648.1, from coordinate 53,746,577 downwards.
AAATCAAAACATCTCATTTTATATGTTTTCGGGATCCCAACGCCTTGCGAAGCTTCTTATTTTCAGCTTCAATCATTTCCACTTTCCACTTAAGATGCTCAATTTGTGCTCGTTGAGTAGGCTTCTCAATCACATTAGGGACTACTAGACGCAAGGCGACAGGAATCCGGTTTTGTTGTATGTAGAACGTCCATGCATGGTGAATCTCCTCTTCGCCCTTCAATCTCTTGGGCACCAAAATCTTCTCTGGGTGACATTCACTCCATGCAACAATGACCATCCAGATCTCGTTGAAGTAGTCATAATCCGCACAAATGAAACGAACTTGGAACAACTGTGTCTTGAGAGGTGGAGGAACTTCCTAAAGAGCTTTGTACTGACGGGCTACCCTATGTGAGTAATAGGAAGTAGCACTAGAAAGGCCCAGCAACGAGATTGGCTCATCATGCTTGTGAGAGAAATGAGCCTCCTCAACACGGAACCATTTAGTATGCCATAGGAATACCTTTGGATTAGGGTTTTTCAAAAAATTAATCCAACAAGCGTACTATTTATTTGGGAAAAAAGTTCCAGGACTATGGGGTGCCTTAAATCATCAATCTTAAATTGTTTCATAAGATGCCGAAAACCTCTTATGTGTGAGAAAAACCATATTTGTAAAAGTTCAGGGAGGGCACGCATGGTCTTTTCTTCATTTTGTTTGAAACGATTTAATGACAAAAATGTTTTAGCTAAAACCATATTGACATAATTTAACCCGTCACAAACACGATTAACCACCCATGAAATTAAAGGATTAATGGCATTTTTTTGATAAGGAAAAATGATTAGTCCAAAAAATGCTAACATGAAGATCCTAGCTTTTGAAGTCATTGATTGATTTGCAAAACATTCTTCCAAAAATGAAAATGGGCATGCAAAACAATTACCTTTGACAATTGTGATAATTCAGAAATAGAATCTATACCGATAGGCGGTCTAACAAGCTCCTTTTCCAGGGGCATTCCAATGGCAACACTATATTCTTCAAGTGTTGGAGTTAGTTCATACTCACCAAATATGAAAGTGGAAGTTTGTGGACACCAGAAGTGAGTGAGTGCTTGTATCACACCAGAGTTGATGTTGATTTCTAATAGTGGGAGAAGTCGGGCGATCCTGGCTTTCACATATCTCTGGCCATCTTGATCTAACTGGTCCAACCACATTTTGAGCTCTTTTTTGGGAGTGGAAATGAATTGTACATTGATTTTCCCCATCGCATATAAAACAAGACTGACGACGAAACCTGGCGGAGCGACGGTGATCAGTGCAATGGTCAACGTGAACGGGGAAACCAGCGAACGCCGGTGAGGAGTCTACGAAGAAGAGGAACAATCCTCTTTTTTTCTCTCTCTTCACTATTTGCTCACGTGCCCTCTCTGGTCATGAAAATTGTGACTCTTTTATAGTGATTCCGGATGGCCGCTGTGTATGGTATTTTCCGATTTTCCATCTTCCGTTGCATTAAATCAAAGCTGTAAATCGGAGCATGATTTTGCTCAGATTTCTTCCATTTTGTAAAAAGTCTTGCTCTTTATTCACTTGATTTTTAAATTGCTTCTACATTTAACAAAATCCGAATACTCATCAGAATTTATAATTTCCATGCATAATCAATCAAATCAATTTCTCTCATTTTTTTTTTCATTTTTTCCTTTTATTTGTTCCAATGTAATTTTTATTTTCTTTATTTTCCTAGATTTGCTAAAATTAGGTGTCAACATGTACTTTCTGTTTCTGCCCCCTATTCACGTCTCCTCGCTTTTCTTCTTTTTGTTTTCACTTTTTTTTTTTTTTTTTTTTTTTCCTTCAACGAAGAGAAGCCCCCATTCCATCAACCTCCGTACACTCCTTTTATAGGCAAAACAAACATAATCTTTTGTGAATATTTCTTCTCAGAAAGATTGCCGATAACCTCCGATTGCAAAAATCTTTTTAATTTGCTCATCTCCTGAATATTCTGTACTGATTTTATTGCCTAAATGTAAGATTGCAACCCGATTTTCTTAAATTCCAAAAATCCACCGTAATATCATTTCAAATCTCCATTTAGGTAATTTTTGTCATTAAAAAAAAAACGGGCTCGGGCAAATTTGCTTGTTTCATGGGCTTAGTCTGGCCTGCTAAGTTAAAGCTCAGAACCATTAATTTGAACCCATCCACCACCGATCCAATAAAATGCAAAAAAAAAAAAAAATGTAAATTAAAAATAAATGCACCTAAATCTATATACAATTAATATTTTTTTAGGGATAAAATTGACTCCTAATTTTCTATGCAATAAATAAATGACTGATTCGCCATAATTTAGGTGTCAACAGCTGCTCCTCTTTGAAGGTGAGCTCATAGAGGTTGCCTTCAAAGACAAATTGAAACCTAAATTTTGACCATGCACATACACTGAATGATTGGATTTTTTTTTTTTTTGTCGGGAAATGAATCCCATTTTTTTTTAAATGCAATTCATATGATGCATGGAAATGCTAATGCAAATGCATGATGTGAAAGGAAAAAGCGTACCTACAATTACTTATCAGTCAGTGCAGTAGAGCATCTTGAAGTACATGATAAATCATCATTTACTCCACAAGTACCCAACTCTCACTCAGGTTTCTTGAAGAGTCTAACAAGTAATAAATTGAGACATCGAGGCGAGAAGAACATTCACATCCAAAGTGAAATGTTCAACAAAAAGAATTTAGACATCCAGATCTAAACTAAGATGTCAAGATTTTTGTATTCGAAATACCTAGATCCAGACTTAGGTATAACGGGAAATATCAAAAAAACATTCACATCCAGTGAAATATTTAGACGAAAATAATTAGGAAATCAGATCCAGACTGAGATGTCAAAATTTTGAACTTGAAATACCTAGATCCAAACTAAGGTATAACGAGAAGGATTGAAAAACATTAACATTCAAAGTGAAATGTTTAAATGAAAATAATCAAGACATCCAGGCCCAGATTGAGATGTCATGATTTTTTAAGCTCGAAATACCTAGATCTAGACTAAGTTATAATGAGAAAAATTGAAAAACATTCACATCCATGGTGAAATGTTTAAATAAAAATAATCAAGAAATCCGGATCGAGTGAGATGTCTTGATTTTTGAAGCTCGAAATACCTAGATCCAAACTAAGGTATAATGAGGAAGATCGAAGAACATTCACATCCAGAGTGAAATGTTCAGTGAAAATAATCAAAACATCCGGGTCCAGACCGAGATGTCATAATTTTTTAAGCTCGAGATACTTAGATTCAGACTACGGTATAACGAGGAAGATCGAAGAACATTCACATCCAGAGTGAAATGTTCAATGAAAATAATCAAGACATCCAAGTCCAGACTGAGATATCAAGATTTTTGTATTCGAGATACCTAGATCCAGACTAAGGTATAATGAGAAAAGTTGAAAAAACATTCACATCCAGAGTGAATTGTTTAGACAAAAATAATTAAGACATCCAGATCCAAACTGAGATGTCGAAATTTTTGAACTCGAAATACCTAGATCCAGACAAAGGTATAACGAGAAAGATCGAAAAACATTCACATCCAGAGTGAAATGTTCAACAAAAAGAGTTGAGACATCCAGATCCAAACTGAGATGTCAAAGGAACTTACCAGGAATATCTTACCTTCAAAAGGGGTAGAGTGATTCAAGATAGTTGGTGTTACATGTCCAGGATCCATAACTTTCTACAGTCACCTAGAATAGTAACGAGGCTTTGTAAGGATACTTCTTTCATAGGACCCGTACCTTTCTACGATCACCCAACATGGCAGTTTTTTATTGTGTCTAGGACTCGTACCTTTCTATGGTCGCCTTAACGAAAATTGATTTTCCAGGACCCATACCATTCTACAGTCACCTAAATGGGGAATTGCTTTTCTAAGACCTGTACCTTTCTACGGTCGCCTGTTAGAGCAATAAATGTTGCCTAGGACCCGTATCATTGTACGATCGCCTTGACGAAGAAATTGATTTTCCAAGACCCGTACCATTCTACGATTGCCTGAATGGGGAAATTGCTTTTCTAGGACCCGTACCTTTCTACGATCTCTTGTTATAGCAATAAATGTTATTTATGACTCATACCATTCTACGGTCGCCTAAACTGGGATTCATTTTTCAAGACCCATACCTATCTACGGTTGCCTGAATGAGAAATAAATGTTGTCTAGGACCCGTACCTTTCTATGGTCGCCTAAATGAAGATTCGCTTTCTAGGACCCATACATTTCTACGGTCGCCTAAATAAAGAATCATTTCCCAGGACCCGTACCTTTCTACGGTTGCCTAAACTGAGTTTTGCTTGGCTAGGACTCGAACCTTTCTTCAGTCGCCTAACATTGCAACATATATCATCTAACCAGGACCCGAACCTTTCTTTAGTCGCCTTAATCAGATTGAATCTGGAGAAAAATCTCTAGGGGACAGTTTGATCGAGTGTTAGTGTATTCAAAATGAAATACCTGTGCAATGACAAGTATTTAAGGTATAGATAGAGATATACTTACCTGGTAACATCTCTGCTCCTTGGGCATACGTCTCCTATAAAACATAGTCGTAGGAGAGGCAACATGCATTTATAATCACTGTCATGCATTAATTCAATGGAAGTTCATGATGATTTCTATCAATCTTGCATCACCTAATTTCCATTGGGAAAGATTTCAAAAAGAATATTTCAATCTAAACACATGAGTGTCATGGATGTGTCAAATGAGCGACCTCTCGATCTAAAAGGACTTGTAACTCATCCTCATTAAAAGGGCTATTTCATTCTGACCTTTGATGCAGGATTTCGACAATCACTCTACCTCACCATTCAAACAAGGGTCTGAGCAATCTCGCAAGTAGTACAACCTTACCAATTTGAGAGGTCTTTAATAGGGACCGTAATGTGGGCTTGGTCAACAGCTTAACAAATGAGACTCTTTGAGCCGAGGCTATTGAAAAATGACATTTCGCAATTATCTTGAGGTTTACAAGTCAAGAAACATACGAAATGAGGCAGAACGTATCTTACTCACACTACTTCGAGCGATGCTTTCAAATATATGAACTTTCACATTAATTCAAGTGCCATAATCTGAAGAGACTTTGCAAGGGACGTAATGCAAGCTTGGTTCATGGGTTGAGAAACGAAAGGATCATTAGGCTCAAAAAGTGTTTAAGGGGGTCAAAGTTGGTGATCATCTTGACATTTCCACCAATTTTCTTCCCCACCATTGAAAATTTCCTTCACATCGCAACTTCATTTATTCCAACATCTCTCAGCATTTGAGTTTTTTTAGTATCACCTCGTTAGGGATACGACTCACTACATCAAGTGTTGGATTTTTCCTCTTTGGGCATTGGCCTTGCTTTTACCATGCACACTGCTTTTTCATGCCCCTTTTTTTTTGGACTCGCACAACCTTCATCTTTTATCAGCAATGTAAACCATGCTACTTGAGTGGTTTGTTTTTTTTTCTTGCCTTGCCCCAGTGTGAGGGATGATCACCAGCCCTAGTGTGAGGGATGATCACCAACTGGGTTTAATGTGAAATGAACTCATAAGCTCAAATGGACTATGCAATGGATAAAAATGTGTATGATAGAGAAAGAACTACTCTTCGTCATCCTAAGGCACTTCAATTACCGTATAAGTTACACTGCGAAAGCAATGCTCGAAGATTGATGCAAGTGTGAGTAAGAAAATTCCTATAATTCATTTCAAATTTTGTCCCAGTATGGGATGATCCTTGATGGGGATAATTTAAAAAGCTCTTCATGTGCATGGGCTCAAAGGCCTAAACAATGGATATACCTGTAGTGTTTCGAGTAGTAGAAGAAACTGCCTCTCATCACCTTGGTTGACGTATGCTTTGTGAGATCACCCTTTTCCTCGTAAGCATGGAATTTTTCCACACAACTCACTTGGGGTTAGTGTATGAAACAATGTATGGAATAAGGTTTGCCTTTCATCATTCCAGTATCCTATTTGACACATTCAATCTATCTCACACAATTTATCAAGGAAAACATGCAAGATTTGTAATAAATTTGAACGATTGAATTTGCAACTCATTGAAGCAATTTATTCATCATAAAAATCCTTGCAGTTCAAAACATGATATGGCAAATTCAATCACAGGTAATACTTTTTGACATCATCAAAATTAATTGGAGTGGAAAATCCATGACCACCCACTTCTACTAGGATCAAGGCGCCTCCAAGAAGTACCTTCTTTACCACATATGAGCTACTATAATTTGGAGCAAACTTTCCCCAGGATGTTCCACCGAAGAATCATGGTCCTCTTTTACTTGCCCCAAATCTTTTTTTTTTTTTTTATTGCAAGTATGCTCTAAGCTTGTTGATCACGAGTCAAGTTTATGATCATTGTTATTTTCAAATGCCCCTTGTCATAACAAGTTATAGAATTATTCTCTAAGACAAGAAGTAAATGAGTTAGACAAATAAACAGGTTTAATATGCTACAAGCTTTTTCTTTTTTTAACAGTGAAATGCTTTTGTTTTCGAAAAAGCTTTTGGGAGGAAGCATGAGAAAGTCCAATCCTCAGGATTTCTCCGTGGATGATATTTTTTAATGATTGGACATCGTCATTGGACTCGTTCGGTGTACCCCGTCATGCCCTCAAAAATTGGAAATAAAAATTGTAATTTCATTGAATAGAATCAAATGGATTACATTATTGGAATGGAAATTGTGATTCCTAATCCCTAAAAAGAGAAGAAATCAAAAACAATTCCTAGAAAGAAAAAACAATTCCTAAAAAGCGATAAAAATTCCTAGAAAGCGATAAAAATTTCCACGCAAAGGAATGTGCAAAAATAACAAGTTACTCTTGCGGGCTAACGCCCATGTCTTGAAGGTCCTTCGTCATTGGCTCCTATGAAGAGGTCATCAAACAGATTTGTGATTCATTCCAGGGTGTCATCAGAGCTCTCTGTCTTTAAAGGCATTGGATCGTCCATGCCATCCCATCCGTTTGGAACTATGTCGCAGGGATCGATATAAAAGTTGGGAGGAGCCAAGTACTTCACCCAATAATCGAATTTGCCACTTGGTTGCCCCATAGTATCCATCACTTCCACTTGCTCCGTCTTAAGGACATTATCAGGCTTAGTTTTTTCAGCAGCAATCAATAGTGAGTCACCCTCCGGTTCAGGCATGTCGCCATCGCTCATTTGAGTCTTGTCTACCTGCTTCAAGACTATTGTCTCGAGGAGAGTAGGTGCAAGAGTCAAATTCGCTCTAAGGGATTGGATTTGAGCTATCAAGAATTGCATAGAAGTGAGCAACTATTGGAGTTGGTCTTCCACGGCAGAGATACGATCACGCAATTATGTTTGGTCGGCCATTTTAGCTCTTGATCGTGTAATACATGGAGGATCCGTTATCACCTAACTCAAATGAACGAAAATATGTAAGCAGAATGTGTAAATAGAGAGCAATCCATGACTACAATCTGTGGCATCCCAAAATTCAGAGTCAAGCCATAAGGTGTGTTAAAGTCTCTAATTAGGTGTTAAAATTTTCCATGGCTTATGCTTTAGCCATTAGTCTTTTTAATTAGATGATTTGTGCATATGATTGCGAAAATTTAAATTTGATAGATTAATAATTTATGCTTGGCCATGTACTTTATAAATTAAATTTCAATAAACAAAATGCCACAAGACTTTGGCCAAGATGAAAATTGAAATTTAAAAACATTTATAGAAGAATTCAAAAAAAAAAAGGAGGGTAAAAATTTGATTGGGCCTTAAGCCCAAGAGTGGAACTTTAATGGGCCAAGTTGGCCGATCCATTAAAGCCCACAAGTGGGCTGCCGTTGAGCAAGGGGGAGGGCCAAGAGTGGCCGGATGGCCCAAGCCCAAGAAGCCCAAACCCAATTCCAAGTTCAATAAGACAAGTCGCAAAGGAGAAGGCCATGCATTGGCCATGGTTAAGGCAATCTCATGATTGCAAATGATGAGCTCTAGGGGGGTATAAGAAGGAAGAGAGAGAGGGTGGCCGGCCATTTGCTCGCCCAAGGAGAGAGAGAGAGAGAGAGAGAGAGTTGTGCGAGAGAGAGAGAGATCGTGCAAGAGGGAGGAGCGGCCGAGAGAGAAAGGAGGAGGGAACCACAGTCCGTCCGTCGTGTGCCGCCGTGTTCACCGCCCTACGCTGTCGACCGACCGGTCTAGAGGCAAGTGGGAGTCCTCTAGCTTCTCTTGCATGCTTGTATGTTGTTTGCATGTTGAGCTTTTGGGTGTTAGATGAGAAAAACCGAAGCATGGATGAGTTGTGTGTGAATGATGTGACTGTTCTTGCTAGGATCGTGTGAGTCAGTAATTTGTTTGAGCTTGCATGTGTGTTTAGAGTCCGATTTTGGCTTCTATTTCTTCATCAGAGTTGTAGCTAACATCTTGAACTACAACATACAGAAATTTCGTGGAAAATGATGAAGATTTGAGGTGTTAAAGTCTTATTCTACGGAGACCTCAGATCTGGAGAGTTTTTACTGACCTCTTGCTGGATTCGTGGTTGCATGTTGGTTTGTGATGAAAATCTCACTTCGATTTCTTCATGAAAGCTGTAGGAGACATCTTAAAATACAACATACTCAAATTTGAAGTTAAATGAACAAATAAAGCCTAGTAAATCGACTAGATCTTGAAGACGATGATTCTGGTGATGCATTCTGAGATACTTGAGACTTCATCGACATAGATGATGACTATACTCTGGTTATTTGACTTAGATCTCTTCATGAAACTTGTAGAGTATATCTTGATGTATAACATATCCGAATTTTAGAGGAAAGGAAAGAGAATAGGTAGATGAAATCTTAATATTTCGGTGATGTGTACACTGGATGATGCGGTAATAGGTCCAGAAGCTTCGTAAGGTTGTATAAAATAATATAAAAAAGAATTTGGCTTGGAGTTCTTGATAAAAGTTGTACGAAAATGTCTTGGCTATAATTCCATAAAATTTCGTAATTTTTGGAGACCGTATGAATATTTTAATTGAATTTCTTTGGAAACTGTGCATTCTGGTTTTATCCGAATATTATGTGATGTTTTGTGGAAATTGTGAAATTGTGTGAAATTCAATTTGGCCATGAATTTTGCATGAAATTGTCATCCTATTGGTTTTTTTAATGATTGCTTGAATTTTTATAATTTTGGGAATTTATAGATATTGAATTTAATATTTATTTATAAAAAATATAAATAATAATAATAAAATAAAATGGATTATTTTATTGGCCATAAATCCCATTGAATTTATTAATAAATAATTACACATTGTTGCATGTATGATGAGATATTGGTGTATGTATGACATTGAATTGTGATGCATGTGTGAATGCTATGCGAAGTATGAGTTGTTTGATGTCATGCCATATGCCATGTTAAATTGAGATCAAAATAATGGTAAATGTGGATAATGATAAGTGAGGAAGTGGTTGTGGTGGAGGATGAGGCCGAAATGTATAGAGATGCATTGTCGGATTCCCTGGGAGATTCAGGATGCCTAGAACATGGGGGTGCCGGAAGCCCTGTCAGAGGTCTTTGCCCGAAGGGAAATGCCTCGCGATGCCAGGATTGGGGTGCGGGATGCCCGGCCAGGGATTGTAAATGCCGGAAGCCCTGTTGGAGGTTTCTGCTTGAAAGGAATGCCTCGTGATGCTAGTTGAGATGCGAGATGCCCGGAATGTGGGGGGCCGGATGCCTGGTGGCCTGGGATGCTGAATGCCGGAAGCCTCGGAGGTCTTTGCCTAAGGGGATGATGAAATTGATGATTTGAGGAATGGGTGATGTGGTTATCAAATTGAAAGCTAAAAGTTGAAATTAAACCATCATATGATATGCATGATGATATGCATGATGATATGCATGATGATGATGATGATATGCATGATGATATGCAAGATGATGATGATGATGATATGCATGATGATATGCATGGTGATGATAATAATGATGATATATGATATGACATGTGTAATGTGATGATGTCATGATGATGATGACATGTGTGATGAAATGATGCCATGATGATGATGACATGTGTAATGTAATGATGTCATGATGATGATGACATGTATGATATGATGATGATACACATGTATGTGTTATAAATTGATATGATGATGCATGATAATATGCGCATGACTTCAAGGTAAGTAATGCCTGCAATGCATGTATGATTTGCCTGATGCATTGAGTTGTTATTGGATTCCTTATCTGCTGAGTGGTTGTACTCACCCCTTTGAGGACCCACATTTCAGATTAGTAGTATGCCACTTCCTGCCGTCACGCGGGGTATATTTTACGATCTACCATCCGATATAGAGGTCGAGTGTGCTGAAATAGACTGTCCCTCTGTTCCCGGACTGACTTTTATTCAAGTACGCTGCCTAGTGATGTACGACGTGGGCCTGGCTGGGGGCCTTGTCATTCAAGAGTTCATATCCATACATGTTCGTCGGGATGGAGCGATGCGAGGGATGTTGCCGCCGCCGCCGCCACCGCCTGATGCACCGGGTTGGGTGTGAGACCCGTGCGCGATGAGTAGGAGTTGGATCTTTTTTGGGGATAGTTAGCCGACACTGATGATGGGAAATTGTTGCACGTGATATGTAGAGGGTCGAGGGTTCTTTTTGAGGTTTTAGGCTGGACATGGCTGAGTCCTAGCTTTTCCTTTTTGATTTACCGACCCGAAAGAAGTCTCATCTTGAAAATATATGTAAATAAAGTGTCGTGGCTTGTTTATAAAATTATGGTGATTAGTGGTGTGTATTTGTATCATGGTTGGTAGGAGGAGAAATGGTGATGTTTTAAATTGCTTTCGCTAATGAGTTGCGCTAGGACCGTTTTGTTTTAAAAAAAATTTGTGTCTATGAATTACGACGCATCTTCTAAGGAGAAAGGTAATAAGGAGTGACATTGGCGCTGGTGACGACCTACGAAGGGTTCGGGGTGTCACAGCTGCCCTTTTTGGTATCAGAGCGAATGGTTATAGGTGGAGTGATAAGGAGCCTCATTTGGAAATTGAGGAACATGATGACAATGCACACCATAGGATCAAAAATGAAATAATTGAATAACGGGTGATGAGTATTCACTCGTAGATCCCTAGTAGTTTATTTTGAGTTGCTTTTAGGTACTAGTAACATGTATATGTTACTTATGTAGTGATAGTAATTGCTTTGAGTGGAGGCAGTGAGTCTTAAATTATTCCTGAGGCAATGCTTGGAAATTGCAGGAAAGTCATGGTGCGAGCTGGAAGTGCTCATCCATTGAGGGCTGAAGCTTCTACTGCAAGGGCTGAACCTCGAATGGAAGATACCCTGCAGGCATTAGCCAATATTGGAAATCTGATGGAAAGGTAGGCGCAGCAACAGCCCGGAGCAGAACGCCATACTCAAGGACTAGTGGAGCAGTTTCTGAAGCTGAAGCCACTTAAGTTTAATGGAATGGGAAGTCCTGAGGAGGTGGAGCAATGGATTGATGGGATGGAACGAATTTTCCAGCTGTTGGACTGCACTGATGCTGAGAAAATAGTTTTAACAGAGTACCAGTTGGAGGGAAATGCGAAGTTTTGGTGGAGAGCTTCAGAGGAAATAATCTTTCCACCAGGTACTGATGTGAGCTGGGAGGAGTTTGTTAGGGCTTTCAATAGGAAGCATTTCTCTGATTGTGCTAAGGATAGGAAGATTTCTGAATTTGTTCAGCTAGAACAAAAAGGGTTGACAGTAGATCAGTATGAGGCTAGATTTTCTGAATTGTCTAGATATGCTCCTAGATTGATTGAGGATCAGGAAGAGAAGGCTAAGAGATTTTTGAAAGGGCTAAGGACTGACATTAGGAAGCAACTGGTGCCATTGAACATAGGAGATTATAATGAGATTTATGAAAGGGTGCAGTTAGTGGAGCAGGAGCTGTTGAGGGAACGGTCGGAGTTTAAGAAGCCGTTGAATTTTAATGATGTGAAAAAGGGTAAGAGACCTTATTCTAGTCAAGGACGGACCTGGAATGCGAAGAAGAAGAGTAATTTTGGGAATTTTGGAGGGGCAAGGAGTGGTCCAAATATAGGGAAAGCACCCTATCAGCCTAGTGTTTGTCAAAAGTGTAATGGGAGACATGGCCCAGGACCTTGTACTGGACAACTGAAATGTTTTGGTTGTAGACAAGTGGGTCATCTTAGGAGAAATTGCCCACAAGAGAGGTCGCAAGTGAGTGTTGGCTCGGTGCGACAAGGATATCAGAGTGCTGTTAGATCAAACCCACAAGGAAATCCTCAGAGACCACCTGCACAAGGAAGGGTGTATGCGATCACCCAGGAGGAAGCGGAACCTTCCAAAAATGTTATCTCAGGTACGATTCTTATTAATGGTGAAAAGGCATATGCATTGTTTGACACGGGTGCAACGCATTCGTTTGTGTCTGAAAGATATAGACGTTTGAATAAGATAGAAGTTATGCCTCTTTGTGTTTCCACGCCTTTAAAGGATATGGTATTGTCTACGCTGGTGTGTGGAAATTGTAAGATATCAATAGGAGGAAAAGATCTAGAAATAAACTTGGTTGTAATGGCTATGTATGACTTTAACGTTATTATAGGAATGGACTGGCTTCGTAAGTATCGGGCTAGAATGGATTGTTATAGAAGAGTGATTCAATTCGTTTTACCTGATCAGTCTAGTTGTGAATTTTTAGGAGGTCAGACCCATTTTCCTGTAGCACTTATTTCGGCAGTAGAAGCCTGTAAGTTACTTGACAAAGGATGTCAAGGGTACCTAGCCATAGTTAGAGATTATGCAAGGGAGGAGCCTAAACTTGAGGAAGTTCGTGTAGTTAACGAATTTCAAGATGTATTTCCTGAGGAATTGCCTGGATTGCCACCAGAGCGGGAGATTGAATTTGAAATTGAATTAATGCCTGGAACAGGACCAATATCGAAAGCCCTATATAGGATAGACTTAGTTGAATTGAAGGAATTGAAAGTGCAATTACAAGAGTTGCTTGACAAGGGATTCATTAGACCAAGTGCTTCACCTTGGGGTGCACCGGTCTTGTTTGTGAAAAAGAAAGATGGATCGATGCGCTTGTGTATTGACTATAGGCGGTTGAATCGGTGACCATCAAGAATAAGTATCCTTTGCCTAGAATTGATGACTTGTTTGACCAACTCCGGGAAGTTCGGTCTTCTCTAAGATTGACTTGAGGTCGGGATACCATCGTTGAGAATTAAGAAGGAGGACATTCCTAAGACTGCGTTCGGGACTCGTTATGGACACTACGAGTTGCTTGTTATGCCATTTGGATTGACTAACGCGCCGGCTGCATTTATTGATTTGATGAATAGAATATTTCAGCCTTATTTAGACCAGTTTGTGATTGTTTTTATTGATGATATTCTGGTATATTCAAAAGGGCCTAAAGAGCATGAGCAACATTTGAGGATAGTTTTGCAGACTCTGAGAGAGCATGAGTTGTATGCTAAGTTTAGTAAGTGTGAGTTCTGGTTGGACCAGATAATATTTTTAGGGCATGTGGTGTCAGGAAAAGAAATTACAGTAGACCCGGCAAAAGTTGAAATGGTAGTAAATTGGCCGAGACCAACAACACCTACTGAAATACGAAGTTTCTTAGGACTGGCTGGTTATTATAGAAGGTTCATTGAAGGATTTTCACAACTAGCAGGACCTTTAACCAAATTGACCCGAAAGAATGTAAAATTTGAGTGGAATGGAGAATGTGAAAGGAGTTTCCAGGAGCTCAAAAGGAAATTGACTTCAGCTCCACTATACCTACTGGACCTGATGGTTTTACAATGTATAGTGATGCATCTCACAAAGGACTAGGATGTGTGTTGATGCAGCATGGCAAAGTTGTAGCCTATGCATCTAGACAATTGAAACCCCATGAGCTGAATTACCTGACGCATGATTTAGAGCTAGCAGCTATAGTGTTTGCCTTGAAGATATGGAGACACTATTTGTATGGGGAAAAGTTTAAGATTTATACAGATCATAAGAGTTTGAAGTATCTGTTCTCACAAAAGGAGTTGAACATGAGACAAAGGAGGTGAATGGAGTTGTTGAAGGATTATGATTATGAGATAAAATATCATCCAGGAAAAGCGAATAGAGTAGCAGATGCCCTTAGTCGAAAGTCGGCTATGGAAATGGCTAGTTTAAGGATGGCAGAATGGGAATTGTTAGAATCTGTAGCAAACTCAGAATTTAAATTGGAAATGGATTGTCTTACTGGAATGCTTAGTGCATTAAGGATTGAGCCAGAGATTATCCTGAAAATTAAAATCCTGCAAGAATTTGACCCAGAGATTTTGAAAGTGAAAGATGCTGTATCTTTAGGAAAAAGATCAGAATTTCATATCTCTGATGATGGAATAGTAAGATGTCAAGGGCGACTTTGTGTTCCCGACAATGAAGAACTGAGAAAGGAAATTCTGTCGGAGGCACATAAGAGTAATTATAGTATCCACCCAGGTAGTACAAAGATGTACAGGAATTTGCGTCAGCAATTTTGGTGGAATGGTATGAAGGTAGATACGGCTAAGTACGTATCTCAATGTTTGACGTGCCAGCAAGTGAAAGCGGAGCATTGTAAACCCGCAGGACTCTTGAGACCATTAGACATTCCATAATGGAAATGGGAACATATAACGATGGACTTTGTGCAAGGATTGCCAAGGACATCAAGGAATCATGACTCAATTTGGGTGATAGTGGATCGTTTGACTAAATCGGCTCATTTCTTAGCGATTCGTATGGACTACCCAATGGATAAGTATACGGACATGTATGTAAATCAAGTGGTACGCTTACATGGTGTTCCAGTGACCATTACTTCAGATCGGGATTCGAGGTTTACTTCGAATTTTTGGAAAAGTCTTCAAGTTGCATTAGGAACTAAGCTTCAGTTTAGTACTGTTTTTCATCCCCAGACAGATGGTCAATTAGAAAGAGTAATCCAGATATTAGAGGATATGTTAAGGGCTTATGCAATCGATTTCAAAGGAAATTGGGATGAAAGATTGCATTTGGTAGAGTTTGCCTATAACAATAGCTTTCAGAAAAGTATAGGCATGGCTCCTTATGAAGCATTATATGGAAGGAGGTGTAGGACTCCTGTCTGTTGAAGGCTTGTGCAATCGATTTCAAAGGAAATTGGGATGAAAGATTGCATTTGGTAGAGTTTGCCTATAACAATAGCTTTCAAAAAAGTATAGGCATGGCTCCTTATGAAGCATTATATGGAAGGAGGTGTAGGACTCCTGTCTGTTGAAGTGAAGTAGGTGAAAGAAAGTTGACAGGACCTGAACCGGTACAAGTTACCATTGAGGCTGTTGAAATTATCAGAGAAAGACTTAGAACAGCTCAAAGTAGATAGAAAGGCTACGCAGATAGGCGTAGAAGGCCTTTGGAATTTAGTGGAGGAGACCATGTATTCCTTAAGGTATCTCCAATGAAAGGAATATCTCGATTCGGGATGAAGGGTAAGTTAAGCCCTAGATTTGTTGGAACTTTTGAAATTCTGGAGAGGATAGGTGATGTAGCTTATCGTTTAGCATTATCTCCTAAGTTAGAAAATCTACACGATGTGTTTCATGTATTGATGTTGAGGAAGTACCAGCCGGATCCTGGTCACATACTCAATCATGAAGCCATCAAAGTGGATGAGAAAGTAAGGTACATTGAAGAGCCTGTGCAGTTATTGGACCGAAAGGAGCAAATTCTTAGGACCAAGAAGATCCCATTGGTTAAGGTATTATGGCAACATCATGATATGGAGGAAGCCACATGGGAAAGTGAGGACCATATGAAGGAAAAGTACCCCTATTTGTTTCAAGAAGGTGCGAGTGGTGTTTGAATTTCGAGGACAAAATTCTCTAAGGAGGGGAGAATTATGGCATCCCAAAATTCAAAGCCAAGCCATAAGGTGTGTTAAAGTCTCTAATTAGGTGTTAAAATTTTCATGGCTTATGCTTTAGCCATTAGTCTTTTTAATTAGATGATTTGTGCATATGATTGTGAAAATTTAAATTTGATAGATTAATAATTTATGCTTGGCCATGTACTTTAAAAATTAAATTTCAATAAACAAAATGCCACAAGACTTTGGCCAAGAAGAAAATTGAAATTTAAAAACATTTATAGAAGAATTCAAAAAAAAAAAAAAAGGGTAAAAATTCGATTGGGCCTTAAGCCCAAGAGTGGAGCTTTAATGGGCCACGTTGGCCGGCCCATTAAAGCCCACAAGTGGGCTGCCCTCAAGCAAGGGGGAGGGCCAAGAGTGGCCGGATGGCCCAAGCCCAAGAAGCCCAAACCCAATTTAAAATTCAATAAGACAAGTGGCAAAGGAGAAGGCCATGCATTGGCCATATTTAAGGCAATCTCATGATTGCAAATGATGAGCTCTAGGGGGTATAAGAAGGAAGAGAGAGAGGGTGGCCGGCCATTTGCTCGCCCAAGGAGAGAGAGAGAGAGAGAGAGAGAGAGAGTTTGAGAGAGAGAGAGAGAGATCTTGCGAGAGGGAGGAGCGGCCGAGAGAGAAAGGAGGAGGGAACCGCCGTCCGTCCGCCGTGTGCCGCCGTGTTCGCCGCCCTACACTGTCGACCGACCGGTCTAGAGGCAAGTGGGAGTCCTCTAGCCTCTCTTGCATGCTTCTATGTCGTTTGCATGTTGAGCTTTTGGGTGTTAGATGAGAAAAACCGAAGCATGGATGAGTTGTGTGTGAATGATGTGACTGTTCTTGCTCAGATCGTGTGAGTCAGTAACTTGTTTGAGCTAGTATGTGTGCTTAGAGTCCGATTTTGGCTTTGATTTCTTCATCAGAGTTGTAGCTAACATCTTGAACTACAACATACAGAAATTTCGTGGAAAATGATGGATATTTGAGGGGTTAAAATCTTATTCTACGGAGAACTCAGATCTGGAGAGTTTTTACTGACCTCTTGCTGGATTCGTGGTTGCATGTTGGTTTGTGATGAAAATCTCACTTCAATTTCTTCATTAAATTTGTAGGAGACATCTTAAGCTACAACATACTCAAATTTGAAGTTAAATGAACAAATAAAGTCTAGTAAATCGACTAGATCTTGAAGACGATGATTCTGGTGATGTATTCTGAGATACCCGAGACTTCATGGACATAGATGATGACTATACTCTGGTTATTTGACTTAGATCTCTGTATGAAACTTGTAGAGGATATCTTGTTGTATAACATATCCAAATTTCAGAGCAAACGAAAGATAATAGGTAGATGAAATCTGAATATTTCGGTGATGTGTACACTGGACGATGCGGTAATGGGTCCAGAAGCTTCGTGAGGTTATATAAAATAATATAAAAAAGAATTTGGCTTTGAGTTCTTCATGAAAGTTGTACGAAAATGTCTTGGCTATAAGTCAGTAAATTTCGTAATTTTTGAAGACCGTATGGTTATTTTAATTGAATTTCTTCGAAAACTGTGCATTCTGGTTTTATCCGAATATTATGTGCTGTTTTGTGGGAATTGTGAAATTGTGTGAAATTCAATTTGACCATGAATTTTGCATGAAATTGTCATCCTATTGGTTTGTTTAATGATTGCTGAATTTTTATAATTTTGGGAATTTATAGATATTGAATTTAATATTTATTTATAAAAAAATATAAATAATAATAATAAAATAAAATGGATTATTTTATTGGCCATAAATCCCATTGAATTTATTAATAAATAATTACACATTGTTGCATGTATGATGAGATATTGGTGTATGTATGACATTGAATTGTGATGCATGTGTGAATGCTATGCCAAGTATGACTTGTTTGATGTCACGCCATATGCCATTTTAAATTGAGATCAAAATAATGGTAAATGTGGATAATGATAAGTGAGGAAGTGGTTGTGGTGGAGGATGAGGCCGGAATGTATAGAGATGCATTGCCGGATTCCCTGGGAGATTCAGGATGCCCGGAACATGGGGGTGCCGGAAGCCCTGTCGGAGGTCTTTGCCTGAAGGGAAATGCCTCGCAATGCCAGGATTGGGGTGCGGGATGCCCGGCCAGGGAGTGTAAATGCCGGAAGCCCTGTCGGAGATTTCTGCCTGAAGGGAAATGCCTCGCAATGCCAGGATTGGGGTGCGGGATGCCCGGCCAGGGAGTGTAAATGCCGGAAGCCCTGTCGGAGATTTCTGCCTGAAGGGAATGCCTCATGATGCTAGTTGAGATGCGAGATGCCCGGAATGTGGGGGCCGGATGCCCGGTGGCCTGGGAGGCTGAATGCCAGAAGTCTCTAAGGTCTTTGCCCGAGGGGATGATGAAATTGATGATTTGAGGAATGGGTGATGTGGTGATCAAATTGAAAGCTAAAAGTGGAAATTAAACCATCATATGATATGCATGATGATGATGATGCTGATATGTGATGTGAAATAACGATAATCACCCATGATATGATATGCATCATGATGATGATATGTGATGTGAAATAACGATGATCACCCATGATATGCATGATGATATGCATGATGATGATGATGATATGCATGATGATATGCAAGATGATGATGATGACGATATGCATGATGATATGCATGAAGATGATGATGATGATATGCATGATGATATGCATGGTGATGATAATGATGATGATATATGATATGACATGTGTAATGTGATGATGTCATGATGATGATGACATGTGTGATAAAATGATGCCATGATGATGATGACATGTGTAATGTAATGATGTCATGATGATGATGACATGTATGATATGATGATGATACATATGTATGTGTTATAAATTGATATGATGATGCATGATAGTATGCGCATGGCTTTAAGGTAAGTAATGCCTGCAATGCATGTATGATTTGCCTGATGCATTGAGTTGTTATTGGATTCCTTATCTGCTGAGTGGTTGTACTCACCCCCTTGAGAACCCACATTTCAGATTAGTAGTATGCCGCTTCCTGCCGTCACGCGGGGTATATTTTACGGTCTACCATCCGATATAAAGGTCGAGTGTGCTGAGATAGACTGTCCCTCTGTTCCCGGACTGACTTTTATTCGAGTACGCTGTCTAGTGATGTACGACGTGGGCTTGGCTGGGGGCCTTGTCATTCAAGAGTTCATATCCGTACATGTTCGTCGGGATGGAGTGATGCGAGGGATGTTGCCGCCGCCACCGCCTGATGCACCGGGTTGGGTGTGAGACCTGTGCGCGACGAGTAGGAGTTGGATCTTTTTTAGGGATAGTTAGCCGACACTAATGATGGGAAATTGTTGCACGTGATATGTAGAGGGTCGAGGGTTCTTTTTGAGGTTTTAGGCTGAACATGGCTGAGTCCTAGCTTTTCCTTTTTGATTTACCGACCCGAAAGAAGTCCCATCTTGAAAATATATGTAAATAAAGTGTCGTGGCTTGTTTATAAAATTATGGTGATTAGTGGTGTGTATTTGTATCATGGTTGGTAGGAGGAGAAATGGTGATGTTTTAAATTGCTTTCGCTAATGAGTCGCGCTGGGACCGTTTTGTTTTTAAAAAAAAATTGTGTCTATGAATTACGACGCATCTTCTAAGGAGAAAGTTAATAAGGAGTAACATTGGCGCTGGTGACAACCTGCGAAGGGTTCGGGGTGTCACATAATCTATTTTTTAGTCAAGAAATGTCCACACAAGAAGAGGATTTCCTAAAAATAGACTAGGACAACAAAGACATGGGATGCCCCAAAGTAGCGACAAAATTTCCTAAACATGAACTAGGAAGAGCCAAGACATGAATTGAAAACAAATTTCCAATTTTTTATTTTATTTTCCAAATGATTCATTGCATGACAATTTCCTCATTTCATTTCTAATTGACAAATGAATTAGATCAAACGACTAACCTAGATTGTCATGGACAAACCAAAAGTATGACAAAGTAAGTAAATTGCAGAGTATAGGGATAGAAGACTTGCTTTACCAAGCTGTCGCAACTAAATTTCGGGTGCACCACCTAAAATTAGGCTAATGGACTATTAAGTCTAACTTAGCTCGAGCAAGTCTTCTATCCCTATACTCTACAATTTACTTACTTTGTCATACTTTTGGTCTGTCCATGACAATCTAGGTTAGTCGTTTGATCTAATTCATTTGTCAATTAGAAATGAAATGAGGAAATTGTCATGCAATGAATCATTTGGAGAATTAGGTTTAAATATCTAGCATGCAAAAGGGAGTTGATACTAATCAGTTTACGATAGGTCAATTAAACACCTAAGTAAAATAATTGGAGAATTATTCTACTCCTATGAACAAGCGACTTTGGGTACGGGGACTTGGTTACGCTAGACATCTCTAACGCCATTTCGGTACCTTTCTCTTTTATTTTGAGAAATATTTGGCATGCAGCTTAAATTGATTTTAATTTACCTCCCTAACATGTGAGGTGACCATACGGGTGCGCAAACTACTAATTTAACACCCAAAATTCACATCAATAGTCCTTGATTTTAACATGAAGTGATATGGCATCTGCGTTGTTAGATCAAAATTCACATTGACGATCCTAGATATGATTTCTAATTAATACGCAATCACTCAATTTTTGTTTTCGCTTGATTAATGAGAATCATGCAATGCATACTACTAATTTAACATGAAGTGATATGGCATAGCAATATGACCTAAAGTACATGACATGAGTAAGGTAATGCAATAATTAAATATGCAATCTACATTAACCAAAATGACCTAATCCTGATGACGGGTAATTTCTAATTAAATGAACCTAACAATAATGACTAAATGGCGTACATTTCATGATCCTAATTCTATATGACATGCACACGATTCCATTTTTTTTTTTTTAATAAGCATGCAATCTACCATAATATGCAATGATGTGCAAAGAATGCCCTAATTCTAATTTTTTTCTTTTTCTTTTATAAAATTCAAAATTAAAATTGCCACATAATTAAACATGCAATTTAAATTTTAAAAAAAAAAAAAAAAAAAAACTAACATCCTAAATTAATGCATTTGTTTAGATTTTTTAATTTTTTTTTAAAAAAATTGAAATAAAATCACTATTCTGGATAACCCTAAAACAATAAATATTCTAAAACAAACCTAATCCTAACTCAAATATATATATATATATTGGAAAATAAGACTAATCAACCAATACGACGGCAAATCAATTAACATAGGATTGATATCCATAAATTGGCAAATCATATCCCGTGCATGAGATTGGGTTGGCCAATTTTAAACTAAATTGTGAATCGAATATCGGGCGTGAGATTGGATTGTCGATTTTGCAAGAGATTGTGAGTTGGATTTTGGGCGCGAAAGTCAATCCCTAATTTGAAGGGCTATTTCATGTCGGAATCTCAATAATTCATTCAAGAATAATTCTACTACAAAAAAAAAGTAAATAAATAAAATAAAATAGAATAAAGTAAATAAAACAAACTACCTAAATTGATTTTCTCTTTTCTCCTTTTCTTTTTCCACATGAGGCTTGGCAGGTGGTTCGCCGGGGGCAATGGGCACGGTCGTCAGAGCTTCAACTAGGGCAAAAGCGGCGCACCAGCAATAGGCGAGAGGGCGGAATAGCAAGTGTCAACGATGTTGCTAGGTTAGCAGGCCGCTGCAGAGTCGCTCGAGTTGAAGTAGAGCTGGGTTGCAGCTGCCAACGTCAAGTCTAGCTGTAGGATCGCGGGCGGAACAGGACCAGCTACGCACGGTGCGATGCGGTAACTAGTACGGAGGGCTGCTAGCGAGGGGGCTCGGTTGCTGGGTCGCGGAGGTAGCGAAGCGGCGGTGCGGCATAGGTGCGGTGTTGGGTCGTGTTCAGGACTGGCTGCAGGATTAGTAAAGACCAGCGATGTAGGGCTGTCGGCAATAGATGCGGCCGATCGCGAGTCAGGTTGGAGCAGCGACGTCGGGTCGCAGCGGTGGAGCTCCGGGCGAGGGCGAGGCGGAGGCGGATCGATGGGTGTTAAAGCAAATTTGCTAGGTGTCGGAGCAAATCTGCACGGCAGTGACTTCGTTGGGCTGGTGGAGTAGCTTGGCAGCAGTGTTGGGGTCATCGCGCGATGAGGATAGGATCGGCGGAGGTCGCGAGCATGGGGGAGAGGCTGGCGAAGGCGGTGCGGTGGCACGGCTGGGTCACGGCTGCGGCGGTGGTGGCATAGAATTGGCAACTACGGAGGCGGATGCAGCGATGCAGGGGTGGAGCTCCGGCGAAGGGTGTTCGCGAAGAAGACGAACATTCTTTTCTTTTCTTTTTTTCTTCTTTTTCTTTTCTGCCGCCTCTCTCACGCCTCCCTCTACTGTACTTTCTGTTTCCGCCCCCCTATTCACGTCTCCTCACTTTTCTTCTCTCTATTTTCACTTTTTTTTTACTTTTCTCTTTTTTTCCTTCAACAAAGAGAAGCCCCCATTCCATCATACACTCCTTTTATAGACAAAACAAACATAATCTTTTGTGAATATTTCTTCCCAGAACGATTGCCTATATAACCTCCTGATCACAAAAATCTTTTTAATTTCCTATCACCTGAATATTCTCTTTTGATTTGATCGCCTAAAAATAATATTGCAACCCGATTTTCTTAAATTCCAAAAATCTATCGTAATATCATTTCAAATCTCCATTTAGTTAATTTTTGTCATTAAAAGAAAACAGGATCAAGCCAATTTGCTCGTTTCATGGGCTTAGTCCAGCATGTCAAGTTAAAGCTCAGAACCATTAATTTGAATCCATCCACCATCGATCCAATAAAATGCAAAATAAATGCAAATTAAAAATAAATGCACCTAAATCTATATGCAATTAATATTTTTTTTTAGGGATAAAATTAACCCCTAGTTTTCTATGCAATAAATAAATGACCGGATTGCTAAAATTTAGGTGTCAACAAGGCGAGACCGAGGAGCGGAGGCAACGCTGCGACAACGACGGAGGGCCAGAGGAAGAGCAAGTGATCTAGTGGGCCACAATTGTGACGCTGCGATGGGGGCTGACAACAAGGCTTCAAAGATGTTCAAGTTTCATTGATCTGCTCAGATATCTTCTGGTACTCCTCATCCACTTCATCCACGACTTGTTGAATTGCGCGAACACGGGAGATCATTGATCGAGGTCAGGCTCTTGCACGCCGAGACGAAGTCTGGCGGGAGGTATCTTCGCTCTCGATTCTGCAAATTCCCTTCTCCCCCAACGTGAGAGCGTGCGAAGGGAGAAGAACACAGCTTGGGGGGGGTGGGGGTGTTGATTGATGGGGGCGAGGGAGCAAGTGGTGGCGTGGGTTGGGGATGATTGATGGGGCGGGGTAGGGAGCAGGTGGTGTCGTGGTGGGGGAGGGGGCTGAGAGAGAATAAGGAAGAAACCAAAAGGGGGAAGAAAATATCTATACAGCACAGACACTCTTTGGAAGCCTTCATGTCGTGTCCGACACTCCGACACGTGTCCAACACGCTCCGACACGTCCCGACACACTCCGACACACAGTCAATGAGTGTTGAAAAATCCGACACGTGATCAACTCTCTCGACACACTTCAACACTCGAGTCCAGAATTCCGACACACACAAGGTCAATTTTAAAAATTTCTAATACTTATGGGGTAAAATATAAATATACACAAAAGAAGTAATAAAAGAAGTAATAAAAATGCTATAAATATACACGCACGGGGTTAATTTTTTTTTTTTTAGTTTTGTTTTTTTAGAATTGTTTTAGTTTTTAAAAAAAATATTTTACTATGAAAGAAGTAATAAAAAAATGCTATATATGATAAATAAATAAATTTAAAAATATCATTTCAGCATTTTTCTTT
This sequence comes from Eucalyptus albens, assembly GCA_014182695.1. Lineage (NCBI taxonomy): Eukaryota > Viridiplantae > Streptophyta > Magnoliopsida > Myrtales > Myrtaceae > Eucalyptus > Eucalyptus albens. The sequence goes on along the minus strand of CM024648.1, from coordinate 53,722,665 downwards.
AAACAATGTTTTTTTCCTCTAAGTGTTATGTATTAATCTAACAAATTAAAATAATGAATGATATTATTTAATATTTTTTCATGTAAATTAATTGTAGGCTATTATTATTATTATTATTATTATTATTATTATTATTATTATTATTATTATTATTATTATTATTATTATTATTATTATTATTATTATTATTATTATTATTATTATTATTATTATTATTATTTATGTATTTATATACAAACATATATTTAATATATAACGTGTCGAAATTCTCTATTTTTAAAAAATGATGTGTCGGCGTGTCGTGTTGCGTGTTGCGTTTCCGTGTCAATGCTACAGAGGAAAATATTAGGTGCCCGGATTTTAGGGGTGTCATGGGGGATTGGAGAGAGAGAAATGGGGAGGGCAAATGATTTTTGGGGATGAGGGTATTAAAGGGAAAAAAAGAGAGGAAAATAATTTTGAGAGGTTTTTGAGGGGAATAACTTTTGAGCGGTAGAGTTATTTTTGTTATAAAATTAAATAAATGAGTTAAAATGATTTCAAAAAATTAAAATATTGACTGTTAAATAATGATAAATTTTGATAATTATAAAAGATCATAGATTTATTTGAATAAAGTTGATTATATTTTTTGTTAGTCATTAGTTTTATCCATAATTTTTGTTAAAGTTAAAAGGGTTAATACCCTAAAAAAATCTCAAACTAGTACATCGTGACAAATTTACCCCAAACTATTTTTTTGACCACCAAAAACCCCAAGCTGGTATGCCTTTGACAAATTTACCCTAAACTGGTACACTTGTGACAAATTTACCCTCTGTTAATTTTCGTTAAATTTTATTGTCAAATTATTAAGTTAAATGACATGTAACGGTTAACTAATATACCAATTTGGGATTTTACGTTCCGTTTGTCACAGTTTACAATTTTTGTGATTTTTTTGGGGTATTAATTCAATTTAACTGAGGGTGTATTTGTCACAAATTTATTATTTTAGGGTTTTTGAGGTCGAATAAATTAGTTTGGGATAAAATTGTCATAAATGTACCGGTTTAGGTTTTTATGGTCAGTTAGGGTAAATTTGTCACGGGTGTACCCGGTTTGGAGTTTTTCATAGTCAAAAAAATAGTTTTGGGTAAATTTGTCACAAGTGTACTGGGGTTTGGGATTTTTCAAGGTATTAACCCAAGTTAAGAATATGTTCTCAAATATGGTTAAACATTAATTATGAATATATCTTTCAAATTTTTTATGAATATATTTATTAATATTATTAGTGCAAATTCATTATAAGTTCTTGTTATTTATTTATTTATTTGTGAATTTAAATCAAATTAATTAAAAATAAGAATATTTATTCAATAATAACGTGTCCCAATGTGTTGGAATTTTCTATTTTTGAGAAATGACGTGTCGGCATGTCATGTCGTGTCATATTACGCGTCCGTGTCATGAACAAGTTTTGATAATGTAATACAAAACATTATCAAAACTTGTTCGATGACTAACAGAGAATGGGGTTAGTACAAACGGCGGAGACGTTTGAAAATTTGAAAAGTTCTTAGAGGGGTCCAACGATGTGAAGTGGCTTTCGACTCTTGCACATCTTCCAAAATCTTTTGAAAATTTTCCTCTCTCTCTCTCATCTTTTTCTTCCCTCAACCTGACCATAAAAGCCCGCTTCTCCTTTGTTTTAAATTTCACGAGAAGCCATACATATAGCCACTCATCGGAGGCTTCGGGAGGCTCATCGGAGAGATGGGCCGGGTCTTAGTCGATCCAGGCTTGGACCATGTCACAGCTCTCATGCTGCAACTCCTTGAACAAGCCAGTGGCTTTCTCATAATGAAAGGCCATTCTGGATGAAACAGACGTCAAGCTACTCATATGTCCATCCCAACCTGATTTTCAGTCCAATCCCCCATGAAAGCGAGCTGCTAGACCTAAAAGAACTGGAAGGTGGACATGTGGTTCGGCAAATCTCCGTTGTTTCCACATTGAAGAGACTTGGGCCTAGAACTCCAATTCCAAGGCCCAAGTCCATAGAAGTTGGGCTCAAGACACTAGCACCCCATGCTTGGAACCTCAGCGCCTGTGGCTAAGTCCTTCGCACCTAGGCCTAGTTCCACAAAAGTTGGGCGTAGGACCCTTGTGCTCATGCTCATATTCTTAGTGCTTGAGCTCGAGTCCATTGAGGCCAGGCTCGAGTCCATAGACACAACAACCAAGACCCTAGTGGCCTAAGACTCAGGCACTTGTGCCTCAAGTACACAAGGTTGGGCTTAAAGTCTACAAAGGCTGGGCCCGAGATTCTGGTGCTAATGCTCAGGTCCCTTACACTTGAGATCAAGTCCTCGATGCCCATATCCCAATCCTTGCCACCCATGCTTGGGTCCATTGGGGCCTAGTCTAAAACCTCAACGTATGTGCTCGGGATTTCAAATGGGTGGGACCCAGGCACCTAGGCTTCAAACCCTGGTACCTAATCCAAGTCTTCATGTCTAGGACTAGGTCCTGAGCGCCCATGCTAGTTTCCCCATTAGGACTAGGTCCATTGAGGAGGGCCCGAGACTTTAGTGCTATCGCCTTCGGTCCCTGGTGCCCAAGTTTATTATGTCCATTGAAGCCGTGCTATCCTAGCAATTGGGCCTAGGTCCATGAAGGATAGGCTCTAACTTTGGTGCTCATGCCTAGGTCCATCAAGGCCAAACCTAGGACCGCCATTGCTCATCTCCCTGCACCCAGGACTCAGGCTGAGAATGACTGACTTTGACTTAGGGGTAAATGATTTTCCGTTATAATAAAAAGGAAATCACTTTCTTTAAAATCACCAAACAAACAAAAATTAACCATTTCTCTTGAAAATGATTTTCATGAAAAATATTTTAGTGATGCTTTCAGTGAAATAAATGCATCATAAACTTGAAATTGAAATTACATTGAATTGAAAGTATAATAAGGGAATGAACACTATGTGAAAACAACGGTACATAGGAAATGAGACACTCGATCTACTTGTGACGTGTGTCTTCTTTGTTCATGTGAGTCTCTCCTTTTTTGACTTCTCTTGAGGCGACTAATTGCCTCCTGCATGACAAGACATGCTCCAATTCGGGAAAAATTGAAAATAAGAGCCCAAACTAGGGATATTGTCCCAAAAAGGGGCCCAGAGTGATTGTGGCCGCTCGTACGAGTGATTTCGCTTTTTTTCTTCCTTCGGCCGAGGCTTCAGCGTCCACCGTTGTAGAGCCACACTACGCCAATGGGCTAACAATTTGACATTTCAAAGCCCTGGACAAATCGTGTCGTCACATCATAGGGGACGAAGTTTGTAATTTTCCATTGTTAAAATTAAATAGACCAGTTCGCGCATTCCATCCAACATCTTTGAGGCACGCGTTGTGCCTCGTAGGAAGATGCTTGAATTACACTGGAATTTGCAATAAACGTGGAGATAAAGAAAAAATATTTTTGTAAGCTCCCTTTTTTAGCTTAGTGGAACTGTCTACGAACCATCGGACTGAATGGCTTGCACCCAAAAAAGCCGGTCCTAATCATATGACAAGATGGCAGAGAGAGAGAGAGAGAGAGAGAGAGAGAAGGGGGCTAATGATGGTGTTGAAGACAGAGGTGATGTAGAGCGAAGAAGGTGCCTGAGGAAGATAAGGAGAAAAAGGAAGAAAGAAAAGGAAATAGAAAGAAGAAAGAAACAAAATATATGGGGACAAAATGTTCTTGGACAAAAATGCATGTGATTGTGAATAAATTTGAAATTCGAATTCTTGTTTGAGACTAAACTAACGACTTTATATACTTAGTTGAAACTTAAATTATTTTTAGTTCTCTTTTAAGAAAACTATTTTACTTCGAATCTTTATTTGAAATCCACCCCCCCCAATTTTGATGGCATTCAGCAATATATTCCCCGTTCCCTCGGCACTATTATGAAGTTCACCTATTACTTCTCATAACAAATTAATTACTTAAAGAGCATGTGGCGAAAATGGATGGATACCAACTACGATCACGGTCTAAATGTTCTTTTTAAGTGGATCTCACACCAAATGTAAGTCAATTCTTAATTGGAGAGGAAGATCATGGGCTGGACGAAGGCCTATAAACAAGTTAGGCCTGCAAAATAAACATATCATTTTGCGTCCGTGGACTTTGGGCTTTTGGGCCGCAAGTGAGCATATTTCTCTTCGGTTTGACTAAAGCTATCTGGACCGAGGGGCTCATCCTTTCCAGGCCTTGGACGAATAGCCACAAAGAAAATCTCCTGGGCTCGTTTTTTCTTATCCTACTTTTATTTATTTATCTGTTTATTCTATTATAAAGTTTTTGTTTCTTTTTACTATAGTTTATTTTTATACTAAAACATATGCTTGATTTGCTAGCAAAACTTAAGGTGTCAACGGACATCACGCTGCACTTAAGGTTCGCTCATTAAGTTATTGATATGTATGTATTTGTACATAGTCAAAATCTTGAAATAGTCAATAATTTCCTAAACCTAGTTACTCACTATAATTTTTATCTCAATATTATCTTTTGTTTCATAAAAAAACCTCCAACTTTAGGTCTAGTCCCAATTCTACCATAAATTTTTGTTGTCTCATAGAAAACCCTTAATAGGTCCTATCCCAATTCTACAATAAGCTTGTTTTTACCTATGAAAAACTCCAAACTTTAGGTCTTGTCATAATCTTATTGTTTAGTCCAAGTTTTACCCAACTTTTCATAGTCTTATAAAAACCGCAAATATTACTTGAGTCACAAATCTGCCCTCATACAACCCTCTATCCAAAATTTCTCATTGACAATTGAGAGTTGGAAAAATCCCAAGCTCAAGTTGTTTGAGTGTTCCCATCATGAGCTCTCCGACTGTGAAAGATGGAACATTCTCAAGCATGAAAAATCAACAAGTGCAAAATCACTAAAGGTGATTATGATAAAGGGTTAATGGAGAGCAAAGACTTAAGTAAAAGTTAGTAATATTTTATGAGGCACAAAAAAAAAAATAGAGTGAAACTGAAACTGGTCTTAAAGCTAGGGTTTTTTTTTTTTTTTTATGAGACAAAAGGTTTATAGCAAATTGGTATTGAACCTAAAATTGAGGCTCTTTTATAATACAAAAAAAAATGGCAAAAATTGGGATTAAACCTAAAGTTGGGGCTTTTTTATGGAGAAAAAAATGAGAGAGAGTTTAGAATAGAATTGGGACAAGACTCAAAGTTGGGCTTTTTTATGAGACAAAAGGTAGAATTGGTACAATAATTAAAGTTAGAGGCTTTTTATGGTATTAAGCCAGGTCAAGTATAATTAAATGAATTATCGTGACCTTCTTAGATATGAACCACCATGGAAAAGCTAATGGATTACTTCATGGGCACGAACAATTATGCATTAAGGAGATGATGTTGTCACCTAACACTGACTCTCCCAAGCATATGATACAATAGATGCTCACCACCAAAGGAATTTACCTTAGGATATAGGGCATATAATGCTCACTACCTACAGGAACCCACCTCAAGATACAAAAGTACGAAATCCGCCACTCAATGTAATCAATCAAAATGATATAGAGTCAATGAAACTCTAAACCAAGAGTTTAATTCAAAAAATTTACAAAACACTCGCTTCCTCTCTACGAAGCCTTTGAGGGTTTTATATAAATTCATAACTTGAACAACCTTCTAGACTTGAGCAAAATCCATGACACTGTCCTTTTATTTCTCAAGAGAAGATCAACAATCCTAAACAAATTAGAACTACTAACATTGATTCTTGAGTCAAATGACACTAGAAGAAAAAATATATATAATGCATGGGGCTCAACAAAGCACTAGAAATATTAAAAGACTCATTCTTGGATTTTCCAACTAAACCTTAATATTTTTTCCATAAAATCTTTTAGAAGACTCCAGATTGGATGAAACTTGATTCATTGGAAAGTTGAAACATAGTGCTTTCCATACATCTACTATTTGACTATAATGAAGCACGGAATCATCGAAGCTCGGAAGAAAGTGACCCTCGAAATTCTGCCAGCAAAGATGAACTTAACCTCTAAGCAATTTTGCATTAAGTGTTGGATAAATCTTAATCTCCGTTAGATGTTCCTTCATTAGCTTTTTTTTTTTTTTGAATTTCAATAATTTATCCACTTATTGTAACTCATGTTTGGGGCTTTAATGCACAGGCTGTGGAAAGTTGGGTTACCCCTAATATGAGAACATCAGGCCTAGGTCCGATATTAAAACATACGAGCAAATGTCTGTGGATGCACATAAAGAATTGCTTGAGAATGGACAAAAATGTGTGAAGAGAACGGTAAGTTCACGTATGCTTATGTCACGGCCAAGAGGTTTCTGCAGCTAAAGGGTTGTGCCTTTCCAAGGAGGACCTCTTGCGATCGCTAGGATTCCTAATAAGAGCTCTTCTGAAATGTTCCAAGAGCGGATGATACAATAATTGAGCCAAAGTCTAGAATTCTCTTGCCATTAGTGTCAGTAGTTGGTAGGTTTGGCGGTACAATCTTGTCCGCCGGATGAAAAGTCGATCCATGGATGTAATCAGAGGGCCTCTAGTATAAGAAGAGGCACCATCCCCCTCATTTGTTATCATCCAACCATTCAGCAATATAAAGGCTCATTTCTTTCCAAAGCTTCTCTCTCTAGAAACTCTCTCTCTACGATTTGGGTGAGCGAGCAAGTGTGCATTCGATCGAGCAAGGCTTGGCTTAGGCATCTCGACTATCCAAGTCAATCCAAAAGTGCCTGAGTCGCCGCACGGTCATGATTCAATTGATCGGCCCATGACAAGTGGTATCAGAGCAAATGAGGGATCATTTTCAAGAGATTGAGGAGAACCAATTGTTCGAAAGAATGTTGAGCCAAGAAGCTGTCATGGATGGAGAGGCTATTCAAGTCAAGGAGAGTCGCGGCCAAACAAAGAAAGGAGAAGCCTCGATGGATGCCGTAGTTGCATTTAATGAAATGCTCGTGAAGGTCCGGAGTGCCATGGCCAAGTTCATGGAAGGACTCGATGACGTGAGACACTGCATCACAGAGGTTGAGGTCTTGCTCCATGAAGACTTCACAACTAACATCAACCAAGCTATAGCTCCGCTACACGACAAGGATGAAGCCCTCGAAGCATCGGTCGATGTACTAAGAGAGCGCGTCCAAGTGATAAAGGAAGAAAGCTCTTGTAGGGATGAGGTCGAAGACATGAAGGCGGAGATCCAAGAGCTCAAGACTGAGCTTGCCCTATGCAAGCTGAGCATCACCAATTGGTCGATGCCTACTCAAGCGGTACCCAAGCTAAAGGTGTCAAAACCCAAAGAATTCAAAGGCAACCGATTCGCCAAGGAGGTGGACAACTTCATTTGAAGCATGGAGCAATACTTTGGCACTGTCAACATTCAAGACGAGTTGATCAAGGTAAGAATCGCTTCAATGTTCCTTACTGATATTGTAATGCTTTGGTGGCACAATAGGTGTGACGAGACGAAGAGCGGCGCCGATCCCGTGGATATATGAGATGACTTCATGAGGGAATTCTGGGATTACTTCTTCAAGTTTGCTCAACAAGAAGTCTATAGCAAGCTCCATCGCCTCGAGCAAAGAGGCATGATCCGAGAGTACGTGAAGGAATTCACAGTATTCAAACTCCAAATTCGCAATCTAGGAGAGGAGGAGGCTCTTGGAGCGTTCATGGATGGACTCAAGCCATGGGAGAAACTTGAGATCAAACGACAAGACATGAAGAGTCTCGCGAGAGCGCTAAGCATGGCCGAGTCCCTCATCGACCTCACCAAAGCTAAGCCGAAGAATCGAGCAAGGGAGGTCGGATCGATCCTCCGAGGATGAAGGTGGAAGCACTCCCCATGCGCTGAAAGATCAAGGTGGCTGAGGCAAGACATGGGGAGAAGGATCGTCCAAGCCGTCCTCTTTACAAAAGGGTCGACCCCAAACGAACTGCACCACGAGTAAGTTCGACCAACCCCGCCATCTCCTTACTTCATTTGCAAAGGTCTGCATTGGAATCAAAAGTGTCCAAAGAAGGGCAAGATCAATGCCTTCCTTGCTATAGAAGAAGAGGAGGAAGAGGAGCCAAAGAAGAGAAGAGACAAATTTGACTTGGAGTGATGAAGTACGTCAATACCGTCCAAGCCCAATCATCGTCCAAAGAGAAAGAAGCCGTTTCATATACGGACATGTTCTTCGTGGAGATCGAGGTGTGTGGCCGAGCGCTATATGCCTTGGTTGACACTGGAGCCTCGAACATGTTTATGTCGACCAAGGTGGCGAAGGCCTTGGGACTTCACGTAGAGCCAACCTGGAAGTCATTCAAGACCATCAACTTGGATGGACTCAATGGCGTAAGATCAACTCCTGATGTGAATGTCCAAATTGGTGGATGGAAGGGCAAGCTGTCATTCGAGATAATTCCTCTTAATGATTATGATCTCATTTTGGGTATTGCAATTCTTCCATAGCATGAGATCCATGATTGACATGAGGACCAAGTGCATCATGATCCTCGATCCAAAATGCCCGGCGATGATCCCCATCATGAAAGGAGTGATTGACACAAAGACCATCGCCATGATCCTGTTGGAGAAATCTTCTTGAAATGTTTTGAAGCTGACAAAATGTTTCCATCAATCTAGTCTGAAGGTTTGCAGACTCTGCTGTTTAAAGTCTAAAGACCTCCGGACAGTCAGACTCAAAATTCAAAGTCTATCCTCATTGACAGTTTCTAATCTATTGAAGAAAGGCTATCCAGATCTTGATGTTTTATTAAGGATATGACCTTACCGACTAGAGAAGATATCTTGGCTAGATATGACATAACGGAATCCTTTTAATTAATCGAGATTGATTCAAAGATTAAGGATCCGATGATTGGCAAAATATTCTTGAAAAGTTCTACTTATAGAAACCGAGATTCTGATTGTATGGGCGAACAGGATTGATGGGCTATCGACATGTTCCTTTAATAGCTCGAATGATCTTTCTAATTGATTCCGTCCAACGGGTAGATTGGAGGAATTCCTTTGGTAAGTGCCAACAGGTATGATGGCATAAAGGAGTATATAAGAAAGACGTTCTAAGTTGTTCGAGGAGTGCGCGATAGAAGAATTCCAAAGTCTGAAGCTCTTTGTTGTTTAGTCAATTCATTTGAGCGAAATCTTGTACGCAAAAGAGAGTTTATATTTGTGAGAAACCTTGAGGAAGTGTGGTAGAACATCTACACTGTGGAATCAAGGAAAAGCTATGCTGTAACATCTCTTTTGTTTATAGTGGAATCTAGCCGATGGGCTGTCAGTGCGGAAGAGTGGACGTAGGCTTGGGATAAGCCGAACCACTATAAACCTTGTGTTTAATCTTCTCTTCCTTACTCTTTACTTTACTTTGATCATAATTCATTTTGGTTAAGCAAAAGAGTACTTCCTTTCTATCGTCTGCTTAGTATTGTTGTGGTATCTCGACAAATTATTTTTACACCTATTCACCCCCCTCTAGGTGTTTATACTAGCCATATCAATTGGTATCAAAGCCTGTGTACTCACTTTGTTTGAAGTGTTTTACTTTAGAGTTAAAGATCCATGTCTAGTATGTTGGCTCCAGGGCAGGTAGAAGGGCAAAAAAGGAATCATTCCTAAAACTACACCTATCTTAGAAAGAGGAAAAAAACTGTTGAGTCTAGTCAAATGACTCAGGAAGAGATAATCAAGAGACAAGCTCTTGATGCAAAAGTAATTTATTCATTATATTCGGCTTTATCTCCTACTAAATATAACAGAATATCTTCTTGTGTTACAGCTAAAGAAGTCTGGGATAGATTACATATTACCTATGAATGAACGATCGAGTGAAAGAGACCGAATCAACATTCTCCTCGGTCAATACGAAGCCTTTAGAATGAAATCGGGAGAATCTATAACCGACATGTTTAGTCGTTTTACAGATATCGTAAATGGTCTTGAAAATCAAGGTTAATTAATTTCTGGTCCCATGAAGGTAAACAAGCTACTGCGTGGACTCTCCAAGAATTGGAATCACATAAAGACCTCAATTAGAGAGATCCAAAGAATCATGCTACTATTTGTTGATGAATTGGTTGGAACTCTTCAGTCTTATGAAGTGGAACGAATCAATGAAGACGAAGACCCTAAAGGTAAGAAATCCATTGCATTAAAATCCAATGATGATTCTGATGTTGCAGATTCTGAAGACGATATGGATGATGAGGAGCTTGCTCTCATGATAAGAAGATTCAGAAAGCTGAACAGAAAAGGAAGAAGATTCAATCCAAGGAAACAAAGTTTTCAAAAGTAACAGACTAAGTCTGTTGAAGATGATGAATCAAATAAAGATGTAGTTTGCTTTGAATGTAAGAAAAAGGGACACATCAGACCCAACTGTCCTCTTCTGAGGAAGAAGAAAGGAAAAGCTGAAAAGTATCGAAAGGCTCTTAAAGTAGAAACCTGGAGTGATACAGAATGTGAAGAAAGTGATGATGATTATGCCAACATATGTCTGATGGCATAATCGGATTCAGATTCAAACTCGATATAGACTCGATTCAGACAGTGAATTTGAGGTGAGTAACTTCAAAATCCCTATTAAAGTTTCTAAATACATTGATGAGTTGTGTTTTAGTCTTAAGACTTTTCTTAAAAAGATTTCCGAACTCAAAAAGGAAAATTCTGCCTTAAAACAACAAGAAAATGTTTTGAAAGAAAAGGTGAAATGTTTAGATATGAATGTTTCTTCTCTTAGAGAAAGTGAAGATAATCTTTCAAAAGAAAATGCATTCTTGAAAACGATATCTCAAATATTTCCAAAAGATTTTCTATAAGATCTGAGAAACTAGAAAAAATATTTTCTGTTCAAAGACCTTATTTCAATAAATCTGGTTTGGAAATGACTGCTTAAACCATTCCTTTAATTGATTTTCCTAAAGTGAAGGAAAGAATCAAACAAAGACCCACAAGAGATGCTTACAAAAATCATTTTAAAAGGACTTTTGTAAAACCAGAGGTCGCAATGCTCTTAGATGTTCAAAGTACAATAGTGCAGATCATTTTGAAAAAGAATGTCCAATGGTTTAGAAACCTGTTAAGAAAGTATGGGCAAATACAGCATATTATACTAACACCAACGGACCCAAGAAAATATGGGTACCGAAGAAAGTTTGAGTTTCTTTTTTTTAAATGCAGGTCACTATCAAGAAAAAGGTAAAATGGTATTTTGATAGTGGATGCTCAAGACATATGACAGGAGATTCAAATTGCTTCATAAAGCTTGTTCAAGTGAATGGTGGAAAAGTCTCATTTGGAGGAAACAAAGACAAAGGAAAAATTATGGGATTTGGGGCTGTGAAGATTGGAAACCTCACAATAAGCAATGTTTCTTTAGTTGAATGACTCAACTACAATCTGCTCGTGTCGATCGGCTATGTGATACCGGTTTCAAAATCTACTTTCAAGAGGGTATATGTTCGGGAACCGGTAAAGACTCTACTCGAGTCATTTATGGGTCGAAGACATGGAAATATATACCTATTGGATGTGAAACCAAATGAATCGCAATGTTTAATCTCAATACAAGATGAAGCAAGCTTATGGCACAGAAAGCTTGAACACATCAATATGAAGAAGATAGCCAAAATTTCAGCAAAGAAGCTTATTCGTGGTCTACCCAATTTATCATACCAAAAGTCTGACCTATATACACCATGCATATTGGGAAAACATGTAAGAAATTCCTTTAAACCAATAAATCAAGTTTCCACTAACCGTGTACTGCAGCTTCTACATATGGATCTTTTTGGACCAACCAAAACACAGAGCATTGGAGGTAAGAAATATTGCCTAGTAATCGTGGATGATTACTCACGATTTACTTGGGTATATTTCCTGGCAAGTAAGTCTGAAACATTTTCTTATTTTGAAAAATTTGCTAAAAATGTTCAAAACGAAAAAGGATATGTTATTTCAAGTATAAGAACAGATCATGGAGGTGAATTTGAAAATCAAGATTTTACAAAGTTTTGTGATGAATCGGTTTTCAGCATTTGTTCTCCTCTCCATATACTCTAAAGCAAAATGGAGTTGTGGAAGAAAGAATAGATCGCTTCAAGAAATGGCTAAAACTCTTTTGATTGAAAGCAACATCTCTTTACGATTTTGGGCTGAAACAGTTTCTACAGCTTGTTATATTATCAATAGAGTTTTTCTAAGGCCTATTCTAGAGAAAACCCCCTATGAACTATTCAAAGAAAAGAAGCCTATTGTTTCATATTTTCATGTATTCGGATGTAAATGTTTTATACTGAAAAATGCAAATGATCGAGTTGATAAGTTTGAAGAAAAGTCAGATGAAGGCATCTTCATTGGATATTCAACCACAAGCAAAGCGTACATAGAGTCTACAACAAGAAGACTCAAACTATGGAAGAATCAATGAATGTCAAATTCCAGAATTCTATACAAAATGAATCTATTCAGACTCATCTTGAAGAACCTGAACCTACTCTAGACTCTACAAAGTCTAAATCTTAAGAAGCAACTCAGACTTTGAAGGACCAGCAGCAAGTGACTGTTAAAAATTCAAGTGAAGGAAGTGACCATCAATCTGACAAATTAACCAGCAAATGGAAGCATAAGTCCAGTCATCCTAAAGATCTTATCATTGGTGACATTAATGAAGGAATTCGCACAAGATCCAAAAGGCGTGAAGAGTTTAGTGCTGTGGCTCTTATTTCTGAAATAGAGCCCAAAAGCATAGATGAAGTTTTATCGATGAAAGCTGGATTGAAGCCATGCAAGAAGAGCTCGGCAATTCGGTATCAATGATGTCCGGGAATTGACTCCTAAACCAAAAGGTAAATCTGTTATTGGAGCTAAATGGGTTTCGAAACAAGATGGACGAGAAAGGCAAGGTCGTAAGAAACAAAGCAAAACTCGTGGCCAAGAGATACACGCAAGAAGAATGGATAGACTATGACGAGACTTACGCACCAGTAGCAAGGTTAGAAGCAATTCGTTTATTACTTGCATTTGCTTGTCATAAAAATTTCAAGTTATTCCAAATGGACATCAAAAGTGCTTTCCTAAATGGATTCATCCATGAAGAAGTCTATATGGAACAACCACACGGGTTTGAAGACCCAAGGAAACCGGACTCGTATTCGAGACTCAAAAAGGCCTTAAATGGCTTAAAACAAGCACCTCGAGTTTGGTACGACAGGCTGAGTAAGTTTTTAATTCAAAACGGTTTTATAAAAGATAAAGTAGACACAACTCTGTTTATCAAAAGAGAAAGCAAAATTTTTGTGCTAGTTCAAATATATGTCGATGATATTATGTTCGGATCTCCTAATGAAAGTATGTGCAAGAAATTCTCTAAGACTATGCAGGATGAATTTGAAATGAGCATGATGGGTGAGTTAATCTTCTTTCTCGGGCTTCAAGTGAAACAACTTAAGGAAGGAACTTTTATTCATCAAGAAAAATATGCTAATGATATTGTCAAAAAGTTTGGACTGGACAATTGCAAAAAGGCTGACATTCCAATGTCAAGTTCATTGAAGATAAACAAAGATGAAGGAGGAAAGAAAGTCGACCAGAAGCTATACAGGAGTATCATTGGCTCACTTCTTTATCTTACTGCTTCTAGACCTGACATTTTGTTTAGTGTTTGCATTTGTGCCAGATTTCAAGCAAACCCTAAAGAATCTCATTTAAATGCTGCAAAGCGTATTATCAAATACATTGCTTCAACTTCAAGCATCGACCTTTGGTATCTTAAAATGGGAGATTTTACTCTTCTTGGATACTCAGACGCAGACCTAGCCAGTTGCAAAGTTGATAGAAAGAGCACCTCGGGTACCTGTCAACTACTTGGAGGCAGAACAGTATCTTGGTTTTTAAGGAAGCAAAGTATAATAGCTCTCTCTATAGCAGAAGTAGAGTATGTAGCTCTTGGAAGTTGTTATTCACAAATTCTGTGGATAAAACAACAGCTAAGAGACTTTGGAATTGAAGATTCATGCACGGAGATTAACTGCGACAACACCAGTGCAATCAATCTTACCAAAAATCCAATTCTTCACTCAAGAACAAAGTATATAGAGATTCGACATCACTTCATTAGAGATCATGTTCAAAATGGAGAAGTTTCGATTCAGTATGTTGATTCAAAGAACCAAGCGGCGGATATATTCACAAAGCCTTTGGAGAAAAATCAATTTGAAATTATTTGTTCCGGACTCAACATTTTGAGGTTTGAAGAAGTTAAAGTCTAGAGACTCTCAGACTCGGGCAAACAAGACATTGACTGTAAGTTATTCTCTCTCTCGAATCTCATCTTGAAAAGGTACGATCATCAACCGTGTCTTATTATTGCTATCTTTAATTGACGTGATTATTGCAACATTTCCTTTTGAAAAAGAAGTTATTTTTGAAATGACTCTTTTCTCGGAAAAAAGGCAATTATTTTTTGAAAAGGCATCTTTTCACCTTCCTTTATGACGTTCCGTATGCCCCATTTTTAACTGATTATGCATTGTTTCTTCTTCTTCGCTTTACTCTCCAAAAACCCTAAAAAGCACCGATTTTCCAATCCTGTTTTCTTCTCTTGCCTAATCTTCGAAAAAAGTTGTCATCTTTCTTGGGAAAGTCAAGTAAGGAATCTTTCAAAGAGTGAGAAAGATGTTGTCTTCAAGAAATTCTTCAAGGATCGCAAGTAGGGGACCACGGCGAATGAGTGAGGGGCCTACTCACTTCGATCTCACCGAGGAAGAAGTGTCTCCAAATCAGCAACAGAGCCCACAACATTCTCAGCAGCGTCATTCTCCACCATCTAGTCCTCAGAATGTTGGTTATCAACAAAAGGAAGAAATCATTGAAGACACAGATCCTGTAAGAATTCAAAGGCCCTCTTTTATTTATAAGCTTTATCGTGCTTTAAAAGGGACTGGTACTCCATTGAACTACGTCGATGATTTTCTTAAAGACAAAGGATATGGGAATGAATATATCTTTTGCGAAAAATGAAAAGTTTGGGAATTGCTCGTAAAGGGGTGGCGAAGAATCCCTTGCAAATATCCCAAGTGATCCTCGTGATTGGGGATTTAATTCGAAAGATGGAAATGATGATGACAAATAGTACAGCCAATTTCAACCGAGGATGGGTATTGCGGCAGAAAATTAAGGAAAAAGGGAAGAGTTGTTTAAATCGAAGGAACAGAAGGATCTATACTCAAAATTGCTGAAGCGTGGGGTGATAAACCCTAAGAGTGTGGATTTTGATTTCCTTGATGCTGTAAATGTCAACTTGAGAGAAAAGTTTAGTTTTCTTCAACTTGAGCAGTTACGTTCGACACCACGAAGCTTATGCTGAATTAATCGCTTATTTCTATTCGAATCTTAGTTTTACGGATGCGAATAGATTCTCTTTCAGTATAAAAGATCAAGACTTTGTAGTGGATATGGATATGCTGGCAAATGTGTTAGGGGTTGAGAGACAAAGATATCAACCGATCAAAGTTTCTATTGCTCGTGCTACATTGGAACTTGTTAAGGACAGGAGAACAGAGGAAAAGATTTCCTACCTAAAGATGAGTGCGTTCAACATTCTGCTTCGCAAGATTGTGATCAATTGCCTCGGACCGAAATCAACTTCCAAGACTGATGTTTCAAGTTCAGAGGCAAAGCTAATGTATGCCATCATCACTGGGAAAAAGTTTTCTCTTCCTCACACTGTTATGTTCCACATGTATGGAGCAGTGGTGAAGGACAGAGGTCAACTTCCTTATCCAAGTCTTGTGACGAAATTATTCAGACATCTGAACATTCAACCTCCACAAATTCTTTGTGCTCGATCGTGTGATCATATGATGGTAGGGCTAAAAATGGTGACCAAGATGCGTCTGAATGAGCTAAGCAAGGCGTTGGAGAAATTTAAGGAGAAGACTCCTGTAAAGTCTCATCAAATCTCTTCTGCATCAAAAAGAAAAGGGAAGGAGCCCATGGTTGCTCCACCCAAGAAAAGAAGAGCTCTCATAGTGGAAGATGAAGATGATGACGACCTTACCATTTCAGCCATAACTTTGAAGAAGCTAAGTCGTACTGTTCTAGAATCAATGGAACAACATGAGACAGAAGGAGAGGAAAGAGAAGGACAAGAGAAAGAAGAAGAAGAAGAAAAAGACAGAGAAGAAGAAGAAAGAGCAGTTGGCGGAAAAGAAGCAGAGGAGGAAAGACTTGAAGAAGAAGAAGAGAGAATGAATCAAGAGGAATGAGGGCCTGAAAAAACACTCTTCTACACCTGAAGGCATAGAAACAGAGGGAGATAATGAGAAAAGAGGGATGTCAGCTGCTCTCCAGCCGACCCAGATTACATTCATGCCTCTCATTTTCCTAAAGAAGAACATGATGCTTCATTGCCAAATCTGCATGATTATTCTAATATGCCATCATCTCGCAGATCATCTTTGAAGCTTGACGCAAACCGACGGCTCAAGCAGATTTTCGAATTATGGATATTCTCTTGGAGATGCGCGGTCAAATCTATGCTCTAGGATACGAGGTTCAAAACTTGTAGAATGCAAGTCAAATTTCTTCAGGTTCTTTGAAAGATCAGATCCAAGCCCTCTCTGTTCAGATTCAGACTAATGCTAAGGGTGAGGAGGTTGCATAACTGAAGGAAGACTTGAAAAGGCTGGAAGGGATCGTTCAATCCATGGGAGATTTCCAGCTTGTCTGCGTTCCCAAGCAACCTTGACTTTATTCCATTTTCATCTCAACCTTTTTAATGCTGACAAAAAAGGGGAGAAGTGCAAGATTTGAATCAAACTTTAAATTTTTAATCATTTGGATTATTTTGGATTGATGTTTGACTTTATTTTTGTGTCTAGATTTGAATTTGGATTTGACTGCTATTAACTGTTATTGATATCTTATGGATGGCTTTATCATATTCAAGACTAACCTATTTTCAGTGGTTGCAGATTCTAGTGTTATTCATTTAGCCATTTATCTTTATAAGATATGTATATTTGTTTGAGAAATGTTTTGCAAGTCAAAGTTATCCAAATCTGCAGGAAAGTTTTGTCATCATCAAAAAGGGGGAGATTGTTGGAGAAATCTTCTTGAAATGTTTTGAAGCTGACAAAACGTTTCCATCAATCGAGTTTGAAGGTTTGCAGACTCTGCTGTTTAAAGTCTGAAGACCTCCGGATAACCAGACTCAAGATTCAAAGTCTATCCCCATTGACAGTTTCTAATCCGTTGAAGAAAGGCTATCCAGATCTGGATGTTTTATTCAGGATATGACCTTATCGACTGGAGAAGATATCTTGGCTGGATATGACATAACGGAATCCTTTTAATTGATTGAGATTGATTCGAAGATTAAGGATCCAATTATTGGCAAAATATTCTTGGAATGTTCTACTTATGGAAACCAAGATCCTGATTGTATGGGCGAACAGGATTGATGGGCTATCGACATGTTCCTTTAATAGCTCGAATGATCTTCCTAATTGATTCCGTCCAACGGGTAGATTGGAGGAATTCCTTTGGTAAGTGCCAACGGGTATGATGGCGTAAAGGAGTATATAAGGAAGATGTTCTAAGTTGTTCGAGGAGTGCGCGATAGAAGAATTCCAAAATCTGAAGCTCTTTGTTGTTTAGTCAATTCATTTGAGCAAAATCTTGTACGCAAAAGAGAGTTTATATTTGTGAGAAACCTTGAGGAAGTGTGGTAGAACATCTACATTGTGGTATCAAGGAAAAGCTGTGCTATAACATCTCTTTTGTTTATAGTGGAATCTAGCCGATAGGTTGTCAGTGTGGAAGAGTGGACGTAGGCTTGAGATAAGCCGAACCACTATAAATCTTGTGTTTAATCTTTTCTTCCCTACTCTTTACTTTACTTTGATCGTAATTCATTTTGGTTAAGCAAAAGAGTACTTCCTTTCTATCATCTGCTTAGTATTGATGTAGTATCTCGAGAAATTGTTTTTACACCTATTCACCCCCCTCTAGGTGTTTATACTAGCCACATCAGATCCGATGCCTTGACAAGAGTTTGAAGGCTGAGAAGAGCATGAGCAAGCCACAGCTAAAGTCGCCAACTATGGAGGAGCCAAAGGAAGAGTTGGATCCTCCTACTCCAACTCGCGACATGCCAATCCAAGTGTTGTTCCCCGAGGTTGAGTGCTTGTCGAGTGCCGTGCACAAGCTAGAGTTGGAAGAGTGTGGTCCACCATTCGAGCGACTTATAACAAAGCGGAATTGGAACAAGAAAGCTCGTGCCCGTGCCAAGAAGGCTGCCCTTCGAGCTATGAGTGACAAGGGCGTCGCTCGAATGAGTGGGGGAGAATGTCATAGCCAAGACGTTTCTACAGCTAAAGGGCCGTGCCTTTCGAAGGAGGATCTCCTGCGATTGCTAGGATTCCCAATAAGAGCTCTTCCAAAATGTTCCAAGGGCGGGCGATACAGTAATTGAGCCAAAGTCTAAAATTCTCCTGCCATTAGTGTTGGTAGTTGGTAGGTTTGGCGGTACGATCTTGTCTGCCGGATGAAAAGTCGATCAATGGATGTAATCAGAGGGCTCTAGTAAAAGAAGGGGTGCCCTCCTCCTCATTTGTAATCATTCAACTATTCAACAATACAAATGCTCATTTCTTTCCAAAGCTTCTCTCTAGAAACTCTCTCTCTACAATCCGGGCGAGCGAGCGAGTGTGCGATCGATTGAGCAAGGCTTGGCTTAGGCATCCCAACTATCTAAGGGTGTCAACGGTTCGGTTCGGTTTGGGTTTTTGAAAAACCAAACTGAACTGAACCGTTAGAAAATCTTCCGAATCAAATTAAATGAGACCCGAACCAAATATGAACTGAACTGAAATTTCGGTTCGGTTCAGTTTTTCGGTTTTTGGTTTTCAACTTTTGGTTTTCGGTTCTTTTTTTTTTTTTTTGTTCTTTTTTTCATTTTTTTTTTCATAAATTTCCTAACATTGCTGAAAGTGCATCATGAGATAGAACTTCCCAAAACGTATAACTAAAAGCTCAAGTAGTTTGCCAAAGTTACCACAAACATTAAGCTAGTGTCAAGTGACCACGATGCTCATTAGAATAGAGAGGTGGCAAGAAAACATACCTACAACCTTTTGGCGATGCGCAAAGGACACCATCTCCTTGTGGGTGAACAGCCATTCTATAAGGCAATTCCGAACCAGTGCCGACCTTAGTGACCTGAAGTACACAAGATAGAGTAGGGGCTCCAGTTATGAGGCTAATAACCCAGAAAGTGCAGATGGTAATTGGAATTAAATTGCTCATAAAATGAATGATGCACTGAAAATAAATATTCCATATCCAATTACAGACATGAAAATGCAGATGATTCCCCAGCATTAAACTTGACCGGTACACTGCCTCAATCCATTACAAAGTCAACATCAAAGCCAATGGCGAAGAGAAACGATCAAAGACAATGTATGACTCAGAACCAATCAATGGCTAAAACACTCAACAACTCCGATTCAGTTCAATATCTGGTCGAACATTAGGCTTCAATCCCTCTGCCTCCAAACGCCCAAACGCCCCAGGCGCGTGCACACAGGAATTATGGAGGCCAGGGTACTCACATTAGGCTTCAATCCCATAGCGCGGATCTTCCCGAAAAGCTCCAGCGCTTTCTCGTGGAGGCCATTTCAAGAAGAGCTGGCGATCAGGGCATTCCAAGAAACCAAATCCGGCTCAGGAATTAAACCAATCAGCTTGTCTGCAACCTCTAAACGACCGGTCTTCGCGTAGAAATCCAACAACGCGGTCTGCACCACAACATTGGCCTCAAAGCCAGCTCTCAGAGCGATGCAATGCACCTCCCAGCCGACATCGAGAGCGCCAAGAGTGGAGCAAGCCTTGAGCACGAAAGGAAGAGTGAAGCTGCTGGACGGGCAGCCGAAACCTCGGCATTTCCCGTAGACCCACATGACTTCCTCGTACAACCCGTGATCGCAGAGACCCCTGACTATCGAATTCTGCAACGGTAGAGTCACTCTGCGGGTACCCAAGAAAGAAGATAGCGCTAGACTCGGATAGCCCAGACGGAAGCTAGGAAGCTCGAAACAACGCCACGAGTCTCCCTCCCTCTCCCTCTCTCTCCCTCTCTCTATATCTCTCTTTCTGTATATCTCTCTTTGTATCTCTCTCTCTCTCTCTCTCTGTCTTAGGATCAAACCATTCGAAGAAGGGAAGAGAAGACGCGGACCCAGATGACGACGTACGCCCCCTTGCATTCGCGACGACACAGCACGATCAAGGTCAGCCAGCATTCCCCACCCAAAGAAGAGCACAAATACTCGATTCTTCAGGAAACAGCAACAGCAGGAGCTATAACACGGCGAATCTATCCACATTGAGGATGAGGTGAGGGTTGAACCAATGAACCAGATGCGGTCGATGGTGGGGAGGAGGGCATCAAGGGGAGCAGGACATGCTCGGGCACGTCCCTCAATCGGTCGCCGTCCTTGTTGCCGTCGCTGTTGCCGTCCCTGCCGCCGTTGCCGTCCCTGTCGCCGCCGTCGTCGTTGCACCTTCAAGTTGACCAAGACAAGAGGAGATGGGAGAGAATTAGAAATAGGGCTTGCCGGTTTGGTTAATGGTTTTATTTGGTTTAATTCGGTTCGGTTAACCGATAAAAACAAAACTGATAAAAAAAATTTCGATTTTTGATGAAAACCGAACGGAATGAAAACCGAACAGAAAAAACCGAATTTTTTGGTTCAGTTCGGTTCGATTTTCGGTTCGGGTCTTGACACCTCTACAACTATCCAAGTCGATCCAAAAGTGCTTGAGTCACCACACAATCACGATCCCAATTGATCGGCCCGTTGGATACTTGTGTCAACTCTAATAGCCTCAATATTGTTCACTGCTAATATGTCTTTGCTTAAAATATGTTGGCAGTGATAAAGGCCTATGGCAGTCAAGAGTGTTCTATGTCATGCTTTTCGCAATTATGGATGCGATAGGTTTGTTATATGATGGCCATCTTGCTATTCCCCAACATTTTATTTTCGCGGTATGAGCCACTAGATTTTCTTGACTCGTTGCTAAGAGGATCAGAATGGGCTTTAGTTTGCTCTTCCTCTCCTTGACTTTCATGATGATTGCCTTCGCTGGAGCTCTCTCACTTGCGCAACTCCCGTGGGTTTTGGACAGGCAACTCCCCCAGTGGATTTTGATTGTCCTTATCATAGAGGTCTATCTCCCCTGATTGTATTTGAAATACTTCAGCTTCCCCTGCTACTCCAAATGGATAAATCCCCTGATGGACCTTGCATCTTTCATTCCGAAGACATTTGGAGGTGAGGCATAATTATTGGACGAGATCATTGGACGAGATCACGTGATTGACGAATTTGGTTCGAGGGTGTAGGACTTTGGTACAGTTGGTTATAGCTGGAAAAATGCGATACCTGATGTATTCCCTCGAAGTATAAGAACAATTATTATGCAGAGTTATGCTTCCCTACCTTGATATGAAACATCTATTTATGGAATGATTTGATAAAGTTAAAGTTTTAGCCTATAGATATTTCAAAATAGATTCTCTATATGCATAGACAACAATTTTACACGTTTAGTACCAAAATATGCACAATCATGGAATATTATTTTCTTGAGAAAAGTTTTGCTTAGCTTTTATTTTTATAATTTAGATGCAAGAATATCTTCTTCAACTAAGATATTCAGCCTCCATACTCTTAGGGTGTGTTTGGGAACTTGCCAGACAGTAATTTTTTTTATTTTTTTGTTTCCAAAAGTAGATTTAGAATATAAATTCATTTGGTAAATCTTTTGCTCCCAGGAATAGATTTGGAATAGAATCGAGAAGTAAAAAAAAAGCTGGTGATTCTTTATTCTTGGGAATAATTATAGAATTGAGCCAACCAATTTTTTCTCTTTTCTTTTCTTTTCTTCTTGTTCTTCTTCCTTCTCTCTTCTTCTACCATTGCCGTCAACCATTGCCGCCGCCGCCACCCACCACCGCCGGTCGTCGGCAACCAATTAGGCGAGGTTCGACAAGCTCGCCAGAGGCTCGCTAAGCCAAGATGAGGTATGGCAAGTTCTTTGATGGCCAAGCGAGCCTCCCCTACCACCTGCTAGCCTTGCCTCGGTCAGGCGAGACTCGACCTTGCCCAGATCTGGTGAGGCCGAGCTCATCCAATCGCCGATGGGGCTTGACCTCGTCGGGTCACCGTGAGGTCGGCGTCACCCGACCAAGGCGAGGCCAACCTCATGGTAGCTCGATGAAGTCGAGCTCGGTCTCGCTAGATCTAGGCAAGGCTGTTCACCCAACCAAGGCTCAATCAAGCTTTGTCCAACTACCAAAGAGGCTCAACCGATGAGGTGTGGCCTTGTCGAGGGCCGACGACGCTCCAACAAGGTCACCGACTCTAATCTAGCTGATCGCCGAGTTAACAACTAGCCAAAACTTGAAGAAGAAGAAGAAGAAGAGAAAAAAAATAAAAGAAGAAAAAAGTAATAAAATTATTAAAAAGTTCAAAGAAAATGATTTGGAGTAGAATTTTTGAGAACACTACCAAAGGCAATTCTATGTAGGAATAGAAATTTTGGATAGTTACAAAATTCCTTAAAATAATTAAAAATTATTCTCATAAATAAAATCGAAAATTAATTATTTGGGTTAATACCCTAAAAACCCCAAACTTGTACACATGTGATAAATTTACCAAAAACTAATTTTTTGACAATCAACAACCCCAAATTGGTACACCTTTGACAAATTTACCACGAACTAATATACTTGTAGCAAATTTACCATATGTTAGTTTCTGTTAAATTTTATTGTTAAATTACTAAGTTAAATGACACGTGATAATTAACTGGTGTATTAATTTGTGATTTTACTTTCCGTTTGACATAGATATACAATTGTTGTGATTTTTGTAGTATTAATCCAAATTAAGGAAGGTATATTTGTCACAAATGTACTAGTTTAGGTTTTTTTGGTAAAGATCAGTTTAGGATTTTTGGTAATTGAATGAATTAGTTTTTGATAAATTTGTCACAAGTAAATCAGTTTTGAGTTTTTTATGGTCAAGCGAGGTAAATTTATCACGGATATACTAGTTTGGATTTTTTTATGATCAAAAAATTAGTTATGGGTAAATTTGTCACACGTATACCGTTTGGAATTTTTCAAAGCATTAGCCCTAATTATTTCTCATCATAAAGTATTTCTAAAAACATAATGGATATCAAACATGTGACATCCCGATTTTTCTTAATTTTATTTTCAATCAATTGAGTCGGGCAATTCATCTATGCATGTAGTTCGTCTCTCTGAGTCAGCCACTCACGAGGGAACTGGTCTATTGAGTGAAGCAATTAAGGGATTTTGATGCGTCAGACTTGGGGACTGATCACCCTCGGATCGGATGTAAGAAAATTTCCCCAAAAGCTACTCGGTGGATTAGGCGCGCTGAAATTGCACTAGATTGAATTCAACCGTAAAAATTGGGATTGAATTTAGAAGTTGGAAGCCCGGTCATGTCACACATCTTATTAGGATCATGGGATAATTTTTGTGGATTTTAATTGGATTCAATTAGAAAAGAATTGAAAGAAAAATTGAAGAAATTGGATGTACAAGGATTTGGACCTTGGCGGAAATGATATTGCACCTATTGAAGAATGTTGAGGGAGAGGAGATACTGGAAGATGACATCATGGGGGTGATGTCATGCTGATGGGAGCCAAGCGAATGGGGTGTTGACAAGTGGCGAGAGCCCATTGGCCCTCATAAAGTGGGGTTTTTCCCTCTCACCTATCAACATCATCTTCTTCCTTTGGACTTTGGAAGAGAGGGAACCAGCGAAGGGGAGCTACCTATCGACCAGCTAGCCGTGCATCGCTTCCCCCACCGTCCGTCGTCGTCAAGCCGAGTCGCCATTGCCGCCGCGTCGTCCCGCGCTTGCCAGCCCCGCAACCGTCTCTCCCTCTACTCAGCCCCTTTGTCGCCACGCCAGCAGCTTCGGCCATCCCCAGCAGCTTGTTGCCGCCGCCCTCCTTCAACCAAGCCGCCAACCGTCGACACGAGCCACCGCCTAGATAGCCGCGCCTCTCCTCCGTCCCTACCGCCTCTAGCCGTCGCCGTTCTTCCTCTTCTCGGCCTTGTCGTGCAGCAAAAAGAAGTGGGTCTCACAACTCGGTTGAGGCCCATTTCGGCCGTCTTCCAGGCCCTAGAAGCTAGGCCCGCCTTTGGAAAAGTCAATCCCGACGTCGCCCCCGTCATTTTGGTCCAAGCGGCGAGTTAATCAAGTAAGTTTAACACACTAAACCCTAATTAGAGCGTTAATAATGCCCTAAGTGTGTTTAGTTTGAATTAAGTAAGTTTAGGTGGGTAGATTAGTATATTTAATTATAAATTGGGTTAAGAGGTTAATTTATATTAAAGTATGTTTAATTAAGGTTAAAAGAGGTTATTTAATGTTAAGTCTTGATGGGACATAATAGGATTTTAGTTTTGAATTATTTAATTGCTTCTAAATTATGGATAATATAATATTATATTATAGTCCGAAATTATTTAAATATTATTAAAAAAAGGGAAAAATTATTTTTGACCCCAATTGCTCAGAATTTCGTGCCGATCGCTACTGTGCATTTAGAATTTGAAATTGATGATTGGTTGTGGCGAATTGAGTGTGATTGTGATAAATGGGGATTCTTTATAAAATTCTAAGTGCGGAAATTGATGGGATATTGGCAGTGATTAACCACCTATTAGAGGTCGTGCCCAGTGAGGCCGTGATGGACCACCTATGAGAGGTCGTGCCTAATAGGATCGTGATGGACCACCTATGAGAGGTTGTGCCCAATAAGGCCGTGATTGACCACCTATTAGAGGTCGTGCCCATCGGGCCGAGATCTACCACCTAATTAAAGGCCATGCCGAGTGGGGCTGTGATTGCCACTAGTTATTAAACCTTCATATAGGGTCATGATTTGAAGCAGTAATTGATTTGCTAGAATGACATGTAATCGGCTGAGTCGATTGATCGCTGAGATGATCCAAGTGATTGAATTGTTCTGATAATGTGATTGTGCCTTAGTTGTTTGATTATCAGAATTGTACGTAGTTGAATTATATAAACTATGGTAACCTGCATATGCAGGCTAATGCGAGGTAAGTCTTCTTGATGTCGTGGCTAGGTCACTATGGGGCGTATTTACTTTCTAATAGGGGTTTAGGAGGGGTGAACTTGCTGAGACAAAGTCTCATCCCGGTTTAGGGAAAATATTACAGGACCGTAAATGGCGGTACCCCCGGTGGAGAGTGGCATGCCGACGGAGATTGACCAAACGACGTAGACTGCTCTTGACCCTGGAAGTCCTTAGGTCTATTAGTTGGTTAGGTCCATTGTCTGGGTCCAGGTGACCGTGGATGTCAAGGTACCTTATATGTTTAGGGCTTTGTTTTGTTTTGGAGTCGATGGCGTTAGGGTTGGCCCACTGGATAACATGGACATTCCGTTGGCTGTGATGAACGCCATTTTGGGTGAAGGCGTGGCGGATCTTCCTGACGATAGAATGATCAACGCATCGCCCCCGGCCTCTTGGGTGACAGATCCTAAGAATGTGGGATCATCGAACGAGGCCGACCAGTAGTCTTAGGACTGTTCCTCTTTTTGGTGGACGGATCCATGTTGTGTAGATTGACCCTTTTTTATGCACATAAACTCTTACCCATTTTTGGTGCATATAGTATTTGGATCATGTTTGTGTATGTAAACCCTAGAATGATGATGATGTATGAAGGTATGTTTGTTTAATTTTGAATTTTTTTTCCTACTGTCCTATCCCGTATGTTCTTGTTAGGGGTTTCTTAGCACGTTTCACATGCGCATAATAATTTAAAATGGGGTCGGCGACACTACTTGGGAATGTCGCATTTACATGAACATGACGGGTTGTTCACGTGTCTCGAGGTTCGGGGCGTGACATCTCCGTTTAAGTGGTATCAGAGCATGGTTTGTGTATGCAGTGATAAGGGCGAGGAGTCAGGGGATAGTTAGTAGGAAGAACTCTTCATATCCTAATGCTTGTGATTGTTAGTTGTTTGTTAACTTAGTTGTGAGGTTACTCAAATTCTAATGTGCTATTGGAATTCGCCAATAGGCATCTGTATTGAGCCTACAGCATGAGTGACCGAGTGCCAAGAGCTGCTGGGAAGAGAGTAGCAAGCCCCGTGTTTTGGGGTGGGTCTTCATTGAGGAGTGGTGCCTGTGGTGCCCTGGGAGGAGCGTAGGCCAGGATCAATGCGAGTGGGGCAACTTTGCCTCCAAATGATGCCGCAACCCCAGAGGATCCGAGGTTTATTGGAATCATGCATATGCTTGAAGCGATGAGAGATAGGATGGATCGGCAAGCTGCTGCTATCGCCACCGCAGTGAACACTGCCAATGCCGCCAATGCCACTGTTACTGCCGCCGTAGCTACCACCGCACCGGTTGCCGAACTAGAAGAGGAACCTGATGAAATTCCACCTGAGGATGTGGCTGCTAGGAGGCCTAGACAAAAGTTGGTACAGCATTTTCTGAGGTTGAATCTGCCAACGTTCACGGGAGCAGGAGACCCCGAAGCTGCAGCATTATGGATCCTGGAGTTAGAGAATGCCTTTGAGTTACTGTTGTGCCCTGAAGCAAAAAAAGTTGTCCTGGTAGCCTATCAGTTGAGGGGGATTGTAGCTACATGGTGGAAGACTAACAAAAGGATAGTGTTCCCTGAAGGTGTGAGTCCAAAGTGGAATGCTTTTCTTGAAGTCTTCAATGAGAAGTACTTTTCTTACTGTGCCAGAGAGGTGAAGATGGCAGAGTTTCAGTGCCTTCGTCAAGGTGCCATGTCAGTTGATCAGTATGAAGCGAAGTTCGTCGAACTGTCGCAGTATGCCCCTGAGTTGGTCCAGCGACCGTCAGACCAAGCTTGAAGGTTTAGAGATGGGTTCCGACCGGAGGTGAGGAGCTTGTTGGTACCACTAGATTTGAAGGAGTACAATGACCTTTACAAGTGGGCCCAGAGGATCAAGAAAGACCAGAATGAGAGAGCTACTGCATCTGGGTCCCGGTATAATTCAAACAGAGATGATAATCAGTTTGGGAAGAGGCCAATGCCTGGGGGAAGGTACCATGTTCCACCCAGTAGGAAGGGTGGAGTGGGGAAGTTATCATCGAGCTTCAATGGAGCATGTCATTCATGTGGAAGGCAACATGGCTCAGCCCCGTGCCCTCCTAGGACGGGTGCCTGCTATGAGTGTGGCCAGCAGGGTCACATTGCTAGGGTTTGTCCTAGGAGACAGATGAGATAGCCTCAGTTTCCGTCGCCGCCACCGCTGGGTCAGAACAGAGGATTCACACCGCAGATCATGCCGCCGGGTGGATTGAACCGACCTCCAGCTCATGGAAGAACTTATGTGCTCACTGAGGGCGGGCGGAGGATGCGCTAATGTGGTCACAGGTATGGTCTTGCTGAACGACCAACCTGCTTATGCTTTATTTGATACTGGAGCTTCGCATTCGTTTATAGCTGAAAGATTTGTTAAGTTGGTAGAATTAATTCCTGAATTATTAGAATCTATGGTTAGTATATCTACTCCGTTGAAAGATAAAGTGTTAACTACAGTAGGTTGCCTTGGTTGCAAGTTACTGATTGGTGAGCGAAAGGGGAGGATAGACTTGATAGTCCTAGCCATGTATGATTTTGATGTGATAATTGGCATGGACTCGCTCACCAAGCAACGAGCTAAGATGGATTGTTATCGCAAGGCGATTCAGTTTAACCCATTAGAGGGTGAGAGGTTCGAATTCATTGGGAGTCGAGGAGGACCCTCAATTTCCTTAATCTCATCGCTCGAGGCAACTCACTTGCTAGGCAAGGGTTGCCAAGGTTACCTGGTGACTGTCGTGGACATGATAGTAGAGGAGTCGAAGATAGAAGACATTCCAGTGGTGCAAGAGTTCCCAGATGTGTTCCCGAAAGAATTACCGGGTTTGCCGCTAGAAAGAGAGATAGAGTTTGTAATTGAGTTAGCTCCTGGGACCGAGCCTATCTCCAAAGCTCCTTACCGAATGGCTTTGTCAGAGCTTAAGGAACTAAAGGTGCAAATGCAAGAGTTGTTGGATAAAGGATTTATACGTCCAAGTGCATCACCTTGGGGAGCACCGGTGTTGTTTGTGAAGAAGAAGGATGGTTCATTACGCTTGTGCATCGACTACTGACAGCTCAACTAGGTGACAATTAAGAACAAGTATCCATTGCCAAGGATTGATGATTTGTTCGATCAGCTTCAACGAGCGTCGATATTTTCTAAGATCGACTTGAGGAGGGGGTACCATCAGCTAAGAATCAAGAAGGAAGATATACCGAAGTCGGCGTTCGTACTCGATACGGCCATTACGAGTTTACTGTGATGCCGTTTGGGTTGACGAACGCCCCAGCTGCTTTCATGGACTTGATGAATCGGGTGTTCAGAGAGTATTTAGATCAATTCGTAATTGTCTTCATCGAAGACATCCTGATGTATTCAAGGCGTACTGAGGATCATGAAAGGCACTTAAGAATAGTGCTTCAGACTTTGAGAGATCACAAGTTGTACGCTAAGTTCAGTAAGTGCAAGTTTTGGCTAACTCGTGTGGCTTTTCTAGGTCATGTTATCTCTGGAAAAGGAATCTTAGTGGACCCAACCAAGATTGAAGCAGTGATCAACTGGCTGAGACCAACTACAGTGATAGAAATCAGAAGTTTTCTAGGTTTAGCGAGGTATTACAGATGGTTTGTAGAAGGGTTTTTAGTGTTAGCATCGCCGATGACGAGACTGCTGAAGAAGGAAAAAAAGTTTGTATGGTCAGATAAGTGCGAGCGTAGTTTCCAAGAGCTCAAGCAAAAGCTAACTACCGCACCTGTACTTACTATTCCATCTGGCCCAGGAGGATTTGAAATCTATAGCAATGCGTCGTTTAAAGGATTGGGTTACGTATTGATGCAACATGGTAGGGTTGTTGCGTATGCGTCCCGTCAGTTGGACTTAGAACTTGTAGCGATCATCTTTGCCCTTAAGATTTGGAGGCACTACCTGTGCGGAGAAAGATTCCAGATCTTCACTGACCACTAGAGTCTTAAGTACTTATTCTCTCATAATGAGTTGAATATGAGACAGCGCCGATGGATGGAACTCCTAAAGGACTATGACTGTGAGATTTTGTATCATCCCAGAAGGGCGAACAAGGTTGCCGATGCATTGAGCAGGAAGTCTTCAGTTGCACATATGGTACTCAAGGAATGGAGTCTACTCGAGGGAGCACGAGATTCGGGTTTCAAGTTTGAAGTAGGCCACCGTTCGAACCTTATGCCCACCCTTAGAATTGAGCCGAAAGTTCAGGTCAGGATTAGGACACTTCAGCAGACGGATCCGGATATTCAGAAAATCGTACAAGAGGATACCGAGAAGAGGAAAGCTGACTTCCAGATTTCTGATGATGGAACGTTGAGGTTCCAAGGACGATTAGTTGTACCTAACGATGTGGAGCTTAGGGAGGAGATTTTATCATAAGCACACCATAGCAGTTACAACATTCATCCTCGCAATACCAAGATGTATCAGAATCTGCGTCAACACTACTGGTGGTGTGGCATGAAGGCGGATATCGCCAAGCATGTCGCCAAGTGTTTGACGTGTCAGCAAGTGAAAGCTCAGCATTGCAAACCAGGAGGACTTCTGCAACCACTTGAGATCCCAGAATGGAAATTGGAGCATATCACGATGGACTTCGTGATAGGATTACCGAGGAGCCAGAGAGAAAATGATTCGATTTGGGTAATAGTTAACAGACTAACAAAATCGGGTCACTTCATTACAATTCGAAGGGACTTGAGTTTGGATAGACTCGCAGACCTATATGTACGTCAAGTAGTTCGTATGCATGGAGTGCCGGTCACAATTACTTCAAACAGAGACCCGAGGTTCACCGCCGCTTTTTGAAAGAGCTTGCAATCTGCTTTAGGAATGAAGCTGCAATACAGTACGGCCTATCACCCACAGACTGATGGCCAGTCTGAGAGGACAATTCAAACTCTTGAGGACATGCTGCAAGCTTGCATCTTGGACTTCAAAGGAAGCTGGGAGGAGCAGCTTCATCTGGTCGAGTTTGCCTACAATAACAGTTATCAGCAGAGTATTCAGATGGCTCCTTTCAAAGCGTTGTATGGCAAAGCGTGCAGGACGCCAATGTGTTGGGATGAGGTCAGAGAAAGAAAGATCACCGGTCCAGAGTTAGTACAGCAGTTAGTGGAAGCAGTTGCAGTTATCAGAGACAGACTAAAGACCGCTCAGAGTCGACAGAAAAGTTATGCTGATAAGCGTCGGAGGCCATTGGAATTCCAAGTTGGTGAGCACGTCTTCTTGAAGGTGTCACTGGTGAGAGGTACTTCCCGCTTTGGCAAAAAAGGGAAACCAAGCCTGAGGTACGTAGGTCCCTTCGAGATTTTGGAAAGAATAGGGACTCTAGCGTATCGTCTTGCATTGCCGCCGAAGTTATCACGGGTGCACAATGTCTTTCAGGTGTCGATGTTGAGGAGATATGAACCTGACCCGACCCACATTCTAAATTTCGAGGAATTAGACATGGACGACAAGGTGTCGTACGTTGAAAGCCCGGTTCAGATTGTGGATCACAAAGAGCAAGTTCTGCGCACTAGGACCATCCCAATGGTCAAAGTGGTCTAGCAACACCATGGCACTGAAGAAGCAACTTGGGAGACTGAAGAGTCGATGAGAGAATTGTACCCCCACCTTTTTTAGCAAAGTGTGTAATAGTTTAAATTTCGAGGACGAAATTTTTATAAGAGGGGAAGAGTTGTGACATCCCGATTTTTCTTAATTTTATTTTTCAGTCAATTGAGTCGGGCAATTTATCTATGCATGTAGTTCATCTCTCTGAGTCGGCCACTCACGAGGGAACTAGTTTATTGAGTGAAGTAATTAAGGGATTTTGATGCGTCGACTTGGGGACTAATCACCCTCGGGTTGGATGTAAGAAAATTTCCCCAAAAGCTATATAGTGGATTAGGCGCGCGAAATCACACCAGATTGAATTCAATCGTAAAAATTGGGATTGAATTTAGAAATTGGAAGCCCGGTCATGTCACACATCTTGTTAGGATCATGGGATAATTTTTGTGGATTTTAATTGGATTCAATTAGAAGAGAATTAAAAGAAAAATTGAAGAAATTGGATGTACAAGGATTTGAACCCCAGCGGAAATGATATTGCACCCATTGAAGAATGTTGTGGGAGAGGAGATAGTGGAAGATGACATCATGGGGGTGATGTCATGTTGATGGGAGCCAAGCGAATGGGGTGTTGACAAGTGGCAAGAGCTCATTGGCCCTCATAAAGTGGGGTTCTTCCTTTGGACTTTGGAAGAGAGGGAACCAACAAAGGGGAGCCGCCCATCGACCAGCCAACCGTGCGTCGCTTCCCCCACCGTCCGTCGTCGTCATGCCGAGCCGCCGTTGCCGTCACGTCGTCTCGCGCCCGCCAGCCCCGCGACCGTCTCTCCCTCCACTCAGCCTCTCCGTCGCCGTGCCAGTAGCTTCGACCATCCCCAGCAGGTTGCCGCCGTTGCCCTCCGTCAACCAAGCCGCCAGCCGTTGCCACGAGCCACCGCCCGGACAGCCGCACCTCTCCTCCGCCCCTACCGCCTCTAGCCGTCGCCGTTCTTCCTCTTCTTTGGCCTCGTCATGCAGCAAAAAGAAGTGGGTCTCACAGCCCGATTGAGGCCCGTTTTGGTCGTCTTCCCGACCCTGGAAGCTAGGCCCGCCTTTGAAATGTCGATCCCGGTGTCAACCTCGTCATTTTGGTCCAAGTGGCGAGTTAATCAAGTGAGTTTGCCTCACTAAACCCTAATTAGAGTGTTAATAATGCCTTGAGTGTGTTTAGTTTGAATTAAGTAAGTTTAGGTGGGTAGATTTGCATATTTAATTATAAATTGGGTTAAGAGGTTAGTTTATATCAAAGTATGTTTAATTAAGGTTAAAAGAGGTTATTTATTGTTAAGTCTTGATGGGACATAATAGGATTTTAGTTTTGAATTATTTAATTGCTTCGAAATTATGGATAATATAATATTATATTATAGTCCGAAATTATTTAAATATTATTAAAAAAAAAAAGGGAAATTTTATTTTTGAACCCGGTTGCTCAGAATTTCGTGCCAATTGCTACATTTGTGCATTTAGAATTTGAAATTGATGATTGGTTGTAGCGAATTGAGTGTGATTGCAATAAATAGGGATTTTTTTATAAAATTCTAAGTGTGGAAATTGATGGGATATTGGCCATGATTAACCACCTATTAGAGGTCGTGCCCAGTGAGGCCGTGATGGACCATCTATAAAAGGTCGTGCCTAATAGGGCCATGATAGACCACCTATGAGAGGTCGTGTCCAACAAGGCCGTGATTGACCACTTATTAGAGGTCGTGCCCATCAGGCCGTGATCTACCACCTAATTAAAGGTCGTGCCGAGTGGGGCCATGATTGCCACTGGTTATTAAACCTTCCTATAGGGTCATGATTGGAAGCAATAATTGATTTGCTAGAATGACATGTAATCGGCCGATTCGATTGATCGCTGAGACGATCCAAGTGATTGAATTGTTCTGATAATGTGATTGTGCCTCAATTATTTGGTTATCAGAATTATACGTGGTTGAATTATCTAAACTGTGCTAACCTAGAGATGAAGGCTAATGCGAGTTAAGTCTTCTTGATGTCGTGGCTAGGTCACTATGGGGCGTATTTACTTTCTAATAAGGGTTTAGGAGGGGTGAACTTGCTGAGACAAAGTCTCATCCCGGTTTGGGGAAAATATTACAGGACCGTAGATGGCGGTACCCCTGGAGGAGAGTGGCATGCCGACGGAGATTGACCAGACGACGCAGACTGCTCCTGACCCTGGAAGTCCTTGGGTCTATCAGTTGGTTAGGTCCATTGTCTGGGTCCAGGTGACCGTGGATGTCAGGGTACCTTATATGTTTAGGGCTTGGTTTCGTTTTGGAGTCGATGGCGTTAGGGTTGGCCCACTGGATAACATGGACATTCCATTGGTTGTGATGAACACCATTTTAGGTGAAGGCGTGGCGGATCTTCTCGACGGTAGAGTGATCAACGCATCGATCCCAGCCTCTTGGGTGACAAATCCTGAGGATGTGGGATCGTCGAATGGGGCCGACCAGTAATCTTAAGACTGTTCCTCTTTTTGATGGACCGATCCATGTTGTGTAGACTAACCATTTTTTATGCACATAAACTCTTACCCATTTTTGGTGCATATAGTCTCTAGATCCTGTTGGTGTATGTAAACCCTGGAATGATGATGATGTATGAAAGTATGTTTGTTTAATTTTGAATTGTTTTTCCTGCTGGTCATATCTTGTATGTTCTTGTTAGGGGTTTCTTAGCACGTTCCGCATGCGCATAATAATTTAAAAACAGGTCAACGACACTACCTGGGAATGTCGCATTTACATGACCATGGCGGATTGTTCACGTGTCTCGAGGTTCGGGGCGTGACGAAACACACCCTTAATGTCATAGAATGAATTATGTTAAACATTCATTACCAAATTATAGGTAATAATGCAATATGACATTTTAAAATTTAGTTTAACTTTTTAGAGCCAAGATGTTCCATACAATTAAAAGTTTAACCATTTTTAGAAAACAATAAGCCTTTTTTTTATAGATATTTCAAAATTATATCTATATATGTGGAAACAATTATTAAAAAGATTTACTACCCAAAAAGCCCAATCATGGCATATAACTTTTATCATGGAATAAATTTTTAAACATTTAAATTTCTATATAGAGTGCTCTCGAGATGAACAATTTGATGATTAAAACAATCCATGTATTAAAAATAAATACCAAATGTAGGACTTTATTTTGTTGAACTATAAAGTAATTGAAATTCTACCAGATATAAGACTTTGTTCACATTAACTTTGAAACAGATGCAACTATACCTGTCATAAATCTTTGATCATTCATTCAATTATATATAGATCTTTCATAATAGTCTGTACTTATATAGCAGTGGTGCGCCTATTATTATCAATTGATTAAAATAATCTTCTCTATTCGGAAACAATATCAATCACCCATTCACCCCTTTTTTTTTTCTCTATCGTCTCTTTTCTTCACCATCTATGTTTATTGTTAACTGAGTAAAATATCCCTTTTATACTTGAAAATCAATTAATCATTCATTAAGCATTTTTTCTCTCTCTCTCATGGTTTGTTTCTCATTACCACCACCTCTTCTACCATCTTCTTTTTAAATTATGAACAGTTAATTTTGGTAATATTTCTAAGTTTGTAACTTAGTCCATAAAATCTCACTTTACTTTTACCTGCCTTATATCCACCCATTGCCTTACAAGATGCCCCATAGGGCATTCTTTACAAGGAAAATTTGCTCCATCCGGGATTGGGCCTCACGTTGTCCCATTCCTATTAAAGTGAATAGAAAAGTTACATTAAAGAATTAACGGTCTAAGCATAGTAGTATTTTCTCAACTACAGTTGAAAATTAAAATTATAACGAAATATAATCGATGGTAATTTGGCAAGAAGATGGGAGAGGAAGTGGTGATGGCGCGAAACAAAACAGAAGAGAGAAAGGTATCCTTTACTTTATTTTGTCAAAAAGTATCCGTAATTAATTATTTATCATTTTTCAAAGTAGAAGGATATACATGCCTTCATCTAATAATTTAAACTCTTAGAAAAGTTTGCAATGGTCCCACTAAAAACTCACGTGGTATCAAAGCTGAAAGTTTTGAAATTTGAATCTTTCCAGGCCCTATTACCTCCTCGATTAAATATATACACGCTTAGTACTAGACAAACAAAGACTAAACTAAGAGTAAAGAGAAGTGATGGAATATATAAATATTAAATCACACATTTATTTTGCAGTTTAAACTTTTAGAATATTTGATCTTATGTAAAGTTAAATATCTCTCTCAGAAAATGTCTTCTCTTTTTTCTTCGCAGCATTCAATCAAGAAATGATTCGAGAATCAATTTATAGTAGTAACAATAACAAATGGAATGGAAAATCAAGACTTTAGGATAGCAAACTGAAAGAAGAGTTTGGTATAAAACAGGTGTTGGGGAGAATCCGGGGCAACTATTCACCAATAATTAAACTAAATCCAAGATCAATTTCTCCCTCAAAACTAAACAAACCAATATCAACTTAGTCCCATCCATAACCAGCCATATATAACCTTGGAACAAGTAAATATAATACCAAATTAATAAGGAAATAAAACCAGCACCGACACTAAGGATTTAATGTGGAAACCTAATGCGGGAAAAATCATGTACGGCCCAAAAAAATTCCATTAATCACTAAAAATAGTAGAATACAAAGTAGTCTTCTGTAATCATATAGTAAAGACTCAATATCAATATTACAAGCTCATTTTATCACCACAAAGATAAATAAACATAAATGAGGTAAGAAAATACTAGTCACGATTAGAGAATTCGGAGACAATTCTTGACAAACGAAACCATCAACTCGTAATCCCCCGTCTCACAAATAACATACTCAAATTTGAGTTGATTCTGTCAACGTTTGACCTTCGAATAAGTATCACAAAATTGCAGCCCCCTTCTTCTTCTTCTTTCTCATCTGTTTCTTTGGTGCTGTCGGGTGAGGGGCTTACTTTTTCCTTCTTTCTCCTCTCTTGGGCACATCACTTCCGCGAAGCCCACCTTCCTCTTTTTGTTTGCCTTTCTTTGACTTTTCTTCATTTTTTTTTTTTTTTGGTGGTCTAATTTCAGCTGGGCCCCACAAGAGGTGGACCTAGTAAACGAAGGGGTGTGGACCTGAGGAAGTCAAAAAAATTGGGAGGTGGGTTTGGTCTGGTTTCGGATGGGAAGAGGAATTACGCGTTGGGGGTCGTTTTGGAGAGATACAATTTCGTGCTTTCACGAGGGATGAGCGAAAGGGCAAAAGAAAATTAATACCAACAAATAGAAAGAAAATTTTCTCGACTTTCTTGTGTTTGTGGACGCTTGTGCTGAGAAGAAACAGAGCTCCCTATCTATGGAGCTGAAAGAGGAAAAGCTCTCTCTTGTCGATGGAGAAACGGAGTTCTTCGTCTCAGCCTCCCGTTCGCCTCCATGATGCTCCAATTGTCCTTTGCCGCAGCTGCGGACAGCGAAACCTAAAGCATTGGTGAAGAAGCGACCGGATCTTTGTGCTTGGAGGAGGAAAGAGGTGGCGTTGCAGTGAAGATGAGGCCGTGAGTGGAGGATTGAAGACAAGGCCTTGCCGTGAAATCGCATCGTGAACAATCTTCAAACATTTCCCAACCGTGATATTCTCAGCCCAAAACAGCAAATATATTAACCTTCGTTTTGTCTTTGTTGGGACGATCATGGGTCGCTTCTTCTGCTCTCCACTGCATATACGGTAAGGTGATTTTGCCCCAATTTGATGAATTGGGGTTAAGGTTCTCCAAGAACGCACTGAAATTTTAGTCAAATCCCTTAAATTTGGGGCAAACAAATCATACCAATTGTTGTGGAAAGTGAATGACCGATTAATAAAATAGATTTAACCAAAAATAAAAAAAGATATCATATTTATGTGGTTCCCCTACATCCATGAAGTGAATGGCGACAAATTTTATTATAGATTAAACGATATAATAGAAATTACAAAAGCAAGTCATTCAAATACTCTTGGTGTTTTCAAAGCTCTAATTATATTTAATAACTCATGCAGTGTTTAATCTCAAAATTTCTCGCGAAATAACCTCTCAATCTCATAAAGAAATTATACACAAATCTTATCACGAGATTTAATCGGGTACAAACAATAAAAGCTCTTGATGTACTAGCACGAACGAAACCAAGAAAATAACCCACATCAAGCACTCTTTTGAAAAAGATGCTTGAATACTTCTTTGCAATCAACTTCGGAGAAGTCACCAGGATAGGTCGCCTTCCAAGCACCCGAAACGGCGCTTCAATTGGAGCACTCACGGCACACGCTCATACGGCTTTCCTTCTGATCACGAGCATATATATAGCCAAAATAAAACCTCCAGAAACCGACTACAACTTGGAACAGGAAACCCATCCGCCTCGGTAACTTAAAATTTCCTCTGAACCTTCGCTGACTTAAACAAGGAATATAATATCCTTGTTTTTTTCTTTTCTATGTTGTTATCTTGACTGAAGTCCATACGAAAACAAATTTCCGTAAGATTCGGCTTTTAACAATCTATGCTCGTGATCAGAAGGAAATTCAATTCGAACTCAAATTCAAGATATATTTCAACACTATCAGTGTCATGTAGAGACTTATTTGCTGACTTCATCTTGTTAGTATTGTATATTATATAATTTAATATCACGTTAGATTTGCAGTAAGACAAATCATCGATAGCGCTCAAGTAAATGATTTTTAGCAAATGTAAAGTTCAAATAATAGTTTGAAAATTTTTAGCACTAAACTGAGTGTCGTGTGAAAATTATTATTATTAAATGAAACTGCTGTAGATTGAAAATGGTTGGTTCTCCAGTGATAGAATCAGAAATGCTTCCAAATGAGACAATGAAAAATCACGCCATGGTTGTCGTCGTTATTCACATGGATGCCATTGAGTGGTGTTTGGACCACTTTGGGCTTGTTTTCTGCAGAGGATGTATGATCAGTCTTGTAAATTATGTGCCAAACCCTTTTGCTTTCGCTTTATGTTAGATTAAGTCGTTAGATTTGTTAGACCAAGGACGGTTGTATCAAGTACACTTTCGAAGGAGGAGCAGGCATGTCTTATCTACCGTCACTGTTGTTAATAGTGAAGAAGTCATAATTTTCTTACTCGAAAATCTGCTTCGCTTCTCCAAGGGATGGGGTTGGATAAAGAGAGCAAAAGAGTGCGTAAGAACGAAAGTCGAAAGCAAGTCATCTCATTATTGCATTTAGTTCCCATTGCGGAAGTGGGATAAAAGGGTGGATAGTAAAAGACGTAGGCGTAGTATAGCTTCAAAAAGCACTTGGATTCGAACATAAGTGGGCAGAGAGAAAAGTCATTCGGTAGTAGGAACTTTTCAAGCTTGGCTTAAGTCAATGAAAGTCATTCGATGGATCCACGAATCATTCAGTGATTTTTGCATATCTCATGGTGTTCCGCACGTCCGTCATTTTAATTTATTCATGTAATTTGCGAGTTCTTGTCATTCTTTTTAAATGAATTCTAATATAAAAGGGAGTGATGAGTAAAATTGAATTGGCCCTGTGCATAACCAAAGTTTAGATTCTAGTACAAAATTAAGTCTGGGTGATTTAACCTCCGTTTTTATCTAATCTGATGGTAATAATTAGACAAGTGCACCATTAATAACAATTTAATTGATTGAGTGTGCATAATTATTGATTAAATTAAGTCAATTTGAAATGTTGAACATGGTTATTACAATTTTTAATTTTAAGATTGTTCAAAAATTACTAATTTCAATATTGATGAAATAAAATTCCACTATATATCACAAAAATGTTATATGTGACTTTTATTTTAAGTAACTTTTGCATGTCGTGCGGTGTTCTATAATTCTGTTATTTTGAATTCTTAATATATTTTTGCGAGTCATTTTTTTTTCTTTTGATATAGATTAAAATAATAAAAGGTACTGACGATTAATTTTCAACTGGTCCCGTGCATTCGCTAAGTTTAAATTCTAGTAGTATGTTAATATGGAGAGATTTACAAATAAAAATACTACATATTCTCTCAATCCACTGGCTTAATTTATGCAACAACTTTTAGTAAGGCCATATGCTTTTCATGGGACGTCAATGAATTGGTCCGCTAGCTTATAATTTAATTCTAGTGGGAAATTAATTCGGGGTGATTTACAACCAAAAAGACTAATTAATCTCTCAATCCACTAGCTTATAATTTATGCAACAATTTCTAGGAAGACCATATACTTCTCATGGGACGTCATTGAAATTGTCTACAGCTCAACCACCAATGACAAAAGCACAGCCGGTTTGAACATAACCACATTTTTAATTTGAACAACAGCACAGCCGGTTCGTTTTCCGCAAATTGTTAAGGAAGTAAATCTAAAATACACGCACCGAGCATTCTAATAAGCGTGCTTTTACGCCAACAAAAATAATGCGAAGAATAATACAGGGAGAAACTGGGGTTCATATTATCAGGTTAACGGTCAACTTCAATCAATATGGCAAATTTCGATCTGACAAATTAGAGCAAGATTGGGTCCGAGGATCTTTACAAATCATAAACCATGGAAAAAAATTATTAAATCAGTCCAAACATATTGTACGTAGTTTATCTAGACAATTTCCGTCCCACACCTTTTCATGAAATTTAATGTAGTTTATCTAGACAATTTTCGTCGAAAATCGCTAACTTGGCAATCCAATCATTATCAACCTAACTGCATGGGCAATTTTTCACATCATTT
Organism: Eucalyptus albens; assembly: GCA_014182695.1. Classification (NCBI taxonomy): domain Eukaryota; kingdom Viridiplantae; phylum Streptophyta; class Magnoliopsida; order Myrtales; family Myrtaceae; genus Eucalyptus; species Eucalyptus albens. The sequence goes on along the minus strand of CM024648.1, from coordinate 53,683,024 downwards.
CATTTGGTTATAAAAGTAATTCAATACAATTATAAAGTGGGGTATCGTGTATCGACCATGTCAATGTTAGTGTTATCTCCAAGAATCAAAATTTGGTATTTGGTCTCATCTTCAAGCTCAGTTTCTTCATTAATTTCCTCTTAAAGCCCACTTAATCAACTAAGATAAGCGAAAATTTCACACGGGACCTTCAGTCGGAACTTAAAGTTCGAAAGGGTTCTTGGAGTGGAAATTATCTCGGATAAGACCAATGGGCAACTTAAAGATCGAAGATGAAGGAGGAAACAGAGGGTAGGAAAGAATGGCTGGGCTTTTTATTTCATTGGTGGACTTTGGGCTTTTGGAACCCAATTGAGCTTATTTCTCTTGGGTTTGACTAAAGTAATCCAGGCCTAGGATCTCATTCTTTCCAGGCCTTGGACGATTTGCCACAAAGAAAATCCCCTGGGCTCATTATTTCTTATGCTTACTTTATTTATTTATTTGTTTCTTTTTATTATATATTTTAAGTTCTTTTTACTCTTGCCCATTTTTTTAACCAAAACATATGCTTGATTTGCCAGCAAAAATTAAGATATCAACAGATATCACGCTACATATAAGCTTCTGCTTATTAAGTTATTGACATGAATTTGTATACAGCTAAAATCTAGAAATAATCGATAATTTCCTAAATCTAGTTACTCACTTTAACTATGTTACTCCATGTGCCATGAATTACTATATATATATATATTATGCCAAGAGACAGGGAAGCTAGTCACCACATGTTTGGGCGTTATCTAAGAAATGTCTTTACCTTTGCCATAACCCCAACGAGTGACTCTCTCTCCTTCCCACACCCAATGGCAGAAGAAGCCCTACCAAGATGGGTAGGGAAGGCCATTGCCGAGCTGAAAGAGCCAACCCCAGACCAAGTGTGGCCATTCTTGGCGGATTTTTGCAACATCCGCAAGTTGCTTCCCACTGTTGACACTTGCCACCGAGTCGAGGGCATCCCAGGCCAGCCCGGCCTTGTCCGGTACTGCGCCTCCGCCACGTTCGGCAATGACTCCAACCCGTCAACGCTCAAGTGGGCCAATGAGAGGCTCCTCATGATGGACCCCAGCGACAAGTGCTTCAGCTATGAGGTCTTGGATAACAATGTGGGCTTCAAGAACTATGTGGCCACAGTCAGAGTGATGCCCATGGAAGATGGAGATGGTAAGACGAATGGGTGCATTATTGAGTGGTCTTTTGTGTCCGATCCAGTCGAGGGTTGGGGGCTCCAAGACTTGTGTTCTTACATTGATTTCTGCCTCCAATCTATGGCCAAGAAGATAGAAAGTGCAATTCAAGAATCTAGTGGTTGAAGGGAGAAAGATGTGATCTCTCTTCTTGATAGATCATGTATGCTTTAAATAATTTCTTGATGAAATATTTATGCTTTAAATAATTTCAATATGATTTTGTTTGAACTCATATGATTGTGCCTTGCATTTCTTGGACATCTAATCTCAGCATGCACTACCGTTTTCTTTCCTTTATCATCGATGGGCAACAGGAGCACAAACACAAAAATCTGTTGGCGGGCATTCTGAGTGGGGATAAAACATCGATACCTTAGCCTAATCATCGGTTACGAAGTACACATAACTAGCCCCACATCAACTTTATCTCTCACTCTATATGAGAATATTGGGTGATTGAATAATGCCATGTACGCCATACACTGATCCCTTCAGCAGTCGCCATGTGTATTACATTATCAGAACTTGTTCGATTACTAACAGAGAATGGGGTTAGTATTAACGGCGGAAACGTTTGAAAATTTGAAAAGTTCATGGGGTGTCCAGCGATGTGAAGCGGCTTTCGACTCTTGCACATCTTCCAAAATCTTTAGAAAATATCCCTCTCTCTCATCTTTTTCTTCCCTCAACCTGACCATAGAAGCCCGCTTCTCCTTTGTTTTAAATTTCACGGGAAGCCATACATATAGCCACTCAGCGGAGGCTTTGGGAGGCTCATCGGAGAGATGGTCACATTCCTGGCCTCCTTGGCCGGGTCTTAGTCGACCCAGGCTTGGACCGTGTCGCAGCTCTCATGCTGCAACTCCTTGAACGAGCCAGTGGCTTTCTCATAATGAAAGGCCGTTCTGGATGCAACGGACCTCGAGCTTCTCATGTCTATCCCAACCTGATTTTCAGTCCAGTCCCCCGTGAAAGTGAGCTGCTAGACCTGAACGAACTGGACGGTGGACACGTGGTTCGGCAAATCTCCGTTGTTTCCGCATTGAAGAGACTTGATTTAGTCGAGAAGTTAGGGACATTGACATCACAAATTTTCCATTAACTTTTGCTGATCATTTTTTAGTTCTCGTCGAGCTATTCAGAAATACATATGGTTTTTCTTTCTTTAAGAAAATTTTGAGATCATATGAAGTCTATCAGAATTAAATTTCTGAGTTGGGAAATCAACAAGGAAAGAAGTTCTGTGGATTCTTCTTGATTTCCCAAGGAAATCGGACAAACAAGTGGTCCGGTTTCCACGGAAAAATACGTGGTGCAGAGTGCACGACACTCTTCTAAGTATAATGCTCTTCTCGTTTCCCTCAATTACATAGGCTTATTCCAGGTAAAGTTTCTATAAGTTAATATGTTTATTTTTATAATCTACTAATTAGGTTATAGGTATAAACTATAGAGGTGGTTAGCCCTTCCTTTTCGTAAAATCTTTTGCCAACCTGATGAAGCGATTTTGATCCCACGTGCTCAACATGAAGCATTGACGTGCTCTGTCCTTATCAGCTAGCTACAAGCTGGCTTTTTGCTCTTTCAGAAGCCAATCTATTTATCAACGTGTAAATCAAGTTAATTGTTAACCATCTCGAGTTCCTCCAATTCTCATAATGATTTTGCTAAATGTGTACTTTACTAAATGTTGAGAAATAACGCAAAGATTAATTGATTTTATAATTTAAATTTAATACAAGGAGAAGAAATTATCCATGTGCCTACACTTAATAATTAAAATAGCCAGCTACAAAAAATTCACCAGGAATCTGAAGAATTATAAAGTTATAATCACTCGAGTGTTTTCATTTATTCAAAGAGGGAAGATTCAGATATTTTTCTCATTTTTAATCAATTCTGGTTTTTACATGTTCTCATTGGACTTTCAACTCCCACTAAGAAACCTTCACTTTTTTCATTTATATCTTTAATCAATGGACAGTATTCCACCAAATCAAGATTCTACTATATTTGCCTGAAGATAAAGTCCCGCTGAGAAAACATTTAAATTTCTATCAAGTCGTGTTTTGTTTATAGACTCAAAGTCGAGATTTTACTTGCTAGTTTTCGAGCTAACGAAGAGTTGAAGTAATCAGAAAAAATTACAAGACCTTTTGATAGATAACTAAGATAATCTATAATGAGAAGGATGTCTAAGAGAGAGAATTAAAAATGGTGCGTTATAGACCACTCGTCATGGACAAAAAAACGACAAAAGAAATCTGACATTGGGACAATCAAAATTTGATATGTAATCTGACATTCTGCCATACTTTAATACTCTGGTCCACCAAAGAAACGTGATCCTTGCTTGGCTAGTATTCCGAATTTTTTTTTTAAAAAAAAGTTATTGAAAGTCCTTGAACTTATTGTAAATTATTTAATCAAGTCCTCAACTTTTTTCATATAGTTAGATCTCTATACTATATATATATATATATATATATATATATATATATTGTTCAAATTGGTCCTTCCGATCAATAAAGAAACTTCTTTCTTATACAATTAGATCTCTACACTATTTTACCGAGGCCATGCGATGCCAAGCAAAGCCTTCTTGGGATTATGTGATCCATGTGACCTCGGCAACTGCTCACCGGAGCCTATGTGACCCCCACCGTCGCCTTGTGGCGCTTCTTTGATCCTAGGGACCGCAGATTTATCACCGCTAGTATTTTCTCTCTATATCTCTCCCTCTCTTTTACATGTGCCTGATTGAGCGAAGGTGGTGGCGGCCATTGGGTGGTCGCCTGAGCCTGTCTGGCATGTAGTGGCCCTCGTGTGTCTCTGTGACATTACGGCCGTTGCCACCCACCTGAGCTCTCCCCTGTGGTTGTGCATGAATGAGGGTTGGGGTTAGGCTTTTATAATCTATTCATTTTTTTTTATCCATGTAGGCGCACCCAACTATTCTTAGTCTAATCAATGATATTGACGTGACATTTCACCTCATAATATTATTTGCATTATATACACGCGTATGCATATTATAACCAGCGAAACCAATTCTTTGATATGCTTGCATGATATGATAATCATAAATCAGAAAATTGCCCATGTGCAATCCGTGTGGTAATGCATAGAAGGAAATTCCATTTAGGATAGGACATAATTCATAGGATGACCGAGAGGCCTGGCGGGCCCGACCGGAGTTGAGTTGGTGGAGTGAAGAAGAGGTCGAGGATGGGAGTTGGCGGGTGTCCACCTGGGTATTTTGAGGCTTTGGCCTTTTGTTTTCTTTTGGCCACATAGAGAGGGAGAAGAGGAGTATTTGAGGTGAGTAATTTTTCTATATGGGCTCACATGTTAGGTGATTGTAGGGAAAATTATGTGGTCGGTCTTAAACTTATTATACTAACATCAATTTAGTCCTAAACTTTTCAATATTATCAATTTACTTTCAAACATTTGCATCAACATAGTCATTTTGATCAATTTTCGGCAATAATTACTGACATTGTACTATACCATATAAGACAACCAGTAATGACTAGATTATTACATTAGCGATTTCTAATGTAAATTAACCAGAATAACTATCTTGGAATTTCGTATAAAAGTTTAGACTAAATTGATTACATTGGAATTTCAATAAGTTTAAAACTTGAATAATTGTCCCAGTAATTATGTGATGCCATGAATATATACTATGTTAGGCTATAGCGTTAATGTTGCCACTTAACAGCAACTAATCTCTCCCGTTAAATCATTTGAGCATAAGATACACCTAATTTTGCAAATTAAGTTTTGTTGGTAAAGAGTAAATTAATTTAATTCCCACACCCTTAAGCATGTCCTTTTGTATGACGCTTGTTATTTTAGGAGAAGAAAGTGCAACGTAGCTTTTGGGATCATATCATATTCAATACACATGCATTTTATGCCTCGTTTATTTTTCAGCGCGAAGTGTCTTATTCAGTTAGCATACTTGAGAATTCGTGCACTTCCACGTGCGCCAATGCCCTGGTTTCGTTGAAAAATGGAAAACTGAAGATTTCTTTATAAATATCTCCATCTTTGCCATAAACCCAACAACTCTCTCTCTCTCTCTCTCTCTCTCTCTCTCTCTCTCTCTCTCTCTCTCAATGGCAGAAGAAACCCAACCAAAATGGGAAGGCAAGGCCATTGCTGAGCTGAAAGGGCCAACACCGGACCAAGCGTGGCCATTCTTGGAGGACTTTTGCAACCTTCACAAGTTGCTTCCCTCCATCGACACGTGCCACCGAGTAGAGGGCGTCCCAGGCCAGCCCGGCCTCATCCGGCACTGCACCTTCGCCTCCCCCGATGGTGACTCGGACCCGTCGAAGCTGAAGTGGGCCAATGAGCGGCTCCTCATGATGGACCGTAGCGACAGGTGCTTCAGCTATGAAGTCTTGGATAACAATATGGGGCTCAAGTCCTATGTTTCCACAGTGCGAGTGATGCCCGTGAATGACGGGGATGGTAAGATGGTTGGGTGCATGATTGAGTGGTCTTTTGTGTCTGATCCAGTTGAAGGTTGGGGGCCCCAAGATTTGAGCTCTTACGTCGATTTTTGCCTCCAATCTATGGCCAAGAAGATTGAAAGTGCAATTCAAGAAGTCAGAGGGTGAAGTGAGAAAGATGTGATCGCTCATGTTAATTGATTGTGTATGTTTTAAATAATTTCGATATGATTATGTTTGATCTCTTACAGTTGCAGTTTGCAATTGTTTTCGCTCAGAATGTGAGAATCTTTCGCCAAATAAGAGTTAATTTTCATTTTTATGAAATAGGTCCTATTGTTGATTTTGGAAGAAGAAGAAGAAGAGATCTCTCAATGCACGCTTATCGTAAACATATATAGCTAACTACGATGCACGCTTATCGTAAACATAAATAGCTCACTAATTACAACTACTCACAAACAATTACTACACTAAGTATAGTGACAAATGCACATTTTTCAAGATTTCAGGCTAACTATTTGCACGTTAATCAATCTTTCCCATAAGCTGTTACAAATTGCAAGACCATTTGAAACATCGAACCTTCACTTGGCACTTGTGCTTCGATTTGACATCTTTGACCAACCCGTTCTCCTTTCTTCTATCCAACATTTATCAAAATTTGACAGCAATTGGTCACCCGTAGGCTTTGTCAATAAGAAATGGTACTTGTTGATCACTTGTTGATCGTTTTTCGCCCGTTGTCGGTTTGTCTCGTATGTAGTTGTCAATCCGCATTTGTCCTTTACTCACTTTTTAACCAAACTCTCAATTAACGAAATCATGTCTCTCCATAATCGATTATATGAAGCTGGTTATTTTTTTGGTGTAAACAGGTGGAGATCTACTCTAAGCATGGACAACTTTTTCTTTGCTTCATCTTCCTTTCTGTCTTTAATTTGAACATCAATGATCAGATTATTTCAGTTACTTATGCAGGCTCATTTCTTGTGAAGATTCTACATGTTGATTTTTTTCTTTTTATAATCCATTGATTAGGTTATAGATAAAAAAAATAAAAAAATAAAAGTAGCTGGTCCTTCCTTTTCTACAAATCTTATGCCAACTTGATTGAGCGATTTTGATCCTGTGTGCTCACCATAAGCATTGCCTTTCAGAGAACCTTATCACCTAAGCTGACTTTTGCTCCTTCAGAAGCCACTGTATTAGTAATATATAAATCAGGTTGATTGCCAGACATGAGAAAATATTGGGTACATTCCCTGCTCCAACGTGGCAAATAAGAAGACACCTCAAATTATGCCACGTGTCCAACGTGGGCCCACGTTGTCAGCCAATTTCTTCTCTCTCCCTCCTCTGCACGCTCTCTCGCCCGACTCTCTTTCTTCGCCGTAGTTTCTCTTCTCCCGCACGGACGAACAGCCGGCACTCCTGGACTTCTACTTGAATACACGTTCTAGTTCGAGTTGTAAAAAGGAACCCGACACAACACATGGTGGTGGGTCGTTTCCCTTTCGCAAATTTTTCCGTGCAAAAAAGAAAGAAAAGGAGAGACCTTTTGAGGCAGATGCTCTGGACTGAGGAAGAAGGGGGAGGAGGACCTGGTTCCACCGAGCTGGTGTGCAGCCTCTCTCTCTCTCTCTCTCTCTCTCTCTCTCTCTCTCTCTCTCTCTCAAGCTTTATTAGCACTGTGCTCGTTGCTCGGGAGCCACCAGAAAATGACAAGAAGTCCCCCTCCAAGAAGCCCCAATTCCTATCGCCGGTGAAGATAGAAGTGGCCGGAAACACACATAAACCCACACAAAAAAACCAGCGATCGGAATTGAAACGGCAAGAGAGAAACTAGCGATCAGAATTGAAACGGCAAGAGAGAAACCAGCGATCGAAATCGAAATCAGAGACCGGAGGTCGAGGTGGCCGACTGTTCGTCCCCACGGGCGAAGAGAAACTCTGGCGAAGAGAGAGAGTCGGGCGATAGAGCGTGCAGAGGAGGGAGAGAGAGGAGAGAGGAGAGAAAAAAGTGAGAAGAAATCGGCTAACAACGTGAGCCCACGTTGGACACGTGGCGCAATTTGAGGTGGTTTCTTATTTGCCACGTTGGAGCACGAGGCGTACCTAATATTTTCTCGCTAGACATTGCTCCAAATTTATTATCTGTTAGATGTGTGTACCCTACTAAATGTTGTGAAACAATGTAAAAGTGAATAAATCTTGCTATTTTAGTCTAATGCAAGAAGTAGAAATTACTAGAGAACTCAATAAGGGATACTAAGGACATCAAAGTTTTTTTTGAGTGATTTTGAGTGTAAGTTGTAACACCTCAGACCGTCACACTTCAATACATGTCCATTTTAATTATATCTTCTAATTAATAATAATATGCAAAAGCATAATAAAATTTTCACAACATCCCAAACAAGGAATCACATGAATTTATTTAATATACATATGATTCTTTATATTAACACTACTAGCTACCACCTTTATACAGTATTCAAAAAATTGCAATACATTAAATAAGTTATGGGAAGAAGGTCGAGTCAACTAGCACCACTACACCCATACTAACCCAAAAGCGAGCCAAACTACCATCCAACTCAGGGTTGATGGCCTCTAACATCATCTCGTCCCATCCATTGCCAATCGAAAGCCCTAAGTGGTCCAACAAACTCCTCGTTGACCCATACAGTGGAATTGCACTTAATATATACCAACGGCAATACATGTACAAGCATATCTTGGTATTCACATTCAAAATACAAGGGAGCTCCAAAAAGCAATGGAGTGAGCCAAAGCATAGTAAATAAAATCTCTAGGTTTAATGTATGAGATCTTCTTAAAACTCAACTTAGTACAAACAATTGAATTCATGTCATATAAAAAATAATTATAAGAGGCAATTAAATAAATAAAATGCACCATTCTTTCCTATCATGAAATGCTAGTGGAAACCATTAACATCATTGTACAAGTTTATTCACTTAAATGCAAGCAGTTAGCATAACATATTGTGATGTATGATAATGACAAATTAGTTAATTGATCAACATAAGTGAATATATGCATATATACATACACATAGGGATGCACCATTTTCATTATTAGCATATCATCTTATTCTAGCTCCCGGGGCATTTTAACTTTGAGGCATCTGCAGGATATCCCAACTCCAAGGCATTCCGAACACTCCTAAGCATCTAATTCATGGGAAATCATTGCCACCAATATGTGTGCGACGGAAATAATTTGCATAATACTTTCCATATTTAATGACATAATAACAATGCACATGTTAACATAATAATTATATGATCACCATGTCATCAACTACAAAATCAACGCTTCTTTCAAGAATCGACATCCGATACACAATATCTTTTCATGCAAATCACTTCGAAAATACACTTACCTTGTCCTTTCAATTATCATATAAACAAGTGATGACATGCTTACCTCTTTTCATTTCTGATGGAAGCAGTGATAATATTCTTAGAGAATCAGTAACATTAACATCGACAACCCAAATAATTAACAACGTGAACATTGATGATTCAAATAATCAACAACAACAAAAATCGACAACTCAAAGAATCGACAACATGATGAATTGGCAACACTTAGCTAGTAAATTAGTTAGATAGTTGGTAATACAAAACTTAATCAAAATCATTTGAATATCATTGTCAAGTCCAAATTTCATGTTTTCGCACTTTCTCATATACTATACAACCTAGCTTTTTGTGAGGTCGATCAAACACTTTCTACACATGACAATATTATAGATTTAACTTGAATAAACACAATTACTCAACATGCTATTATCAAATCTTGACCACACTCATGATTTTCACATTCAAACTAAGTTAACAAACATCAACTAAGTAAGTCAAGAGTACTAAGTAGATTAATCTAACTTTTTTTTTTTTTTTTTTTTTTTGGTAAAAGGTAAGAGGTATATAGACTTTTGCACAAAAAGCTATACGATTGTACAGCAAGAGGGGGCCCGGCACCAGCTTACACTTAAAAGGACATAAAATCCAAATGAGTGGAAGGGGGCCAGGGCCAGGGGGGAGAAAAGGGGAGGGAAGAGTTGCGAGAGAGATACATTGCAAATAAAAGCAATAGCAAAAAAAAAAGGCCAAAATAGTGACCAACAAAGGAGACTGGGGCAAAGAGCACACAACATTGTGGCCCACACAAGGAAAAGACACAAAGAGGAGAAGAGCAGGAGGGACACCAAGATGGGAACACAAGCCGCATCATCAGGAGAGATTCGGGAGAGTTCCATCAGAAGCATCAACCAGCAACAGCGAGATGGGCAGCAATGTACCAAAGGACAACTTCACCAACCATCAAGCCGAGGAAGAAAAGGGGGAGGGGGCCAGGGGGGGCAGCCAATAGTAAGCATAATCAATCAAAGAAGGAGGGGTGGATGCCCCAGCCAAGTTGTAGTCTTCTATTACGGGGGTTGTCCGGGACCTTAAGAAAGGTTAAAGCCCTATCATTGACAGCCTTACGAAGTTGGTCCTTTAAAGCCAGGAGGAATAACCTTTCATTGCGAAAGATAATGTTATTTCTTACTTTCTAAATGAGATAACATAAGGCACTAAAGGCAAAGCGAGCCAAGGATTGGTGGAAGGTTGCATCAGAAAGGTGATCAATAACCCACAAAAGATTGTCCTTCCAAGCATGATTCCTCCAAGGTAAGTTACACTTAGCCGTCCAAAAGGATGCAAGGTGATTAGTGATTATACATCCAAAGAAAAGGTGATCAACCGAGTCCGGCATAGAAGAGCAAAAAGCACAAGAAACATCAGGAATTCTCTCATGAGCAAACAACAATACCTGGGTTGGCAAACGATTGCAGGAGATTAACCATAGATGGGTCTGATATCGGGGAGGTAACGAGGGGTTCAATATAAATCTCAACCAGGGGACCACAACACCCCTCGACCTTAGAAGGCTCCTAGTTGAGGCAGTAGAAAACACTCTTGAGGAATGACCAAGCCATAGAAGACGGTCACTGGCCTCATTAAGGTTTGGAAGGGGATTATCCCAACTCATTATGGAGGTCGCAACAGCAAAAGGTAGGGGAAAGGCAGTTAAAGCAGTAGCTACTGTAGTGAGCCTTGGTATACTAGAGTAGTAGATTTCACGGTCAGAGAACAGCTTGTAGAGCGGACCACGAGGGTGCTGTTAAATGTATGCTCTAAAACTTCTATGTAATAGTTACATATTAGGGATTTCAATTGTACATATAAGGATTATGTTGTTATTATTATTATTATTATTATTATTATTATTATTATTATTATTATTATTATTATAAAGGGAATTGATTAATTATTAATTAATTAATTGATTAATTAAAGTGGAAATGGTCAGCAATTTTTTGCTGACCACTTCACACGAAAACGTGCACATGCACGCACGATTTCGTGCATGATGGTCAGCAACCGCTGACCATCATCCACACATTTTGTTCGTGCATGGATGGTCAGCAACCGCTGACCATCATGCACGAAATCGTGCATAAACGGTCGGCGGTTGCTGACCGTTCCATTCATCGTGTATGAGAATGAGGATCAACAACGGTTACTGATCCCATGATCGGCAACCATTGGTGATTCATGTATAAATATTAAAAAGAAAGGCTGCAAAAGGTTGCAACATAGAGAGATTTTCTGTGGGCGTGCATCTTGTGTTTTAGAGACATCCGAGTGATGCTTTGCTGAAAATAGAGAGCAAAGTGTGTGCGTGTTCTTGTGTCTTTGAGGCACAAGAAAGAAGAGCATTATCTCATTCAGGCCGTGACTATTATACATCAAGAATATGACGGATTCTTTCCACGTGATTGCTAGCACGATCGAAGTGGTGGATATCCGAAAGTTCTCTCTTCGTTCGACGTTCGTTGTTGGTGTGTCCGAACTAGAGGTCCGACGCTTATGGGACTCAAACGTAGAACATCCGAACCGACTTGTTTCAAAGCGCTTCGAGAGATAATTCGTTTAACTCCCTTTTTATGTTTAGATTTTTGATTAAAACGCATGAATAACGCCTTAGGAGAATCATGTGTAAAATATATCTTTTTTTCCGCTATGTTCATTTCGTTAATTTTTCTTATACATGATTCATGAAACCCCATCAGTGGTATCAGAGCCATCCTTAGGCGTTTTGTGCGTTTAATTGATTTATAGTTCAAATATGTTTTTGTGTTCTAATGGCCAATTTATTTTTATTAAGAGAATTGGTTCTCTTGCTCAAATGTGGCCTATAGAAGTTGATTGATTTATGTGATAAATTTAATCAACAAAGCAAAAAATTAGAACTAAATCAATTTTAAATCAAAAATCTGTAACTTGTTATACTTGATGTTTATATTTTGCAAATGATATGCAGAATTTTATGCATGCCTTTCAGAGCTTTAAATTTTGAATTTATGGCTCGTAAGGAATGGTGGTGATCATGGAAAAATCCCTAAATGTTGTGATTGTTGTATAAAAAAATGAATGATGATTACAGGTATTTTTTTAGGGATGTAATTGTTAAATGGAGGCTGCGTCCTTCTTTTTATATTTATTTTTACGAAATGTAATTTAAGTATAGTGTAGTATTTCAATTATTGATGTAAATATTACAAGAGAGGAGGAGCCATTGGAGGAGCCATTAAACTGGTGAGCTCTCTGGGCCCGGTCTTTGAAGAGTTCAAAGATTGAAGAAAAAGTGAAGAACAGGTCCATATTATTAAAATATTAAGATGGCTAAATGGGTCTCTTTGGCTCGAGACCCATTGAACCATAATTCCATGATCACCACATAGGATAGATATTATGTGATATCTATTTATTTATTGAGTTTATGGTATCATGCATGTTAAACCAGTTAATGTGCAAAGTGAGACCGTTAATAACGACCCAAATCTCCTTACAAAGAATATTAAGTCGAAACGGGTTTCAGACTCGTGGCCTTCCATTGTCGTGGTTTGATCCAATATTATAGTGGTTAACTAACCGGTTATGGATACATAGGGGTTAATTACCATTTATAATATTGGACAATTCCATTATGCATATGATGCTATGGGATTGGAGCCAAATGATTTCTAATAATTGTCAAGTGAGGGAATCATTTGTGTTTTCAATACTTGCACGAGACGATGGGCTAGACTTAACTATGATCATGATGCCAATAACTGTTAGGTGAGGCTTTCATGGTCTAGAGGCCGAAGTTATGATTGGGACTCGCATAAGATGTGTTGAACAAGCTGGTTCATTCACTAAGTTCATAGGACACCAATAACTGTTAGGTGATGTGGACTTTGGACTAGTGGGACTCCAATCCCCATTAGTAATCTTTACCCAACAAAGATTACCACTTCCCATCTTAAGGAGTATGGGATTCGAATATAAATTTAGTGGGAGGATCTATTTCATTTAAAGGCAAAAATGAAATAGTTACTTTGAAAGATACAACGGCTAACAATTTATTTTCTGCAACAGATATATTACTACAATAAAAAATGGTGACCACAAACCCACTCGCTTCTATACTGACAAGAATTGTTTAACTGGATCCAATTTCACTGACTGGGTGAGGAATTTGAGAATTGTTCTCAATTCAGAAAAAATTGGGTATGTGCTTGATGAAAATATGCCAACCTCTTTTCCTAAGGATGGGACCCAAGAGAAGCGTGTCACTTATGATAAGTGGCGTGACGATGACTTAAAAGTTAGGTCATATATGTTTGCTTCTATGAATAATGAATTACAGAAGAAGTATGAATCTATGGAAGATGCTGGGTCGATCATTTTGCACTTAAAGGAATACTTTGATGAGAATGGTCGAACATCTAGATATGAGATATCTAAGGTATTGTACCGTATGAGGATGGCTGAAGGATCATCTGTTAATGATCATGCTTTGAAAATGATCTGGCACATTGAAGAATTGGCTAGACTGAATCTTGTTATGGACAATAAGTTAGCTGTGGATTTGATCCTCCAATCTTTACCCGATTTCTTCTCTAATTTTGTCCAAAACTTCCACATGCATAAGATGGAGAAAACTCTTGCTGAGTTAAATAGCATGCTGGTAGTTTATGAGAAGGAAATGCATAACACGAGGCCAAATGTAGTGACTATGGCTAAGGCTTCTTCTTTAAAGGGTAAGATTGTTTTAAAGAATAATAAATGGAAAAGACCTGCCAAACCTGTTGTGCAACCAAAACCCATGATTGATAAAGGGAAATGTCATTACTGTGGTGTCAAAGGGCACTGGAGGAGGAACTGTAAGAGGTACCTTGCGAGCTTGAATGTCAAGCTTAAGAACCGATCTTATGAAGGTATGATGTTTATGCTTATTGAAACTAATCTTATGGTTAGTGCTGAATCCAACTCATGGGTTCTAGATTCTGCTGCAACTTCACATATTTGTATGTCTTTGCAGAATCTGGAAATAAGCAGGATGCTAGGACGAAATGAGATTGTCCTGACGTTTGCCAATGGAGCAAGAGTTGCTGCATTAGCTGTAGGAACTTTTCGTTTATGTTTGCCTTATGGACATGTAATGGTTTTAAAGAACTGTTTGCATTATAAGAATGTTGTTAGGAACATCATCTCTATACCTCGTTTGGGTAAAGAGAATTATGAATCTTCTTTTACTGATGATGTATGTTCTATTTATCATAATAGAATATGTGTGGATTCTAACTTATTAACCAACAATCTTTATACCATTACAATGCCCGGTAATGCAATTACCAATGTTAATAAGTAAAATAGAATTAATATAAATACCATAACTAATAAACGCACTAGAGACGATCCAAATAAAAAGTATGTTTGGCATCTCCGAGTAGGTCATATTGGAGAAGACAGAATTAACAAGTTGAGTAATGATGGATACATTGATCTTTCAAATTTTGAATCATACTCGACTTGTGAGGCATGTCTTCTAGGAAAAATGACCAAAGCGCCTTTTGTGGGACAAAGTGGGCGAGCTGCTGACATATTAGAATTAATACATACAGATGTATGTGGACTAATTAATGAAAATGCTAAAGATGGTTATAATTACTTCATTACCTTCACTGATGATCAATCATGGTATGGTTATTTATACCTCATGAAGTATAAATCCAAATCCTTTGAAAAGTTCAAGGAATTCAAGGCTGAAGTTGAGAAACAAATAGGAAAATGTATTAAGGCTCTTCGATCAGATTGAGGAGGTGAATACCTTAGTACTGAATTCATTGACTTTCTTAAAGAGAATGGCATTTTATCACAATGGACACCTCTTGGAACTCCAGAACATAATGGTGTATCTGAATGAAGAAATCGTACTTTATTAGATATGGTACGATCTATGATGAGTTACACCGATTTGCCAATATCCCTTTGGGGATATGCCCTTGAGACTACTGTATATATATTGAATAGAGTGCCGTCCAAATCTGTTCCAACTACGCCCTATGAGATATGGCATAGTAGGAAACCTAGTCTTAATCATATTAAGATTTGGGGTTGTCCAACTTTCATGAAAAAGCTGAAAATGGAAAAATTGGAGGCAAGATCTGAACAAGGTCGCTTCATTGAATATCCAAAGGAAACTCTTGGATATTATTTCTATTTTCATTTAGACCAAAGAATTTTGGTATGCAAGCACGCTTCTTTTTTGGAGAATCAGTTCATCCAAGAAAGTGGTGCTGGGCGGAAAATAGTCTTACAAGAAAAAAAATAATGAAGTACCAAACAATCGAGTTCGATACCAATCTCTAATTCAGTGGAAGCTTCTGATACACAACCTCTCATGAGAAGTGCGAGAACGTCTCGCCCACCTGCTCGTTATAGACAATCGGTTGATCATATTAAACCATTATTCATTGTGAATGATAGTGATCAACCTGGTGATCTTAAAACCTATGAGGAGGTGATGTTGGACATCGATTCTAGTAAATGGCTAGAAGCCATGAAATCCAAAATGGATTCAATGTATTCCAATGAGGTATGGACCTCGACTGACCTGCCTGATGGTATTGTACCAATTGGCTGTAAATGGATCTTCAAGAGGAAGATGAATGTTGAAGGTCAAATTGGAATTTACAAAGCACGGTTGGTGGCGAAAGGATATCGTCAAAAAGAAGGAATTGATTATGATGAAACTTTCTCACCTGTGGCCATGCTAAAATCCATTCAGATTATGTTAGCTATAGCTGCACACCTTGATTATGAGATATTCCAAATGGATGTCAAAATAGTTTTTCTAGTTGGTTTTCTTGATGAGGACATCTATATGGAACAACCACAGGGTTTTGAATCCAATAGTGAAAAACAGAAAGTGTGTAAACTTAAGAGATCCATTTATGGACTCAAACAAGCCTCTAGAAGTTTGAACATCCGTTTTGATGACTTAGTCAAATCGTTTGGCTTCATCAAAAATTCAGATGAACCTTGTGTATATAAGAAGATCAGTGGGAGTGCAATTGCATTTCTGGTTTTGTATGTCGATGATATACTTTTGATTGAAAATGATGTATCAATGATATCATCGATAAAACTATTTTTGTCACAAAAATTCTCAATGAAAGATTTAGGAGAGGCAACCTACATTTTAGGTATCAAGATCTATAGAGATAGATCAAGACGATTGATTGGCCTCTCACAATCTACGTACATAGACAAAGTGTTAACACGGTTTAACATGCAATGTTCCAAGAGAGGATTATTGCCTTTTAGGCAAGGGATCCGTCTTTCTAAGGAGATGTGTCCCAACACTCCTGAAGAAAGAGAACGGATGGCAAAGATACCATATGCATCCGCTATTGGAAGCATAATGTATGCTATGCTATGTACTAGACCTGATATTGCGCATGCTGTAAGTATTACTAGCAGATATCAATCTGATCCAGGAGAAGAGCACTGGATAGCAATCAAGAATATTCTTAAATACTTGCAAAAGACTAAAGATTTATTCTTGATATATGGAGAAGAAGAATTTAAAGTTGTAGCTTATACTGATTCCGATTTTCAATCGGATCCTAATGATTATAAGTCTATGTCCGGATTTGTCTTTACATTCAATGGTGGTGCAGTTAGTTGGAAAAGTTCCAAACAAAGTATAACTGCCGATTCCACCACTGAGGCAGAGTATGTAGCTACTTCTAAAGCAACAAAGGAAGCCGCTTGGATGAAGAAGTTTATTTATGAACTTGGAGTCGTTCCTTCAATTGAGCAACCGATTACATTGTTTTGTGACAACAATGGGGCTATATTTCAAGCTAAGAAACCAAGGTCTCACCAAAAGTCCAAGCACATCGAGAGATGCTTCCATCTCATCAGAGAAATTGTTGGGATAGGTGATATCGCCTTGCAGAAAATTGCCTCAGCAGAAAACGTGGCAGATCCATTCACTAAGACCTTACCTCAATCTTCTTTTGAAAGACATATTGACAAAATGGGTTTAAGGTACCAGACAAGTTGGCTTTAGTATAACTGGGAGATTGTTGGATGTATGCCCTAAAGCTACTATGTAATGGTTACATATTAGGGATTTCAGCTGTACTTTCATTATTATTATTTAATTAATGGCAATGACGTATTCATTCATTTGTCCAATTATTCTATATTGATGAATGATTCCATAAGATTAGTTGCAACTAGACCTATTCTTGAGACGTCAAGAATATATGTGACGGGTTCATAGTTAGACTGAATCTTTAAATCGTTCCCGGTCGATAGATTATTATGTGGATATTAATAATCTTGTTGAGACCGGTGTGTTCTTAACTTCGCTATTAAGTATTGGATACTTAAGGGAATGATGAGTCACATGTCATTGGGTATTATGATGCATGAATTAGAACACAGGTGTTTGTATTAGACAAATTCACTTAACGTGACGCATATGGAACGATTAGCAACATGGAAGCATTTAGCTTGGTCAATGTCTAATTGTTCATGCTTTGGTCTTGTGTAAATAATCCTTAGACCTGAGACATAGTGTTAACTTTTGTATTGAACAACTATGGTTCACAGGTGCACATAATGCCGGGTCATTGATCCGTCTTTATACCTAATGGTCATAGTTTGTTCATATATGAAGTTACACGTGTGCGTAATATGGAATCCGTCTCCTTATTATATGCAAGGTATGATAATGATGTCCTATGCGATCTAATTGTGACACTGTATTGAAATCCTCGGCCGGGGTTGTAACCAAGAATAAATTGTTTATGTCTCGAATAAAATGCATAACAATTAGATTTGTGCATGTGATCAAATTAATGACTTGACAAATATTCCATGGTCTTTGTTTGATCGGGATATAGTAAGACAGAGGGATTGAATTACATTGTAACCAAAACTGACAGGTTCATTATGTTCTTAAAGTATTCACACTATTTGGGTAGCCATGACATATTGCTAGATGTCAATCGTGGCTTGTAGGACCTAAAAGATTAATCGGGACAATTAATTCTTTTGGAAGTACTAATGTGTTAGTACAAGTCTTACTACCAGCTTAGTGATGAACCTAGGGATGTCACACATCATAAACAATTAGTATGACGTGGAACAAGAGAGAAATATTATTGCAAATGTGTTTGCAATTACTGCAATCGAATTGAGTCGATTTGAAATTAAATGAAATTTAATTTAATTTGTATTATAGTCACGAGCCTACTTGCATATGATGCACACGCATGCCCAGAGTGAATATATGTTAACATACCCCTATTGTGTACTTTCATTATTTAATTAATGGCAATGACCAAATGGGTTTGAGGTACCAAACAAGTTAGCTTTAGTGCAAGTGGGAGATTGTTAGATGTATGTTCTAAAACTGCTATGTAATAGTTACATATTAGGGATTTCAATTGTACATATAAGGATTATGTTATTATTATTATTATTATTATTATTATTATTATTATTATTATTATTATTATTATTATTATTATTATTATTATTAAGGGAATTGATTAATTATTAATTAATTGATTGATTAATTAAAGTGGAAATGGTCAGCAATTTTTTGCTGACCACTTCACACGAAAACGTGCACATGCACGCACGAATTAGTGCATGATGGTCAGCAACCCATCCACGTATTTTGTTCGTGCATGGATGGTCAGCAGCCACTAACCATCATGCACGAAATCGTGCATAAACGGTCAGCGGTTGATGACCGTTCCATTCATGCACGATCTCAATCGTGCATGAGAATGAGGATCAACAACGGTTGCTGATCCCACGATCGACAACCGTTGCTGATTCGTGTATAAATATTAAAAAGAAAGGCTGCAAAAGGTTGCAACATAGAGAGATTTTCTGTGGGCGTGCGTCTTGTGTTTTAGAGACATCCGAGTGATGCTTTACTGAAAATAGACAGCAAAGTGTGTGCATGTTCTTGTGTCTTTGAGGCGCAAGAAAGAAGAGCATTATCTCGTTCGGGTCGTGACTATTATACACCAAGAATACGACGGATTCTTTCCACGTGATTGCTAGCACGATCGAAGTGGTGGATATCCAAAAGTTCTCTCTTCTGTTCGACGTTCGTTGTTGGTGTGTCTGAACTAGAGGTCCGACTATTGTGGGACTAGAACTGTAAAACATCTGAACCAACTTGTTTTAAAGTGCGCTTCGAGAGGTAATTCGTTTAACTCCCTTTTGTGTTTAGATTTTTTATTAAAACGCACGAACAACGCCTTAGGAGAATCATGTGTAAAATATATCTTTGTTTCCGTTATGTTCATTTTGTTAATTTTTTTTATACATGATTCATGAAACCCCATCAAGTGCCAGTCATCAAACCAAAAAGAGACAGATAGCCCATTACTAAAGCGCCATTTAAAATGATGTTGGATCAAATCACGAAGGCCAAGCAACTTCTTCCAAGCCCAAGAGCAATAGGTAGGTCTTAGGACAATCCAGAAATTTTTGCGATTTAAGAAGATGGAATGAATCCTTTTAGACCAAAGTGACTTCTTATTGGTGAAAAGGAGCCATAGGTGTTTGATCATGACAGCAATATTGCTCACCCGAAGGGATCTAATACCCAAACCACCTTCCTCCTTAGGTAAACAGATATCAACCCATGCCACCTTTGTGCCTCCAAGCCCTAAGTCCAGGCCTCTCCAAAGAAATTGCTAGAAAATCTGTTCAATTCGGTTAGTGACTGAGGTGGGAAGGGTAAATACATTAGACCAATAAACCTAGATAGAATGAATGATTGATTTGATTAACTGCAATCTGCCACGCTAAAGAAAGAAACCGGTTGTCCAAGATTGAACTCGAGAAGTAATTGTATTCACCAGGGAAACACAAGCTTCCTTGCCTAATCTTGAGGAAATAATAGGCACACCAAGGTACCTAAAAGGAAGAGAGCCCAGCTGAAATCCAATGGTACTTACCAGAGCATTCCTTAGAGAATCAGGGCCACCCAAAAGAAAGATTTCACTTTTGTTGAGGTTAGGATTGAGCCTAGACCAGTTAGCAAAGGAATGAATTCCATCCAAAAGAAGCCGCAAAGATGTCATATTAGCTTCCGAGAATAATAGAACATCATCTGCAAAGAAGAGGTGTGAGAGCCTTGATGCTTTACACCTCCGAAGAACCTTAATCATCTTCAAAGCAAAATAAATAAGAACAATGGGAGAATGACATTAGAAATGCCAAAAGTTATGTACAACGCCAACTTTAGTGCCAAAAGTTTTTTATTGAAATGAGTACAACTTAAAAAAGAAAAGAAAAAAAAAAAACCTTTCACTTAAGTGTCAACTCTAATTTGGATGGCCGGAAATCTAATGTGACCATATTTTATTATTTTCTCAATCCTATGTGGATCATCAGCATGCCTTATCAGCATATAACCTCTAAAGAAGTCATATAGTAGGTTAAAAAATGATCACTTTAGTGCCAATTATTATTAAAAAATTATTATTGCAATGACAACAAAATGCCACGTCAAATAAATTTTTTTAATTTAAAAGGTTTTGTAATTTCTCTAGCCAAAATTTCTCATGGGAGGCACTTAAGTGATTGTTTTTTCTCCGATTTGGCACTTATGTAAGCTAACGAAAACTTTTGGCACTAAAGTAAGCGTCGTACACAACTTTTAGCTCTTCTTGCGTTATTCTCCCTATGAACAACATTAACAACTCTCAATTTTAAGAAAGCAACAAAGCTAGCTTGATAAAAAGAAAATGAAGTCCATGAACTTTTACCTTGTAAATACTTGAAAGATGAGATTAAAAGCTCAAACAACTCAAGTTGAATAAACTTTGGAGCTTGATTGAAATTTAAGGGAAGTTTTACTTGTTGTTTTAGAAGGGAAAAGAGAAATTGCACTTAAAGATAAGAGGATGAGGTTGCTCTTCCAAGGGGGAGAAAGGAAAATCAATTTCTCTTCCTCATTTACTTGTTTTAAAGAATAACTTTAACTCATGTCAATTTATTAGGTTTGGAATTATGATATAAAGTAACTAGTGTTAGGATACTATGACACTCATGATACTCATGATGTTACACATTATCTAATTTGATAGGCTAAATTCATTATCACAATTTAAAAGTATATGAATTATTATTTGGGTGACAAATGGCATTATTTTGGATAGAAAAGTGAAGATTTCTTGAGAGAGAGAGAGAGAGAGAGAGAGAGAGAGAGAGAGAGAGAGAGAGAGGTGGAGAGAGACGGAGAGAATTATTGGCCAAGTAAAATGCGTGAATGAGGAAACATTATTTGAGTAGTAATCATTTCAAACATAAATGAGAGAGATAGAGAAGACATTGACTTATGTTTCTTATGAGTTATAAACAATATATATTAGTTAACTAAGGTTAAAAATCATGATGACATTGGAATTAAAAACACTCGGTGGAGAATGAGAGAAATGTGTACACAAAAGGTTACAAGTGACATAATTTGAGTAGGTAAATGAACATGGTGATTGGAAAGAGCATAAGATCACCCAAGCAAATGCATGAGTAAGAATCATTATTTGATTTGTAATCATTGATGCAAAAGGGTGAGATCATGCATGATGCAATTCTATAGGCGAAACTTACTGTTGAAAATGAGGGAGTTGTGGCCCAATGAATGAGGATTTTTGGCTAGCAAGTTTAAAAAACATTAATGAGCTAAAGTTAAAAGAAGTGATGTAGGGAATGATTTAATTTGCAAGTAAGAAACTAGATGATTAATTGAGGAATGTGGCAACTAAATTAACAACAAGTGGCTAATAAATTATGGTTATCAAAGATGCAGAGAATCATATGACAATTAGCAATGCCCACCAGAGAAATATGAATCATATTCTTATATAACACAATATAAATGATAAATAGAATGAAAATTTAGGATGTCACATAGGTGATTGCTCCAAGGAGAGAGTTAACAACAACGGAATCTACTAAGAATTTGAAGAATTACATAGTCACCATTGCTTAACGGCTCAAGTGTTTTTCAGCCCTAAAGTACACTCAAAGTAAATCCATAAATGTTATCTCATAATTTCTAACAAAGAATTCATTCAAAAAACTTATAGAGAAAACTAAAGCCCTCCTCTTCTTATGATTGAACAAAATTTCCGTTTTTATATGTGCTTATGTTACTTGCTGACTCAAACTTAGAGACCTTGATGATCATGCCTTTTGTCTTCATTCTAAGACCCCATCAATTTTGCGACTCCACTAAATTGGCCTGGAAATAAAGTACCGGTCAAAAGACATCCAACATATAGGCGAGACTTCTACAAAGTTCACATTTCATTAATGAGCTCAAACTCGAAACATTTGACACTAAATATAGTGCTTACTTAGGAATAAGTAAAAAGAAGCTTATATAGATTACAATGAGGATGATTGGGAGGTCCACCATCAGTATAGCAAAACTTTTATACACTCATCATCGGATTATTAACACATGTACTTGAAGGTTAAAATGTAACAGAATTATTTTGCATCTCAATCATCCAAGGTGAATGTGTAACACACATACATATATAGTCACAATTTTTTTTTCCTTGATTCAGAAGACCATGCGGCATAGATATTATTCTGTGTTTATTTTGGAACTAAGCGTCTTTAGTTGCATCTGCTCGAATTCAACACAGGGATTCAATTGTTCTTCTCTAATTGAATCAACTTTGTTTTTACTTGCTAGTTTTCGAGCTACCAAATAACTGAAGAGGTAAATGTATATATATATAAAGACCTTTTGATGGATAAGTAAGGTAATCTATGACGAGACGTATGTTAATATAATAAACAAATGTGCGTTATACGCCACAAGTCATGGACAAAAATGACAAATGAAATCTGACATTTGGGAAACCAAAACATGTTTTTTGAGCATTTTTAACGATGCAATTCCTCACGCTAAAGCTCTAGTCCACCAAAGATTAGTGAGTCTTTTGCTTTGCTAGTTTTATAATAATAATAATAATAATAATAATAATAATAATAATAATAATAATAATAATAATAATAATAAAGGCTTTGGAAACCCTTGAACTATTATAAATTGTTTAATCATATCTTTTAAATCTTTTTTTTTTTTTTTTTTTTTGCAGTTGAATCTCTAACTATACCCGTTTTTGTTCGAGTTGGCACTTTCCTTAAGAAAAGAAACATAAATGTAGACTTGGCCGTTAAGTCACTGTTAGATGCCAGCGTGGCATCCTACGTGGAAAAATTTAAAAGAAAAATAAAACAAAGAATTCAAAAACGAGAAAAATGATATCTGACACACCCGAAAATATCTCTTCTATTATTAATATTGTATAATTATCTTTCATAAATAAATCGGTTTTAATTTTAGTTCTTGCTACAAGTCACTTCAGTTTGTGATAAGGGAGACGATGTCTAATCAGTCGTCCTTGTGGAGTCAAAAGACGTCAACTGCTCCTGCATCTCCATGTCTATCACGAGGAACACGCTCATCTTCTCCATCTCCATAGTCTCAGAAGAAGAAAACCAATTCTTGGATATGGTTCCATGATATAATCACATTTAGGAAAAGCGCGAGTACGCTTCTTGGGTTGTAATTTTTTTTTATTTTTGTTCTAATCTTGGGTTGTAATAAATAATAGGAAAATCAGTCTAGAAAAGGAAGTAAATCACATGATGACCAAAAGGCCTGGCGGGCCGATCGGTCTAAATTGGTTGGCGAGGCCCATGGAAATTTTCTTCTTCCGAATTCACTTGGCCCAAAAACATAGGTTTTGAGATCATATCATCTATTTTTCAAAGCGGGAGTGTCATTATTCAATCAACATACTTTAGAGTTGAGCGATTCGTACACTTCCACGCACGCCAATGCCATTGTCTCGATGTTCATTTTGCTTCACACACTAAGCAGTGAATAAATATTTTCTATTGAGAGTGCGTTTAATAGAGCCTTTCCATAAATATTACAATTGTAAATTAGGTTACTGTAGTAATTAGAGATGTCTCATAAAAATCTCATGCATTCAGCACCCTCGTAGCGAAAGTACTTACAACAGCTTCCTTTGATAACTTTGAAATGCGGTAACTTTTAAACTTTTTGAAAATTATTGGAATAGGTGCATTAGAAGTTTTAAAATTTATCACGAAAATGCAATTAAATCTTAATATTTCAAAAGGTGCAATCAAATTCTTCCATTAATATCATCAATTTGACTAATAGAAAATGATGACGTGATATTTTTAAATTTAACTTCTCTCACCCACGTGGTATTTCTAAAAAAATTTCAAACCTAAAAAGGAAAAGCTAAAAATTATTTTAAAAAACACAGTGGAAAATAAAGAGAGAGAATGAAGCTTACTTATGGGACAACATTGCTGCCCATCATCAAAGGGGCCAACGAAGGTCACCAGCCACGGCCGAGAGTGTCCAGCCCTCTCCAAGTCAAGGCGAGGCCTCATTGACCCAATGCAAGGGTGCCTAGATCTAGGCAATGCCAGCCCACTCGAGCACCCCCAGGGTCAATGTGGTCATCAGCCCCAAGTGAGGGGGTCGGCAACTCTGGCCAAGCTTGGGCGAGGTGCCCAAATCTAGGCACTGACGACCCAAGGGCTGGTGAAGGTCACTAGCCCCTTTAGTAATGGGCAGTAAAGGTGGCAACAACCCATGGATGAGCTTGTCACTTTCTTTCTTTATTTTTAGTTTCTTTAAAATAAAATTTTTAGCAATTCTTTTTAGTTTGTTAATCTAATTTATTTATGATTTAATAGAATATGAATTATCTAACGTGGAATTTCTCTAACAAAAGCCTCATTACCTTTTCTTTTCAACCCAATAGAGAATCCACTATGGTGGAAGTGCGCAACAGACGTCTTATGCATTTTCTTGGATAGATCATTAAAAGGAAACCCAAGTCCGAGCCGTCAACCTATCTAGTTGGACGTACCTTTACTCTAAATATTAAGCTAATGAGTTATGAGCCAGAACTAGGTTGGCCATTTGATTTATTCCTTAAGATATTCCACCATTGACTCTAATACCATTTTTTAAAAGTGTGGAATAGATCGATGAGAAAGACTCTAAGTCAAAGACTATCAACACACCCTGTTGGATCCACTTTTTTTCAAAGCTTAAGTTAACGATTTATGACCCAATTATCATATATTAACTACTCTAGACACACAAATTATCTGATATAGGATTTCTCTTAACACAATTTATTCGTGCAAAGCAACCACCTCCAATCTTTTTTGGTTCTAGTGTAGCTACAAAATTCCAAAAAGGTTTTAAATTTTGGTTTTTTCCCTCTAATATTTGAGCCATTTGGAGAACAACCACGGGCAAATAACACATTTGCTATATTTCTCGACAAATCGGTCTTCCTTCGGCATTAATTACGAGGAGTCGGAAACCAGTTAATGCACCAACCGTATCCTTTTCAATTGCATCGTGTTCCAGAGGGCCCGCCAAGAAAAGCCTCCCCCAATCGTTATCCAGATGAGAAAGCAAATCAATTTTTGTTTTGTCTTGGGCAGTGTTCATTTGGCTTGCCTATGTTCTTTGGTCCCGGATCATTAGCATTGAAGAGTGAGTGATAGCGGGGGGACCAAACTAAGGTTTCTCCCCCATGATTTGCATGTAATGACTTATCTTCACCACTTTTCTTCATCGAAACATCGTCATCAACCCCCATCAATTTATTAAGTCTCCGTGTAGCGAACGCCATCTAACTCCATCCACATCTCTCTAGGTTTGTTTCATCAACTTCCTTAATTGGTAAAAACTTCATAGCAAGGACACCATCTATAGGCTTGATTTGACATGACAAATGCCGAGTGCGAATCCTATCGTCTGCAGCTCATGGTAACTTTGAGAGAAATGCTTATCACCAGTACCTGTATATAGAGCACTGCTCGATGTACCATAGTCTTTTTTTTGGGGGGTCTGTGATGTACCAGAGTGTAGAGAGGGTAATTTATGTGTATTCGTAAGAGTCGGTGGTTTGACTACTACATGCATAAGTCAATGCTCAATGGAATCCACCAAAGAGATACATAGTTAAGTTGTGACTCTCATTCAAGAGTTCAATTTCAAAAATTCATTGAACACTCGCTGACCCAGGAGATTTAGTTTATGCTGACACTTCTTGGAACAACCTTCAAAGCATGAGTAAATCCCAAGACAACCAACTTTTTATTTCCCTAGACAAAGACCAACAATCCCAAGAGAAGATATAAGTAACAACATCAACTCTCGATTCTAATGACCGTAGAAACAAAACAAAATGCAAAAGACTCAATAAGCACACAGAAGTACTAAAAGACCATTTTCGGATTTTCTGGGAAGCACTTTGTAATTTGAGCATTACTTTCTCTAAATACTCCTAATTGCTTGAAGCACGATTTATAGAACCTAGACATATATGGCTTTCCATTCAAATATTATTGGCCTACATTGGTGCACAAAATCAATATGAAAACTCAGAAAAGAATTAACCTTGAAATTCTGCCCATAAAGATGAACTTCACCTCTAAACAATTTTTCATTAGGTGTTGGATAAGGTTTAGTCCTCTTGAAATGATCCTTCATCACTCTGGATGATTTTCCCAGATAAAGGTATTCAATTTTTGTCGAGTGTCCCATCAGTATTTAGTTTGGATGATGTTAATATATTATAATTCCACCAATCAAAAGTATGGTTAGAAGAAACTCGCTCCAACTAAAGATGGAGGAAAATATAGTCCCAATCAAACGTCCTTGTATTCAATCCTTAGATGTTGACAAATTGTCATAGGAGCATGAACACATTGCTTTATAGTAGGGAGCTAAAGCAATGGTGATAATGTAGGTGAGGATCCTTTACCCCACACGGTATTTGTCATTGAGATGCCAATATGAGTTATATTAGAAAAGTTATATTGAAAAGTTGGTGTGGTTTGAAATAATTAATATATTTTAGTTGTGATCTGTCAAGACAACAAGGGAAGTGCTGTGCGGAATAGAGAATCTTGATCTCAACAACTCCACATGGATGATATTAGTTTGCAAAAATTAGTAAAATTCATGTTGGTTATGTTCAAATTCTTATCATGCTTAGGAAAATTTGATAACTCGTTGTCATGTGTCTATCTAGAAATTTACAAGCTTTTCGAGGAATACTACAAATCAAAACGTCTCATCATTTAGGTATAAGGCCCTCTATATTCCTTTTAATTAGACTATCTTATTAAGATCATAGTGTATAAAGTTCACTTATAGCCACCAAAATGTTGATAGAACTTGGCATAAGATCTGTGGTGCGGGATTTAATCATTTAATGCACTAAATTTATTTTGTTCGGAAAAATGCATTCTAACCATTTTCAGATCAATATTCTAGAAAAAGCCACTGTTATATACTATGGGCTGTTTGGTTCAGCATTTTGAAGGGACTTTGGGGCTCTAAAGGGGTTTGGCCAAATGCTGAAGGTGTTTGGTTCAATTTTTTGAGGGCTTTGGGGAGATGCAATTGCATCTCCAAAGGGCTTGAAGGGACTTTAGGGGAATGGAGGGGGAGAGGTCCATTGGGAAGTTGCATTTGTGGAATGCAACTTCTACTATTCATCTTCATCGGAGAGAAGCCGATCGGAGGCCGATGATCGCCGGCCAAGGGGTCGCGTGCGCGGCAATGCGCCGGCGACCGCCGGCCAAGGGTCCCCGACCCGGCGACCGTCGCCGGACCTCGAGCGACGCCCTGGGTCGTGCGAACCGGGCGGCTGTCGCCCGAATCACGCGACCCGGGCGGCCGCCCGAGGTCACGCGACCCCAAGCGACGGTCGCCGGGGTCGGGCGACCCGGGCGACGGCCGCCGGGTCGAGCGACCCGGCGACGGCCGCTGGGTTGCGCGACCTCAGCGGCCGTTACGGGGTCGCGCGACCCAGCGGCCGTCGCCGAGGTCGCGCGACCCGGCGGACGGTCGCCCGAGGTCGCGCGACCCAGCGGCCAGATCCGCCATCCGTGCCGGATCCGCCGCCGGATCCGGCGGTCCGGTGGCCGGACTTCAAAAAAAATAAAACAAATGTTTTTTTTGTTTTTTTAATTTAATAAAAGTCCTTTACAAATGCAAATTTTACCAAACGGTATTTTGGCCAAAGTTGCATTTCAATGTAAATTTTACCAAATGACATTTGCATTTCGGAAAACCCCATTCACCCAAAGGTATTTGCATTTTGGCAAATGCATTCCCCAAAAGCCGAACCAAACGGGCCCTATGTGTTTCATCAACATTGCATTGACGTGGTAGCATCTAACTGCCATCTTGTTATCTGAAAAAAAACCATTAAAAGAAGTTTCAAAATGGTTCTGAGGCCCTCTAGACTATTTATCTCCCTCCCCCACTCACCGCCCCCCTCCCCCTCCCCCCAACAAAATATTTTTTTTTTCTTCTTCTTAGATTTCTTCTTCGTTATTTTGTTTTACTATCATTGCTTATGTGGCGCGGATACGGCACTAAATGATCATCATAGATGTATTTGGCTAGAAATTCGGTCCAGAGATAGAGTACATTAATAGATATAACTGAGAATATTATTGTATAGAGTGATTGAAACCAAATTTCAAAAAATTCATTGCAAATTGCATGAAAGTTTAAAGTGTTGCCTATGATGTTGGAAATTCCGAATTGGTTGGATTTAACGGTATGGATGTGCTTACATGGAAAACATGAATGGCATTAAACTACGTCGCTTACATGATCAGAAAAACAGTGGATATAGTCAAGAGAGACAAACCCCGTCCGGTTTTGGTAAGTATGAAACAGTGGGCTCAAATCAAAGGAGTGTAACGCATGCATGCATTACTGTGTGAAGCTGCACGTGAATGCTCACGAGTGCAAACCCTAAAGCGGAATTCTTCGCTTCTCTTTTGAACGCGTCGATCGTCCTTCTCTGGTAAGCTTACGGGAGAGATCTGACGTCTCACAACAAAAAGTGTCTGCAAATTGCAAAGAGAAAATTTACTTGTGGGTGGTGCAATTTGATCATTGAATGTCATACCAAGAAAGCAACCCTCATCTGTTAAAGCGTCCAGATTTTTTTTAGCCTGTAAAGGTTCAAATCCTAAGAGGAAAAAAGAAAGAAAGAGGAGACACATGATCAATGTCACATTATCAACTTTCGTGACCATCTTTTCGTCTTTTGATGTTATCTCCCTTGGAGATTCGCTTCACGGGAAGAAGAAAACCTTGTATATAAACCCTTCTTTCTCTACGTAGAAAACTGCATACTAGCAAAGGATCAGCTTCATATAAAAATGGCTGCTCATCGCCATCAATCATAATAAAAGCACAGAGGAACTTTGCTTAACACGAGGACTTGAGAACAAGAAGAAGTTGAGAAAGACTCAAGGAGAAGAAGAGCAAGCCAATAATCCTTCATCATGGTATGTAGCTTTGAGCTGTTGCATTGATTCATATCTTCCTACTGATTACAATACTGAAATAATCAAAATTTAAAGTAACAACAGTCGACCAAATGTTGGAAGGGAACTAATAGCTAAAGCTGCGCCCCATTTAACTAATAGGGCTTGAATTTATATGGATAGACTTACGTTCCCAAGAGGTTGTGCGTAGAATATTTTGTCACTTCATTTGCTTTTTCGTCTAAAACCCATTGCACGTTCGCTGCTTGGGCCAAATTCTGGACTGTACTTGATGAAGACGTTTCATACATATTTTAAGAAAAAATTACCCATCACGCTGCTTTACCATCTCTCAGGCATAAGTTCCACGAGAATCAATACTACACACATTTTTGGAGTTTCGAGGTCTGGATTCCAGATGTCAATACCGATTCCTTGTTATTCTGTACTCATGCTTTCCAGATTTGTCTCAGTAAAAACCAAGCTGAATGCGAATTAAAAACCCTACAGAACATGCTTTGAAACCTAATCTCGCTTTACTAAAGTATGTTGATCATGTCCAATGCACATTACGTGTTAAAGTTGTATTGTATATGTGCATTGCCAGTGTGTGTAAACTACATGATATCATTTTTGTGGATTTGACTTGTGCATGTTTTACTTGCGATAGCTCCTTGATGTACACATGATAGAAGGTCCATCGCTTTTTCTATTTGCAGTTGTGAAGAGTACTTTAGCGTCATTTGTAACAAAAATCCATATATAATTAGAGTCTCTCTCTCTGAGATGTATAAGTGTATATCGCATTAGGCTAAAACATCATACATGTTATTTTTCCGTTCTCTTTGCAGGATGAACAAAGGCTGCGAAAGGCAATATCGGATGTGTCCATCCAAATAGACAACTTCTACAGGAGCGAATCAGACTTTACCATGGGAAAGATTGATGAAGTTGAGCAAGTAACTTGTGAATGCTGTGGCCTAAAAGAGGATTGCACTCCAACTTACATATCCCAAATTAAGAATTGTTATTCAGACAAATGGGTTTGTGGCCTTTGCTCAGAAGCAGTCAAAGAAAAGCTGGCACAAGCACCATGCATTGCAATACAAGAAGCTGTGAGCTCTCACAAGGAATTTTGCCAAAAGTTTAACAGCACAACCAGATCAAATCCAAAGCTTTCCTTGACATGTGCCATGAGGAACATTGCAAAAAGAAGCTGGGAAACTAGAAACTCCAGGACTTTGCCTACATCCAAGATCACCCGAAGCACAAGTTGTGTCCCGAGGATCACTCTCAACTAGTAGGTTTCCCTACCAAGATGACTTTAACTGATCGTGCACGCAGAATATCGCTTGACTGCAACATCACAAGAAAAAAAAAATAGAAATTGCACATGCATACTCGAGAAGAAGAGTTGGGACTACGCTTCATACATGTTCTCTGTATACCTATGTTGTGATTGACCGAAATTCACCATCTGGGAGGAGATGAATATTCAGAAAGTAGGGATGTTGTTTCTTTTTTAGCATTTAGCGGATATCTTAGACCTGTTCAAACTAGATATATTGAGTATATGACTGAAATTGTAATAGTTTATTGTTCTGTTGTATCAATAACACTTGATTTCTATATAAGGTTTATTTTTTCTACGTGCTCTTCAAAAGGTTTTGTTTCTGTTAACTACCCTTTGTTTCTTCATACTGGGTACAATCATTAGCTGAAGTCGAACGAAGTTTAGATAAAGTGGATCCAACATTTTATGATGTATCTTAATAGCTTGCGCTTTTGAGAAATAGATATGATTAGCTACCAGTGGAACCACTTCGTTATCATTTTGTGCTGGAGCTTGGTATATGGCATGCATGATAGGCGCCCGAGGCTGGGGTTGTTCCAGCATTGGCGACGAAGAGAAGTCGATAAAGTTCCCCTTCAAGTACGCAAAGGACATAAAAGAGATCAAGAGTTGGTCCCCGGCTATATAGACTCTAACCCTTCATTGGCCAATTATAGTTCCCTTCAAATCTCACAATCTTCTTCAGCTCATGGAACACGTACCAACTAATTGGATTCTTTTTAGTATACTTGCTATTGGGGCGAAATCGGATTAGCGTGTATAGAAAGAACAAGTCTCACTAAGAACGCCACTAGTGACATGCCATAGGATGTTAACAATGAATTAAATTAGTCTTTTGAGAGTTAACTCGAACAATCCCATAAGATCAGTTTAATGGTAAAAAAGATTGATATTAATACAGAGATTACTTGCGCAATATGATGAATGAAAAACAATTATTAGGCAATAAGGTGGATTTAATTTTTATCAGAAAGTTAAAACGGCAAAGCGAAGGGAAAATCAAAACAACCATGACCCTTTACAACAATCACCCGTTAAAAAGAGAAGATGGATGAGCATATATGGCCATACCCCCATATTGCTTGTGGTCCAAAGACTTTTCCACTAGGGTTCATCTTTATCCTTGAAACGCAATAATTGCCTCAAAATGGTCCCAAAGTTCTCAGATCCCCATACAAATTCACTGTACCAATTCCTATTTTAACCAAAGGCAAAAACCCTAGCTGGTCCAAAATCTCACATAGCACGTGAGCTCCACACGTGCAGCACTCTTTAAACTCAAAAGATTTCAAAGGCCTGGACCAGCTGGTCCATCCTTTGGCCACAAAATGGCATGCGAATTAAAAGAGACCCGTTTGATTGGATCACGGTGTCTCAACATTCAACCCAATCTTCTCCCCCATGACAAGGACATTTCCCTTTGAAACCTTTCATGTGATTGCATGCACTTTATGTGAATTTTCATTTTTAGGTTTATTTATAAGTATGGCCATGTTTAAGGGAAATGTTGCTAAAGTATCTTAAACATTAAACCTCGTCAACTTCTTCTGACAACTTAAATTTTTCATGAGAATAACATGAAATAGTCCCATAAATTTTCATAAATATGTAGGGCATAGAGGATGGTGGAAATATTGCATCTTACATAGTTAATTGCAAGATTTTTCATGATGAGACTCATACTTGCCACTCTCATGAAAATCCAACCAAAGCACGCTAATCTCCAATTCTCCATCACGATCAAGCAATTTCAAAAAAGAAAAAGTAACCCAGTTTATAAAATTGGAATGTATAAGAAATTGCACTCACACCAATATCTTATTTCTGATGTACTAATGTTGTCAAGCACGTCAGATCGTGCATCTACACGGCATGCTATCCCCCTAACCCAACTAGCCAACAATGCAACGCCATACACACTCTTGATTAAATTAGAGAAGAGGATACGAATCACTTGGAGTGGATTTTTTTTTTTTTTTTTTTTTTTGAGTGCGTTCTCTCGTATTGGTGAGACAAAATGCCCTCCGGCAGCCGTATCTGCTATTTATATAAATATATGATCGATGAAGATCATACAAGATATTTCGGCACTCTGACAAGGCACGTATTGTGGAAGAGAACATGTGGAATGAAAGCAACTCATTTAGGGGTGGCTCCATTAAGAACCCAAGTAAACAAGGACTATACTAATTAATCAGTATTTTGCTCATTGACTGCACAACTTCCTTTTATTATTATTATTATTTCTATTTTTTTTTTGTATAGTTAGAGGTACTAACAACAATTTGCAAAATTAAATTATCAAATGTGTTAGTGAGAAGTGGGTCATATTTTAGCATTCCATATAAGTCTATCGCCTTGTTTGGAAAAATTGTTTACACTCGCAGTGTATGCTATGATTATTCACTTACTTTGTAGATTGATTCTATAAGCCCAAATTTCATATCTATAGCTTTTAATGATAAATTGTGTAGGTAAAATTTTATTGGCAGTGACTTTACATTATTGGCTTTTTTAATCAGGTCACTAAATATTTGTTAAACAATAGAGTTTTTTGAGGAATGAACTGTTTTGCCACGCCATGGATAGTTAAAAATTGCAATTTTAGGTCAAGTACCTCTTTTTCATTGAGATGGACTGTTTTTTTATTTTTATTTTCCTCGAGATTCTTTCGTGTAAGAATGCCTTCATTCGGTTAACCCCATAAACCTTCAAGTTCCTTACAGAGTAGAGTGAGTTTAGAGAGAGAGAGAGAGAGATGGGCTTAATGAGGGTGGCCAATATGTGATTCCACATCTCAATCTACACTTAGAGGAATAATCAGTGTGCATGGCACCATAGATTACGCCATGTGATGCACTCAATGCGCCAAGATCCACTAATTGTTCCTATCACTGTGGACCCTCAAGCCCGACATTCATAGATCATAGTGCACTTCTAATTCGCTCTTTTTAAAGGGGGTGAACGTGGACATGTAAGGCGGTGCCTGCCATCTTTCTTTTTTCTTTGACAAACTTTCCTTTAATTAATCAACAGGATATCATTACAATATTAACCTCAATGATGAACCTTTATCAATTTATGAGCACGGATCCCCAAAAAGGGAATGAATGAATGAATTCTCCAACCCTTATTTTGAGGGAATTGGTTTGCCCCACGTCAATGGAGGGCTCACTAAGATGGTGATGGGGTACAATATATGGTGAAAAGTGCAGAATTATTTAGTATAAGTACAAATGGAGCACTGAACCTAATTTTGGATGTAGATTCTTTTCACAGCATATTGGCATGAATGGACTTTTTTTTTTCTAGGGTTACTAAGAGATTCTGTAATTAAGGGGTAATATTATATTCAGGAATCCGGAAGCTCTAACAATTTGATAAAAGAGAAATTATTCCCCTAAAGAAATAGTTTTTCAAGATAATAAAGGTTCATATTTTCTTTCTCCCTTTTTGTCGCCCTAAAGAAAATTAGGAAAGAATGCATTTGTGCCTTCCTACTCAAATCCTTTAAAAGCTTAGCTTACTACTTGACCATTCTCATTAAGACTTATATATGATATATTTCGCCTTGGATTTTCACAGATGGAATCACAACACACACCCGTACAAGGTAGAGCCATTTAGGGTGTGCAGTTCATCTTAGCCTAATGAAATGGTGTCTTGAGATTAGTGGCAGTATGCATGATAGGTCCACTATCCTCCCAAGACAACACCCATGGCAGTTGGTTATCATTTGTAGATGGATGTAAACTATAAAAGTTAGACATTTATGTGCACTTCATATGCTATGACGCATCAAAGCGATAGAAAACACAGATTTGAAAAATCCACAAACATGCTTATAAAGAGAGAAATATCTTTTCTGCATTGATAAAAGGTTGATTTACATAAGCAGTGAAGCAATATTCAAAAAAATAGAAATATAAAAAAAAAATATTCAAATGAGGAAACACATAATTATAAATTCAAATAAGATAAATCTGAGCCTAAATTAACAAATTCTAAATTGAAATAAACAATATCTCCAAGATCCTAAAAATCTTAAAAGATAAGACAATAAAATAAAAATCTCCTTCACAACAATGCTAATAGGCTAAACTTGCATTTGCGTGATTGCTCGTCTTTGGCCACTGACATTTACATCTTTCTTTCAGTAAAAGAGAGGAGAAGGGTGACCAGCGAACATCCCTTTTCAGCGTTTTCATAAAGTTTCACATTTGCTACTAAATGTTTAGATTGAGTCATATCTCTTCAATTTACTCATCCCGAACCCATTCGCTAGCACAAGAATCGCCCACTGGTAATACTAATATCGTACCACTAAGCTAGCACCACCATGATCACTGGCCTTTACATGGTTTGATATCAAAAAAGCATTTCTGCCAATGACTTACATGAGTACGTCATGATGAGCAACCAAATGGACCTTTTGATCATAGAGAGTAAATTAGGACTTCTCCTTCCTATGAAAGTGTTAATACAATAGGAGTTCCACGTAAGATAAGGTTGAGATATAAGGGTGGAATTAAGACACTAAGTTTTTAATCGATGTTTTAAGTTCTGAAGCAATTCTTAATATAGCTAGGCCTTTTTCTTTTTGCCTAGCTAGGTATGTTAGTAATTTTGAACTTGGACTTCTTCTCACCTGTTCTATGAAGATATGCAGACTTCTACTAATATTCGCATCAAATGGCATAAAAAGCAACGATTGATTGTATGCCCCTTAACATGTATCGTGTTATCTTTTATGTATATAGTAAGGAAGAAACTTCATAGATCATGGCATTGTCCTATTGATAATATGGCAAAAAAAAAAAAATCATGAGTGAAGGCAGATGCTGTGATGTAAATTTTGCACCGTTGCGGTAAATTTTGGGGATACAAGTATGGTGGTTCGCAACCGATGGAGACAAATTTGGAGATTTCAGTTCAAATATATGTCAGTGAAGAAGGGTACTTGATTTAAGAGGAAGGTCAGTTAAGGTGCACATATTTGAGATTGTTATTGCAATAAGAGCCTCACAATGGATAATTAATGTGGGGGAAAAGAACTAAAAATAAACTAAACGTATTGTACCGATATCAATTCAATTTTAAATCTTTCAATTAGTTCTAAAGTTTTTCATATTTATAAATGGAGTCCGTCCAACCAACTTAGGTTAGAAATTTTTTACTTGAATGCTAATTGTTTTATGTGACACTACTACCACTAACATGGACAATTTTTAAAAAAAAATTCTTAACATTTTTTCAATTTTTTATTTTTATTTTGTTTTTTTCTCGTTTTTATTTTTCCTTATTTCCCTCCGCCACTAGTAGCCCTTTGTGATAGCCGGTGGAGATCGCCGACGAGGGCAAGGGGTAGGACATCCTCCATAGCCAAAGGCGAGGGCGGCCAATGAGAGTTGGGCAAGGCCGCCTCTCACCAGATTCGACAAAGGGACCCTTGCCCAACCTTTGCCAAAGGCCAACAAGGGTCAAGAGACTATCATCAGCCTCTAGTGAGGGCACCCTCACCCAACCATCATCCAAGGCCAAAGAGGTCGGCAAGGGGCCACCTTTCTAGATTGATCAAATGAACTCAATTAGTGAGGCCAATGAAGGTGTCTTGGCCCTCACCCATGTTGCTATTCACATAAGTGATTTCATCTAAAGTGGTCAAATTAACTTAATTAGTATATGTATGAAAAGATTTAGAACTAAATTGGTCAAATTGAAATGCTTAATACTAAATAGATACCAATATAATTGGTTTAAAACCTTTTTGTCCTTTTCTCAATGTGGTGTGCAACCATACCAATTTATAGGGAACTGGACCATATTGCCCTAAAAACCAATCCACTTCTAGATTTTCAATTCTAAATTGTTGGAAGTGATGGATTTCATAAAGCGTAAAAATCTTAACTTTTCTCTTGACTTCTTTTTCTATGCTCTCTCCAAGCTCACTCAAACACTCACAACTCTCTCTCTCTCTCTCTCTCTCTCTCTCTCTCTCTCTCTCTCTCTCTCTCTCTCTCTCTCTCTCTCTCTCTCTCTCTCTCTCTCTCTCTCTCTCTCTCCTCCTCCTCCTCCTCCTCCTCACTCCATAGCTCACCCTCGCTCATTCTTGACTCATCTTTGCTTGCTCACCTTCATTCATCTTTTACTTTTGACTATTTTGTTGCTTATATTATTTTTCTGTCAAAAATTAAACAAAAGAAAAGGAAGTTCTCAAATAGACCCTAAAATCGAACCGAAAAAAATAAGATAGGTTACAAGGTTGGTTCCAGGGCAAACATGATAGGTTCTAGATTCCAAAAACTAGGAACCAATTCTAACATGGTAGGTTCCAAGTTTTAGGTCGGGAACCTACCCATCTTGAAACCGATAATCTTTAATTCATGCATCACAACTATATAATTTAGTCTAGCAATTATTAATTTGATTTAGCCTCACAAAGGAAAAATAAAATCAATAATGAACCAGATACGGACTTATAGCATCATAGACAAGAACTTAAAAAAGTGACGCTTTTTTTTTTTTTGGTGATTTTACTATAGCCAACCGCATTTCATTTGAAATATATTAACATGTAATAGTATCCTTTCTCTACACTTATCAGGTTTTAACTATAAGTAACATAAGATTCAATCAAACCTAATCACAAGCCTAGTATCCAAAAGTCAATCTAGATTTAATCCAAGCCATAAGTGCCCAAAAGGCATCCTCCAGCTATGGGTGTACAAAACAATCGAGATTGGCCTAGACTGCTCAAAACCGGATCAAACTTACCAGTTCTGGGCAATTTTCATGGGAAACGGTCCAGTTATCAATTTCAGGTGTAGAATTGCCTACTCGGACCTCTAAGACCGAACTAGTACGGTATATATAATTTAGTTTTAGCTCTCTCATGCCTTTTAGTAAAAGAAAACCCTAGCCCTTTCAACTCTCTCATCTCATTTCACTCTCCCTCTCGATCCATCAATCGCCTCGCCTCTCATTGAGTCAGCCAAGTTCTCAGTCTCGCCTCCATCCCTCTCTTAAGGCTTCACAGTTGTGGCCTCGCCTCCCTCTCAATTTTGCTCAGACTCTCAAGTCTCATTCCTCTCGCAAGTCTCTCGCCTCCCTCCTGTTGCTTGATGTTCGCTTGCTCGTACTTCTCATTGTTGGTTGTCTTCGTTTGGTCAATTGGGAGTTCGTTTGAATTTTAGTTTAAGGTCAGTTCTCATTGCTACTTCGTTGCTCCTTGATTTATATTGTCGATCGTATTGAGCATATTCTAGAAACACAAGAAACAACAAAAGGTGGATTGTATTAAAGCTAATGTTTCAAAGTATAGAAGATAGGGCCAATTTGGCCAACCTTTTCAATGTAAAACACTTCTCAAAAATCATAAAATCATCCTTGCTATGAAGTAGACCAGAGGTCTGGTTCGCAGATAAGTTCATGAAACCACTAGACGGTTCCCATTTTGTGGGACTAACCCTTAGTGGGCAATTCCCTATTCCAAGATGGGAACCGCTCACCCTACTCACCCTAGAACCAATCATCCTATCTCTAGCTAGTATGGCCTATGCCCAATAGTTATTGGATACAGGCCATCTCAGTTGGATCTGATTTAGCCACCTATATATATTCTTGTTGATGGGCAAGCTTGGGCTATAATTTTAGCCAAATTCGAGAGTCCGATCTAGTCCGCCCATTGATCACCTCAAGTCCCGATCTCATAGCACATTTTTTTTATATATAATCCTGGAGAACGAGAGTAGATGCCTAATTACTCGGGTACTCATGGACTATCCACTACGTTACAACTTTTTTTCTCGTTTATGTCAAAGTGCTTTGTCGTCCAAAGCTTTGTCCAACTAGGGTATACTTTCCGCAGGTTTTTCACATCTCATGGACTCATTCATGTTATTTATCGTTTGCAGTGTAGAGTGGAAGACTCCGAAAGTCCACTTTATGTGGCACAACAACCCACCTAAGAGAAAAGTTAGCATATACCTCTCAAAGTGGGTTGTCCAAACCCCTATATAATACCAAATATGTACCTATATTACGAAATAAAATAACCGTGAGATACATCAGACATTCATTCTATCTAGGAGGACAAAGAGAAACGTTGAGTTCAATTAACTTTTCTCTTTGGACATTATAGTTAGAATTTAGTGGGGGAAAGGCAAAGACTTTTTGCGAGGAGATGTGGGGATTCTGACGGGGATGGGCGTGCAGGTGTAAAACCCTAGAAAATGGAGGATGAAGAAAGCATGCCGGAGTGACAAAGACCACTCACTGCATATTCCTTCGAGAAAGATGATCGGGTAGGTCCCTTCACATGAAGAGAGAAAGATGCGCACGAGAGCACTTTAATTTTTATTCCAAAGTTTCGCCAAGAAAAAGGTTTTTGGCCCAAAGGCCTTCCACTTTTTCTTTTCTTTCTAAAATATGCTTTTCTCTGCTATGGCAAAATTAGCAAAGAAAGGTATGTACATGGCCTGTGTGAAGTTCTGTTTGAAATAGTATCCTTGATGAATGTCGTTTTGCATTCTTAGTTAAGGAAAAATATTAGTTTGAAGACCAGGCACTTTGAAAATACAAGTGTTTAATTGGATAAAAGAGCATGTTTTGCATTTAGATAAATGAAAGTTTACCCTAGTTGCATATGCATGAAATGACAATCTAAAGAACATTAAGCAGACATCGGTCCACCACTGAATCTCGCTGATTATTTAAAATGTCATCGACTCGATTTAATTGACTAATTTGAAAAACATGGTCTTCTTTTACTTTTCTTTTTCCTTTCGTCTCAACTAGCTTTTACTTTTTCTAAGCCTTCTGTGCCCCACCATTATTCTCATTCCTCTTTGCCACCCTTCCATCTTCTCTGTCTCTGCCATCTCTCTCTCTCTCTCTCTCTCTCTCTCTCTCTCTCTCTCTCTCTGTGAGAGGGAGATTAGAACTGTTTTAGCATGTACTGCGTGGGAAACTGAGGGAGAATCCAAGATAATCATGTAAGTCCAAACAAAAGGGTCTCAAGAAAGATTGCTTTTTGACATGCAAAGAGAACTTCATACTTACAACTTTGCACTATTCACTTACAAGAAAGCTGCAAGAAAATGTTCTGTAAAGTGGCCTGCGAAAATAATCAGACCCTCAAATCTTTTGTCATCATTTTTCCTTGGTCAAGAGCTCATTATAGGAAACATCCAATGACCGCACGAATCCATGTATTTGCTTCGGTCAAAGAAACAAGAAAACATTCCAGCTAATAAGCTGCCTACTAAAAGAATGAAGTCTGTGTTTTCTATACTGATTCTCTCCAACCAGCCATTAATTTCTGTAAAGCACTATAGGAAACACCCATTATTTAGAACGTGCCTTCATCAATCATTGCTTGTCCATGGCCCAAATAAATTGCTCAAAAATGCACATTTTAATTTGCTTAACCATTCGTTCAAGGATAGTTTTTTTTTTTTTTTTTTTTATCAGGGATGAAAAAATATATATATCCACATCTTTATGCTATGTAAGTTTTAGGTGATCAAAATACACTTAAGATCGAAGGCAAGTCAATATGCACATCAAAGTGTCACCAAAAAAAAAAAAAAAAATTATCACGATTATCATTTAAATATAGTATATAACCACCACTAACGGTCGATCGAGTGGCTATAAGCATTGGGAGGAGCAGGGGCGAGAGTGTACTCAGGAGGTATGGAATCCAAATCCCAAAATAGAATAAAAATTTTCAATCAAATTTATGTGTCGCGTTTAGCAAACACTCAATAATATTCGTATATTAGCGGGAAGTTAGTACCGCATTTGATTATAGTCAGATCAATTGATTGGAAGAATGTTTCATAGTGCACAAATAGAGTCAATGTTAT
The DNA here is from genome assembly GCA_014182695.1 of Eucalyptus albens. Classification (NCBI taxonomy): domain Eukaryota; kingdom Viridiplantae; phylum Streptophyta; class Magnoliopsida; order Myrtales; family Myrtaceae; genus Eucalyptus; species Eucalyptus albens. The sequence continues at coordinate 53,642,260 of CM024648.1, read as the reverse complement.
GACAAGTTTAAATACTCAATTTTCACAATCATACATCATATTATACTTTCCATCTCAAAAGTTAATGTAGTTTCATCATACGTTACTTGCAAAAAGAACATGAGTAAAGGCAAGGGCACACAGGACATGCGCCAAACAAAGGCCCGTAAAAAACGTCGATACTCCTCTCTCTCTCTCTCTCTCTCTCTCTCAAAAACTGGTTGCTCAAAACTTTCTTTTGTCGCTATCCGAAATACGCGATGGTCACGCCAGTCAAAAAGAGCATTCTAGTGAGAACATACATCCGACAAAATCAGAGACTTTTTCCAACATCTGTCCCTGTTTCCCTTTCAACCGTTCGTGTTCAAATAAAACGTAGATTCAAAAGGCAGGTCAAGGTGCAATTTCGCAATTACTCACCAACTCCATGCCCCTTTTTCGAATCCCCCCTCCACCACAAACCCTCGCAATCTATTTAAGCACTCTATTCCTCACTGCTCTTTTTACACCCTACACTATCCACCGTCTCAGTAGATTTCACCCGCACATAAACATGTCGTCTTCTCCTTCTTCTTCTTCTTCTTCTTCTTCTTCACTCTTTGATCTCTCTGAAGTAATCTTCTCGAGCACACTGTGGTCCAATGACAATTATACTCAGGTGAGTCAAGAGCCTTTGACCTAATCTTATCTTTGAGCCTCAATTTTTCCTTCAGCTTTCGCCCTACGGCAATCATTTGGTGCCGCCTATAGTTTTCTATTGACTTGTTACTGTTGTACGTGTTTCACAGGATTTAAGTTATGTTGCTTGATGCTTTAATTCAAGCTATAGCTATTTGCTTCAATCATTACCCTTTTTTCTTAAACTGAGTTGGAAGAATATAACGGCAATGAGTGGTTCGACTCGACTGTTGTTTAATTAACGTTCTCTTTCTCTCTTTGGTCTTTCTTCCTTCTCAGCTGAATCTGCAAAAGCTCGCGGATTGCTGCTGATCAGCTGAAAGGGCTCTTGGGGTTCTTGAAATAGCCCAGTTCGCAGTTCATCTCTTTACCTGGGTGATTCATACACACCACAAGAGATGGCCAAGAACCGTGCGATTTCAATGTTGCCCATCTTGTCACTAGTCCTCTTCCTCATCTCACATGCTTCGGAGGGATCAGATGAATATGATGATCAAGGCCTTCTCTTGTCCTTTAGGGCCTCCATCGATGACCCACTGAGGTCTCTATCCAACTGGATCAATTCATCAGCTTCTCCTTATTCTTCCACTAGTTTCTGCAAGTGGAGTGGTGTGACCTGCGACAATTCATTGTCTCACGTGGCCAAGGTCAAGCTCTCTGGTAAGAACATGTCTGGCAAGATTGAGGGATCGATCTTTCAGATGGGTCACATACAAGAAATTGATCTCTCCAACAACAAGCTCTCTGGCGAGGTCCCCCATAATGTCTTGTCTTGCCACTCCCTTAGGCATCTCAACCTGAGCAACAACAATCTCACTGGCCCGATCCCAAGCGGGTTGATCGCCCACCTGGAGACCTTGGACCTGTCAAACAACATGTTGTCAGGGAAGATCCCTGAAGATATTGGCCTGCTTTTTAGCCTAAAGGTCCTCGATGTCGGAGGCAACGTCCTGACGGGTCGAATCCCCGCGGGTATATCAAATATCTCGTTCTTAGAGGTCTTGACCTTGGCCTCGAACCAACTGGTGGGCGAAATCCCAAGAGAGCTAGGACAACTGAAGAACTTGAAGTGGCTATATTTGGGGTACAACAACCTCTCTGGCCAAATCCCGAGTGAGATTGGTGATTTGTCCTCTCTGAACCATCTTGACCTTGTCACCAACAACCTCACTGGTCCCATCCCATCATCCCTAGGAAACCTCAGTGATCTTGTGTACCTCTTCTTGTATCGGAACAGGCTCGCAGGTCCAATTCCTAGATCCATGTTTGGCCTCCAGAAGCTGATCTCTCTTGACCTGAGTCAAAACTCTCTCTCTGGTGATATCCCTGAGCTCATAATCCACATGCATAGCCTGCAGATTCTCCATCTTTTCTCAAACAACTTCACAGGAAGATACCCAATGCTTTGTCTTCCTTGCCTAAGCTTCAAGTCCTCCAACTCTGGTCAAACGACCTGTCAGGCCCAATTCCTGAAGGCCTAGGGAAGCAGAACAACCTGAGTGTGCTTGACCTCTCGACTAATTCCCTCACAGGGAAGATCCCAGACAGCATCTGTGGTTCAGGCAATCTCTTCAAGCTCATCCTCTTCTCAAACTCACTTGAAGGAGAGATCCCCAAGTCTTTGAGCTCCTGCAAGAGCCTCCGGCGAGTCCGGCTCCAGAACAACCGCCTCAACGGCGAACTGCCCTCTGGGTTCACGAGACTGCCACTCGTGTACTTCCTCGATGTATCGAGCAACAACCTGTCAGGCAAGATCGGGGAGCAGAGATGGGACATGCCCTCACTTCAGATGCTAAATTTGGCAAGGAATGGATTTTCAGGGAATTTGCCTGAGGACTTTGGGAGTGAAACTCTTGAGAATCTAGACTTGTCTGAAAATGGGTTCTCAGGGACAATTCCTAGGAGTTATGGGACAATATCAGAGTTGATGCAACTGAAGCTGAACAACAACAAGCTCTTCGGCAATATCCCTGAAGAGTTGTCCTCATGCAAGAAGCTTGTAACCCTAGACTTGAGCTCCAACCAACTCAGCGGCCCAATCCCTGCGAGTATCTCCAACATGCCGGTCCTCGGCGACCTCGACCTCTCTGAGAATGGATTGTCCGGCAAGATCCCATCAAACTTAGGGAATGTCCAGTCACTTGTTCAGGTAAATATATCCCACAATCGCTTGCATGGCAGCTTACCACCCACTGGAGCATTTCTTGCCATCAACCCAAGCGCCGTCGTAGGCAACGACCTGTGCAGCAGTGATGTGGCCACAGGCCTGCCACCATGCAAAGGTGCAAAGGGCTCTGCGCAGTGGTTCCTGGTTGTTTGTTCGCTCGCTGCCTTAATGGCGGCTGCTCTCTCAGCCTTTGCCTTTGTAGCCATTCGACGGAGAAGGCAGTTGGAAACGAAGAGAGTGGAGAGCAAGGATGGCGCGTGGGAAATGCACTGCTTCGACCCCGAGCTCTCAAGGTCGATAACATTGGACGACGTCTTGAATTCGGCCAAGGAAGAGAACATCATCTCTAGAGGAAAAGAGGGGATCTCCTACCAAGGTAGATCAATCACAAAGGACATGAAGTTCTTCATGAAGGAAATTAATGACATCAACATGTTGGACTCGCCGAATGTGAAGATGCAGGTTCTTGAACTTGGGAAGCTTAAGCATCCCAATATAGTGAAGCTCATGGGACTGTGCATCTCACATAAAAATGGCTTCTTCATTTATGAGCACGTTGATGGCAAGAGCTTGAGCGAAGCCCTGCGAGGACTAAGTTGGGAGAGGAGGGGTAAGATTGCAATCGGGGTAGCGAAAGCACTACGCTTCTTGCACCGTGACTGCTCGCCTTACATCGTCGGTGGCGACTTGCAGACGGAGAAGATTATGGTGGACAAGAAGGACGAGGCACGCATGAGGTTGAGCTTTCCTGGGATGCTTTGTACGGACAAGTATAAGTGCTTCGTTTCCTCTGTCCATGTTGCCCCAGGTAAATTTTTTTATGTTCATTTGAGAGTTTTTTGGTTAATTCATTTGGATACGGAATTGTTTGGTAAATTATCGTGAATTTCATCAGTTTACGGTCGCTGGAAAAAGCTTGCAAAATTCCAAAACGCAGTGTCGCATGTCGACGTACTATGTGACAGCTTTAGCGAGAGTCGTTTCAGGAGAATTATTCATCACATGACAAAGATTTCACATGCATGGGTCAACATATATCACTATCAAAAGAACGAATCATTGTCACATAATTATTACTCGAAGAAATACAACCCGCTATACCGGTTTTATCATTAGCTTAGATTAGCTAATAACTAAATATTATCAAGCTTGATTGATATGGTAACTAAGAAAACTCGTGAACTTTTTCCGGATAAAATTTGAAGATTGTGTTTTATCATTTCCTACGCAGAAACTGGAGAAACCAAAGAAATCACTGAGAAGAGTGATATCTATGCCTTTGGTCTCATCCTCATCGAAATGTTGACTGGAAAATCACCGGCCGATGCCGAACTCGGCGTGCACGAGAGCATCGTAGAGTGGGCTCGGTATTGCTACTCAGATTGTCATCTTGACGCGTGGACCGATCCCATGATCAAAGAGACTACGTTGCATCGTCCGAACGAGATGGTGGAGACCATGAACTTGGCCCTTCAATGCACCGCAAGCGATCCCTCGGCAAGGCCATGCGCCAGCGATGTATACAGAACCCTAGCATCCGTACTGGGGAAGCGTTCCTGTGTTTCAGCCCTAAAATTTTCTTCACTTGCTTAGTTTTTTTTTTTTTTTGCCTCCATGATTTTGGGTTCCTTTTCTGTTTATCTGCCAAATTATGGAAGATTTCTTCCTTTTCTGTTTTTTATTATTTTTATTTTATTTTTGGGTCCAAAAGTAGAGAAAGGGTTTGAGTATAGTCCTTATGACTCAAATGCTTTGTTTGATGGGATGTATTGACATGCACTACTGAGTGTAAAGGTGTAGATAGACTGATGCAATGTAATATTATAGACTATAGGTTTTTCTCTACGTGATGTCGAATTAGGTGTATGTCCATTCTCTCTCCATGGTTCGCTAGTTGTAGCTGAGAAATGATGGTCCACAAGCTTCATCCCTAGTCTAACTTCTACTTTCTTCTTCCCAAGCCCTAAATAAACAAAGAAAAGGGGAAAAAGAGAGCAGAAGTTCTAAAAGATGGGATAGGGATATAAAAAGAAGAGATGAAGAGTTTTTCATAGCTGAGGACTTAATCATGGCGCTAGAGACAGGTTTCTGGCTATGATGGATGAAGAAACTTAGCTTTATAGAGGCAAGATACAAAATTTTTACATAATATTTCATGTCCTATGGTATTTATTAAAACAACTACACCGAGTACCAAATGATCAAGAATGGCGATGGCCTCCACTAGCCCCTCCGTCCATCATTTACGCGACGGGGGCAGTTGTTTCCTTTACTTGGAGGATTAAGTCGATCATTGAAAGGAAGGGGTTTTAAAGGGTTCATCAGTAGAAGCTATAGACCATCCTCCTTTGTAAGTGGTAATTATGCTGTGCAAGCACTTCGCTTGAAAAAATGAGAAGCACAAGTGAGTTTGTTTTATTTGTAAAAGGTCTTTGAAAGTAGAAAGTTACTCATAGATATTTATAGAGAAATTCATCCTACTTTAAAAAATTATTGAAAGAAATTCATGTTATTTCAAATGGCCTCACACATTCCTATGCATGTACATATAGGTTTGGAAAGATCTGTTTTCGTTGTTCAATAAAAATCATATCTTAAGGGTTAAAAATCAAATAAAAAGAACAGCAAAAGCTAAAATCAACTCATAAAAACTCTCTCTCTCTCTCTCTCTCTCTCTCTCTCTCTCTCGAGTACTGTAGCCATATATAGAAGAAGAGAAAAGAGACCCCGAGAACATGCTGAATAGTCCTGTGTCAAAGGCCTGATGCCCGACACAATACTGGTATTGGAGGGGACCAATGTCTTAAACCCAATGCTTTAATGATATTCCATGTTCCAGTACTGTCGGTCATTCTTTAGAATCTGAAGAAAAAAAAAGATAGAACACAACAACCAAATGCCCGGTATGAAAAGGCTTTAGCCAGACAGTGAAGAAAATTTTAATTCCTTTTCATGCTTCAGCCTCACATATTTCAAGAAAAATCTTCCTTTTAACAAAGGCTGAGTCCATAGCTACAGATGAGTAGTCAAAGGATTTAAATACCTTTTGGTCCTTTCGAGAATTATGTCTTCCATTGGTCGGAGTACTGAAGTATCAAATCATGCTTGCATTCATTTACAAAGTATAGAGAGAGGCGGTTATGATAAAAAGAGGTGGCTGGCCTGAATGTCTCTACTTACTATTTATGTTCCTTTTGCAAGATTTCCTCAAATTCATGATCAATTTATATAGATAAGTTTCTATATCATTATATAAGCTAATCAAGTCCAAGTTTTAGCTTTCAATAATATGTAAGGAATTATTTTGTTTATATTGAACAGCCAACCTTACATGTATATATATGAATTTTCGCAACATAATGAAGTAACGGATTTTTTACCAAAATGAGTGTATTATTCATTAAGGATCTCTCATTTTGCTTCATTTCTTATAAGAATAAAATGTCTAAAAAGATTTTTCTGAATTAAAAAAAAAAAAAAAAAAAAAAAAAAAAAAAACCAGAATCTCCTGCTAACATTATGGCCGTAGGCTTCTCACTGTCATTATACCCTATTGTTTGTAGTTTGTGTCAGCATTGCAGCAGCCATTAGGCAGAGTTAAGGTAAATCTTTGGGGGACAAAAGCCCTCCAAACTACAAGTTGGTATATATTAACAAGCTTCTGAGACGACAAAGGTGTAAGAAATTAAATATTATTCTAATACTTAAAGGTAGCAGAGTAATGGGCAGGAAAGAAACAGATAATGTCAAAATTCAAACTCTCCACCCATACCCTTGACACCATTCATAACTTTTTACCATTTGACTGTCAAGACACGCACTCAACGTATACAAAGATTAAATCATTTGACATGATGTACTAATGTGAACAAGGCACTAATGGGAATTCCATCATCATAAGGTCAAAAGGACGAGAAACGTTTGAACGTGAGCTTGCCCCTTGAGCCCACAATCTTTAAAGTGGCCCATCTTCTTCCTCTCTTCAAATTCATGATGATAGTCCAATATCCTTTTTCTGTCATAAGGTTTCTTTCTCTTTCCCCTTCCATTCCCTTGTGCAATGATGGCTTTGAAAGAAACCCTTTTTTCTTATTCAAAATCCTCTTTGCCCCATCAGCACATCATGGGGCTTGCATAGTTAGAAGATTCCTCCACTCAAGGTCAAAAGCGCCTTGTCTGTGTGAACATGATATTATCAGGCGACACAATGCTTGAACAGCTCATTTCTGCTGGCGATCAGATGCCCTAGAGGCTTTCAAGTTGGTTTCATCTTAAAAGCCTCAAGATATCAATTATGGTTCTTGGAGACCATGCAGAAAAGGATCTCGCTCTCTCTTTTGCGACTTTGCTGTGGCTGTGCAGGCTTCAAGAATCAAGAGAGAGCAGTGCGAAAAGTGTTCTTTCTTTCATGATGGCTCCCCAATTTCTCTCCGAGCACTTCTTTTTGGTTGCTTTTTTTAGATCACACTGCAGACATTTTTCATGGATGTTTCTTCAAAGCTGCTGTTTTTTCCGTCAATGCAGAGAATCATAATTGGCTACACGTGCATCCCAGTCCCATTTTTATATCTTGACATTACCAAACCGCTTTCATAGTTCATGATCATTATATCACTTTGACCACTCATTTAAAAAATTACTTCTTCAGATTGTATTATTTTGCTCAGTCAGGAAGGAGTGTAAGCATCGCATAGACAGCAGCAGCACCGTTATAAAGGTTTAAGTTATCCAGACGAACGGCTCTACGTATCAAGTCCGATAAATGTAAATATCTATAGGCCTCATGGAGTGGATGAATAAGAAAGATTCATGTAGAGAAGAAGAAGTCAAAGGTAGAAAAGTAAGATTGCACAACGCTGTTAATCAAATTCAACCGTTAAGTTAGATGCCGATTCTTTGTAAATTGATTATTATGATCATCATTTCAAAGTGGTGACTAGTCAAGCTAGGGAGCATGATTGAGGTGCACTTAGAAGATTGAGAAAGAGGGGCCCAGAAAGTAAAATTTGTCGTTCAAAGTACACGATCTTGGACCAACAGCAAATAAGTACAAACGCAAAGAAATCATTAGATCCCCCCCTAACTTTATTTTCGATGAGCGTGAGTGCATGAGTTATAATCATATTTTATTTATGTGTTCATATATGGACGGTGTTCAGTGTCGCCAAAAAGACTATGGACAACTTGATTGATATGACACTGTTTTATGGCCTTTGATGAGGTAAGTCTAACAGGCCTTCGAAAGGGAAGTGTATTGACATGAAAGGCTACAGTGCTTCACTTGATCTGCTGAAAAATTATCAAAAAATTCCTACATTTATTACACTTAAAGTAATTCAATCATAAATCTTTTAATTTGATCAATTTAGTTTTAAATCTTTTGACAACATGCCAATAAAGTTCATTCAGTTAATTTTAATTGAAAATTGCTAACATGAATGTTAGCTATCTTATATGACACGGTCAACGTCAATGTGAAAATTTTTACAATTAAAAAAAAATTAATCCTTTTCTTTTCTTTTATTTTATTTTCTTTGTTTTTTATTTTTTTCTCCTTCTTTCTCTGCCGGTCGTTGGGCCTCTGTGATGCCCAGTGAATAGCAACAAGCGAGGGCTTGTGAGGTTTGCCCTTGTCGAATCCGGCGAAGGCCAACCTCCATCACTCATCACATGAGGCTCGCTGTCACAAGGGCAAGGTTACAAGAGGTTGGTGAGGTCACCTAATCAAAATATGGCGAGCCTCGATTGGTGGGCAAGGTTAGCCCTCACTTGCAGCTAGTCGTTGGGCATTGAAGGGGCCCGGCGAGCAATGAAGGAAAAGGAAGAAAAGAAAGAAAAAAAACAAAACAAAACAAAACAAAAATTCACGTTAATTATTTCCAACTAACATTGGCTATATAGATTATATTGACAAATTGTTAAAAGATTTATGACTAAATTAACTAAATAAAAAGGTTTGCAACTAAATAAAAAGGTGTACAACTAAATTGATACAAGTGCAATAATTTTAATACATTATTGATAATTATCCCTTGATCCCTTCTCTCTCTCCAACCTTTATTTCATCTAAATTCAAAAGAAAAATAGAGAGGAAAAGAGGAATGTGGACAATATAGAAGAGACCGAGAAGTCGTTTCATAAGTTTTTCTTTTTATCGTGGTCAACTGATGGTGACTCCTACCACTTATCATGTGCCAAGTCAAATTTGTATTTTGAGTTTGACCAAAAGTAGCCAATTTATGCCAAAAATCGAGAAACATTTAATTAATGAATAGTGCCACCTTGCCACGTACCGTTGCATCATTACCTCGTCATGATAATGGTCGAGAGATGTGGTTTATGGATTAGTTTCAGATTTTAGTATGGATGTCTTTATCTTTGACGCATATTATGCGTGATTTCTCTTTTGTTGCTTGTAATATATTAAATAGTTGTAATATATTTCTTGTTCATAGTTTGAACTTTAAACATAATGGTTTCATTGTTTTTGAATATTTGGACGTGGCTACTATTTAGGTTAAGAAAATCCGGTTTTCCTCTCCTTACTTGAGACTCCTTTGTCATAGATTTACAAAGCGATTGTGATGATTGATGTATGCAAGACAAAGATACATGCGTCCACAAAATATTCCAATGAGGGATGGCCAATGGGCCATGCCGGCCCAAACATGACATGGCCCGGCCCTCAATGTAAAAGGGAGCCAAGCAGGCCTAGATTTTAAAAAAGTTATATGCTACAAAATAAAAGTCAAGAAAATTCCAAATAAAGTACTGAAGTGTCACGAGTTTCTTAAATAATGGCTTAAAATGAACCTTATACCAAATAAGGACATGAAGTGGCAATGTCGATTAGGGGTGTGCAACCGGATTTGGGTATACCTATTAGGACCAGCCCACTCGGAAAACAGGGTTTGGGAATCGGTCTAGGAACCGGTTCCCAAAATTGAACCCAGTTTAAACGGGTCCGGGAACAAGTTTCAAGTGGTTACCCACTCGGAAATCAATTCTGGACCGGTTTTGTAAGTAGAGATTCAAAATCCTTTTTTTCTCTTGAATTCTATTATTACTTCCGCAATCACACAATGTTTTTCCTCTTGACTCTCTCAAACACGCACGACATGCCTCCTTTGTCATTCATCTTCCTCACTTGCTTCCCTCCCTCATCGGCTCCCTCTCGTACCGTTTGATGGATGGACGGTGTTCGTTGCCACCAAATTCTTATGTATCACATAGATTGGCTTGCCTAATTTCTCTTTTGTAGGAGGAGTTATGCTTGCATAAATGAGTAGCTTCATGTAATAGTTGTGGGAATAAGACTAATAGTAGACTCATGTTTGCCTTATAATTTTTGCCATATTAGCCCTATGGATCCTCAATTTTTCGTGTAGTCAAAAAGTTCATATATTAATTTATTAAAAGTGCTTAATGTTTTAATATAAATTATGAGGATTACGTTATTTTCTTGCTTATTAATATAAAATTCGAAGTCGTATAGGATGTTAGAAGATTGCAAAACAGGTTCCGGTAGAAACGGGGTTGACCTCAGAACCAGATCGAAAAAACATGGTGAGTCAGGTACAGGGTCCAATACAAATAGAGTCGGGTATAAAGTCCAAAAAATGGGGAACCAATTATAACAAGGTCAAGTACAGGGTCCAGGTCTAGACCCTACTCATCCCTGGACTCGATCACTCCTAATGTTAATTTCAAATAAGAGCTTCAAATAGGCATAGTGGCTTCAAATAAGGGTTTGACCTTGGCAATTGTCAACTAGCTAGATATTTCAACTAGTCAAGGGTATTTCATCAAAAGATAAATTTATTTTCAACTTTTTTTTTCTCTTTTTTTCTCTTTTCTCTCTTCTTTTTCCTTTTCCTTTCTAGCGAGCACCGACGAGGGCCCAACAACCCTCACCACCCACTAGGTGAGGGCCTTCAAGCCCTCACCGATGCTTTGGTGAGGCTCGCCTTGCCCAAGCCCTTGCTAGTCGCAAGCAAAGTAATCCTTGCCCAAATCTAGTGAGGGCTAACCTTACATGAGACTGGCAAAGACAGCCTTGCCCAAGGTGTCACCTCTAACAGCTAGTGAGGCAACCCTTACCCAAATCCAACGAGGGTGAAAGAGCGGCCTCACCAAGGGTGAGGGTCATCTCGCTAAGGTGAGGACAACCCTTGCCAATAGCTAGTTCACCCAAATCTGGTGAGAGTCACCCTTGCCTATGGACAATGAGGACGACCTTACCCAAGGTGAGGGTCGCCTCACCTAGGCAAGGCCATTCCTCACCAAATTGAGTGAAAGCAACCCTTACCCAACCCTCTTCACTTGTCACTGGTGGTTGACCATCACTCGAGATTGGCCACTAGCAAAGAAGAAAGAGAAAACCAGAAGAAAGGGGAAAAAAAATTAAAGAGAAAAGGAAAAAAAGAAAGAAAAAATTCAAAAAAAAAAAAGGAAAAGGACGAAAATGCCCTTAACCAATTAGAAAGTTATACCTTTTTTTTTGAAATCGACATAGCCAATTCATGCCTTATTTAAAAAAAAAAAAAAAAATCGTTTCATGTCATTATTTGAAAAAAATAAGGACACTTCAAGCTTTTATTTAGAACAAGATTTACTTTAGGCTCTTATTTGAGAAAATGAAAACACTTCATATTCTTATTTGAAATTTTCCCAATAAATGTCCCTCCTCTCATTTTCACCTTCATCCATCTCTTACAAATTCTATAAAAATTCTTAATTTCAAACAAATTCCCACTTTGCACATGATTGCCCCTGGATATTTACCACAATCGCTATCTTACTCACTTCTTAAATGGCAAGCACCTAAATCTAAGCTAGCAAGAGCCTTAATAGCACTAACACCGACGCATGATATGATAGGACATGACACGACACGCTAACATGTCATTTCTCAAAAAATAGAAAATTTTGACCCATTGAGACACGTTATATATTAAATGGGTGTGTGTGTGTGTGTGTGTGTGTGTGTGTGTGTGTGTGTGTAAGATAAATGATCATTTTTATAATTATTTTAATCAAATCAATTTAATTCAAATTCACAAATAAATAAATAATAAAAAAGAACATAAAATGAATTTACACTAAAAATATTAATTCACTATTTGTTAATACCATTCATTATTTTGATTTAACAAATTCAATTCCATTCCAATAATCCTTCAAACTTTGGAGAAAAAAAGAAAACAATCCACATTCTAAACTCGCATGTTAAAGCATATTGGAAGAGGAGAAAATAAACTTAAGGGATGAATTGTGTGTCACAGAAAGTGAAAGTCAGAACAGAAGAGAAGACTAGATTTTTCTTATTTTCCTTTTTATTATCTTTATGCCCTTCATTTAGTAAAAAATTTTCAAGTGTCAAAGAGCACCGAGAGAATTGACTAGCTATCAGATTTTCTAACATGTTTTGACTTAGTGTCAAAGAATATCGGAAATGTGTCGAAATGTTCAATACGATATGAATGCTTTCTCAAAAAGTATCGGTGTTTTATAGGTAGTGGCATGTTAAGTCCTTTGCTCCCTTGGGATGCAAGCACCTCCCAGCGTGCCCGCTCCACTCGAGCAACGATAAGGTTCCTTGACAACAATATCGAGGCACAGTAACTAGATGATTATTCGGAAATGCATGGACGGCGAAGGGCCGCCTTCCCTATTAGAGGCAAATAAATGTCGTGGATCTGTGAGACCAAGTTATTCCTCAAGTCCAGAGGCAAGACGGTACCCCTGAGAAGACACCAAGACAAACATAGCGCTCAAATGTCCGGCCCTATGAAAAGGTCAGCTAGTGCAAAGGGCCACAACGGCAACCCGTTCGAGTAAGACGAGTTGAGAGACCCCTTTATGCTTTTTGGCCATTTCTTAGAGGGTTGAATTAGAGACAACTTCAAAGCCAACTAACATTGGTGGGTTAAAGCGTTTCTACGAATCAGTGGGCTAAAATACAGATCTGTTTTTCATATGTATGTTTTTGCTAGGCAGGGCTAAAACACAGTTAAATTTCTCTTTTTATGCTCACTCTATTCACGCTTTTGGAAGCTCTATAAGTCCTTATCATCAGGGGTTTCTGGGAGAGAAAAACGGAACAAACAGATCGATACATTCAAAGAAACCTTGAGGTACGAGATACTCCATGATTAAGAGCGTGAAATTTTGAAAGCTCACCTCAATTTACGTTATTTGATACCACAATGATCGCTTCCATGCGCTCTTCCTTTTTATGGCTCTCAATTATATTGCAGGCCCCTTTAACAAGAAGTTATGCTGCGTAATATGCAATTCTCTCTCTCCCACCACAGGTCAGGGCCTACGGAAGCTGATCCTTGCTAGGATGGGCTTGGACATGATAAGGATGAAGCCCCTCCTTCGGCCGAATCGTAAGGGCAGGCCGGGAGCCTGAGGTCACGCCTAGGTCACGCCTGCAAAACATCGACAAAGCCAAGAAGGCACATAGAAAACTTCGTGCTTGAGCAGCCAAGTAAAGGTAATCACTGATTCGGGCACACCTAGTCACGACATCTAAATAAGGAGAGCCCAACGCAGCCCAGTCCAGCCCTACCTATCCTAGCGAATTCATATGCCGGCGAAGCCTACATGAATGGTGCACGGGTGCATCCGGCATGGTGATCAGCTCTAGATCGGAGTTGGTGGATTTCATCCTCCACCAGCAGTTGCACCTCGTTCACGAGAGCAGGACCATTTTAATCGAGCCCCAGCCCCTAAGGGCCAAGCTCAGGGCAAGGCAATATTTCCCTCTAGTGAGTGACTGGCTAATTGCATCACTCACGACTTACACATTCAAGACCCTCAAGTATATACATTGAAGGAAGTACTTGTCAAAGCATATTTTCATATCAATTTCTAACCAACAGGTAGAAGTTAAAGTCGACAGGCCGTTACAAATTCATGTGCAGAACAAAATGGTATGGACTGATGGAGGTTAGCCAAGATTCATACTATCATGACCTATGCCAAATGCGACATGGATCAGAACCTCAAGACCATAATGGAGTGATGATTAAATCAGCCAATGAGTCAGAGAATTAGTCGTGAATTAATCGTACATGCCTTCGTTCTTCGGTACATCAAAGCAGGTGCAATTTTCCCATAATCAAATCAACCGATGCCTTTGGTCCTGCTCAGACTCAGCAACAAATACACAGAGTGACAAAAAGGAAGAAAACAGGCTAGTCTCTGGAATCTTAACTTTTATCAATTCCACATTCTTGATTTTGAAATTTTAATCGCATGGAAAGTGTTCCCAATTGCTTTCTATGCCATATGATCTCAGCATAAAAATGGCTTAGAATGCCATGGAAAAAGGAGAGCTTTAAGGATGGAATTGATGAGCATACCAGGTCCTATCGCAAGTAGAGTCCTTGAACCAGCAGCTACCTGAACAACATATGGTGATGAGGACCTGATTCCTATATCATCTTCGATGGAGGTAAACTATAATCCAGTATGAAAATTAAGTTGCAAGCAACGCAATGTTATAAGCTTGAAGTAATTAGTTTAACCAACTTCAGAACATCAGAATCACAAAAGAGACATGATATGTCCCAAATTAAAGTGCTTTTGCACAACCTTGCATTTGCTTCCATTCTTCTATTGCGGATAAAAGGCATGGAACAATCATAGGCAACCTTCACTTCTATTGCCTATGTTCAAACTAGCGGATAAATTTGAAGGTATCTAGATTCAGCAACTCAGCTATATTCCTTAAAATAGAGGGCATTAGACTCCCAAAAAACAAGAAAAAACTTCAAGAAAAATCAAGCAAGAAATAAGAAAATCAAAATTCTCAACATAGAAGGGACAAATGCATAACGGCGAACTTGAACAACTCCCCTGGCCCACCATCTCTTTCTAAGCAAGATCCTTTATATCAAATACCCTACCTGAGAAAACATCAAAAACTAAAAGGAATGGAAACTATCGAATAATATGACAGCAGTAGTACAATCTTTTGAGTACATCCATACGCTGACCCTGTCTTTCTAAATTTTTTGCAGTTGCCATCATGAAGCAGGTTATTAAGAAAGGTTCTTAGATGTGCCATAAGCAAGGACATGGATATGCATACCTGAGTTCTTCCAGCATCAGTGACTACAAAAGTTGGAAGGCCGGTGCTCTCAGCAGCTTCTCTTAGCTGATTCCTGGTGAAGAGCAAACCTCAATATGGAATAGCTCCAGCTTATAAGTGCAGTCTTTTCAGTATGAGAGAAAAATTCACCTGCTTACATTTCTTGTTGATTCTTGCATGTACAGACGATCTTGGGCTGCCCGCACTGCTCCCACTGTCTTAAAAGAAACTGATTGCTGCAGAAGAGAATGAATCAATAAACTCAACTTGCTCGCATTGAACAAAAATAGAGTTGTCATTTGGAAGCAATTCTCCACGAAGGAAAATCTTCACAACCAACCTCTGCATCAGTTCTGCATACATCCCCATGGCAGCATCTACAAATTAGACAAAAAAACAAGAGAAGCGATCATTTTAAAGTTTCAATAACATTATCTGAAGGAGCACAAGTCAACTTTTCCAGCATTCTGTGAAACTAAGGTTAACTCACGAGCACATTGAGATGCCACTTTTCCTGGTCCCATCTTCAAATCTTGCCTAACAACCAGAACCTACCACAAGCATTTCATCCAAATTAGAGCAGACTACATATAGACCAATCTCCACGCTAAAATAAGTTCTCCCAGTATCTCCAATTTTCCTTTTCCTTCTTTGACAAACAAAAAAGAAGCAATTCCCTCACTTCCCTCCTTAAAAATAAACTCAGGAAATTCTTCTAGTGAAATAATATGTTAAGCAGCAATTCTATATCTTTCAAGCTTGGTGACCAGGATGTCAGAATCTCCTTTAATCGACTTCCAGACGTATCGAAGACTTTGATAATCTTTAGCTTTAAGAGACTAGAATTTTTAGCCGAAAGAAAAGAGAAGCTGTTGCAACAACGGCTGATCACTAGAAAACCCAAATCGTTACCATCTTAAGCTCTTGCTCGCCGCCACTCGAGACCAAAGACACCTCCTTGTGCTTTCCGGGCAAAAGATTTCTCCTTCTAACAGGGTTTTTGGCAGGCTTTGTCAAATCCACGAACCACCCAAGAATGAGACCAATCACAAGGCCTGGAATGTAATTCTGGGACCTGAAACTGAATCCCAACCATTCTTCCCCTTGCTTCTGTTGCTGCTCCAACATGACAATTCTATAATCATTAATCACTATCAGATACACCCCAAGAAAAAAGGAAACGAAGAAGAAACAAATTATAACCAAAAAAAATGAAAGCTTTGTCCAATTTGCTAAGGATGTGCACGCAACCCAATTCAGTTTTGTCTAAAAAGTTTAACGCTTTTCGCTCCCTTGGAACTAATGAACGCTTGGTTATGAAGAAAGACACCATCTTTTTTGCGGGGACCGGGTCTTGCTTTCACCTTCATGGAATTTCACAGGACCAAAAACACTTTGGATGCTTTACCTTTGGCTGAGGCTGAGCAGAAGAGCCCACCATTTGATTCCTCTTGCGAGGCTGTCGACAGTAATCAGCGACGGACAGTCAATGATAAAACCGAAAGTGGAAGAGATCGCAGGTCGAAGGTGAAGAAAGACTGAAGGTTTCTACGTGCCAACAATTCGTTTTTTCGGTTTCTACGTGCCCAGTAGAACTGGCGGGCCGACGGGCTTGGACAGTTCTCTCGAGCCCCATCCCGCCTACCATTTTTATGACAAATGTGAATTTACTTTTGAATAAATAGAATTTCTCAACATTTTCCCTGATAATGGATAGCTTTCCATTTATTTTTTGATATCTCTATAAGATTATATGCATATGTACGTAAAAATGTAGATCTCCCATGTTGGCAATATCATCCATGCTTTCTCACTAGGCAAGCTTGAAAAGAATATACAGATCTCGGGGTTTATTGGGTTCAAAGAAACCCATCCACGGATTGGATATACATAATTTAAATTTGCATTGATAAATTCCATAATTTGATTGGTAACTTTTCGTTTGCTCAATGCATATTAGTAGAGACGTCAGCTTTAAAGGTCCTTAAGACGTCTTAGTCCGATCGTGCGACTTAAGAGGCTCGGAAATGCTTTGATCACCTTTTAGTGTACTCGGTTGTGATTATAAAATTTAATCCCACTCGGTGTTGCCGAATCAATTAAAATATGAATATTTTTCTCCGTTTCACAAGCATTTAGTAGGTAGGTGCATCCAAGTTCAAGGACCAGCCATTTAATAAGAGTGAGACTGCACTTAAACTCAATGTTATAATGACCTACTTCAAGGACCTCACCCTAAGAAGATGAATATCAATTCAGGCAAGCAATTAAAATGCTTGGAATTTGGAGCAAAATCAATGTGAAATTAATGATTTTTTTTAACGTTAATAATCACGCATAAGATACAACTAGGACAGCAAATTCAAATGTGTCATTTGAACATGAGTCTGAAAATAAAGGCATTCATATTTACTATCACCAAGTAAAATGTTTCTAGTCTTCACATCAAGGATATTCAAAGCTGCTTTACATACATATCAGTAACAAGCACCTAATCCATACATGTCTTCATCTTATACAGGTAAAATGGCTTAACGCAGAAATTTAATGCTAAAATGGAGCAGGCTAGATAGAAAAGGGCACCAAAAGGATACAACTCTTTTTTTCTTTTTTAATTTAACTTACACAAGAATGAATATTAAAGAATAAGCCAACCCCACCTTCCATAGTAGCCTCCCCCAGGTCAGTCCTCAGTCCTCCGGGTTGAATTGGGCAAAACAGCCACCGCGCCTGAACAAGTGCACTTCATCTCTAACATACAAAGCTACCTTCAGAAAGTAACTCATCTGCTTGCTCAAGCACGAAGGATGGGACTCGAGCCACGGTCAAGTGAAGCCATGATTGCAGCAATAGAGGCATGCTCTTCGGTCTGCCACCTGTTTATAGAAAGACCGGGCTTAAACTTCTTGCACTGGACTTTTGGCGACTAGAGTTTCGTTGGAAGATTATAGGTTTTCTTCAGAAACTTGGCAGCTGCTTCATCGTTTCGGTGGCACAGACCACGAAGAATTGTGTTTGGTTCAGTGGGGTTCCACTGCCTGATGTTGCTGGTAGTGGAAGC
Source organism: Eucalyptus albens (assembly GCA_014182695.1). Taxonomy (NCBI): domain Eukaryota; kingdom Viridiplantae; phylum Streptophyta; class Magnoliopsida; order Myrtales; family Myrtaceae; genus Eucalyptus; species Eucalyptus albens. Next base: position 53,624,272 of record CM024648.1, on the reverse strand, counting down.
CTAGACTTGACAGAAGACCCATAAGTCTGAGGTGAATTGCGCCTGAAACGCTCAATAAGAGACTCTGTATCTGTTCGGAAAGAGGTGAATACTTCTTGCAGTGGCAGAAGCCTTATCAATCAATTCAGCAGGTAAACCATCTC